>JBBGZY010000470.1:689464-1306428 GCA_037952925.1 Lithobates clamitans
GGTCCCAAAAATGTGTCAAAATTGTCAGATGTGTCCGCCGCAATATCGCAGTCACGATAAAAATCGCAGATTGCCACCATTACTAGTAAAAAAAAAAAATATATATAAAAATGATATAAATCTATCCCCTTATTTTGTAGACGCTATAACTTTTGCGCAAACCAATAAATATACGCTTATTGCAATATTTTTTACCAAAAATATGTAGAACAATACGTATCGGCCTAAACTGAGGAAAAAAATTGTTTAAAAAAAAAAAAAATTGTATATTTATTATAGCAAAAAGTAAAAAATATTGTGTTTTTTTTCAAACTTGTCACTCTTGTTTTGTTTATAGAGCATGAAATAAAAATTGCAGGGGTGATCAAATACCACCAAAAGAAAGCTCTATTAGTGGGGAAAAAATGATAAAAATTTAATTTGGGTACAGTGTTGTATGACCGCACAATTGTTATTCAAAGTGTGACAGCGCTGAAAACTGAAAAATGGCTTGGGCAGGAAGGGGGTGAAAGTGCCCTGTATTGAGGTGGTTAAAATCACTGCTCCCGAAAAAACGGCCGTTTTTAAAACTTTTTCTTGCATTGATACCTGTCCCCTGGGGCAGGACCCAGGTCCCCAAACACTTTTTATGACAATACCATGCATATAATCCTTTAAAATTACCACTTTTGATTATTCATGTTCGTGTCCCATAGACTTTAACGGTGTTCGCGTGTTCGAACAAATTTTTTGCCTGTTCGCATGTTCTGCTGCGAACCGGGGGGTGATCGGCTCATCCCTACCAGTCAGACTCCATTAAATTCCAGGAAAGCTAATAAAGTAGTTGAAAATGCAAAAATACTGGACCAAACCAGAGAACCAGAAGTCCACCAATTGATTGCATACACTAGGTTCCTGGTAAGGCCCCCTTCTGCCCACTCCACAGACTAGTGGTTTTGGCACTGTTTTCTTGGAAAGTATGCCCCAAAGCCCACACCACCAGATGCATCAATGAAAAGTTGAAGATAGGAGTCAAACTGAGCCGAAGACTGCCACAATGATTCACCACTATACATAGTAAGGAACAGTTGCAAGACTTTGAGGACCTCCTGGGCTTCCCTAACGATGCAAATAAAATGGTGAAGCCTGTTCACTCTCGATGTCAAAAAGCCAGTCTTCTGCAAAAAATTCTGCCCATAGGCAGAATTCTGCAAGTAAATTATATTTTCCTAGCAATGGCTGAAAAGATCCTAAAGTGTTACTAAACCCAAGACCCTGCATTCACAATAACGGGTCTCCCACAGTACACAGAACATGGAAATGCAATAGTTTAGTAACTATAAACTGCTAAATACCTTTTCTCATGAGCCGTTAGAGCAGTCTTGTGACTTCTATCAGTGTCTGAATAAAGCTTGTAGTAGGAATTTTAATTTTCCCCTGACCCTCTGTCTGGACAGTGCTGATTGGCCCAGTGCTGATCACATGCACTCTCCCAAGAAAAAAAAAAACTCTCTCACAATACACAGCAAACTGAGCATATGCAGCCTGACTCCTAATGCTATGTTCTATCAGTAGATGGGTTGGAGTCAGTTAAAGAAGAGGAGGATCAGAGAGACAGGATCACACAGCCTTTATATACAATGCAGAGGATTAACCCCTTAGATTCCACAGTGAGTATAACAAGCATGCTTTACTGCATATACAGACTGATTTTACAGTTGTGGGTTTAGTAACACTTTAAAGCCTAGGGCCAATGCACAAAAAATAATCCAAATAATGCCCCAGCTAACGTGAACCAGACCCTCATCACCCAAGCCCGTAGTTAAGCACCAATTCACATACCAGGATCCTTCAAACTTGTAACCTAACAAGTGTAAGCTTTTGGGTGCACCAGTAAATAGTGAAAGGCTCACTCAATATCCATCTTTGCCCATGCTCTGGATCAAGTGAATGATTTAGTAAAAATACATATACTGTACAGATTAGAGCTTGGAAGATATCATCACTAACCAATGACCCTCTAGAGTGTGAAAAGTGATGAATTGTTTGGAACTTATCCAGCTTGTTCTTGAGGCAGATGCCTAATGGAGAAACCCCAAAATTATTACAAGAACGAACAGGAAAAGGGCCCCACATCCTGCCCATTGAGATTTCCCTCTGGAACATCAGGGTGTTCCAGCAGCAACCCCAAATTAGAGCTGTCATATGAAATCCTTTAGAATAACTGTGATAAAGCAGGTCAGCCAGTACCCTATGCCGATATTCATCTATCCAGGGTAGCCTTGTGGTAATGCTCATTGGCATTCTCCCCCTTTACAGTCACATTGCTACCTCTCTGCTCATATTCACTTGAAGCAATGAGAAAGGGAGTTATTGCTTTCCCCACATGTGGAGCATGCATGTGGAGCATGTGTCCCAGTTATAGAATGTGAGAGGAATCAGGAGATATCTATATCTGTCTTTGTCCATCCTGTATTCCTTACTCTTTTCCCATTTTTCAGCTGAGCAGCACTCTAATGGCAAAACATGTTAATATACTGTCCATTCCAGACTTTTTTCTTAAGCTTTTTTTCACATGTAACTTCAAAGTAACCTCAAAACAAACATGTTCTACTCTTGCGGTATCCGATATTGGCACTGGCACTCTCTTTTACCTACCTTTACCTGTGTGGTGGTACAGAATCACCACTGGCTGGCAGTGCTACAGTACCCACACCCCTATCATTAGCTGTCATCACACCATTTATGGTTGATTTAGACCCAGGTGACACCAGGCCAGTATTTACTCCCATAGTTACATAGTAGGTGAGGTTGAAAAAAGACCAGTCCATCAAGTCCAACCTGTGTGTGCGCTTTTATAGCAGTATTACATTGTATATACCTGCATGTTGTGGTCGTTCAGGTGCTTATCTAATAGTTTTTTGAAATCGTCCCCACTGAAACCACTGCCTGTGGAAGAGAATTCCACATCCTTATGCTGCGTACAGACGATCAGAATTTCCGACAACAAATGTTCGATGTGAGCTTGATGTCGGAAATTCCGACCGTGTGTAGGCTCCATCAGACATTTTTTTTCGGAATTTCCGACAAACAAAATTTGAGAGCTGGTTCTCAAATTTTCTGACAACAAAATCTGTTGTTGTAAATTCCGAGCGTGTGTACACGATTCCGACGCACAAAATTCCACGCATGCTCTGAATCTAGTAGGAGACGGAAGCTCTCAGTCTGGTAAAACTAGCGTTCGTAATGGAGATAGCACATTCGTCACGCTGCAAAGTTTTAAATTTTTTAATGCAGTGCATTCTCTTCTTCTTTAGAATGCTAGAATGATGAAGATGTTTTGCTGCTGATATTCACATAGAGTTCTGACAAACTGATTTCTTTATTATTTCTCGTGATCTCATGAATAATCTTTATTATTTTTTTTGCCAGATCTCCAGAATAATGTTTTTATTTTTATAGTGATCTACTTTGTCACGATCGGCGCTTATGCTACTCCGTCCTCCACTCACAAATCGTACATACAACACACGCGTGTTACGATTTATATACACTGCGCATGCCTGAAACTCCGCCCGCCCCTGACCTTCTTTCTAGTGTATTCCCTGCCCCTTCCCTTTCAGCGCAGTGGGAGAGCACATGGTAAAGAAAGAGCAGGTGCATGCAGAGGAGAGCAGCAATGAGGAGGACGACGAAAGCCCAGAGCCACAAACGTCCCGATCCAGGAGATTTAAGGCCTCAAATATGTCCTTTGTAGAGATGGTGGAGATGGTGGACATCTTGAAGAGGGCCGACTATGATGGGAGGCATGGACCTTACCCAAACCCAAATGTGCCCAGAACTGGACATTTATCACTACCCTCTGGACTCACCCCTGTAGCCAGTTTTCAATTCATGCAATCACCCTATGGTCCATGCCGACAGACCATAGTTTGTACAGAAGTTTCTTGTTTGCATTGAGTGTTCAAAACCGGACCCTGTTTTGCTTCACATTGTGTCTGGACCTCCATCGCTCCTATGAGAACCCCTCTCAAGTCTGTCTAAAATTGTCCATAAGGTGGATAAAAGTGTCCTGGTATCAGCAGTATCTAAGCTAGCCTCTTACCCTGTGATGGTCCTTCCTGATTTGTCCAAAAATTATAAAGGAACTCCCTACACAGGAGCTCCCTACACTCCACTGCTTGTTGAAAGATGCTGAGACCAGGAAAAAACTCCACCTTGCAAAGTAGGAGGTAAACATTTTTAGGCTCATCTGAGGGCCAGCTGTGGTGCTGATGTTCCTGACTCCACCAGTGATCCTGACCAGCAAAACTTCTCTGGACCTTCTGACCAGCGTCAGCCACGAAGGATTGTATGACTCGATAGCCAGGATGCATCCAGCTGTGGCGGAGCTGTTGAGGCATTGCCGGGACCCTAGGACTGCTGTCTTGATCAGGGACCTTGATCTGTAGTCTGCAATTGAAGTAACAGAGAGAAGACATGTCCAAAAAGCATTTTGCAATGGACAGCCACAATAGCCCAGACACTTGGGCTTCATGTAGGCCTGCCTAAGTTTCTGCATGAATCCCCAGGCACTGCTCTACCTTGAGCAAGCCACAGAAAGGAAAGAGCTGCCAGAAAATGTATCCAGCCTTCTCTCTGCTGAACTAATTCTCACAGGTGCTGCAGGGGTTAATAAAGCATTTTTTGGCTCCCCATTGGCTGAGACCACTGATTGAGAGTCGGTCAGCTTCTGGTTTTCCAGTATGCATGTCCGACAGAAGTCAGCCAAATGGCCAGCTTCTGTCAGACAGACCGACATACACACGGGCAGAATGTCAGCCGGTATTTTTTGAACTGTCAAATGTCTCCCGACATTCTGCCAGTGTGTACAGGGCTTAAAAAGAGCCTTGTGCAGATACTGTCTGAACAAAATGAAAGCTAATGTCAGTCATCTTTGCCCACACCATACTAATGCACAACAATTACACATTTGAAGTTCAATAAATATTTATTGGGAGCTGTAAAATAGTTGTTTTTTATGTATAATTTAATTTGAATTGGTCTTGCACAGCACCAATCATGGCTAGCCAGACACAGACCCCCACTGTATAGAGAATACATCAGCAGAGTAATAGAAGCCCCTCCCAAGGATCTTTCCCTGCAGATGCCAAAGAACAGGGAAAGATCATTAGGACCACACAAAAGTGCTGCAGAAATAAGGTACTTAGAGGATTTATAAAAACAAACAAAATACAGTGGCATGATATACAATCAGGTCTATAAATATTGGTACATCGACACAATTCTAATCTTTTTGGCTCAATACGCCACCACAATGGATTTGAAATGAAACAAACAATATGTGCTTTAACTGCAGACTTTAATTTGAGGGTATTTACATCCAAATCAGGTGAACGGTGTAGGAATTACAACAGTTTGTATATGTGCCTCCCACTTTTTAAGGGACCAAAAGTAATGGGACAATTGGCTGCTCAGCTGTTACATGGCCAGGTGTGTGTTATTCCCTCATTATCCCATTTACAAGGAGCAGATAAAAGGTTCAGAGTTCATTTCAAGTGTTCTATTTTCATTTGGAATCTGTTGCTGTCAACTCTCAATATGAGATTCAAAGAGCTGTCACTATCAGTGAAGCAAGCCATCATTAGACTGAAAAAACAAAACAAACCCATCTGAGAGATAGCAAAAACATTAGGTGTGGCAAAATCAACTATTTGGAACATCCTTAAAAAGAAAGAACGCACCAGTGAGCTCAGCAACACCAAAAGACCTGGTAGACCATGGAAAACAACTGTGGTGGATGACCGAAGAATTCTTTCCCTGCTTTAGAAAACACCCTTCACAACAGTTGGCCAGATCAAGAACACTCTCCAGGAGGTATGTGTGTTAAAGTCAACAATCAAGAGAAGACTTCACCAGAGTGAATACAGAGGATTCACCACCAGATGTAAACCATTGGTGAGCCTCAAAAACAGGAAGGCCAGATTAGAGTTTGCCAAACAACATCTAAAAAAGCCTTCACAGTTCTGGAACAACATCCTATGGACAGATGAGACCAAGATCAACTTGTACCAGAGTGATGGGAAGAGAAGAGTATGGAGAAGGAAAGGAACTGCTCATGATCCAAAGCATATCACCTCATCAGTGAAGCATGGTGGTGGTAGTGTCATGGCGTGGGCATGTATGGCTGCCAATGGAACTGGTTCTCTTGTATTTATTGATGACATTGGTGACTGCTGACAAAAGCAGCAGGATGAATTCTGAAGTGTTTTGGGCAATATTATCTGCTCATATTCAGCAAAATGCTTCAGAACTCATTGGACGGCCCTTCACAGTGCAGATGGACAATGACCCGAGGCATACTGCAAAAGCAACCAAAACATTTTTTAAGGGAAAGAAGTGAAATGTTATGCAATGGTCAAGTCAATCACCTGACCTGAATCCGATTGAGCATGCATTTCACTTGCTGAAGACAAAACTGAAGGGAAAATCCAAGAACAAGCAGGAACTGAAGACAGTTGCAGTATGGCCTGGCAGAGCATCACCAGGTATGAAACCCAGCGTCTGGTGATGTCTATGCATTCCAGACTTCAGGCTGTAATTGACTGCAGAGGATTTGCAACCAAGTATTAAAAAGTGAAAGTTTGATGGATGATTGTTAATCTGTCCCATTACTTTTGGTCCCTTAAAAAGTGGGAGGCACATATACAAACTGTTGTAATTTCTACACCGTTCACCTGATTTGGATGTAAATACCCTCAAATTAAAGCTGAAAGTCTGCAGTTAAAGCACATCTTGTTCATTTCAAATCCATTGTGGTGGTGTATAGAGCCAAAAAGATTAGAATTGTGTCGATGTCCCAATATTTATGGACCTGACTGTATATGGTTTTTGTGAATGGATTATGGCAATTAACACTTATCTGTTTAGGATCACTTTAACACCTATAGTACTCCAGGTGACTGGCTGTTACTCTTTTGTTCTCAGTTAAAGCCATGACATCATAGACTTCAAAAATGTAGTTTTCTCATAAACTGGTATGTTTTAACACAAACAATTAGCATGTTTATAATGTACATATGTAACTTGTATACCAACGTCCTGCTTTAACTGTGTTATACATGCATAAATATTATGTTGGCAGCAAATAAACAAAAAGATTGCATGGCAAGCTCTGTTGATTCAGTTAAATGTTTAGACATTACTGGAAGGGTTTGTCAGTTGCATGTTTATTTTTTTATATAGAGTTTGGATCATAGCTAACATGACAGATAAGCCATCTGGAAACGCTCAAGATATGGTCCTTGCTTTATGAGGCAATCAATAATGCTGATGCAAATGAACAAAAAAAATATTTGCCTGTGCTCCTCAAGAAGAATTCTACTACTTGATTAATGAATACAAGCAGACAAATATACTTGGTCATATCCTATAATTAAGAATAGCAATGATATTATTTAGCTGTAGTCATTTACATTATGCGACTACAAATCTCTTTAGTACTTCAATACCTTTTGTTGTAATGCTTTTTGAAAGCATGTAATAAACTATGAATATGGATGCATGTACTGATTGCTTCTACGGCCGTCTTCGAAATATGTCTATTGCAAATAGCTGTTTGATGTAATTATAAGAGGTCTGTAATACATAATCCTATAGTCTAAGTAGAGCTGAAGCCATTTTTTTTCCATTTTTTGAGTAAGGGAGGGTTATTACTCCTGATAGTTTTTTTCTACTATTTGTATCTGTGCCCCTTTGGGGTGATTTCCCTTTACTTACTGCCCCATAGTTGCAACAGAAAGTGACATGAACTTAGGGAAATTCCTAATAGTCACCAGGCTCTCCAGAACTAGTGTCCCCACTCAAAACTTGGGATTTTTTTTTACTTTCGGTGACAAGGGTCACTAGGCCAAAAAGGGTGAATCGCCTTAAAGGGGACACAGACAGCAATAAAAACCTGACCGGTTTTATAATTACTCTTCACCCTATTGAAAACCAAAAAAAAGAAAATTGCCTTCAGTTGTACTTTGTTATGATTCTTAGTTTTCAGCAGCAGTTCAGTATGTGATTACTTTTTTTTTTTCTTATTTATCTTTTATTTTTTTTTAGAAATCTTTATTTTGCCAAATTTCCAAAAACATTTTTTACACAGTACCCTAAGAACCAAAAAGGGGAACATAATCACAGTGCTCACAATAAGTATTATTGAGCAATATAATGATAAAGGAAATACAATTATACATTCATTTTCATAGAGGTAAGGTATAAAATATATAACTTCATGTCTATCTAGGAATTAGGAAGGAATGCTACACAGGGGGCTACTACCATCCCATCCTCCATCATAAATGGTAAGGGGGGTATAGGCATTTTGATTAGCTGCTAGAATTTATTTAAATTCCTCTGTGAAGGAATATTCATACGAGTAAAACCATATGCACAACATATCTCTACTGTACCTTTCTGAGAGCTTGTTAAGTTTTCCATGCGTCTGATGTCTCCAATTTGGTGGATCCATTGCTGGGGGTGAAGGGTACTTCCATTTTGCAGGAATACAGGAACATGTTGCATTGATTAAATGATGCACTACTGAATGTTTGTAAGCTGTCATAGATATCCTATTATGGTGACAGTCAGTGAACTTTTTGGTGCTGGAACAAACCTGTTGAAGAACAGTTATGGGGCATACACACGGTCGGACTTTTCGTCTACAAAAGTCCGACAGCCTGTCTGACAGACTTCCGGCGGACTTTCGGCGGACTTGCGGCGGACTTGTGGCAGACTTTCTAACGAACGGACTTGCCTACACACGACCACACAAAAGTCCGACGGATTCGTACGTGATGACGTACACCGGACTAAAATAAGGAAGTTCATAGCCAGTAGCCAATAGCTGCCCTAGCGTGGGTTTTTGTCCGTCGGACTAGCACACAGACGAGCGGATTTCGGGGTCCGTCGTAGTTACGACGTAAAGATTTGAAGCATGTTTCAAATCTAAAGTCCGTCAGATTTGAGGCTGAAAAAGTCAGCTGAAAGTCCGGGGAAGCCCACACACGATCGGATTACCAGCCAGCTTTAGTCCGTCGGCGTCCGTTGGAGTTTTGTAGACGAAAAGTCTGACCGTGTGTATGCCCCATTAGAGGGCATGGCAAGCCCATTAGATGTGCAGCATGTCTTCTGGTGATGCTATATGCAAGTGAAGGCGCAAAGAACTGGCGATAACAACAATAACAACAATAGTAAGAACAAAGGGATAGGGAACAAACTGAAATATTTCCAGTCTCACATTACATTAAATGGATAGATAATGTCCACATGTATATGTCCAAAGTAGAGAAATTGAGTATCTCATTAACATATATAGGGTAAGGTCTCACTGTCATGTGGACATGAAGAGTTCAAGGGTCCAGTTAATAATGATAGGTCCACGAGCAGGGCTGCCTTCATCAAGAAATGAAACCACATTCCAATCCTAAGGAAAAGCAAAAGAGAGAGGCGCCTCTGGGTGCAGACTAAAAACAAGGTTTATTTCATAAAAAGGTAATAATCATCAAACTCACATGTTGAAGGTCGTCAGTAAGCATAAAATAGTAATCAATACTGAGGAGGACATCATCCATCAAAGGTACAAGACAGTCAAGGACAACTCCTAGCAGGGGACTCTGCCTGTGTGTGAGGAGAGGTACCGCTGAGATGTAAGGCCGGCCGCAGCGGTGACAAGTCACGATACTAGGCAGAGAGCATGGAAGACTGTAAACATCCGGCGAGGAGTGATGACGTCATGTGTCGAGCGACGCGTTGCAGGGCGTACGGGCTGTGATAACGTGACAGCCGCGCCCCTTCATCAGGCTGAGGATGGATGGGATAGGGCGGTTTAAGACAACCAGAGATTGTGGTGATTGGTGTGGGTGAGGAAGGGGAGGGGCGAGACCGGGAAACAGGAAGTAACCAGAGGAACGATCAAGAAGTGTCAGCAGTGGAGTGTAAAGTGTAAGTGTCAGCAGTTAAGTGTAAAAGCATGACAATGATGGGGAGGCAATTATGTGAAAAGAAAAAGAAAATGATGTAAAAGAGAGTTGAATAGGAATGGAGAAGATATATTGAAAAATAAGATGAGAATGGTAATAATGGTAAGAGTAGAAAATGTATGTAAAAAATTGATAAATGAAAAATAAAGAATAAATACAAAAAATAATAATAAAAAATAAAAAATAAGATAAAAAATAAAATGATAATTAAAAAAAAAATGAAAATGAAAATTAAATTGGGTTAATTAATGAATAAATAATAATAAATAATGAATGTATGAGTAGTGATAATGGGGATAATATGAAAATATAAATATATAAATCATGAATTTTGGAAGAATCCATAAATTATGCAATGGAAAATGATAAATGTATGTAAAAAGTAGATGTCTGTTGATATATACATGAATATGAATTTGATGAGCCTAGAGGGGGGGGGGGGGGGATGGGAGGGAAAAGCATATACGTATATCTATACATATCCGTATACAAAAACATATACAGTCCCATATGAAAAATAGAACTGGAAGGGAAGGGGGGGGGAGGGGAAAAGAATATATACAGGCACATATGATTATAATAAGGAATTGTCTAATAAACTGGAAGGACGGGTGAGGGGGAGGGAAAGGCGGAGAGAAAAGAATGGGCATGTATCTCTCCATCACACACAAGTCAGACCTTATGTAAAAAAACACACAGTTAATAAACAATTAGTTAAAAAAGAGGCAAAATTTCTAACTATCACTAAGTTAGTGATAATTGATAAAAGTTCTTATTTAAAATTATTGTAGCATATGTGTGCGCATGTGTGCGTACGCAAAAATGCGCACGCACACAGTGCACGCAGATACGGAACAAGATTCAAAATTATTCACACAAAACCTAGACAGCTAATAATCTGGTAAAAAAGCAGAGAACTAAAATATGTGTATAAAAGATTTTAAAGGATGGTAGAAATCTCTATACTTTCGTTAATTCCTCCTGGCGATAGGGCATCTAGGGTATATATCCAAAAAGTTTCCTGGGAACAGAGCTTCTTGAATCTTTCAGCGGGAGACAGGGATCTGGGAATTTGTTCGATTACCCATACCCTGAGTCCCACTGTCGAGCTCTGGTGGGCCGCCGCAAAGTGTCTAGGGACACTGTGTGGATCGGTGCCACCTTCAATTAGCCTTCGGTGCTCACCGAACCTCTGTCTGAGAGCCCTGATGGTACGGCCTACATAGATCAATCCGCATGGGCAGCTCAGACCATAGACTACAAAGTCTGATGAGCAGTTGAAGAAGTCTTTTAACATGTAGGTTTTACCTTTTGTGACAAAAGACTTCTGACCATGATGGACGAAGTGGCAAGTTTTGCACAAGGCCTTGCGGCACTGATACATACCCACCAGGGGTATGAGTGTGGGTACAGCAGGAGAAGGTACGGTGGATTTGAGTTTACTGGGGGCGATTTTGCTCTTTAGGTTAGGGGCTCTACGGTAAGTGACTTTGGGATGTGAAGGTAATATACCTGAGAGGTGGGGATCCTGTTTTAAGATATCCCAATGTTTGGATAGAATTTTTTCCATGTGTTTAAATTTGTGGTGGAAAGTAGTGACAAATCTGCTAGAACAGTCCTTGGGAGCTGTACTATCTCTAGGAGGTTTGCCGTGAAGATAGTGATTGTAGGCTTCATCAACCAAGGACTCAGGGTATTGTTTATCCAAAAACTTCTTTTTGAGATTAACACTAAGTGCAGTGTAATCAGACTCTTTAGTGCAGTTTTGTCGAAGGCGACAAAACTGTCCCTTTGGGATGTTGGTGATCCACTTTGGAAAATGGCAACTGTTGTAGTGCAAGTACGAGTTGCCTGCGGTAGGCTTGGTGTCGTTTTTGGAGGTGATGACTGAACCTTCGTGACCCAATTCTAGATCCAGAAAGGCTATGGTGGCACAATCTGTGACAGATGTAAATGAAAGTCCATACGGATTACTGTTGCAATGTTTCACAAAGGGAGTAATGAGCTCGGAGTCACCATCCCAGATGATAATCACATCATCGATGTACCTGCCGAAGAACACTATGTTTGCTGCAAAAGGGTTATGATTGTAGATGTATTCGTTTTCCCAAAAACCCATAGCTACATTGGCGTAAGACGGAGCAAAATTAGCTCCCATCGCCGTACCCTGTATTTGATGAAAAATTTCAGTTTGTTCCCTATCCCTTTGTTCTTACTATTGTTGTTATTGTTGTTATCGCCAGTTCTTTGCGCCTTCACTTGCATATTGTAACTTTCTGAAACCTCCTGTGCTGCATACTGGTTATCACACAATTACAAATAAGTCCCATATTGCTTTCTCTCCAGTTGTTCTCCTACCTTTTCTTCCTCCCCCCCCCTCCCCCTTCCACTCCCCCTCCACTTCTTCCCCTCCGCCTCCCCTCCCCCCCCCCTCCCCCCCCCCTTTCTTCTTTCCCCTTTTTCATCTTTATTACACTATATATATTTTTTCCCTTTTTCTTTTTTCTTTTGATTTATTTATCTATATGGTGTCTGACCATATATCATCATGGATATTGTTTCTGCTATTACCAGCAATAGGTATGCGACCCTTGAACAAATGTACATCTTACTTTCCCCTATTACCTTTTCAGATACTATAAAACTTTCAGGCAAAACACGCCACAGTTTGTGTGGCAAATTTAAACAACTAGAAAGAGTAATCCACACCACCAATTTCCAGTGGTGGGATAAATTCTTTTTACAGCAATATATTGATGTAAAAATCTCACCGAGGGGATTACGAGTAACAAAAGACTGCCCCACTGGTTTTAGCACAGATCAGACGAAAGAATGGGCCAATATTGCAGAATTCTGCACCACTAAATGGATGGGAATATTGATCTCCCATAGAGCCCATAAGCTCAATACCCTCACTGAGCAAGTTCAAGCTATCATCAAAGATATTGCCAGTTTCCAAGTCCATATTCCACTATCATGGCTTGAGATACTGAAGGAAAAAAACAAAAAAGATGAGGATGCTTTCATTGATGTCAAGATGGGGAAATTTAAACGTGATTTGGAGGATTACAACTCCAACAAAGTTTTTTCATGGAACAAAAAGCACAAACCTATACCCAATACGACTAACTCACACTCACCTGAACAGAATGGGTGTGATCAGGCACCTTTCAATCCCCCCATTCCTTCCCTGTTGGATATCAAACCATATGATGCTGTCATTCCTATGAGACAGCCTGAGAATCCCTTGATTCATTCCTTTTCTCGCACTTCACGTGCCTCCACACTGTCCAACATTTCCAAACATCCGTCCAAAACATCACATAAACAAGTTTTTCATAAACACAAGAACAAGAATTTGGGATTGATTAATGCTCTTAATCAATTCTACAATAGACCCAGCACTCCCCGTAGTGCCCCTAAAGATGGTCCTCCCATCCGCACTAATGTTGCTGAAACTCCTACCATCGTTTCCACCAGTCCGAAACTAAGTAATTATCCAGCCACTCCTAACCTCAGGCCTACAGAATCTACAGTGCCCCTGATAGAAAACCGATCTTCGAACACCCAGTCATTGAACACTTCTAACGTTCCTACAGCGAACAGTTCCACCTCCCCTTTTTTAGCGTTCGGTCCTCCTCCAGCCTCCATATCAAGAAAAAGAAAACTCACAGAAGAGGCTGTAGAGGAGGACGAACTAGAAAAACAGGCCAACACACTGAAACACCCAAAACGGTAAAGATCTTCAACTTATCCTCCCACACCCTGTCCCCTGCTGACACTTCCCTTCTTAATCGTGGACTCAATTTTGCCCCGGTAAACAAACCTAATCCTTTTGTCCTCTTCAAGGACCTAAACAGCTACATACGTAAATTAACCTTGACAAGACATTTCCAAATAAAATCACTCAAAGATCAGAATACAGATGGCGTATCCAATACTCAGACCCCCACCATATCCCCCACTGTTTCATCAGATCTCAGTGTAGAGGTACCTGACCACAATATTGAGGATTTGGGTAGTTTTGACTGTGATGAATTCACATCACTGATGCTCACCCAACATCTAGCTACATCTCCGCCGATCATACGGTCTACATTAAAACCCAAGTCCATCTTTTTTCCCACTCAATCGAAAGGCCCATACATTGAGAGCTTTTATAGAGTGGTCTATGCTGATCTAATAAAAATGTGCAATTATACATCCAAAACTCATAACCTCTCACCTTCTGAAATTACAGCGCTGAACCACCTTACCCTTGCCGGGGACTTGGTAATCAAGTCAGCTGACAAGGGGGGTGGTATAGTGCTGCTCAATAGGTCTGACTACCTAAGGGAAGCATATCGACTCCTCTCAGATAGAGCCACTTATGCTAAGCTTAATAAAGACCCCACTGCAGAATTTGCACTGGAGGCTGACACCCTTATAAACAATGCTCTAAAAGAAGAAATCATTACGAAAGCAGAAAGTTCATTCCTGCGGAAATCTTTTTATCAAATCCCTTATTTTTATTACCTACCCAAGATTCATAAAAGTCTAACGAATCCTCCTGGCAGACCTATTGTAGCAGCGATGGAGAGTGTCACCACAGGTTTCAGTTTGTACATAGACCAATTCTTACAGCCCATAGTCTTATCCTTACGGTCATACATACGTGATGGAACGCATCTCTTAGAGCTCCTGTCTTCTTACAGATGGGAGTCCTCTTATATATGGCTTTCACTCGATGTATGCTCTCTGTATACCTCTATTCCACACCAATTCGGATTGATGGCATTGGAGCAATTTTTATCTACTGATCCCTTAATGAATATGCGTCAGGCCAGATTTATCATAGAAGCCACAGAATTCTGCCTGACGCACAATTATTTCACTTTCAATGGAGATTTTTTTCATCAAATACAGGGTACGGCGATGGGAGCTAATTTTGCTCCGTCTTACGCCAATGTAGCTATGGGTTTTTGGGAAAACGAATACATCTACAATCATAACCCTTTTGCAGCAAACATAGTGTTCTTCGGCAGGTACATCGATGATGTGATTATCATCTGGGATGGTGACTCCGAGCTCATTACTCCCTTTGTGAAACATTGCAACAGTAATCCGTATGGACTTTCATTTACATCTGTCACAGATTGTGCCACCATAGCCTTTCTGGATCTAGAATTGGGTCACGAAGGTTCAGTCATCACCTCCAAAAACTACACCAAGCCTACCGCAGGCAACTCGTACTTGCACTACAACAGTTGCCATTTTCCAAAGTGGATCACCAACATCCCAAAGGGACAGTTTTGTCGCCTTCGACAAAACTGCACCAAAGAGTCTGATTACACTGCACTTAGTGTTAATCTCAAAAAGAAGTTTTTGGATAAACAATACCCTGAGTCCTTGGTTGATGAAGCCTACAATCACTATCTTCACGGCAAACCTCCTAGAGATAGTACAGCTCCCAAGGACTGTTCTAGCAGATTTGTCACTACTTTCCACCACAAATTTAAACACATGGAAAAAATTCTATCCAAACATTGGGATATCTTACAACAGGATCCCCACCTCTCAGCCGTATTACCTTCACATCCCAAAGTCACTTACCGTAGAGCCCCTAACCTAAAGAGCAAAATCGCCCCCAGTAAACTCAAATCCACCGTACCTTCTCCTGCTGTACCCACACTCATACCCCTGGTGGGTATGTATCAGTGCCGCAAGGCCTTGTGCAAAACTTGCCACTTCGTCCATCATGGTCAGAAGTCTTTTGTCACAAAAGGTAAAACCTACATGTTAAAAGACTTCTTCAACTGCTCATCAGACTTTGTAGTCTATGGTCTGAGCTGCCCATGCGGATTGATCTATGTAGGCCGTACCATCAGGGCTCTCAGACAGAGGTTCGGTGAGCACCGAAGGCTAATTGAAGGTGGCACCGATCCACACAGTGTCCCTAGACACTTTGCGGCGGCCCACCAGAGCTCGACAGTGGGACTCAGGGTATGGGTAATCGAACAAATTCCCAGATCCCTGTCTCCCGCTGAAAGATTCAAGAAGCTCTGTTCCCAGGAAACTTTTTGGATATATACCCTAGATGCCCTATCGCCAGGAGGAATTAACGAAAGTATAGAGATTTCTACCATCCTTTAAAATCTTTTATACACATATTTTAGTTCTCTGCTTTTTTACCAGATTATTAGCTGTCTAGGTTTTGTGTGAATAATTTTGAATCTTGTTCCGTATCTGCGTGCACTGTGTGCGTGCGCATTTTTGCGTACGCACACATGCGCACACATATGCTACAATAATTTTAAATAAGAACTTTTATCAATTATCACTAACTTAGTGATAGTTAGAAATTTTGCCTCTTTTTTAACTAATTGTTTATTAACTGTGTGTTTTTTTACATAAGGTCTGACTTGTGTGTGATGGAGAGATACATGCCCATTCTTTTCTCTCCGCCTTTCCCTCCCCCTCACCCGTCCTTCCAGTTTATTAGACAATTCCTTATTATAATCATATGTGCCTGTATATATTCTTTTCCCCTCCCCCTCCCCTCCCCCCCCCCTTTCCTCCCCCCCTCCCCCCCCCCTTCCCTTCCAGTTCTATTTTTCATATGGGACTGTATATGTTTTTGTATACGGATATGTATAGATATACGTATATGCTTTTCCCTCCCATCCCCCCCCCCCCCCCTCTAGGCTCATCAAATTCATATTCATGTATATATCAACAGACATCTACTTTTTACATACATTTATCATTTTCCATTGCATAATTTATGGATTCTTCCAAAATTCATGATTTATATATTTATATTTTTCATATTATCCCCATTATCACTACTCATACATTCATTATTTATTATTATTTATTCATTAATTAACCCAATTTAATTTTCATTTTCATTTTTTTTTTTAATTATCATTTTATTTTTTATCTTATTTTTTATTTTTTATTATTATTTTTTGTATTTATTCTTTATTTTTCATTTATCAATTTTTTACATACATTTTCTACTCTTACCATTATTACCATTCTCATCTTATTTTTCAATATATCTTCTCCATTCCTATTCAACTCTCTTTTACATCATTTTCTTTTTCTTTTCACATAATTGCCTCCCCATCATTGTCATGCTTTTACACTTAACTGCTGACACTTACACTTTACACTCCACTGCTGACACTTCTTGATCGTTCCTCTGGTTACTTCCTGTTTCCCGGTCTCGCCCCTCCCCTTCCTCACCCACACCAATCACCACAATCTCTGGTTGTCTTAAATCGCCCTATCCCATCCATCCTCAGCCTGATGAAGGGGCGCGGCTGTCACGTTATCACAGCCCGTACGCCCTGCAACACGTCGCTCGACACATGACGTCATCACTCCTCGCCGGATGTTTACAGTCTTCCATGCTCTCTGCCTAGTATCGTGACTTGTCACCGCTGCGGCCGGCCTTACATCTCAGCGGTACCTCTCCTCACACACAGGCAGAGTCCCCTGCTAGGAGTTGTCCTTGACTGTCTTGTACCTTTGATGGATGATGTCCTCCTCAGTATTGATTACTATTTTATGCTTACTGACGACCTTCAACATGTGAGTTTGATGATTATTACCTTTTTTTGAAATAAACCTTGTTTTTAGTCTGCACCCAGAGGCGCCTCTCTCTTTTGCTCTTCTGGTGATGCACCACATCTCCAGCAGTTCATGGTCATTGAGGAGTAAATTGTGTGTAGCTTGGTCAGCATACGATACCAGTACATAAAAATTGTAAAACCCTTTTCTTGGTATTTATGGCTGATGGTTAAAATTTGACCTCTCTCCTCAGGGAGTAACAGTTATCTTTGTACAGATTGTCCTAAAGTACCACAGACCTTTAACAGAAACCTTAGCCTACATAAAAATTTTTTGCCTGATGCATAGGAAAAGCTGTCTACAGATGTTTACAAACGTATAGTATTAACACATGTATCTAGTAACTGTGTGTGTATTACTAGACTTTGATATGTAATAAACTGTGCACTATTTTAATCTTGTAAACCTTAACCACTTTAGCCCAGAAGATTTGGCTGCTCAATGACCAGGCCATTTTTTGCGATTCGGCACAGGGTCGCTTTAACTGACAATTGCACTGTCGTGCGACGCTGTAAACAAATATATATATATTGATTGGTTTGCGCAAAAGTTATAGCGTCTACAAAATAAGGGATAGATTTATGGCATTTTTATTATTATTAATTTTTTTTTTTACTTTTTTTGACACATTTTTGGGACCATTGACAATTATACAGCAATCAGTGCTATAAAAATGCACTGATTACTATATAAATGTCGCTGGCAGGGAAGGGGTTAACACTAGGGGGTGATCAAGGAGTTAACTGTGCTCCCTAGGTGTGTTCTAACTGCGGGGGGATGGGACTGACTAGGGGAAGAGAGAGATCGTTGTTCATACGGGCACTTGCATCGGCTCCGGGCACACACTGTAGTCGCCCCTAGCTGCCAAAAGGCGAAGCGACATAAGGTAACATTGTTTCGCCCAGCCGTGCCATTCTGCTACAGTAAAACTGTGGCGGCTGGTCGGCACGCAGTTAAAGGAGTTGTAAAGTCTCATGGTTTTTCACCTTAATGCATTCTATGCATTAGGGTGAAAAACCTTCTGTGCTGCTGCTGCCCCCCAGAGCCCCCCTTCTTCTTACCTGAACCCGATCGTTCCAGCAACGAACATGAGCCCAGCACCCCCAGCCACTGTCTCGGGTCCTCATTGAATAGATTGAAAGCAGCAGGAGCCATTGGCGCCCGCTGCTGTCAATCAAATCCAGTGACTTGGGTGCGGAGGGGGGCCGAGTCCTGCCGTCTGTGTCAATAGATGAGGCAGCAGGACTTGGTAGCCCACCCACACGAGTGCCCCCATGGAATGCAGCTCTCCGTGGAGGCACTTGATGAAGAGGAGCCACGGGGGACCCCAGAAAAGGAGAATCGGGGCCACTCTATGCAAAACCCTTGCACAGAGCAGGTAAGTATGACATGTTTGTTATTTAAAACAAACAAAAAAAACAAACCTTTACAATCACTTTAAACTTGGGACAAATTCATTGTATGCTGTACATATCTGGCCATTAAATCCGATTCTGATGCCAATAAGGAAATTCTGAAATTAAATGCCCCCCATTTAATTTTTCTTTTATTGTATTTTTATAGAACATAAAAGTAAACATGTCAAATAGCTTAATTTTCTAATGGTTCACCACTTCATGCACTTTGGGGAGCCAATTGTCATCCAATTTGTGTAGCTCAAAAGTTGAAATGGCTTCCCATGTGCATCAAAAAAAGTAACCCAGGAAGCAAAACTGCTTGATGATGTAAACAAACTGGTGGGGTCAAGCCAAGATCCACAGATATATTGCCTTCAACTTCTTGGCTATCACCTACTGTATGTGTAACTAAGGGGTTTTACATGATTTTAGTATGGATGTCCAGAAGGTCCCGTTTTTGGCTGGTTAGTATTGTGGCACAACCTTCATCATGAAGACAAAAGAACATTCCAAGCATCTCTATTAACAGGTGATTAAAAAATGCAAGTCGTAATGACTATTAGAACATTTGCAAGTCAGTGGACTTCCTTTGGAGTACAGTTAATTAGTCAAGAAGAAATGGAAAAATAGTGCACTGCTGCATATATGCCAAGAACAGTCTGTCTTCCAAAATTAAGTGACCGGACAGGAAGGAGACTAGTAAGTGAAACCAAAAAGAAAATGTTTGATCTCTCTAAAGGAGCTACCAGCCTCAGTATCTGAGGTAGGAGGTTGCAGCTTAACGAAAGACTGGTTAGAAAAAAAACTACTGTTATCAAAAAAATAGCAGGACATCTTTCCTAAAGTTTGGCTTATAAATGAAGAGACTTTGATGCAAGCTCAAATAGTTAAAGCGATTGTAAAGGCAGAAGGTTTTTTTTATCTTAATGCAATAAGATAGAAAGCCTTCTGTGTGCAGCAGCCCCCCTAATACTTACCTGAGGTCCCTCTAGATCCAGCAATATTGTAGGATTGTCTCGGCTGCCCGAGACTCCCCTCCTTATTGGCTCCCACTGCTGTCAATCAAAGTCAGTCAGCCAATGAGGAGAGAAAGGGGGCAGGGCTAGGATGCAGGGCCATCTCTGAATGAACACACAGAGCTGTGGCTTGGCTTGGTTGTGCCCCCATAACAAGCTGCTTGCTGTAGGGGCACTCAACAGGAGGGAGGGGCCAGGAACACCGAAGAGGGACCCGAGAAAAGGAGGAACCAGGCTGCTCTGTACAAATCCACTGCACAGATCTGGTAAGTATAACATGCTTGTTATGTTTAACTAAAAACAAGACTTCACAATCACTTTAGATACAAATATGTTAGAGGCTTAAAAAGTCATTGTTCAGATATCAGTCATTTACATTCCCTTTGCAATCTGGCAAAGCTTTAGCGGTTTTGTGTCCAGATATGTAAATCTGGTAGAGACCTATCCATATAGAGCCAAAGCTGTGATTGCTGTCACAGATGGATCTAGTAAATACTGACCTGAAAGAGATGTATATAAATTCCATCAGTTATTTTGTATTAATCTGTTTTCACTGTAACATGAAACTGTTATTTTGGTAGTGTACAATTTTTTTTTTTAATGTTCAACTTTAATATTATATGACAATAATAGTTTCAAAGTAGGTGAATACTTTTCATGGTCAAATGTACACCTAGGGCACAGTTCAAATGGTCACACCATGACATGCTGCCATGACCTTTCGATTAGCATCTGGAGCAGATGTGTTATGCAAACCTCTTCAGGTATTATTCCTTACTTTGTTTACAACATTTCCCCTGCTTTTTGCAACCTCATGCATGATGTGTGCTGTCAGCAAAGGTCATTTTAGTTGCCTTTCATTGATTAGAGGCATATAAAATATTGATTTTGTGTGTTTTTTTAATGACTTGCCAACCACCCGCCATCATTATACTGCGGCAGGTCAGCATGATCACGCGAACCGTCATTAGCTATACATCAGTGCCTTTAAGCGGGATAGCAGGTGCGCGCCCGCTGCACAGCGGTGATGCCAATGCTCGTGACCGACGGTCGCGATGACCGCCGGCCACGAGCGATCGCGGGCACGAGAGGCAGAACAGGGATGTGTGTGTGTAAACACACACATCCCAGTTCTGTTAGGAGAGGAGTGACAGATCATGAGTTCCTACGAGCGGGGAACCACAATCTGTCATCTCCTATAGCCAGTCCCATCCCCCATAGTTAGAGCACACACATAGGGAACACTGTTAACCCCTTGATCGCCACCTAGTGTTAACCCCATTCCCTGCCAGTGACATTTATACAGTAATCAGTGCATTTTTATAGCACTGATCGCTGTATAATTGTCAATCTACCCAAAAATGTGTCAAAAGTGTCCAATGTGTGTGCCATAATGTTGCAGTCTCAATAAAAATCGCAGATCGCCGCCATTACTAGTAAAAAAATAATAATAAAAATGCCATAAATCTATCCTCTATTTTGTAGACGCTATAACTTTTGCGCAAACCAATCAATATACGCTTTTTGTGATTTTTATTACCAAAAATATGTAGAAGAATACATATCGGCCTAAACTGAGGAAAAAAATTAACTTTTTTTTTCAAGATTGTCGCTTTTTTTGGTTATAGCGCAAATATCAGCCAAATATTAACTACTTCAGCCCCGGAAGAATTGGCTACTCAATGAATAGGCCATTTTTTGCGATACGGCACTGCGTCTCTTTAACTGACAATTGCGCGGTCCTGCGTCAATGTAGCAAAACAAAATTGATGTCCTTTTTTCCCACAAATAGAGCTTTCTTTTGGTGGTATTTGGTCATCTCTTCGGTTTTTATTTTTTGCGCTATTGTCATAAATCAGATGTGACCAGAGCTGTGTGGATTGTACAGGGTGAACCAAACGTATGTAGGTGAAAAAGTAATTTATTAAGATAAGTGAACAATATGTAAATGCAACCACCTCCAATATCACACAGTGCACAACAAACCAATATCAAACAAGACCCACAAATAACAATAATCAGACAATTATATACAGCAAAAGGGAATACCAGAATCGTAATCATTAGCCAGGCCGGGGTCATAAATGGGAGATCAGCAGATGGGGGGCAAGGAGTAAGACAGACAGGGAGAAAGTGGAAGGGATCAGGCTGCAGGGCAGGGCTACAGGATAGACAGGAACAGGTACAAACACAGGTTCAGGTTTAGGGTACAGGGATCAGGTTAGGGATCAGGGATCAGGTTCAGGAACAGGGATCAGAGCTTTCAGGTCAGGGCACAAGGAAGACACCAAGGCAAGGTGTATGTGAGCTTGCTGGGTATTTATACCATTTCCTGCAATCAGGCTCAGGTGATGCCTGACTGCAGGAGGTGATATCGCCTCCATACTGCCGGGAACCACCCATTGGTGGACGCCAGTACTGCAGCCCAAAGATCACATAACACCAGCAGGGGAAAGCTCCCCTGACAGTTCCAAACTGCCAGGAGACACCTGCTGGTGGACATTAGTACTGTCGGATAGTGTCATCATAAACAAAAAAAGACCGACAATTTTAAATAAACAATATTTTTTACTTTCTGCTATAAAGCATTCCCAATAAAACATTTTAAAAAAATCGATTTTTTTCATAAATTTAGGGCAATATGTATTCTGCTACATATTTTTTGTAACAAAAATCCCAGGAAGCGTATATTGATTGGTTTGCACAAAAGCGTCTACAAAATAGGGGATAGATTTAGGGACTTTTTTAAAAATTGCTTTTACTAATGGCCGCAATCTGCGATTTTTCTTATTATTATTACAATATTTAATGACTGTCTGCTTAGTTAACCAATAATGCTTATTGCTCTGGTAACACTTTGTCGTGAAATTGTTACAACATTTGTATTTTCTTTTGTTAAATGTGCCTTTTATATTTTAAAAATAATATAAAGGTTCTAGTGACTTTTCATATACAATGGATTATTTTTTTATCTGTAAGTTAAAGAGAAAGTAAACCCTGATGGTTTTTACTTCCTCATTTTCCCCTGCAAAGTAAAAGCATAATGGGCTAGTATGCATCACATACTAGCCCATTATGTTGCACTTATCTGCAAACGAAGTCTGCAATGTCCCCGAGGTCCCTGCTGGTGGCCACGTCCATCTTCATCCCTCTTCCTTCTGGGGGCCATGGACTCCGGCTCTGTGACTGGCCGGAGTCACATGACATCACTCCCACGCATGAACGCGGGAGCAGACGATCATGGCACGGGCCCCTTTAGAAACGGCTCGATCGTGCCCTTTCTTTAGTGCACATATGCCGATGGCGTCATTTTAAGAGATATTTCCAATACCTACAGGTAAGCCTTATTATAGGCTTACCTGTAGGGAAAAAGTGGTGTGTAAGGGTTTACGACCAATAAGAATTTTCTTATAAATTGTACATGAAATATGTAGGTTGAAATATATCCTTATCTGCATGCCTATAATTTGCATGAATCATTGTTTTTACTTTATCTCATATAACTTTGTTTTTCTTATCACATTTCACAATTAATGCCTGAAAAAGGCTTGCCGTATTTTAATTACCGAAATTGTGTGTAGATATTTTAGTAAATTGAATCTTACATACAAAATACTGTAAAAAATGATAACATAAAGCACATACTGTAAATTCATCATCACAATACACCCTAAATGATTTCTAAAAATTACAAAAATAGCACAGAAATTAAAATGCCACTTGTGCTATGCTTTTTAATGGACACGATTGCATGGAAATGAAGCCGTTTTCACCGGCATTAGCATTATCACTAAATGTATGCAGTTTTGTGAGGATTCCCAATGTCATTGTTGAGGTATATAGATTGTTACTGACCTTTTTAATGACCTTGGGAAAGTACATAGTGATGGATCCAAAATTTGTGTTTCTAAAGTGGGCAACAGGCGACCAATTAATGTATGGAAACTAAATAAACTGAATAGTGATATGAAATATTAGAAATCACATTAAATGTTGCTTTAAGTTGGAAAGCAAGGCAGGATAACGTTTCTGTATTTTTCCATCAGTTTCAGCACCCAGACTCAGGCAATTTATCATATTGACTAATATGCCATTACGTGTCTATGTGCAAATCATGTATTGATTTGTCAGAAGGAAGTTTTATTGTCTGTCTACATAACTAATGCATACAAATTGTCATCATCACTATTGGCCCTGAAATATATTAGTGTATCCATAAACAACCTATTAAAATAAAATTGAAATTTTACTTCAGTACAATTTAGGTATACCCAGTAAATGTGTTTCTTCCAGTTCAAAAAGATTGTATTGATTCTTATATGTAGGAAAGTAATGATAGGGTAATATGAAGGCTTGAAAATGTTTGAGTGCTTAATTTGAAGCATTTTTGACAACAAAGTAATTTTTACTTTAAACCTGAGTGCCATAATTAGCATGGCTATCTTACATAGTCATTTACTGATTTTACTTTAATTAGACATGCATTTACTTAATATTACATTAAAGATTAGAGATTTAATGGGATGGATTCCCTTGAGCATCTGAACATAGCTTTAGGGAGTAACCACTTGTAACATAAAAATCAAGAGAGAGATAGGTAGGCTGTATTACTGTATGTATTCTATATACACTTTCAGACTGTTCCATGGGTTACAAAGATTGAAAAAAGATATAAAATGGTACTCATAATACAATGGTTTGCTTTTTTTTACACAGTGAGGGCTGAAGATAAAGAGGGATTGGTATCATGTATACCGGTTGGTGCAGGCGAGGAAATAATTCAGATTTGGGTTTAAAACAGAACTCTAGGCAGAAGGACTGGCCAAGATGATACAGAACTCTAGGCAGAGGGACTGGCCAAGATGATACAGAACTCTAGGCAGAGGGACTGGCCAAGATGATACAGAACTCTAGGCAGAGGGAATGGCCAAGATGATACAGAACCCTAGACAGAGGGACTGGCCAAGATGATACAGAACTCTAGGCAGAGGGACTGGCCAAGATGATACAGAACTCTTGGCAGAGGGACTGGTCAAGATGATACAGAACTCTAGGCAGAGGGACTGGCCAAGATGATACAGAACTCTAGGCAGAGGGACTGGCCAAGATGATACAGAACTCTAGGCAGAGGGACTGGCCAAGATGATACAGAACTCTAGGCAGAGGAACTTGCCAAGATGATACAGAACTCTAGGCAGAGGGACTGGCCAAGATGATACAGAACTCTAGGCAGAGGCACTGGCCAAGATGATACAGAACTCTAGGCAGAGGGACTGGCCAAGATGATACAGAACTCTAGGCAGAGGGACTGGCCAAGATGATACAGAACTCTAGGCAGAGGCACTGGCCAAGATGATACAGAACTCTAGGCAGAGGGACTGGCCAAGATGATACAGAACTCTAGGCAGAGGGACTGGCCAAGATGATACAGAACTCTAGGCAGAGGGACTGGCCAAGATGATGTCACTCAGAATCTTTGGCTGTTTGTTTACATTTCACCATTCTGCCATCAGGTGGCAGATCATTGATTGATGAGGATTGACATTGCTGGATGCCATAATTGATGATAGTCTCACATTGTTGGATTGCATGATTGACAATGGATATACATGGGGAGAATTATTGACATCCATTAATTAGATTGATTGAACTTTGATGGACACCGCAATTGAATAGTTCTGATTGTAGGATTGTGACTCGTGAAATGCTTCTTCTAAACATAAGTAACCTATATGTTTTCCTAAACATGAGTATGTTAATTAGGGACCTTAGATTGTAAGCTCCTTGAGGGTAGGGACCGATGTGAGTGTACAATGTATATGTAAAGCGCTGCGTAAATTGACGGCGCTACCTTAAATAAATAAATAAATTAGTAACCTCTATGAGCACTGTTCCAGCTGATGTGTTTGATCCATGGGCACAAGTGGCTGATATGATTGTTGAAGGACTCTGTTTACAAGCATTTCACATTCTCATGTGTATATCTACAGATTCAATCTGGTTAAGATCTGAGCACATTCATCTCGGGTCAGGTATTTCATTTTTGATAGGCCAAAAAACAGTAAGCCTAGAATACTGGCTTATTGGAGTGATATCCCTTAATATTTTCCTCAGATTAAAGTTATTGAATGTATGTACTAACTATGTGAGCTTAATGACAGAGTTAGATTCATATATCCACTTACTGACCATGCACTGTAGTTTTACTGTATACACGTGATTTTGCATTCCCGGGTACGAGGCGCACACGCACGCCCGCCCACCCGGGTGTGCTGTCACTGGCTCCAGCACATGCCGATCACCAGTTCCCGGACGATGATTTATGACGCCGATCATCAAAGCGAGTGACAGGGGAGCGTTTTGTGTATGTAAACAACACAAAGCTCTCTTCTGACAGTGGCGATTTGCAGGTTTTTGTTTCAATACAAAGCAGTAAACACTTTACACATAGGCACACCTTTAACCCTTTATTGCCCCAGATGTTAACCCCCTCCCTGCCAGTGTCTTTAGTACAGTGTCACTGTATATTATTAGCACTGATTACTGCATTAGTGTCAGTGGCAATTAGTTTCCCCCACTGTCTTATAGTGTCAGATTGACCACCGCAGTATCGCCCTGTCATTTGTAGTATACAAAAAAAAATTCCAGTTTACATACCATAGTTTGTAGGGGCTATAACGTTCACAAAAACCTGTTAATAAATGCTTATTGGGATTTTTATAATCAAGAACATGTAGCCGAATACATTTTGGTCAAAATGTATGAAGACATTTTATTTAATTTTATTGGATATGTTTTATAGCAGAAAGTAATTTTTATATATATATATATATATATATATATATATATATATATATATATAAAATATAATATTTTTTTTTTTTTTTCAAAAATGTTCTTTTTTCCAGTATTAATTTAGTTGACTAAAATATTTTAGTCCACTAAATTAATACTATTTTAGTTGACTACTAAAACTAAAACAATTCAGATGCCTAAAATACAACTAAAACTAAAGTGACATTTTAGTCAAAAGACTAAAATACGACTAAAAATAAAATGGCATTTTAGTCAAAAGACCATGACAAAAACTAAATTGAATTTATATCACAAAAGCTAAATCTGTGTCTGTAGTGCATGTTCAAACCTTAATACCATAAATAATTAATATGTTATTAGATTTTTACTCCAGGATATAAAGAAATTATGCATTCAAATTTAACTAAGCCAATTCGAATGTAGTCGTCTAAAATGTGCTGGAGATTTTAGTTGACTGAAATACGACTAAAACAACTCGGATGACTAAATAAATACAATTTCAGTCAACTAAAATACGACTAAAACTAAAACAATTCAGATGACTAAATGACAACTAAAACTAAAAATGGCATTTTAGTCAAAAGACTAAAGTCCGACTAAAACTAAAATGGCATTTTAGTCAAAAGACTATAACTAAAACTAGATTGAAAGTGATTGATGTCAAAATTAACATTACTTTTTTCATTTATATCGCAAAAAAAAACAAAAAAAAAAACAGAGTTGATCAAAAACCACCAAAAGAAAGCTCTGTTCATGTAAAAAAAATAATATAAATTTTGTTTGGGTACAGCTTTGCCTACCTGTACAATCACCAGTTAAAGTAGTGCAGTGCTGAATAGCAGAAAATGGCCTGGTCATGAAGAGGGTAAAATCTACTGCAGCTGAAGTATATATTGTATACCATATGTTGAACGTATAACAATTACCGTATATACTCGAGTATAAGTCGAATTTTTCAGCACATTTTTTTGTGCTGAAAGTGCCCCCCTCGACTTATACTCGAGTCAAGCACTTTTCTGCAGCAAAAAATTTCATTTCCCGAACCAAATTTGGGGCCCCGTATCTCAGGGCCACTTGGTGCTAGAAACCCCAAATTTGGTTTGCAAACCCAGTGGACCTGGTACCACAATATATCCAAAGCTGAAGTTCCTAGCACTAAGTGGCCCCGAGATACGGGGCCCCAAAATCGGTTCGGAAAATGTCATTCTCTGCTGCAGAAAAGTGCTTGACATTTTCTGTACCGACTTTGGGGCCCCATATCTCAGGGCCACCTGGTGCTAGGAACCCCAAATTTGGTATGCAAACCCAGTGGACGTGGTACCACAACATATCCAAAGCTGAAGTTCCTAGCACTAAGTGGCCCCGAGATACGGGGCCCCAAATTCGGTTCGGAAAATGTCATTCTCTGCTGCAGAAAAGTGCTTGACATTTTCTGTACCGACTTTGGGGCCCTGTATTTCGGGGCCACTTGGTGCTAGAAACCCCAGCTTTGGAAATTTTATGGTGGTTGTTCTACTTGGTTTGCACACCAAATTTGGGGTTCTTAGCACTAAGTGGCCCCGAGATACGGGGCCCCAAATTCGGTCAACTGTGTCTATCTGCAGCATTTCGGGACCCTTTGCTTTCAGAGACCCCAAATTTTGGCTGCAGCTAGGGGGCATCTAGGAACCCTTAACTACCGAGTTTGAAGTTCAGGGGACCTATGGCTGCAAATGGGCACAGTGAGGCATGCAAATGGGCACAGTGATGCTGCAAATGGGCATTGTTGACCCTCTTTTCCACTTACAGTAGTTGTGCATTTCTCACCCTCGTCTTATACTCGGGTCAATAAGTTTTTCCCATTTTTTTTGTGGTAAATTAGGGCCTCGACTTATACTCGGAACGACTTATACTTGAGTATATACGGTATACAGCTAAATAAAGCTTTTCCGCAGTGCCCTGAATTGTATCACTACAAGAATGCGAGTTGTTTGTATCATCAGCTAAAGTGCAATGTATGCTGTGTATTGTTGACTTGTTGAAAACAGATATAGGAGCTCATTGTAATGAACTGCATATCAAAAAGGCTGATGCCTTTCCATTGAAAGATTGTTTAGGAACTTTGCCACTTCTAATCTTCCTGATAATACCAATTTTGAAAAATGTTGTTAGGTAGCACATATGTGTTAGAATTTGCGTGGCTTGCCTCTTCACTCCTTTTCAGATACAAAAGTTATATTTGATGAGAAGCACTTAGATGTATATCTCTCCGTATTCCTCTCTTTGTTCTATTCAGGACATGTGACTTAATAAGAGAAAGAATTCTCTGTAGGTTCAGGTTAAGATCTTTCTTCTGTTCCTGTTTTACATGCATCTTTAATTGGTTTATGTCACGATGTGTTGTTGTCCACTATTATGTATTCTTGATAGTCCCCAGGTACATGGGACACTAACTGGTCCTGATATTGTATTGGGTATGGAAATACAAAATAGAATGCACAGGATTGCGCAGATAAAATTTGTGAAATTGCACTTACAATGAAGTGGCTTCATTAGGGCATATAACCAGGAGGACCCCCATCAATGGAATACCAGGTCACAACAACAAATGTTAAAAACACTCTTTCCAGACAACAGGAGAGATGTGTGTAGTGATTGTACCTCAGAAGTGGACACCATAGGGTGGAAACGTACAGAAACTCTCCATAGTGTTTCAAAGGAGGGTCAAACTTGTATCCCTGTGAAAAGAGTATGTCCACTAATCTGTTTTTGGGGCCCATTCCCCTTCATCAGAGTGGGGGATGAGGTACTGCAACACCCTTTAAATAATGTGACATTGGGGAATTGTTAGCTCAGTGGTAGTGTTTCCCAGTGAGTTCAGTCCATTCCAGAATTTCTGTTTAAGGGCTTGCCAGCCCACTTTTAATAAACGGAGCAAAAAGGTTCACACAGAAATAAGTTGTCCATGAGGAGTCTTTCACCATTATTGTTAATCACAAGGCAAATAATTCAACCTCCTGGCTCACTCTTGCCTTATGACTGCTTTCAGCCTAAAGTCAAGGTTTGATTCCCCAAAGACCAATGCATACAGCTACTCTACTTCAAGCTCTTCAACACATGCAGCTCCACTGGCCTGAAGCCTGGTACACACGTAACGTTTTTTTTCGTTCAACCTAGCAAGCTGAACAGAAAAAAAACTGTCAGATTGCTGTACTAACACATGCAATGTTAGTGCGGTGATCTTCCTCGCTGTGCCTTTATGTTCTGACAGGGGGACTGCCCCCCCATACTGAGCCAGAACACACTGATCTGACTACACTGTATGCAAGTACTGATTGGATGTTGGTTTCCCAGCATGCCCCATCGTCAAAAGACAATTTCTGTCGGAAAGATAACTCTACACACTTTTTTTTTTACAAAATTCCCCCCAAACCCAACTAGGCACCAAATGAAAAAAACACTAGGCTGGGACATGAGATGTAAAACTACTCATGAAAATGAGTTTCCACCATCAAGATTTACAATATTATCACCAGTGAAAACTTCTACATTTTGCCCCTACCATGGTTCCAAATCTTTTAATATTATTTTTTTTATAGACAAACTTAGCTTTATTCAAACTCTGACTGTTAAACAACATTATGGTAAATTATATGTTTTCCAGCCTACATTCCCCTCTGTTCCCCCGGATTGTAATCTGGATGACACCAGTGTTCTAGACATGCTTTATTGGAAAAAAATGGCAACATTTCCCTTTGGAACCTTATATCATATATTCTCAGTTCAGACTTCAATCAGTCTTTAACGCCACACACAGCAAAATGCCCCTTTATCAACTCCTGAAATGCTCCGTCACAATTTCACAAAAATGTGTGATAAAGAAGCCCTTAAACACAAGTCTCAGATTTTTCATTCCAAGTAATTTCTCCAGAGATGAGAATGTAATAACATCAACCTTATAATTAAACAGGTCAATAAGGGAGGTGGCATCATTGTAGAACAAATCCTTGTCACAGCTATGTGGATGGGGTTATGTGAAACTTTTTTATGAGTTACTTGGAGGACCTACACATGTGATATACAGTAACAACCCCTTCAGTGCAAACCTTGTCCTCTACATTGGTACATTGATGATATTTTGATCTTTCAGCAAGGCCTTACATTTTATTATCCTTAAAGCTGAACGTGGGGCAGAATGTTATTATATATGTACCTTTAAATAATTTGTTGGTCTTACAGTGCACAGAAATCTAGTCTTCTTTGTTCAGTGAAGAGCCCTTTGCCCTCCTCATTCTGTTCACAAGATCGGTGGCTGATATGCCCTCTATTTCTTCAGCCACCAGTCATGTACAGGCCACAAAGTAATTCTTAGTAAAGGCAAAGGAGAGAAAACCACATTGCTGCATGCTGCAGTGGGTGGACCCAGGGGTCTTGGACTCCCAGTCTGATCCACTCACTCTGCTGTACAATTGGATTGACAGACCAGCACATTCTTGCTAGGTCCCACCTCCTATGACCTCACACGTTTGCTGACAGACTAGGATTTGCACAGCTCAGAGAAAGTTCCCCCATCACATCTGTATCCAATATTACACTGTGAGGAGACACAGTGCAAATTTTTGTTGCAGGTATTTACTATTTTTTTTCTTAGGAGCTCATAAAGCTTTGCCCCCGCAATCAGCAGATCATGGGTGTAATATCAAGCAGACTGTCAGTGTAGCTGTCTGTTCGCACCTCCAATACGAGCAAGCAGTTACTTCAATAGAGGAAGAATCAATGAACTACGAGGATGCTCACCGCAAAGGGTGCCAGTATCTGTAGTCTATTCATTCACAGAACTCTGCAAGTGAATGACACAGTTGTCTGGGCAGAGCCCTGCAGGGCCACGCTCTTCACCACTCTTCAGGGGCAAATGCTTTAAATATCTGTGAAAAAACAGATATATAAAATAGAAAATGTGTTTTGTTTTTTTCACAGATATTTAATGCATTTGCCCCTGAAGAGTGGATTAAATCCACAAAATACGTAGGACTTATTGGATGCATCTCATCTTTATTGGATGGTTTAACCAGTTTTATATATATACATTTTATATTTATACTGCTGTTGAGGTGGTCCGTGTCATCTAGGATGGCTGTTGTGTATTTATCCTGCAGTGTATAATCCTGATGTGCAGTGGTCATATATTTATAATACAATGTATAATTTATTGTTGTTGCCAGTTTTCTTCTTACTATGCTTGTTATATGCTGTCATTATGGACACAAACATATGAATTCATTTTCTTACATGTTATGTAGTATTTATCAATAAACATTGTGTTTTTTACATTGACTGAATTTCTGCTGCCGCACATACTTCATATAAAGTCCCACTTTAGTTCTCTTTTGTTTCCATTTTAATTTTGTAGCATGCTGCAACAAAAACACCTTTGACATACAATTCCCCCATGGTACAGATACTGGTCATTTTGTTTTCCTTGATCTGTTCCTCTTCCACAATGACCAGGGCCACATCCTTAGTAAAGTACATTTAAAGCCAACCAGGGAGAACTCTTAACCTTAATTTCAAAAGCTGCCACCACCTAAAATAGATACACAATATCCTATTCAGTCAGTTCTACAGACTAGATTAAAAATGCTCTGCTGACCAGGAAGTCTACCAAGGTATGTTATTTTTAGTCAAATGTAGAGTGACAGGCTATAAAGGAAGCTACCCTGTTAACTGCCTTCAACAAAGATCTTGTGAGATATGGTACATCTGACTATCCCGCTTCAAATTTTAGTGAAGAGAATAGCATCAGATTTTGTTGGCAGTACGACCAAGAATATGGCCAATATGGTCTCCCATATTGGCTGTACGCTTGATCAGGACTTGGTAGTCTAAAAAGGAACCCCATCCTAAATAAAATCTTTCCCAACCAACCTATAATAGTTTTCCGCAAATCAAGATGCATCTAGAACACCATTGGGATGCCTCTGCTAACATGGGGTCCCCTAGCAGAGCGGAGAGTTCCTCCTCCTTCACTTTATTGGCCATCAGCTGGTAAGCTGACTTTCTCCTTCAGTTTCCGCCTCCCTACATGGCTTCTTTCTGCAGCTATGGGTGGAGAGAATAGGTGGGGTGGTCCGCAGTGACAGTGCTCAGCCTCCCCCAGCCAATGTACTACTATATCTTGTCAACGCTAACTAGAATAGGTGGCATGGTGGTGGAACTCCAAGACACAGTTGCAAGTGCCACTGCTGCAACCCTGGTAGTTCCACCACTGGATTTTAAGGTAAACGGGAAACACTCATTTACTAATATTACGAGCAGATGTTTAAGATCAAACGATTTGTCAGCTGTTCATCTTCCTATGTCACCTATTGTCTGACATGATCTTGCAGATTTGATTATATGTATGCTGTATGATTTGCAATCTCAGAACAAGTTTTGGTGAACACAAGAAATATTGAAATATTGCTAATAAAAAAAGATGACCATAGTATTCCTGGTGGAAGTAAACCTTTTTTTTTTTTACTTCTACCTACAGGTAAGCCTATAATAAGTCTTACCTGTACATACAGTGACAGAGCGAGAGATATTCACCCTACATGCAGCCATTGACGTCACCGGTGCATGTGCTCTGAAGGGACGGCATACCCATACTGTCCCTTCAGAGCTCCACACCACAGTCCGTGACTCCCATGCGCAGGAGTGACACCATCGCAGCACGGCCAATTAGATGGCCGGAGGACGCAAAACTGGAAGGAAGGCCAGGTGAAGATGGAAGCCCTGTCAGCGGTGGCAATGCGCTGCTGGAGGTCTTCATTCTAAGGTGCGATGCATACCAGCACATTATGCCATTGTCTTGCAAGGTTTAAAAAAAAGTGCAGTTTTAATAAGCTACTAATTTCCTAGAAACTCACATTCTCATTTGTTTTTTTCATCTTTCCGGTATTGTTTGTGTTTGTATTTTGTGCTTGCAAATGGGTTGATTCTGTTTCTTTTTCTTTGCTAATCCACAACAATATTCAACAAATTTTACTTTACTATTTTCGGTTTTACTGCGTTGCTTTCTTACTTTTATGCTCTCTCATTTACAATTTTTCACCTCTGGTGATATCTAGTGGTCAATATGGGCTATTACATTAAATGTATTTTTTTTCATGGACAATCTGCTTGTGTGTTTTATGAATGAGTTCTTTTGAATTACTTGCTTGTAATTTTAAACTACTCATACACCAAATATATTTATAGACACTTTTAAAGTTAATACATTTTATGCAAGCTATATTTAACAAGCATTATCTTTTATTTAGTGACAAACTCAGAACTGCACAGACAGCAATTTGTCTGTTTCTTCTCCCTGAAATCAACTCAGGGAGAAAAAGCAGACAAATCTATTATGCTGCGTACACACGACCGTTTTTTCCATCGGAATGAACTCTGGCGGTTTTTTCAATGGGGTTCTGCTGAAATGGACTTGCCTACACACAATCACACCAAAGTCCATTCTTTTAGAACGCGATGACGTACGACAGGACTAGAAAAAGGAAGTTCAATATCCAGTAGCCAATAGCTGCCCTTGCATCGTTTTTGGTCTGTTGGAATAGCATACAGACGAGCAGTTTTCCCGATAGGAATTGATTCTGTCGGAAAGATTTAAAATATGTTCTATTTCTAGGTCCGTCAGAATTTTTGAAAGAAAAAGTCAGATGAAGCCCACACACGATCGGAATGTCTGATGGAATAATTCCGTCTGACCTTTTCTCCTGGAAAGTCCAGCATAAGTAAAAGCAGCACACATTACACTTGTTAGGCACACAGTTAACCCCTTAATTTTAACCCCTTCCTAGCTGATGCCATTAGTACAGTGTACATTATTATCACTGACCACTGTATTAGTGTCACTAACAATGTCAGTGTCAGTCAGCTAGCATCCCTCCCAGCCAGTGTCATTTAGCGCAAGATTGCCCGCCACACTATCACAGTCACACTATAAATCGCTGATCACCAGCATTAACATTATTATAGTGTCTGTATGGATCAGTATCTTGATCATGATCGATCAAAAATATGTTAGTGTCCCCAAAAACGCAATTTGGTTTTAACCAAAGACATATAGCAGGATACATTTTGACCTACATTTATGAAGAAATTTTATTTTATTGGATATGTTTTATAATAGAAAATATTGGGTTTATATTCATTTTTTTCCCATTCATATGCCACCAAAAGAAAGCTTTTTTGGTGAGAAAAAATTATATAAAGTTCTAAAATTTGTGTACAGTGTTGAATGGCTGTGCAATTGCCAGTTAAAGTAGAACCATGCTGAATAGCAAAACAATGCCCTGGTCAGGAAGGCGTTATGCCCTGGTGATGGAGGGTAAGTGCATGATATGGTGAGCTGTGTTTTTTATTGGTTTTGCATGTTTATATGACCATTGGATATATGCAGAGCTTGAAAGGGCTAGAAAGTTTCCCTGGGCGCCAGTGAAACGTGGTACATTTGAAGATTTTATTGGGTATTATCTATTTTTGCGCCAATTATCTTTTTGGGGACACAGCTCTGTATATTTTTTGGGTATATTTTCTTGTTTTGTTAGATTTTAATCTTATGTAAATTGCTTTAGAGTCGGCTGTAGTCTGCTGTACAGGTTTAGTGTTTTAGAAGTACATTATCAAATATCCAAGCAGGAAAACCTGTAAGATATTTACCAGATGTCTTGGGTAAGCACTCATAAAAGCACACCTAAACAGATCGAAAGGAGATTGTACAATGGTTAGATTGTATGGTATATGGTCAGTTTTATAAAGTAAGAAGGCATTCATGTCAGTGTGCAAGACCATAGACCTGCTTAAATACCATTTTTAACAAAAGAAATGATTTTAACCTATGGAGTAATATAGAAGTATGCCAACATTGCAGGTGGTTACTCTGATTTATAAGGGAATCCCAGCCAGAATATTTGAATATCTGTCACATAACTTACAGTGAAACCATTAATAGTTTATGTCCAGTACATTTTAGCACTTGAAAAATATGTGTTGGGACAGAAAATATGAATTTAACAGGAGAGATATCGTGTCATTAAAGGCATTTATAGAAAGATTAGCTCTTGGAAGTTGCCTTGGAAACCTAGCAATTAAGTAGACCATAACTCTTGTGTCGTAAAGGATCGGTACTCAGAAAAAAAAGCTCAACAACAAATTTACAGACATATGGATTGGAACAAAATTGTGCTTCCTTATTTTCAAGAACATGCTTTTTAATTATTTTATCGGAGTCTTTGTTTTCTGACATGGTACTCTCATTTTTAAGGAAACTAACATCAAGCAGATAAGCACAGTACCATTGTGTTGTATATTAGAGAGGTTCTAGTTGTGTTCAATTAAGCAGCCCTCTAATCCGAGGATAAAAAATAATTAAAAGTAATATAACAGAGAGAAAACAAAGGTGTCCTTGCAGTTCTACAAAACCAGTGGTGTCAAATTCCAGGTGCTGAGAAACTATTTGCAACAGGTTTTAGCAGCCCCTGATAGCTGGACACAGCCACTTATACAGGCCATAGACGATGCAAATTTCTTTCCTGCAACCACGAAGAGGAAAAAAAAATTCACAATTCCCCCATCAACACAGACAGTGCTGACAAGGGAATCCCTCCTGCCGAGGCATTGTATTCTCAAGGCGGAGAATGTTAGAAAATTTTGCAAATAAGTCATTTTTCTCCTTCACTGATGTGCGCTGATGAAGCTGCACTGATGGGCAGCCCTGATGGGCAATGATAGGCAGCAATGATAGGCAGCACTGATGGAGCTGCACTGATCATCAGGGCACTGATGATCAGTGCCCTGATTATCTGTGTAAATGTCCCCTGTCACACTTGCCAGTTACCAGCTCTCCTCAAGCTGTGACAGTGCGTGAGGAAAGGAATGCTGATAACCGGCAAGTTTGTTTACATGTGAACAGCTGTGATTGGACTTACTTTTTTGCTATAATAAATATGCAAAAAAAAAGTAAAAAAATAATTTCTTCATCAGTTTAGACCAATGTGTATTCTTCTACATATTTTTGATAGAAAAAAACGCAATAAGCGTATATTGATTGTTTTCAGCAAAAGTTATAGCGTCTACAAAATGGAGGCTAGATTTATGGCATTTATATTTATTTATTTTTTACTAGTAATGGCGGTGATCAGTGATTTTTAGCGCGACTGTGACATTGTGGTGGACAGATCGGACACCTAACTGACATTTTTTAACACTTTTTTGGGAACCAGTGACATTATTACAGTAATCAGTGCTAAAAATATGCACTGTTATTGACACTGGCAGGGAAGGGGTTAACATCAGGGGAGATCAAGGGGCTAAATGTTTTCCCTCAGTGTGTTTTCTAACTGTATGGGGAACTGTGTGACTGGGGAAATACACAGATCCGTCTTCCTGCATAGCAGAAAGACAGGATCTGTGTAATCTCCCCTGTCAGAATGAAGATTTGCCTCGTTTACACAGGCAAATCCCCGTTCTGTCACTGCGGGAAATGATCGCGGGTGGCCAGCGGACATTGAGTCGGCCCCACCAGTTGGCATACTCCGCTGGCCGGTGGGCGAGCTCGACCTCTATCAGAGGCTTCTTACCACAATTGGAGATGCGGTGTGTCAGACTGACTCACCGCACTCGTGATCAAAGTGCTGCGCGCCCTCGTGGAGCCCGCGCCGGCATGTTACCCTGCTGGATGTCATATGACACCCAGTCAGGATAACTGAACCACTTCCCGGCCATCATTCAGCTATAGGCCAGGCGGGAAGTGGTTAAAGAATTTTTTTATAATATTTTCTGGAGCCCCGTTAGTGGGCTTTGGTGAAATATCAGGGGTCTAAACAGGGAGAATCTGCACCAAATACGGTGATTAGGGTGTGCCCATGCACACCTGGCACACCCTGTGTACACACCTATGATGGGGAAGCAGTTCTCTACATACGTACATCCTAATAGCTACAACTACAGGTACTAGCAATCTATTTAATGTTGTTATGCTGCAATGTGATCTTTACATTTTTTATGAATTCCTATGAAAATTGAGTGTGTGTATGTATAGTATCTCACAAAAGTGAGTACACCCCTCACATTTTTGTAAATATTTTATTATAGCTTTTCATGTGACAACACTGAAGAAATGACACTTTGCCAAAATGTAAAGTAGTGAGTGTACAGCTTGTATGCAAATTTGCTGTCCCCTAAAAATAACTCAACACACCATTAATGTCTAAACCTACATCAACAAAAGTGAGTACACCCCTAAGTAAAAATGTCCAAATTGGGCCCAATTTCCCTCCTTGGTGTCATGTGACTCGTTAGTATTACAAGGTCTCAGGTGTGAATGGGGAGCTGGTGTGTTAAATTTGGGGCATGGATTACTGGAACCATGTCCTGTGGTCTGATGAGACCAGGATAAACATATTTGGTTGAGATGGTGTCATGCGTGTGTGGTGGCAACCAGGTGAGGAGTACAAAGACAAGTGTGTCTTGCCTACAGTCAAGCATGGTGGTGGGAGTGTCATGGCCTGAGGCTGCATGAGTGCTGCCGGCACTGGGAAGCTACAGTTCATTGAGGGAACCATGAATGCCAACATGTACTGTGACATACTGAAGCAGACCATGATCCCCTCCTTTCAGAGACTGGGCCGCAGGGCAGTATTCCAACATAACGACCCCAAACACACCTCCAGTACGACCACTGCCTTGCTAAAGAAGCTGAGGGTAAAGGTGATGAACTGGCCAATCATGTCTCTTGACCTAAACCCTATTAAGCATCTGTGGGGCATCCTCAAACAGAAGGTAGAGGAGTGCAAGATATCTTACATCCACCAGCTCCGTGATGTTGTCATGGAGGAGTGGAAGAGGATTCCAGTGGCAACCTGTGAAGCTCTGGTGAACTCCATGCCCAAGGGGGTTAAGGCAGTGCTGCAAAATAATGGTGGCCACATAAAATATTGACACTTTGGGCCCAATTTGGACATTTTCACTTAGGGGTGTACTCACTTTTGTTGCCATCAGTTAAGACATTAATGGCTGTATGTTGAGTTACTTTGAGGGAACTGCAAATTTACACTGTTATACAAGCTGTACATTCACTACTTTACATTGTAACAAAGTGTAATTTCTTCAGTATTGTCACATGAAAAGATATAATAAAATATTTACAAAACTGTGAGGGGTGTACTTTTGTGAGATACTGTATATGTGTCTATGTGTGTATATATTATATATATATATATATATATATATATATATATATATATATATATAGCAGAGCGTTGCCCTGCCAGGGTCTAGAAGGAGGATGTGACCCAGAATTCTCAAACAGATGGGTTGAGGGGCTCCAGGGAGCTTGTAACATGCAGTTGTAACATGCAGTTTCCTCCTTTCTTAGAAAGGTCCACTTTGAGACCTGGAGCCCGGGGATTTCTGAGAGATCCGGGTGGGATGAAATCCCCAGTCCTGGGTCCTGATTTTTAAAACAGCCAGCATACTAATTGGTCAGGTGTGTGCTGGGCTTTTAGTAGTAACCTGACCATAGTTCTGGGCTCCACCCCAGCAGACAGGAAGTCTGAGTACCAGGAGTCAGGAGGGCTCCACAGGAGAGCCAGTGTAGCAAGAGGCTGTTAGCTGTGTGCACCAAGGTGGTCGGTGAAACAGTCTGTATGAGACAGGGGCCTGGTGTATAAGGCTAGAGCAGCAGTGCTGCAAGTGAGAGCCAACTAGGCTGAAGGTAATTTTGTTGATGAAAAGGAATGCTGAAACCCCTGAAAGGGAAACCTATCTTTGTTTGTTGACCTTTCTTTTAATAAAAATGGGCAAACAAAGCCCTTAAAAAAGAAGAACCAGCGAGTGGCGGTGTCCTTCAAGCTCTACATTTGATGCTAGTCCTTTACACGATATATATTATACATACATAATTTTTTTTTATTTTTTTTTATGGCTTTGCAAGGTCTCCAGTGGTGAGTTTTCTGTTTTAATCTGTGGAAACGTCAAGCTGTTTCTACTGAGAAAATCTGCCCATCACAAATAAGAGTAACAGATGGTTGGAAATACTATAGTTTCAGTACTTGGCTTTGGCTAGTGTTGAAGAACACTCTTTTCACACTTGTATTATCAGAAGTCTTTCTCACAGGGCTCGTTAGTTAATTGTAAATTAAGTAACTATTTAGTACTAATGGTTGATGCTAACTTTTAAAGTAAATCTATCAGGAGTGTGCAGACAAGATGAGTGAACAGAAAGATGAGCTTCTTGGTCTCCTTCTGTTCCTTTTCTGTCCCATTGCACACTGGGGGCAAGTGGCCTGGCTGTTTTCAACTGCAGTAGAGAAATCAGATTACCAATCTGGCACTGTTTAATAAACCAAATGGGCAGAAATGCAGACAGTTGCACATAAAATGGCCTTTTATATGTATTTCAAGTGTTTTATTATTTTGCCAGGGTTAAAGCATTAATTAAAGATATTCAACATATTATTACACTTCATTCCTTCTCTACTCCCTCCCCCACTTATTTAAATATTCCCAACAATATGCAAAGTATTTAAAGCTTAACTTTAGGCAGATTTGAAAAACACAATCTAAATTAGTGCTTTAGTATGAATACAACATTATGGGCCTATTTACAATGCCTGTTCCTGCGCATTACATTAAAGAAGTATCCTGTGGATCATGAGTGTAGTTTGTTTTGCACTCCTATGACCCCTTTTCAGCAGAGAGCTCCCTGAAATCCACTCACTGCTGATGTCACAGAGTCGGTCCAGGCTCAGGCGTCATCACAACCATAGAGTCAGTATCTGCCCAGCCCCCTCTACAGCCCAGCACAGCAGTTGGCATGGGGTGGGTGGCACAACAGAGAGCCGATGACTGACAGCAATTGCTCGGTTCCCAGTGTTAGAGGCTCTGGGTGTGGAGGCAGCATCAGAGCGATGCGTCATCTACCTAGGTAAGAGTGGTTCTAAAAAAACAAAAACATATTTCTCTTTTAACATGCGATTTGCCACACAGTAACGTGTTTGTTAAAGCTGCATATTTATTGATATACTTCAAGTATATGCTATGATATAAGATATACTGCTTATGAACATTTTGAGCTTCCTTAGGACCAACGAAAAAGGTGTTGAAAATTATAATGATCTACTACTTTTGTGAAGATCATTAACCTCTTGCTGACCACATAATACATATGTGTGATGGGCCTTAATGCATAGACACCACACATATGTGTCCATGGTCAGCTGAGGTTTCTGTTCTGAACACGTGATCCCAGTACATTACTGGGGAGCCACAGTTATGTTCAGGAGCCAGTGGGATGGTCTCCCAATTATCTGACCACTGAGACAGCCAATCACGGTGGTCATGTGATCAGGTGTCCCCACCTCCTATTTAAAGGGCTGTGGTGGGCAAGACTGGGTTAGGGTAGGGTGGTTTAGTGAAAAACCAACAAACTTCCCATTGGGCTTTTTAATAGCAAACTTGACTTGATCACATATCCAGATCGCATAAAGAAAACCTCAATGTCCGTCCCGTAAATTTATGAAAGGTATGCTCATCATATTCACAGATAATAAGCTCTGTTTCTTTTCAAATTACACTGTCAGTGAGAGAATATCTATTTATCACTTTCCCATTTGCAAAGACTTGCTAGACTTCAGTTTGTAATATTCCTTTTTTTTGTCTGACGTTAAGAAATTATATCTATACAGTATATGAATAAATTAGCACACAGCTTAGAAAAAGCTTAATTTTTTTTTCTTTTTCTTTCTTTTTTTTTTAACTGCTACATTACTTAATTGCTTTCCAGCCCCAAGAGTTGTTAAAATCAATAAGGTTCTGAATATTTTTGCTGCATAATGCTTATATGTACAATAGGTGACAGTATTATTTGTTAATATTTGTGAATATTTGTTTTGCATCATGCACCTGAAGAATTGGTTGCAGAGAACCTCCAGAATAATTAGAGATGTTATAGTTTGCTCATAGTTAAATAGGCAAGAACAAGGCAATAAAGTCCCTTGTCACCTCATCCCATGCTTGCCTTCAGGACTTCTCCGGAGCCTCTCCCATCCTCTGGAATGCTCTACCCCTATCCGTCCGATTTTCTCCTACTTTATCCACTTTCAGACGATCCCTGAAATCTCATCTCTTCAGAGAAGCTTATCTGGCCCCCACCTAACAACTGTACACTTATCTTCTCAATCAGCACATCACCCACAGTTATTACCGCTTGTATCTCTTGACCTTCCCTCTTAGATTGTAGGGCCCTCTGATTCCTACTGTATTAAAGTGTATTGTATTTGTACTGTCTACCCTCAAGTTGTAAAGTACTACGTAAACGGTTGGCGCTATATAAATCCTGTATTATAATAATAACAATAACTTGAGCTTTGTAAGTTCAAGTCCTGCCTAAGTAATGTATTAAACCAATACAGGAAATTCTCTTATGCAGTGATTAGTCTGGTAACAGGCACAAAGGAGTTGAAAAAAAGCACCATTGTAGTCAAATTTGAGACCCCCCCCCCCGCTATATTTGTATGTGTTCCCATTCCTACAGCATATCCAAAAATAATTACAATAAATATTTCTTACATGTTTATTTCTTTGGAGAAGAATTATACACAGGACACTAAAGGCAGTTTGAATTATTCAGAATAATTTGTTTAACAACTTCCCCTCTCACACCTGTACACCCCTTTTAGACAAGTGCAATTTTTACAGTTCTGCTATGGACCTGTTTATTTAGCAATACATTTGTCATTACTTAAAATAATACATACAGTATATTGTTTTGTTTCTTTCTAAGGACAAGCAAGGCTTTGTTTTTGTGAAATTGTCTTCCAAAAATGATTTTATATGCAATCCTTAGACAAAACAAGTAATAAAACAAAAAACAGAAAAAACTCACTTTTTTCTTTTTTTAGCAGTGTTTGGAAAAAAAAAATATTATACTGTTAGTTTTGTCCTGTTTAAAATCACACTGAAATAATGACGGTACAAAGCATTGCAAATTTATTTTACAAATGAACTAGTTTTTTATTTCAACTTTGCACTTATTGTGACACTAACAAAAAATATGAACAAAAATAAAGAGGAAAATATGTTAAATAATAATGGCTAATAAAATTATAATAAAAAAAATCAGTAGGGAAATGATAGTTGAAATGCAAAGGGGAAGAAGTAGTTATTTAGAACTGCTCAGGCTTAATAAGGGGCTTAATGGAGACACATTTTGTCTGGGTATAGATGGCAAATGGGAGGAGGGAATGTGGTAGCTGGGCAGAAGGACTGGACATACAACACATGTATAGTTTGAAGGACATTTTTTGGCATTGTGTAGCACACACACTGCCAAAGTGTCCTAAACTAGTTAACAATACACTATAAAGACACTTTAGGAACATTTTAGGGACAAGCTAATAAACATACAATACCTGGATCTTTGTACTTCCCTGTAAAATCTATTTCTTAAAGTATATCATGGGACATGGCTATCTAGGTTATGCACCACCTATAGGCAGAATTAGACAGGAAGTCCTCCCCTGCATAATCCTCCAAGCCATAGGCTTGGGTAATAAGCTGATGAATCCATTGCAAAATGGTTGACTTTGAAGCCGACTGCCCCTTCTGGGGGACCCACAGACAGGATAAACAGCTAATCTGACTGTCAGACAGCTGCTGACATCTTCAAATACATTTTGACAGCTCAAACTACATTAAACATGTGCACACTAAGACCTATGCCTAGAAAAAAATGAAGGTAAGACAATCTCCTCATTTAAATGAAAACTTGAAGTCACCTTTGGCAAGAAAGACATATGACGCCGCAGAACTTTACAGGGCAGGGCTGCCAATTCTTGTCAAGGTGATTGCTATAAAAAAAACACACCTTGCTAGTCAATAAGACCGACAGAATTTCTAAAATTGGCTGAAACAGTGTTTTTTGTAAGACAGACAAGACCAAATTCAAGTCCCATGGGAACAGGGGGGATTAACAGATGGAACCATATAAGTTACCCCATGAACAAAAGTACATGTCAGGGCCTGGACTTGAACCTGGGACCTCTGCTGTGTCTACCAATGACTCTTCTCACTGAGATGCTGGACAGCACCCTGTCTGATCCATTGGACAACCCTGTTCTGTGCCTTGACTTCTGTTGAACCTTGAACTCTTTGCTCCTCCCATGAACTTCCTGATTTAAGCCATGTCTCTGTTCTGGTGAACACTGGTTAGTACTTAGACTACGCACCTCAGGTGAGCCCGCTTCATCCGCCTGGGTGACTGCCTATGTACCTATCCTGCTGGTTGGTAGTAGACACGTTACTGCTATAGCAACTGGTCTTCGAAACTGACCACTTATCGTGAAAGTACGTATGAAAGAATGAGAGGTTATAGGTCTCTGAAAAAAAAAGGCCGAAATCTAACCCTTAATAGTGATTAAGGCCAAGGCTCATGCCAGCAATATGTCCTCTTTAAAGACATAAGCTGAATTTGAAGCCCCCGCAGTGGCCACAATACCAGACAGATGTAGACACAGCTGCAACTCCTGGTCTGTTGGAAGAGGCAAACACCAGGAAACTACGAATATAGTCCTCTGGACCTGACAGTGGTGCATTGGGTCCCTCGTGGCTATATACCCCCGACCCTACTTTCTGGAAGATATTTCCTAAATGCACTGGCTTACAAATAGGACTGTGCTCAATCACCAGCTATCCTACCAGCCAAACATACACAGAATCTCAGAGCCCTGGGATCCCCCAGCTGCCAACATCCACCCCCACCAGGTAGTACTCACATGCCCCAGCCTAATAGCCTGCTCTGTTCCCCCTGCCATGTCAGCACACCACCGCTGCAGCCCCCACAGGCCTTACCAAGTACCAATGGCTTAAATCCATATGTAAGATGTCAGTTGGCCCTGTCTCCGTAATGCACATCTGGTTCCTACCGTGCATGGGCCATATGGATGACAGGCACACGCACTCACCTTTGAATTGACTTGACTGGGAACAATTAAAAAAAGAAGAAAAGAAGAACCTTAGAATCCGCCACAGCCAAGGAAACAGAGCACACTCCAGCAGCAGAAATGAGGCAAATAAAGCACAGCCCACACATAGCACCTACCCTGCCCCTAATGGACACAAAGGAGGAGGACACTAGGCAGCCCAAACCCAATTCTTAAAGGGACCCTGCTTAAAAGAGATCACTCACCAAATCCCTCTGCAGGATTCTGTCCAAGGACAGGGATCCAATCTTCACCATATTACTCATTGGTTCCATCCATCTCAGTGTCCCAACTATAAAAATTTAACCACTTGAGAATACTGGTAATACCATAGAGAGAGCTAAACTTCAGTGTCCATCACCTTCAAGACACTGGCAAAAAAAAGAGTGACTTCCTGTATGGGAGGGGTTATATAGGGGAGGACTTCCTGTCTGTTTATTCCTGCCAATAGATGGCACATAACCCAGGTAGTCATGATTTATAGCTTGTTCTGTCCTGGGATGTTCGATAAAGAATTACCACCCAAGACTTGATGACATCAGTGTACACATCTGGTTTATACAGTATCTCACAAAAGTGAGTACACCCCTCACATTTTTGTAAATATTTTATTTTATCTTTTAATGTGACAACACTGAAGAAATGACACTTTTCTTCAATGTAAAATAGTGAGTGTACAGCTTGTATAACAGTGTAAATTTGCTGTCCCCTCAAAATAACTCAACACACAGTCATTAATGTTCAAACCCCTGTCAACAAAAGTGAGTACACCTGTCCAAATTGGGCCCAATTAGCCATTTTCCCTTCCCGGTGTCATGTGACTTGTTAGTGTTACAAGGTCTCAAGTGTGTTAAATTTGGTGTTATCGCTCTATCTCTCATACTGGTCACTTGAAGTTCAAAAAGGCACCTCATGGTAAATAACTCTCTGAGGATTTGAAAAAAAAAATTGTTGCTCTACATAAAGATGGCCTAGGCTATAAGAAGATCACCAAGACCCTGAAACTGAGCTGCAGCACAGTGGCCAAGACCATACAGCGTTTTAACAGGACATGTTCCACTCAGAACAGGTCTTGTCATGGTCGACCAAAGAAGTTGAGTGCACGTGTTCAGCATCATATCCAGTGGTTGTCTTTGGGAAATAGATGAGTTCTGCCAGCATTGTTGCAGAGGTTGAAGGGGTGGGAGTCAGTCTGTCAGTGCTCAGACCATACGTCACACACTGCATCACATTGGTCTGCATGGCTGTCATCCCAGAAGGAAGCCTCTTCTATAGATGATGCACAAGAAAGCCCGCAAACAGTTTGTTGAAGACAAGCAGACTAAGGACATGGATTACTGGAACCATGTCCTGTGGTTTGATGAGACCAAGATAAACTTATTTGGTTCAGAAGGTGTCAACCAGGTGAGGAGGATAAAGACAAGTGTGTCTTGCCTACAGTGAAGCATGGTGGTGGGAGTGTCATGGTCTGGGGCTGCATGAGTGCTGGCAGCACTGGGAATCTACAGTTCATTGAGGGAACCATGAATGCCAACATGTACTGTGACATACTGAAACAGAGCATGATCCCCTCTCTTCGGAGATGGGGCCGCCGGGCAGTATTCCAACATAACAACCCCAAACACACCTCCAAGACAACCACTGCCTTGCTAAAGAAGCTGAGGGTAAAGGTGATGGACTGGTCAAGCATGTCTCCAGACCTGAACCCTATTTTGCATCTGTGGGGCATCCTCAAACGAAAGGTGGAGGAGCGCAAGGTCTCTAACAACCACCAGCTCTGTGATATAATGAAGGAGTGGAAGAGGACTCTATTGGCAACCTGTGAAGCTCTGGTGAACATTAAGCCCAAGAGAGTTAAAATGGTTGTAAACCCACACAAAAAAATAAAAAATAACCTGCAAGACAAAGGCATAATGAGCTAGTATGCCTGGTGGCCACACAAAATATTGACACGTTGAGCCCAATTTGGACATTTTCACTTAAGGGTGTACTCACTTTTGTTGCCAGCGGTTTAGACATTAATGGCTGTGTGTTGAGTTATTTGGAGTGGGCAGCAAATTTACACTGTTATACAAGCTGTACACTCACTACTTTACATTGCAGCAAAGTTTCACATGAAAATATAGAATAAAATATTTACAAAAATGTGAGGGGTGTATTCACTTTTGTGAGATACCATAACTGATAATGTACTGCCAGCACAGTAGAGACAGGGTTAATTATGGTAAACATACCTCCCCAGTCTTCTCCTTAACATTACATACATTGTAGAAAAATAAGTTAGTGAGATTTTTATAGAAGTTTTCAGCAAATTGAAAGCTAAGCAGCAATTTTTATGTATGTATTTTTTGTTAAGTTATGCAATGTGAATTTGAATATGTAACAGATGTAAAGTAGGTGTTAATCCAATTTGGCTGTAGAGGTGGAAATACACTTCAGGTAAATGAGATATTGCAAATATGTAAAGTAACATGCAAAACAATAATAAAAAAAGTTTATTATTCTACAGTTTCTCTCCTGTAGCCGTAATTCAAGATTTTCTTTTTTATTATTATTATACCAGCTGCAGCAACACTATGGTCATGTGCAGTACATAGTGGAGGCATTCTGGTGCAGGTTATTAAATGTTTGGCATTGCTATTTTTTGAAGATATGTCATGAGGCTATGTTTCACAGTAAGCATTAAGGCCCTGAGGAGTGTAGGCATATGCATTTGCTTTTCAAGCCTACATGAATAAAATACACAGAAACAATTTAATGCTTTTCAAGCCTGCATGAATAAAGTACACAGCAACAATAAAATACATTGATGTCCTTAAGTGACAATCACATAACTGCTTAAAGCGGAGGTTCACACAAAATTTGAACCTCCGCTTTTCGGAACCCCCCCCTCCGGTGTCACATTTGGCACCTTTTGGGGGGAGGGGGGTGCAGATACCTGTATAATACAGATATTTACACCCACTTCCGGGCATAGACTCTATGCTTCTCTCCCCCCCCCCCCCCCCCCGCTGTCTGCTGGGAAACACATGGGACCCAGAGACAGCAGGGACCATCCAGATTGCGCAGCATGACTCATGCATGCGCAGTAGGGAACCGGGAAGTGAAGCCTCACAAAAGTCTCGTGTGTTCTGGTTTTCAGAACCACCAGCACACTAATAGGACAGGTGTGTGCTGGGCTTTTAGGACTGATCTGGCCAGGGTTCTGGGCTCCACTCTGGCAGGCAGAGGGGGTCTCTGTCCATGAGTGCAGATGGGTGTCAGAGCAGCAAGGAGCTGCCAAGTGTATGGTTGTATGGTTTAAGCTTTTGGGAGGAGAGGTACTGAGTGGTACTGTGTCACGGGCTATGGGACTGACTACAGGCTAGGAGGCTTAACTTTGTTTGCTCTTTGAATGGAAGATACATGCTGAAAACCCCTGTAAGGAAAACTGACCAGTTTTGTTTTTTTATCTTTCTTTTAATAAAAATGGGTAAGAAAAGCCCTTAAAATGAATTTCATGAATGGCCATGTCCTTAATGTGCTACCACTTGAAGCTTGTTTTCACAGCATCTACTTAAGATCCTATTATGTTATGGTGGGCACATTTTAACAAAAGGGTAGGCTTAAGTTCTAGTTTCATATGCCCTAATCTATTCTATATTTAAAGTGGTTGTAAAGGCTGAAGGTATTTTTACCTTCATGCATAATATGCATGAAGGTAAAAAACCTAATGTGTGCTGCTCCCCCAGCAGCCCCCCTAAAACTTAAATGAGCCCACTCTCTAATCAGCGATGTGCATGAGAGACTTTTTTTTTTTTAATGTTTTTATTGTGCACAGCAGAAGTATACATACAACACATAGTACATATATTACATCAATATACATAGCACCAGAAACAAAGCAATAATAGTGCAAATAGCTCTGTAACTAGAATACGGTGTTCTGATCACCGAGCCAGGCCTATGCTGGAATAGACATTTTTATTTAGAGATTTGTTGTAACATATTAATTCAGAACAGCAAAGAAAGAAAGAAACCTCCCAAGCCCCCCCCTACCCCCCTGGGATGTCACATTTCGGTGTTCCTGTCCAATCATGAGACGGTAATACCTGGCCTGTCCATAGGGAAGGGAGCAGAACAAGCAATATCCATCCACCATATTTTGGCATATTTTGGCAATAGCACTAGATCCCACTCGTCTAATAGATTAGGGCCCTTCCTCATCTAATGTATTCTCAGAGTCTACCCACCGGAACCAAACCTTCCTAAACTTCTTGGTAGCCCCTCTAGCTTCATAAGTAATTTTATACATCATCAAATCTGCATTTATTATTTTAATCCACATCCCCAGCGTTAGTTGTTCCTCATGTATCCATCTTCTCGCAATGAGCTTTCTAACTCCAAAGTACAGGATCTGAAGGAACAATTTAGTGTGTGCATTCATCTCCTCCTGATCAAAAATCCCAAGCAAACAACGTATGGGAGAGCAAATATTTGGTAAAGCAAGCTTATCCAATATAAATTCAGTGACCTGAGACCATAGCAGTGTGCATTAGAGACTTGGCTGTCCTGGGGCTCCCTCTCCTCACTGGCTGAGACAGCAGTGGGCACCATTGGCACCCACTATTGTCAATCATATCCATGAGCCAAAGAGCAGGGGTGGGGCTAGGTGCGGCTCTATGTGTCTTATAGATGTATAGCGCTGGGCTCGGGAGCAAGCACGCACCAGTGCCCCCATAGCAATTGGCTTGCTATTGGGGGCACTGGTCACAGGGGGGAGGAGCCAGGAGTGCCAGCACCCATGAAGAGGAGGATCGGGGTTACTCTGTGGAAAACCACTGCACAGAGCAGGTAAGTACAACATGTTTGTTTGTTTTTTTTTAATCCAAACCTTTAATGTCACTTTAATAATTTCATATGACTTTGCTTCATAAATACTACATGTTTTTTTTTTATATAATTAGACCTTCTTCTTTTCTTCTGGGAATTTTATCACACCCAACTCAATTTAATATTCATATATTTAATTGTGTTTAATTATTAGATGCTGAAATCCTTTTGATACAGTTAATGTTACTCAATGAATGTAGAACTGGAGAAGAAGGAGTAGGAGGTTAAAGCGATGTTAAACCCAAAACTAAAAATTTAATATATTGCAGCTCACCAATCTTTAAATATGGTGGCTGCATTTCTTTTCTTTTCTTTTTTTTTCTCTTCCCCTCTGTTTTCATCTGGTGATCTGGCCAGTTACACACCTCTTCTATTAGTGTGCCTATACTCTGGACGAAGGATCAACATAGAGACCTTTGGACAGCAATTTGATTTGGGGCTAGGTCAATTTGATATTGACCTAGCCCCAAATTAACCACTATAGTTCAAAATTGATATGGTCTAGAAATATTTATACAGAAAAAAGGGGGATAAAACACCTGGACCAGATGGCATACCATGTGTTCTAAAACAAATCAGCTCTGTCATTTCAATGTCATTATTTCTATTTTTAGGGACTCTTTGATGACTGGCGTAGTTCCACTTTATTGGCGTAAGGCCAATTTGGTGCCTATATTTAAAAAGCAATCAAAGTCTTAATCAAGTAATTATAGACTTGTTAGTTTAAATTCTATAGTTGGGAAGCTACTGAATAGCTTAATAAAAGACCACTTTTTAGACCCCCAATGTCTCCCCTGCCCTCCAAAGCAGCTACACAATCGCAACAGCCAAGGAATGACAGCTCTGAAACCAGAAGTAATGAAATCATCTTTGCTTATGGCTTTATTAGTCACAGAGGAGATCAGGGAATGGATATTCTTCCATCACCCCTGTGTGAAGCTTTCCTGGCCGTTTACTGCAGTCCTAGGCTTCTCGGAGGGAAGGGAGAGGCCCTTCTGGGCACTGTTATTAAACTGCCGATTACCAGCTGCCACCATGATGTTGGTTTAACCACTTGCTAACAGGCTGTACACTTGAAACATTATAACTATATATTTTATGAAAGCAGGGACTATGTAGAATAAAATTGCGCCAGTTGCATTTTTTAAGTTTTAATGAAAAACGCACTCAAATTAATTCTAGTGCGCAAAAATACAATATAATATTCAACTTTTTTGTAAAATGTAACAGATGATGTTGTGTCAAGTAAAAAGATACAAATACATCAAATATCAAAATGGCGTTAACACATGAAATGGCAAAAAGCTACTCTACCAAAAATTGTACGTAGACAACACCTGAAAAGCCTTTACAGGTCCTTGATTTTGAGGTAAAAGTGAATAATGGCCCTAGAATGTGGCAATACCTAATATAGGTGGCGCAATTAGAAATAGTTGATTGAGCTCCAGCACCTGGCTGATTGATCTTATTCCATTCAGAGCATACAGCACATCGCTCAGACATCGCTCGCAAAAGGCTGAGCTTTTCTCCCTTGCTCTGTGTACTGTCTGCTTCATACGCTCTGCTTGATCTATGTCTCAGAGCTGTTCTACGGCTCTCTGTAGTGCCTGTTTACTCCCCGTGCTCTGGAGGTCCCGTGGGTGTTGTGTGTCTTTCAGCTAGGAAACTTTGCGGAGGATCCACCCTGCTCCTGAGATTCCTGGCTCTCTGGATCTTGTTCTTGCTGCCATTTGGGGACAAATTCTCTGCTGGGCTGGCCAGCTGGCTGGCTCCCCCCTTCCTCTCTCACCTTCATTGAGAGGCCAGTGTCGGGACGCTGTGTGTGGAGGTGTCGGGTGTCCTGCTGCTGAGCCTGAAGCAGAAGCTGTTATGTTTAAAGGGAAGGAGGGGAAAGGCGCTGCAAACATTACCAAAACCATGCTGGATCCAGGAGGATTGGGAAGAAATAGAGTAGTGCCCTCCCTCCTACCTCTCAAACCAGAGCTATTACAAAAGCTGACAGAGCAAGAGAGAATGTTGCCCACCAAGAAGGTACTAACCTGGTGCAAGACAATAATGGACAATTAGAGGAATATGGGGTGGTCCCCTGCAGTGAGGGACCCTGCCCGCAGCTGATTAAAACGGATGTCCAGCTGACTTTGCACCCCTGTAATAATGAATGGCCCCCCATTGTCTTCATCCTCTTCTTCACTCACTGTGAGTATGAATGCAAATACATCTCCTGTTCAAACTGTCTCTATTCAAAATGTCTCTACTCAGATAATAATGAAAGGGGAAAATACAGTTGAGGAGGTCTTTGAACCCACACTAAGGGATGTTTATTATTTGATACAACACTGTTTCTCCTCCCTTTCCCTGCTTACAGGCCAGGTACAGGCCATACGGGAAGAGGTCGTTCATATATTTGGGGATCTTCAAAATGTACAGGAACGTACTAAAGCATTAGAAAGTCGTTAGTGGCATAGAGGATACATTTTCTCCCTTGGTAACAGAGATAATTTCTGCTACACGCAAGCTTAATACTACTATTTCTAAAGTTGATGACATGAGAAACTGTTTACATTGTAATAATGTTCTGGGACTGAGTATACCAGAGAAGGCCGAGGGTAATGACCCAATTAAATTTGCTGAACAGTGGCTTATTGAAATCCTTGGCAAGGACTATCTTTCTTCATTACTTATTGTAGAACGGGCTCATCGGGTCCCTACGCGGCTTCAGAAACCAGGAAATATACCACGACCCTTTCTAATACGTCTTTTAAATCACAGAGACAGAGCGCGAAGAGCGCGAGTCCTAAATGATATCAGATATAATGGATCTAAAATTTTGTTCTTCCCCGACTTTTCATAAAAGGTTCAGAAACGACAGGCAAACTTCCTAGAAGCTAAGAAACTTCTGTTACTCCAAGGATTAGAATACTCTATGCTCTATCCTGCTCACTTGCGGGTGGTCCATGAAGGCAAAGTACAAGTATTTGAAACATCCCAAAATGCACAGGACTGGCTTGATGGTCAATTTAAAAATTAGACCTTGGGGCGATGGGCCTGTTCTACTAGGAAATCCACACAAAGTTGGTTGTGGGGACAACAGTGCACATTTAAGTATAAGCCAGGTTGTCGGAGGCTTAATCAGCGATAGCTACTAGATGTCTTTTTTTTCCCTTTTTCGGTGGCTTTCTCCCGTGTGGAACTGTTTATATCTATATCTATATATATATATAGATATAGATATATATATATTTATTTTTATTTTTTTTGGGGGGGGGTTTCTTGGAGTATTTATTATGTTTTATATCTATGTGCCATTTATTATTGTATTTAGTGCAGGTTGGCTGGCTAGTAGTTCAATTTTACTTTTGTACTATTAAATGGCACATGGCACAATGGCACGATTGATTTTGTAAATTAATCAATTAGAATTTTCTTTGGAATGTCAGGAGAATGAATAGTGCTCTAAAAAGGCAATCTGTCTTTGATTATATTTCCTCTTTCTGCCCTGCCCTTCGTCTGTCTGCAGGAGACACACGCCACATGCAAGGTGACTAGATTTTTGAAACGCCATTATGATTGAGAAGCATACCATTCGGTTTTTACCTCCCATTCAAGGGGGGTCTCTGTTTTAGTTTACAATGGCATTGTGTTCTCATGTAGTAGGACTATGGTAGACGTAAACGGTAAATATTTTTTTTACAACGCAAGCTGGATGAACTAATGAGCTAATTCTGGCTGCTATATACAGTGGGGACGGAAAGTATTCAGACCATCTTAAATATTTCACTCTTTGTTATATTGCAGCCATTTGCTAAAATCATTTAGGTTAATTTTTTTCCTCATTAATGTGCACACAGCACCCCATATTGACAGAAAAACACAGAATTGTTGACATTTTTGCAGACTTATTAAAAAAGTAAAACTGAAATATCACATGGTCCTAAGTATTCAGACCCTTTGCTCAGTATTTAGTAGAAGCACCCTTTTGATCTAATACAGCCATGAGTCTTTTTGGGAAAGATGCAACAAGTTTTTCACACCTGGATTTGGGGATCCTCTGCCGTTCCTCCTTGCAGATCCTCTCCAGTTCGGTTAGGTTGGATGGTAAACGTTGGTGGACAGCTATTTTTAGGTCTCTCCAGAGATGCTCAATTGGGTTTACGTCAGGGCTCTGGCTGGGCCATTCAAGAACAGTCACGGAGTTGTGAAGCCACTCCTTCGTTATTTTAGCTGTGTGCTTAGGGTCATTGTCTTGTTGGAAGGTAAACCTTTGGCCCAGTCTGAGGTCCTGAGCACTCTGGAGAAGGTTTTCATCCATCAATAATTTGATGATATTCTTATAAGAGAGTGTAAACAGCCATACATAGTTTGCTCCACCCACAAACACCTTTAGGCCCCTTTCACACTGGTGATTTAATCAGGTCTGCCTGTCAGTTTTTTAGGTTGGTCCATGTATCCCTATGGACAGGTGGGTGTAAAAGGATTTGTGTCCGTTTGCACTCACCTACACCTATGTCTGATCCGGTCTGCTGAAAAAAACATAAGGGGATATGTCCTCTGTTTAGGTGGATCCAATTGGAGGGTAGTCGGGTGTAAATGGACAGGCAGAGTCCATTTACTTCCTGCCTCCCATAGAGCAAAATGGGTTCTGCCTGTGTCCTCTTTGCAGAAACTGAGTAGATGTTTCATCCACCTACTCAGCTCCGATCAGCACGGAATATGGGAGCTGATCCCTTGCTGATCGGAATGGATTCCACACAGAATCCGTCCTATGTGAAAGGAGCCTAATATTGGTGGTCTGTAGAAGGAAGAATGCTGCATTAGGTTGGTGATCAGTAGAAGGGACAATGTTCCCTTATTTGATTTGGACAGTTGAAAGAAGAATGCCATTTTAAGTGGGTAGTCAATAGAGGGAAGAATGTTGCCTTATGTAGGTCAGTAGGAATAAGAATGCTCCCTTTCATTTGGTGGTCAGTAGGAGGAAGAATGCTGCCTTTCAATGTTGTTAAATAGGAGAAACAATGCCCTTTTATGTCATTGGTCAGCAGGAGAACGAAGACCATGTTATGATGGTGTCAGGAGATAAAAGAATGCCCTCATTATAATATTCAGTAGGAGAAAAAATGCCCCTACAATGGTGGTCAGTTGAAGAAAGGATACCCCTCTGCATTGGTATCAGTAGAAGAAAGAGTGCCGCCCTACATGGATGGTCAGTAGGAGGAAGAATACTCACTTATCACTATCCATCAGTGCAAGAGCTAAAAGACAGCTGTCAGAAGACTTTTAATCAAAAAAGTGCTGAGCTTTGAGTAACATAAATCCCATTACTTTACATCAAATCAACTTGCAAACATATGCAGTATGTATACATAAAATCCCACAAACCAAAAATAATGTGTGAATATTTAAATTCTCAAATGATATAAGCCAAGTGTCTCTCATAACATTCTAATTTCAAATGTGAAAAAAAGGCAGATCTTCGATGTCAAGCTCCATACACCAAAGTGTTAATGTGAAAACATCCCATCCTAGTTCTTCAAACAATGAAAATTCTAATCCTTCAACAGCATGTGCTAATATATGCTCACCCTCCAAGATGGACCTCTAAATCGTAGGAGGTCCAAACTGGGAAATCATCCAAAGATGATTTCCCAGTTTGGTGGTGATTGGCTTATGATCCCTTACCAAGAACACATGTCCAGATTAGAATAATACAAATGTTTTCCTCTGTGCATGATTCATCTACTATTTCTGGTTTTGTGCACCAGTGTTCAAACTGTGTGACCATGTAACTTTCCCTATCAGAATAGGATTCCCAGCGAGCCTTGAATGTAACTTTGACAGTGACCAGCCTCGCGGGCTGCTTTTGGGAAGACAGGTTCTTTGTCATCCCTGAGCTTCCAGTGTACTAAAGAGACCGCTTATTGTATCAGGGTGACCTGCTGGGCTTTCTGATATTGTATAAGCAAGGCAGCCACCTGGTCCTCTGTCTAAATGTTAACATGTGGGATGATACACCATTGCTGAATTTGGAAAGAAGGTCCTACAGGTGACTGTGTGATTTGTTCACACTTTGTTTTTTGATGGCTGTCTTTTGGCATTTTTCCTTACCCTTCTCTTGGGAATTATTTTGGATGCCTCAGGTGTCCAAGACTGTGTACCCGAATGAACATTGGGACAAAAAATGTTTTTGTACTTGCCATAAAATGCTTTATTACAGTAGATATTTATTCTAGTTTTGGCCTGTTAACTGCAGTTAAGATAATTCTTAGGAAGGTTAGCCTTCCTTTACTGCTATGTTTTCTGTTTGCCAGGGCTGTGCCTTTTGGTTTGGCTTAGTGTCCAACTTTCTTGGTGTCAAAGACTGTGCCCCCAATAAACCACTCGAGAAAAGAGTAAAATCAAAAATTGTTATATTTCAAACCTGTATTTAGGTGTTTGTCTGGGTTTCCACTTTATTCGTTTAGTTTTTAACAGTATTAAAAAAATTAAAATTAAAAAATTATATATTTCATCGTTCATGTTAATGTATACAGTATAGTCCATAATGTCTTTAAGCTTTTTTTTTTTAAGTTTGTTGCTTCTACTAATAACCTTCTGCCATTTAAAAAATAAATGATGCTTGATATTGATAGTCATTAAAAGACAGAAAAGTAGAGAAGTGACATTTGTAGCTTTTGTATCTGCTTCTGTCATTTTTTTTGTATCCTTTAGTCTAGTGCCTCTCTTCTGTAATCTGAAAGTGACCCAAGTGTAAGCTTGATGTGCACACTACCAAGTAATTAGAATTCTGGCATAATTTATGTGTAATTTTCTTATGAAGTTCAGGAGTTTGTAAGCAGCTTTGCTGGACTGATTTAATTTGTTGTTTAAAAACCAAAGCTGCAGTTTCTTTATACCTTATTAAGTTGTTCTTTACAGTATATGTGTATATGCGTCAATGTTGCGGTGGATGATGTAGATTAGATGTCGCTGGGAGCAGGGTGGCAGTGTGAGCATGGTTAATTTGTATGATGGTGGAAATGGAAGGGGTGTGTATGCGGGTAGGCATTGGGTAAGAGTTTGTGTGGAGTTGTACAGGTACAGTGCCTTGCAAAAGTATTCACCCCCCTTGGCATTTTTCGTGTTTTGTTGCCTCTCAACCTGGAATTAACATGGATTCTTTGAGGATTTGGCATCATTTAATTTACAGAACATGCCCACAACTTTGAAGATTTTATTTTTCTTTGATTGTGGAGCAAACAACAAAATTCACCCCCCTAAAGTCAATACTTTGTAGAGCCACCTTTTGCGGCTATCACAGCTCCAAGTCGCTTTGGATAAGTCTCTATGAGCTTGCCACATCATACCACTGGGATTTTTGCCCATTCCTCCTTGCAAAACTGCTTCAGCTCCTTCAAGTTGGATGGTTTGTGCTTGTGAACAGCAATCTTTAAGTCTGACCACAGATTTTCTATTGGATTGAGGTCTGGGCTTTGACTAGGCCATTCCAAGACATTTACATGTTTCCCCTTAAACCACTCAAGTGTTGCTTTTAGCAGTGTGTTTGAGGTCATTGTCCTGCTGGAAGGGGAACCTCCGTCCTAGCCTCAAATCACACACAGAGTGGTACAAGTTTCGCTCAAGAATATCCCTGTATGCACCATCCATCTTTCCCTCAATTCTGACCAGTTTCCCAGTCCCGACTGCTGAAAAACATCACCACAGCATGATGCTGCCACCAACATGTTTCACTGTGAGGATGGTGTTCTTTGGGTGATGTGATGTGTTGGGTTTGCGCCAGACATAGCGTTTTCTTTGATGACCAAAAAGTTCAGTTTTTCAATCAGACCAAAGCACCTTCTTCCATACATTTTGGGAGTCTTCCACATGCCTTTTCGCAAACTCAAATCCTGCCAGTTTGTTTTTTGCTGAAAGTAATGACTTTCTTCTGGCCACTCTATGCCTCTATGCCATAAAGCCCAACTCTATGGAGCGTACGGCTTATTGTCGTCCTATGTACAGATACTCCAGTTTCTGCTGTGGAACTCTGCAGCTCCTCCAGGGTTACCTTAGGTCTCTGTGCTGCCTCTCTGATTAATGCCCTCCTTGCCCGGTCCGTGAGTTTTGTTGTGCGGCCGTGTCTTGGCAGGTTTGCTGTTGTGCCATGTTCTTTCCATTTTGTTATGATAGATTTGATGGTGCTCTTAGGGATCTTTAAAGATTTGGATATTTTTTATAACCTAACCCTGACTTGTACTTCTCAACAACATTGTCCCTTACTTGTTTGGAGAGTTCCTTGGTCTTCATGGCAGTGTTTGGTTAGTGGTGCTTCTTGCTTAGGTGTTGCAGCCTCTGGGGCCTTTCAAAAAGGTGTGTATATGTAATGACAGATCATGTGACACTTAGATTGCACACAGGTGGACATCACTTCACTAATTATGTGACTTCTGAAGGTAATTGGTTGCACCAGAGCTTTTTATGGGCTTAATAACAAAGGGGGTGAATACATATGCACATACCAATTATCATTATCATTTTTTTATTTCTGAAAAATAGTTGTATGTATATATTTTTCTAATTTTACTTCACCAACTTAGACTATTGTGTTCTGATCAATCACATATAATTCAGATTAAAAAACCATTGAACCAAAGTCCGTAATGTAACAAAATAGGTAAAAAGCCAAGGGGGTGAATACTTTTGCAAGACACTGTATGTCAATGTTAATTTTGGCAGCAAATTTCGATTTAGTTTTAGTCTAATGCCCCGTACACACGGTCGGATTTTCCGACCGAAAATGTGTGATAGGACCTTGCTGTCGGAAATTCCGACCGTGTGTAGGCTCCATCACACATTTTCCATCGGATTTTCCGACACACAAAGTTTGAGAGCAGGCTATAAAATTTTTCGACTGTCGGAATTTCCGATCGTGTGTACACAAATCCGACGCACAAAGTGCCACGCATGCTCAGAATAAATAAAGAGATGAAAGCTGTTGGCTACTGCCCCGTTTATAGTCCCGACGTACGTGTTTTACGTTACCGCGTTCAGAATGATCAGATTTTCCGACAACTTTGTGTGACCGTGTGTATGCAAGACAAGTTTGAGCCAACATCCGTCGGAAAAAATCGATGGATTTTGTTGTCGGAATGTCCGATCAATGTCCGACCGTGTGTACGGGGCATTAGTCTTAGGACTAAAATGGCATTTTAGTTTTAGTCCCATTTTAGTCTTCTGCAATTTGTTTTAGCTTTAGTTGTATTCAGTCGACTAAATCTCCAGGACATTTTAGTCGACTAAAATATCCAGTACATTTTAGTCGACTAAAACTAATTTTAGTTGACTAAAATCTAATGGGTGTAATTAAATTGTAATGCATTAGTGAACATTTCTCTACAATTTCCAAACTCATTATATATTGCTGGAGTGAAAAATCTCATATTTATTGTATTGAGGTATGAACATGCACTACAGACCAGTGTTAATTTCTAAGGCAAATTTCAATTTAGATTTAGTCTTAGCCTTTTGACTAAAATGGCATTTTAGTTTTAGTCCCATTTTAGTCTTTTGACTAAAATGCCATTTTAGTTTTAGTCGTACTTTAGTCATCTCAATTGTTTTAGTTGTATTTTAGTCAACTAAAATAGTATTCATTTAGTCGACTAAAATGTTTTAGTCGCCGAAATTGACACTGCTGTACGTTGGTGAAAGTTGTGAGGGGATCATGCCGACATGGCATGGGGGTAGACAAAGACACAGTGGTGAGATTGGCATTCTGTAGGCAAGTTGGTGAAAGTAGGGAGAATAATGCACACGGGCAAGAAGAAAGTTATAAGTGCAGCCATGAAAGAGGGAGTGAAGATGTGGTAGGTGATAAGAAAATGGGGGGTGCATGCGTGAAAAAAATAGGGGTTCAGGAAGTGAGAGTGGTGAGAGAAGCTGGGTGCAGAAGTGGAGAGTAGTGAGAGAAGGGTAACTGCAGATGCAGTGGGGGCTGTAGGCATAGTGGATGTTGAGAAAAAGGGTGGCTGCCAGTGCAATGCATTCTGGGAATATACGTATATTTTACAGTACAGCAAAATTTATGCACTGTGTGCTCATAACCATGAGTGGCAGATTGCACATACAGTAGCTGTTTACAGACTTTCTTTAAAGCGGGGTTCCACTAAAATGTTTAACTTAATCTTACTCCCTTCAGTTAATTGCATAGATGTTCAAATGCCGCACGAAAATTTTTTTTATCGCTGTAATTACCTTTATATTGTACTTTATTGTGGCACTTCCTGTCTCTCCTCCCATGGGAGTAGGCGAGTTTATTGCCTTTCCTCGGCGCCGCACTGTCTCCTGGGAGCTTAGTGTCAGGCTTCCCAAGATTCAGTGCGGAAACAATGATCATGCGTGTGAACAAGCTGTGAATGAACAGCATTCACCGCATCCTGGAAATCAATGCTTGTGGGCTTCACATGCCCACAAGCAAGATGGAAACAGCCAGCATCACATTTTTTAAGTTATTTTTCAGTACGAAAACAGACAGAGGTGGAAATATTACACCCAAACTGTGAGTATTATTTTGGGATTAGCAAAGTGTCTCAATGACCTAAAAAAAAAAAAAAAAAGAAGATTGGTTGCCGGATTCCCGCTTTAACCCTTCCATGACTAAGCCTATTTCTGACATTTGTTGTTTATGTTTGAAATCCATATTTTTTTAGAAAAATTACTTAGAACCCCCAAACATTATATATATGTATTTTTAGCAGAGACCCTGGAGAATAAAATGGCGATTGTTGCAAATTTTTTATGTCACACGGTATTTGCGCAGCGGTCTTTCAAACGCAATTTTTGGGGAAAAAAGACACTTTCATGAATTAAAATACAAAACCGTAAAGTTAGCGCAATTTTTTTGTATAATGTGAAAGATGAAGTTACTGAGTAAATCGATACCTAACATGTTATGTTTTGAAAATGCGCAACCTTGTGGAATGGCGACAAACTACGGTACTTAAAAATCTCCATAGACGACGCTTAAAAAAAAATGTAGCAGTTACCAGGTTAGAGTTACAGAGGAGGTCTTTTGCTAGAATTATTGCTCTCACTCTGACGATCGCGATGATACCTCACATGTGTAATTTGAACACCGTTTACATTTGCAGGCGCGACTTACATATGCGTTTTCTTTGCTGCGCAGGGACGGGGTGCTCTTTTTTATTATTTATTTATTTATTTTTTTTTTTAAATTGTCCCTTTAAAGAAAAAATGTGATCACTTCTATTGCTGTCACAAGGAATGTAAACATCCCTTGTGACAGTAATAGGCGGTGACAGGTTCTCTTTATGGAGGGATCAGGGGTCTAAAAGGCCCCAAATACCTCTTTTGCACTTAAAAGTATTCAGATCGCCAAAATCGAAGGTTCTGAATACTTTCATTTTTTTTAAATCGGCACTATTGGCAGTCGAGTAAACCGGAAGTGACTGCTTCCAGGATTTTACATCAGAGACCCAATCAGAGCCCATTCCGGCTTCATACGGGTCTCAGCCTAGGCGGTGGGATGGGAGGCCAGGGAAGAGAGGCGGGAGGTGGGTGTCCCTTTCCGCTCCTTTAGGATAACAGCCGAGTAGCTTTTAGCCACATCTGTTGTTATCACTAAAAAGCCAACCGCTGGCTCTAAAAAACTGACTTCTGCTGTGTCTGTCAGTAACTCTTCTTGCTGAGCCACCTGAGATGCTGGAGAGCTCCTTGTCTGTGTAAGACTTTCTTGCTGTGTCTCTTGTTTTTTGGTGAACCTTGAACTCTTTGCTCCTCCCGTGAACTTACTGATTTAAGTGTCTGTACTTCTTGTTTGCCAGATTATTGTTCTCCCTTCAGCCAATATCTTGCACTTGTCATTCTTGCTACCGTCCATATTCTATCCCCACCATCAGGAGCTCTGATGAACACCAGTTAGTACTTAGACTTCACACCTCTGATAAGCCCATGCTATTGACCAGAGTGACCTGCTTCTGTACTTATTTAGCTGGTCAGTGTGTGCCTCACTACCGCTATAGCTATTGGCCTGTGAGACTGACTACAGATCATGCCAAATATTTAATTAGACCACACTTCCTCATGTTATAACACTTTTCCTGATAGTCAGTGCAGGGCCAGTTATTGAATAAGGAATAAAGAAAATCCAAACACCACTTTTGCTGAATCCAGTAAAACATTATGTTTGACTCTCTGCATAATATAAACCGCTTCAGTGTTAATGTCTTAATTTATCTGTATGTCCATAAATATTGATTCACATTTACTGATTAAAAGTTATGGACGGAGCTACTTCAGCTGTGTTTTGCAGCAGTGGTTTTGACTGAAAAATGTTATATTTTGGACTCCTGGGTCACATGTTGCAATCTACATTAGCTTAGACCAGCCTTTTTCAACCAGGGTGCCTTGAGGTTTCTTCAGGGGTGCAAAATGCCTAAAAATTGCCCGAAAATTGTAAACAAGCCGGTGGGTTTATAAAGCCTGCTTTTTAGTTACTTAAAACCACAAGTTTTCATTGTGCACCATTACAACCACCGGCATTCTAACAACCAATAACATCATCAGTTGATAGGGAGGATGTCAGGTGCCTGCACAGCATCCTTGTTTGCCCCTCCCCTGCCCGTCTCCTTCAGCAATAGGGTCACATTAGTTGAGTGAGGGAGAGTAACTGAGGGAGAAGAGAAATATTGGAATATTAGTCAGTACCAGCATGCAAAGGTGTATTTGCTTTATAAAAATAAATTACCTTTAATGTTGGGTGTCCTACGTTTGTGGATTCAGCTGCGTTATGTAAAACTATTAGTTTCGTTTTTACATTTTAGAAAGGGGTGCCTTGAGAATGTGCAGAATTTTAAAGGGTGCCTTTTCTGAAAAAAGGTTGAGAAACACTGGCTTAGACATCACCTTCCAGTGGCTTCTAAGTTTTTATGTATTTATTTGTTTACTTATTTATTTATTCTTAATGCTTCACTTTGTTCAAAAAAAAGGTAAATAATTACTTGTTTCTTAAATGAGAGTAATGCAGCGTACACACGGTCAGACTTTTTCGACCGGACTTGTCCAACGGACGGCGACTGAGCAAATCTGGCGAACAATCCGATCGTGTGTGGCCTTCAGCGTACTTTTCCAGTCGCAAATCTGACGGACCTTAGATTTGGAACATGCTTCAAATCTTTACGTCGTAACTCCGCCGGACCCAGATGCATTAGGCATCTGTTTTGCTTTGTATCTTTTAACTGCTTGCTGCCCACCCACAGTAGTTGTACTGCGAGCAGGCGGCAGCTCCAGGCCAGGCTGTAATGATATCAAGTACTGGACACACGAAAAGCTGTAGCTAGCGGCCATGTTGTTTGGGAACCTTACGGCAGCTATGGCAGTCTTGGCTAAGAGTTACACATTGCAGTAGAATTCCAGGAATTCATAGGCTTAACTCAGAACACTTCAAAAGAGTTGTTATCTCAACATAGAGAAGTAAAACCAGGCTTAGGCCTGTGAAAACAGCTAATGTTGGCCTGGCAGAATGTTCAGGCCTATCATAAAACTGTCATCCTCTCAATTCAGAGAACCAACAGATACCTGTCATAAATACCTCAATCCACATAAAGCTCAAACAGTTAGTATAGTTCTGAAACTTCGGCATGTCTTCCAAATTAATAATAGCACAGCCATAATATGGACATACTGTATTTAGTTTCCTCAGATAATTTGTAACGTTTCAAGTCCAGACACCCCTATGTGAGATCATATGGGAAACCACTGGTACCCCTTATTCCTCCTAGGTAAACTAGACATTGGAAACCTGCCATGCTTATATTTGTTTTGAAGCAAATGTCACGCTGGACAATAATATGGATATTAGCAGTCTGTAAACAGTAGAGATGCAGAGATATGAATATGTATTACAAAGTGTACCTGGGACATGGTCATGAATGTAGAGACCTCCCAGCAACCAACCCCTAAACAATATGACCAGACGATTGGTCATTGGTAGCTGTCAACACCCCTTTTATCCCACAGAAAAGAGGAGATGCCAAGACAGTGGTCAGTTCGCCTTTTACCATCAAAGTAGGAACATCTGCCAAGTTTGAGAACTGATTACCCAGCTCACCGATTGTTACATAAGTGACAGCGTTGTGTGAGGTTTGCCGGTCCCTCGTCACGAGTTACAGAGGGAACTCGCGTTACAGAGGGAACAGTTACTGTTCATCACACAGGCGACTTACTGGTACATCGTGGTCTTTCTTCTGGGTTCGTAGCACGCACATGATTGGACACAGCATGAGTTTGGCAGCTGATTTCAGTCAATGGTTTTGTTTGAAGTCAGCTTATCCGCTTTAGCCAATCACATAGACAGTTCAATGTTTAGAAAAACACAGAACTCTTTGTACTTTGAACAGCAATCTGACTGATCAATGAACAGTATTAGTGTCTTTATTGATATCAGTGTCAGTGTACCTCCCAGCCGGTGTCAGCTAGCGCCAGATTGTCTACCACACTATCACAGTCCCACTATAAGTTGCTGATCACTGTCATTACAGTATAGCATATCTGTGTAAACTCCAGTATACTGTATATACTATAGTTTGTAGATGCTATACATTTTGCACAAACCAATTAATATACATTTATTGGGATTTTTGTTTCACCAAAGACATATAGCAGAATACATTTTTGCCTAAATTTATGAAAAAATTCGATTTTTTGATTTTTTTATTGGATACAGAAAATATTGGGTTTTTTTTTTCAAAATGTGGTCTTTTTTTTGTATATATCGCACAAAATAACCGTGGTGCTCAAATACCACCAAAAGAAAGCTCTCTTTGTGTGAAAAAATGATATAAAATATAGAAAGGACTGAATAGCAAAAAATGTTTTGGTCATGAAGGGGGTAAAACCTTCTGGAGCTCAAGTGGTTAAGGTCACTTTGGTATAAAGCAAGGAACACATAAAGGATATTAATGTGCTTTTACTATACAAGAATGCTGTACACACAAACTACTTACAATTGTAGAAAACAAAAACAAAAGACATACAAAGAATTACAGATATGCATACAACACAAGCACATGCTGCATAACCTTCCTAGGAATACGCTCTGTATGCAACCAAGACTCCAGGCTCTAGTCAAGCAACTGCCGTTATCTTGTGAAGTTCCTACTTGCACAGACTTTCTGTCTTAGTTCCTATGTTGTAATGGAGCCTTCCTTTCATCTTATGCTTCTGACCTTTTATTTAGAAAGTTTAAAGGCTAAGTTCACCTTTCTGTAAAAAAATAAAAAATAAATAAATAATAAATGCACATTTTTAGGGTAAAAAGGTTCATTTAATTTTTGCATAGGAGCTGGCAGAGCATTGCAACTGTGATCAGTGGATTGGGGGTGCAATGTTGGGCTCCTGAAGACTTGTCCTCCAGCTTTCTGCCCATACCTCTGTATAGGCTTTCTGTTAGAAAGCTGGAGGTGGACTATGAGGGCACTCATCAGCGTCCTCGCAATCTAATGAGAGCTACAAGCCTTCTTCCGTGGTGGCAGATGGGACTTGTCGTTTTCTCATTCACAGGTACCAGTGAATGAATGACACGATTGTCTGGGTGGAGCCCCGCACAGACATGCTATTTTTAAATGTGGCAGCATGTGTGGGAAGAAGAACCCTTGCCCCTTTTTTTGGTTTTACCCTGCCAAGTTTTTTTGTTATTTGTTTTTCAGCTGGGGAGATTCACCCCTCTGTTCTAGTGACCATTGCCATTAAGATAGAAGGTACAGTATCTCGCAAAAATGAGTACACCCCTCACATTTCTGTAAATATTTTATTATAACTTTTCATGTGACAACACTGAAGAAATGACGCTTTGCTACAATGTAAAGTAGTGAGTGTACAGCTTGTATAATAGTTTAAATTTGCTGTCCCCTCAAAATAACTCAACACACAGCCAATAATATCTAAACCCCTGGCAACAAAAGTTAGTACACCCCTAAGTGAAAATGTCCAAATTGGGCCAAAAGTGTCAATATTTTGTGTGGTCACCATTAATTTTCAGTACTGCCTTAACCCTCTTGGGCAGGGTGTTCACCAGAGCTTCACAGGTTGCCACTGGAGTCCTCTTTGACGACATCATGGAGTTGGTTAATGTTAGAGATCTTGCGCCCCTCCGCCTTCCGTTTGAGGATGCCCCACAGATGCTCAATAGGGTTTGGTCTGGAGACATGCTTGGCCAGTCCATCACCTTTATGCCGCGTACACACGGTCGGACTTTTCAGCTACAAAAGTCGGACAGCCTGTCCGACATACTTCCGGCGTACCTTCGGCGGACTTGCGGCAGACTTTCTTACGAACGGACTTGCCCACACACGACCACACAAAAGTACGACAGCTTAGTACGCGGTGACGTACACCAAGTCCGACGAGACTATAAAACGGAAGTTCAATAGCCCGTACGACACCCTTTGGGCTCCTTCTGCTAATCTCGTGTTTATCTCGTGTTAGTAGAAGTTTGGTGAGAGACGATTCGCGCTTGTGAGACTCGTATTTTTCAGTTCGTTTTAACTGTTGTTCAGTCTGTGCTTGTGAGGTTTGTATCTGCTTTTCAGTGCGTTTGGTCAGTTGGCATTGAGAAATCTTTGTTTTATTGGCCGCTCGTTCCTGATTTTCAGGTCGTTCTTCACAGGCCTTGCTGTTCTTCAGTGCGTTCTGTTTAGTGTGTTCTGACCAGCCGACCGTTTTGAAGCCATGTTACCTGTACGTACTCGTCGTAGAGCTCGTGCATTGTATGTGCTTGGTGCTGTAGTTTATTCTTCAGCCCAAGACCAGTCCATGAACAGGGCGAGGAGGAGTTCATGGACCAAGAATTGGTTGCTTCAGCGTGACCAGTTCTGTCACATGCCTTTGCTCCGTGAGATCCGTGAGAATAATCCTGAGGATTTCAGGAACTTTCTCCGGATGACGGACCCCGTTTTTGACCGTTTGGTGGCTTTGCTGACCCCCTATATCAGCAGGCAGGATACCTGCATGAGGCAAGCCATCACTCCGGAGCAGAGGCTGGTCGCTACCTTGCGGTATTTGGCCACAGGGAGAAGCCTGCAGGACCTTAAGTTCTCGACAGGCATCTCCCCCCAGGCTCTGGGGATCATTATCCCAGAGACCTGTTCTGCCATCATACAGGTCCTGCAGAAGGACTATATTAAGGTAAGATATTTTTCTTTTATTAGCATCACATGTTCTTTTATGTAATCTTTGATAATGTAATGTATTTCTTGCTTCAAACACTACTTCCCATCATTGCAATATAGTGTGAATGTCCCCTTTTTATCCTCACACATGCTGGAATTTTTTCCTGTTATTTTTTGTCATGCATGTATATTTTCCTTCAATAACCTTCCCAGCATGAAGTGATGGGAACATATCCACCTAGTCTACTCATTTTGAATGTATTTTGTTGGAGTGTATTTAGTGTGCTTATAATTAGCAATTAGCTAGATTTCACAACCCCCCCCCACCTGAACTCACTCCAAATAGTGTGCTGCTAATTAGCAATTAGCTAGATTTCACAACCCCCCCCCCACCTGAACTTACTCCAAATAGTGTGCTGCTAATTAGCAATTAGCTAGATTTCACAACCCCCCCCACCTGAACTCACTCCAAATAGTGTGCTGCTAATTAGCAATTAGCTAGATTTCACAAACCCCCCCCCCCACCTGAACTCACTCCAAATAGTGTGCTGCTAATTAGCAATTAGCTAGATTTCACAACCCCCCCCCCACCTGAACTCACTCCAAATAGTGTGCTGCTAATTAGCAATTAGCTAGATTTCACAACCCCCCCACCCCCACCCTCGTTAAAATTTGCTTGAATGTTCTGTGGTGTTGATTTGTCTAAAGCAAATCTATGTTGCACTTTGCAAAATGCATGTGCACTCTACAAGTGCATTTGTTCCAGTGCTTTAGTAAATGAGCAGAAGCTCTGCTGATTTCCATCATCAAATCATATGCAAGCCTCAAAGTGTTTTCATTAATTGCCCTTGCCTGTGATTGTGTACTCCTTGCAACATGAATGCCTTTTTACATTACCTCATTTACTGTAAGCTGGTTAGCAACTGCACCTGCAGAGTGCGACAACTGCAGTCTTGTAGCCTTTTTAGTCCCTAAATTCCTGCGTGTCGTTAAAGTAATTTTTTTTAGGGATTTCACAACCCCCTAAAATGTAATCAATGTTCCATCAGAGGGGGTGAGCAATCTGATAAGTGTGCCTTTTTCCATATTAGTTATTCCAGAAGAATTAAATTATTGAATGTTATACTGATGCTGGGGAATAATGTTTTTAATTGTCTAATTTTCTTGCAATGTTAGCTTCCAAATTAATTGATTTTGGTTTTCTTGTTTGATTCCCCAGTTTCCTTCAACGCCACAGGAATGGCAGACTGTGGCATCCCATTTTGCCAGCCGTTGGGACTTTCCCAATTGTGGAGGGGCTATAGATGGGAAACATGTCCACATTGTGCCACCACCCCATTCGGGGTCATATTATTTTAATTATAAGGGGTTCCACAGTATTGTTTTAATGGCGGTGGTGTCGGCACACTATGATTTTTTATATGTGGACGTGGGGAAGAATGGCCGGATGTCGGATGGAGGAGTATTTGCCCAGACGGAGTTCTGCCAGCGTCTCCAGAGTGGTGGCCTGGGATTGCCACCTGATGAGGATAACGTGGAAGGACTCCCCTTTGTCTTCATTGCCGATGAAGCCTTCGCTCTCAGCAAGCACCTCATGAGGCCATTCCCCCAAAGAACCCTCACCCCGGAGAGGAGGGTTTTTAATTACCGGCTGGCCAGAGCTAGAAGAGTGGTTGAGAATGCGTTTGGAATTCTGGCCAGCCGGTTCCGCCTGTTTCAAACAGCCATTAATTTGGCGGAATACAAACTTAATTTTATCATTTTATCGTGCTGCATTCTGCACAACTTTTTAAACAAGCATTCTGCCAATTATATAGGCACAGTTGGGCCTGAGGCCGGACAAATAGAAGCCAACCTTACAGGCCTGGATACTGTCCGTACTGGCTTGGCCCCCCAAAGTTCCCGTCACGTTAGACAGCAATATGTTGATTATTTTATGGGTAGGGGGGCCATTGCAATGGGCCAGGATATATAAATTTTTTACAATAAAAAAAATATTGCTGAAATCTGGCATTATATTTATTGCTTGCCTTTCTTTTGGGCTGTCTCCTATTGTATTTGAATTTTAAAAATGTCTAAAAAATGTCTAAATAAGCTCCATTGCCACTGTAAACAACTTTTTGACAATTATAACCAAACTGATACTGAGCCTTGAAATAACAAACCACACATTTGTTAAAATCCTATAAGGAGATGTTTTTATTAATGGTTGTTATGCATTCAGTTCTGCATTTAGTATAAAATGTTCATAGACAAAAATATAATGATATCTTAATAATGTAGCAAAATATAATTATATTTAAATATTTCTACCTAATCCACAAAAAAATATTTTTAGCTTTTTGATTTTCGCAAACAGGCTTTTTTTTTGTTGGAAAATCAAGTTTTGTTTTTTTTTTTAAAAGCAAGTTTTTTATTTTTTTTTTGTTTTTTAAAATCAATTTTTTTATTTTTTTGGTTTTTTAACATTAATTTTTTTTTTTGGTTTTTTAAAATCAATTTTTTTTTTTTTGGTTTTTTAAAAGCACTTTTTTTTTTTTTTGGTTTTTTAAAATCAAATTTTTTTTTTTTGGTTTTTTAAAATCACTTTTTTTTTTTTTTGGTTTTTTAAAATCACTTTTTTTTTTTTTTGGTTTTTTAAAATCAAATTTTTTTTTTTTGGTTTTTTAAAATCACTTTTTTTTTTTTTGGTTTTTTAAAATCAATTTTTTTTTTTGGTTTTTTAAAATCAATTTTTTTTTTTTTGGTTTTTTAAAATCAATTTTTTTTTTTTTTTGGTTTTTTAAAATCACTTTTTTTTTGTTTTTTTGGTGTTTTTTAGAAAATCAATTTTTATTTTTTTGTGGATTTTTGAGGTATATACGAGAAACAGCCCTCCTTTTTGACATTAGGTTAAACAGCCATTTATGTTCTGCCAAAAAAAGAAAGAGAAGGCCCAGAATGGGGTCAGCAAAACAGGAAATGAAGGACATGATTGATGTTTTGGGGTTTAAAAAAGGGCATTTAGATTCGACCCAAAACATCAATCATGTCCTTCATTTCCTGCTGCATACGATCCAGCCGATTACGCATTTCATCCATGTCTTTATTCCAGGCCATTATTTGACCAATTAGACGTTGGGCACTTTCAGAGGTGAAATAGTCACTTCTTGTTGTTCCTAAAGTGGAATGAAACCAAAAAATGTCTTTAGAAATATGCACACATACATAGTTTACCTTACCATAAATAAAGCTGTTGTCTCAGACACTGACCTGGTGGGGTGCCCATGTAGCCTAATTCCTCCACATCCTCGGGGGTGGCACTGTTGCTTGAATGAAGCACAACCAGATCCCCTAAAATAGAGTAGACAAATTCAATTAAACAAAAGGCAGCCATGCATAGATTAACGTAAGCTGGTGTGTCAGACACTCACCTGGTGGGGTGCCCATGTCGCCCACCTCTCCTTCCTCCACATCCTCAATGGGACTTGGGCTGATTGCCCAATCATGTTTTGCTTGGGGTGGACTGTCTTCTTGTGGTTGGCTGAGTGATTTTTCCCCTATGTGAAACAAAAAATTAGTAATCTAATTAGCACACAGATATTTTAGGACATAATAATTTTCCAACATTTGTAGTGAAGTGGTTTGTGTAGAGTTCCTATTTTACTTCAATCTTTAAAATTATAAAGACATATCGGATAGATAGATATCAATATCTCAAAATATAGTTAATATTTTTTTGATCTCTCTCTATATCTGGAACAAAATCTCTAAATATCTAACTAAATGTAAATCAAAAAAATTAAGATAACTTCAAATATTCAAAAAGAATGTTTTACATTTCTATATCTATCTATCTACCTATCTCTATATTTCTCTCTCTCTATATATCTCTCTCTCTCTCTCTATATCTATATATATATCTATCTATCTATATATATATCTATATCTATATATATATCTATATCTATATATATATCTATATATATATATATATATATATATATATATATATATATATATATATATATATCTATATCTATATATATATATATATATATATCTATATATATATCTATATATATATATATATATATATATATATATATATATATATCTATATCTATATATATATATAGATATATATAGATATATATAGATATATATAGATAGATAGATATAGATATATATGGATATGTAACGAGGTTTATTAAAAGATCGTTTAAAACGATAAACAAAAATCGTATAGGAAGGAAAAGCACATGGAGCAGTATACAAGGTAATAAACACAAGAGAAAAACACGACAAGTACTTACTTTTTTTAAGAACTTTCCGGATACGTCGGTATTGATCCGGCTCCCTGAGTTTCAGGTCAGACCATCTTTTTCTCAATTGATCTTTGGAGCGCTGGACCCCAAAAGATGCCTGCAAAGTCTCCACGACCTTCGCCATTATTTTGGCCTTGCGCAAATTTGGCCGTGCGTACGGCCCATAATTGCCATCATAGTCGTCTTTGTGAAGAATGGCCACCATCTCCACCATCTCTTTAAAACTCATATTAGAGGCCTTAAATCTAGGCCTCATAGATTTCGTTGACGTTCCAGCCTCCGGGCTGTCTCCACTACCTGAGGTCGTCAACATTTCAGGTGTCTCCGCCATTCTTTAACTCCACTACGCGCCGTAACAAAAAATGGGCGGAGAACATGAGTTCATTTCGAACGTCAGGGGCGGGCGACGCAGGCGGAGTTTCACACATGCGTAGTGTATAAAGAGGGGCCTTGCGCACGTGTCGTACGTACGTTCTGTGCGTCGAATTAGGGGGCGGAGAACATGAGTTCATTTCGAACGTCAGGGGCGGGCGACGCAGGCGGAGTTTCACACATGCGTAGTGTATAAAGAGCCTTGCGCACGTGTCGTACGTACGTTCTGTGCGTCGAATTAGGGGAGGAGAACATGAGTTAATTTCGAACGTCAGGGGCGGGCGACGCAGGCGGAGTTTCACACATGCGTAGTGTATAAAGAGGGGCCTTGCGCACGTGTCGTACGTACGTTCTGTGCGTAGGTGATAGTGGACCAGGACGTTACAAAACGAAGGTAATTTGAGATATATATTTTTTTGGGGTTTATGGTCATGACTTTGTAGCAAGCGGCCTATATGGCTTGATAGATTGATGAGGCCTACATAGGGAGAAGATGATGAGGGGTTAGCAGAAACCTATAATAAGTGTTTTTGGTCTTGTGACTTTCTCTTTTCCAGATATAATGAATCCCCTATTTAAGGATCCAGAGTTCCTTACATCTTTTATTTCAAAATATCGAGAGATGAGGAATTTGTGGGAGGTGAAACACCCTCAGTATTATGCCAAGCATGTGAGGAAGTCAACGCTGGAGAGACTTCTGTCCTTTGTCCAGGCGACCATCCCGGGAGCAACAATGGAGACAGTGCTCAAGAAAATTGGGGTCTTGAGGAACATGTATAAAAGGGAGCATAGGAAGATCCAGGAATCAAGGAGATCAGGAGCATCAGCAGATGATGTTTATGTACCCAGGCTGTGGTACTACAATCAACTCCGTTTTCTTGATGACCAGAATGAAGCCAGGGCATCACTTTCAACCCTTCCCTCTACCCTTCCCTCCACCCTTCCCTCCACCCTTCCCTCCACCCCAGCAGAGGCTGATGAGGAGCAAGCTGGGTCTTCCATCCTGGATGAACCGGATATGACCATCTGGAGTCAGGTAAATTATTTTAACAAATATTTACTGTACTAATATTAATGATGTTAACTGGATGTTATAATTGTCTAAAAGAATTTTGCACTCCAAATTGTGTATACATATCAAATGATAGTAGTGGCTAAATATGTTTGGCACCTGCTTCAAATAATTAGGGTGTCTGATTAGACTCTTTTATTAAAGAGATGTATTCACATTGAATTTGCTAGTCATGAGAAGCAAACTGTGTGTCATTGATGAACCCAAAAAAAGAAACTAAAACTATTGTCCTTTTTTTATACACAGGATGAGTCCATCCAGGAGGAATGTGGGGAAAGTGGCAGGCAGGAGGAGACCGGGCCCATGGACAGCCTGGAGGAGGCCGGATTCACCATCATCCTGGAGGAGGCTGGGCCCAGTGTCAGGCAGGAGGTGGCTGCTCCCAGTGAGGTGGCTGGGCCAAGTGAGGTGGCTGGGCCCAGTAGGAGCCTGACCCAATCCCAAGTGCCTCCCCTCCACCTTCCCAAAAAAAGGGCCAGGAAGGGGATGGTCACACAGGACGCATCCCTGCGCCTCATGCAACAGGCCACCCGTTTTTTAACGAGCCCCCCCGAAGCGGAAGAATCCTATGGCCGCTACTTAGCCAGCAGGCTTCTTCAGATGGATTGGGAGCAGCGCCTCATTTGTGAGTGCCTATTTGGGGAAACAATCCATAAGGGGCTGCAGGGCACGCTAACACAAAACACCCAACTACATGAGGCAGCCCCCCCTCCTCCTCCTCCTCCTCCTCCTCCTCCTCCTCCTGCCACAACTGAAACACCAGAGCCACAGCCTCAAAAGAAGGCTACAGGGAAGGCTGCAGGGAAGGCTGCAGGGCAGCGTGGAGGAAAGGCTGCAGGGAAGAGAAGAAAGTGATGACCTGGGTTCAGTCTGGTCTGACAGAAGACGCAGGCTGTTGTAGGACCACAGTCTGGGGACATCTAGATCATCTGCTGGTGCTGTTGATCTCTGGGATTCTTGGACCAGATTGTGCTCCCTCTTATATGGACTCCTCAAGATCCCAATTTTCTTGTACACCGACTTTTTCCAGCGTTGACTTCCTCTTTATTTTATTTTGACCATGAATAAATGGATCTTTTTTGAGTTTAGCAAAAGACTTTATGTGTTTTCTTTTAAATCATTGATTTTACACACAATGTTAAATTAACAAGGGACAACAATCTCATTGAGTTTGAAAAAAACACACCAAAAATACATTACTAATGTTAATAATGTTCAAGTGGTAAGTCTTGAAAATAAAAAAATCTACATAAACAAAAACGGTGCTTTGGGTTAACTTTATCTAAAAACTAAAAAATAATCACTAGAAAAAAAAAAAAAGAATAATGGGTTCTTTGTGGTAACTTTACAAACCTAAAAAAAAAAATAAAATAAGGGAAAAAGTATTATTAGTATGGAAACATTGTTTATAAAAAGCATACTATATCATTCATGAGATCAAAGAGAAAAAGAATTCAGAAATCAGTTTGGGAGAACTCTGATTATGAACAGCAAAACACCTTCGTTCTTTAGAGCATTCGTAAAGAAGAAATAAAATGCGCTGCATTCAACGATCACAGATTTTGCAGCGTGATGAATGTGCTACCTACAATACGAACACTAGTTTTACTAGACCGAGTGCTTCCGTTTAGTTTTTGCTTATGAGCATGCGTCGTTTTTTTGTCCGTAGGACTAGCATACAGACGAGCGGACTTCGGGGTCCGTCGTAGTTACGACGTAAAGATTTGAAGCATGTTTCAAATCTAAAGTACGTCGGATTTGAGGCTAAAAAAGTACGTTGAAAGTCCGGAGAAGCCCACACACGATCGGATTACCAGCCAGCTTTAGTCCGTCAGCGTCCGTTGGACTTTTGTAGCTGAAAAGTCCGACCGTGTGTACGCGGCATTACTCTCAGCTACTTTAGCAAGGCAGTGGTTGTCTTGGAGTTGTGCTTGTGGTCCTTATCATGTGGGAATACTGCTCTGAGGCCCAGTCTCTGAAGAGAAGGGGTCATGCTCTGCTTCAGTATGTCACAGGACATGTTGACATTCATGGTTCCCTCAAAAAACTGTAGCTCCCCAGTGCTGGTAGCACTCATGCAGCCCCAGACCATGACACTTCCACCACCATGCTTGACTGTAGGCAAGACACACTTGTCTTTGTACTCCTCACCTGGTTGCCCCCACACAAGCTTGACACCATCTAAACCAAATAAGTTTATCTTGGTCTCATCAGACCACAGGACATGGTTCCAGTAATCCATTACCTTAGTCTGCTTGTCTTCAACAAACTGTTTGCAGGCTTTCTTGTGCATCATCTTTAGAAGAGGCTTCCTTCTGGGACGACAGCTATGCAGACCAATTTGATGCAGTGTGCATCATATGGTCTGAGCACTGACAGGCTGACCCCCCACCCCTTCAACCTCTGCAGCAATGCTAGCAGCACTCATACGTCTATTTCCCAAAGGCAACGTCTGGATATGATGCTGAACACATGCACTCAACTTCTTTGGTCGACCATGGTGAGGCCTGTTCTGAGTGGAACCTGTTAAACCGGTGTATCGTCTTGACCAAAGTGCTGCATCTCAGTTTCAGGGTCTTGGCAATGATCTTATAGCCTAGGCCATCTTTATGTAGAGCAACAATTCTTTTTTTAAGATCCTCAGAGAATTCTTTGCCATGTGGTGACATGATGAACTTCCAGTGACCAGTATGAGTGTCATGAAAAGGTTCACCCGTTGGTGGCGCTGTCAGTCTCTTGGATCGCAGTACCAGTGTCCACCAGCGGGTGTCTTCCAACACCTAAGACCTGTAATAGGAGGACTCACCTGCTGGTGGCACTGTTTGATCCTTGGGCGGTAGTACCGGTGTCCACCAGCGGGTGTATTCCAGCAGTGTGGAGCAGACAGCACCTTCTGCGCTCAGGTGTTACGTGAGGTCAATTATTGGCAGCCTTATAACCCCTTCCCGCCGAGTGTACGCAGATGTGCATACTAGGCTTTCCGGGGGTTATACCGGGATAATGCCCGCAGCTGCAGGCATTATCCTGGTACTGGTTTTTAGAGCCGGCGATCGGCTATCCAGATATAACAACTGATGCGTCTAAAAGCTGCTCGGCTGTTATACCAGAGGAGTGGGAGGGGACATCCCCCTTCCGCCACCTCCCGCCGCTCTTACCGGGCCTCCTGTTCCATCGGGAGGCCCGATGACCAATCGGCCGCCTCCGGCGGCTGGGGACGGACTGGAACGAAGCCGTGAATGGCTTTGTTCCAGCCTCCTAATAGTAAACACGGAAGCGACGTCATGACATCACTTCCTGTTTACTCGGCTGCCAATGGCGCCGGTTTTAAAAAAATACACAGTATTCAGAATCGCCGTTTTCGACGATCTGAATACTTTTAAGTGCAAAGGAGGGATCGGGTCTTTTAGACCCCCGATCCCCTCCATAAAGAGTACCTGTCACCACCTATTACAGTCACAAGGGATGTTTACATTCCTTGTGACAGCAATAAAAGTGATCAAATTTTTTTTTTAAAAACACAATTAATAAATATAAAAATAAATAAAATAAATAAGAAAAAAACTATTTTTAAAGCGCCCCTGTCCCCGCGAGCTCGCGCAGCAAAGAAAACGCATACGGAAGTCGCACCCACATATGTAAACAATGTTCAAATCACACATGTGAGGTATTGCCGCGATCGTCAGAGCAAGAGCAATAATTCTCGGACTAGACCTCCTCTGTAACTCTAACCTCGTAACCGTAAAAAAAATTTAAAGCGTTGCCTATGGAGATTTTTAGGTACCGTAGTTTGTCGTCATTCCACGAGTGTGTGCAATTATAAAGCGTGACATGTTTGGTATTTATTTACTCGGCGTAACATCATCTTTCACATTATACAAAAAATTGGGGTAACTTTACTGTTTGGTTTTTTCAAATTCATGAAAGTGTCCCTTTCCCAAAAAGTTGTGTTTAAAACACCGCTGCACAAATGCTGTGTGACATAAAATATTGCAACAATCACCATTTTATTCTCTAGATTCTCTGCTAAATAAAAATATATAATGTTTGGGGGCTCTAAGTAATTTTCTAAAAATATGGAAAAATACGGATTTTAACTTGTAAACACCAAATTTACCAAAAATAGGCTTAGTCATGAAAGAGATAAATACCCGGCAAGCCCTCACATGCTTGCCTTGGTATCTCTCTCCTTGAGCCCTGACCTTGTTCGCCTGTATACCGATCCTGAGCCTGCATCCGACCTTGTTCCCGAGCTTATCCTGACCCGATCCCTTCTGTGTTCCTGTACCCTTCAGCCCGACCCATCCCCCCTCTGTCCTGTTGGTTCCCTGTCCCTCATTTACTGATCTTCCTATGTATGACCTTGGCCTGGCTAACGTTTATGCTTCTGGAAAATCCCTTGTCCTTCTGCTGACCTGCCGTGTATGACCCTGGCCTGGATGACATCTGTGATTCTGGTACTGCCCCTTGCTGTATATATTGTTGTTGTTGGTGGGTTTGTTGGGTTGTTTGTGCACTGTTTGTATTTTCTTATTTATCATCTTAATAAATATCATTATTCACTTTACATGTGTTTTGCGTTATCTCTGTGCAGTCCACACAGTCTGGTCTACTAATTTTCCTGACAGTATACCAAGGCGATCCCTGACCAGATGTGGCTGCATTGAGGAATCCTCCTGGTTTGCTTGGCTCACTAAAGATGGGTTTCAATGAAATTGTCTATTACTCTCTGCTGGTGGCAGAGGATAGTGAATATTGTCGCCAGACTTATAAATATTGGTCCAGGGACCAGCTGCTGGATACGATACGATCGGCTCATTTCCTAGTAGATCAGAGTCATATGTTATTTGAGGATGTGCAGCCTTTAATTCAGTTATGTGCAAAGCCAGCCCTGTCATGTTTGCCCAAAGGAAGTGATGACTTCTCTCCCCCCTTCAATTGTGGCCAAGTTAAATCCCTGGTATGGCTGTTAGAGGATGATCCGTTTTTTTTAATGAACATTATTCCTCTTGTTCCCAGCAGGTGTTATCTGATTGCATTTGTTCAGTACAATCTCTAATTAAACAGGCTGTATGTGAACCAACTTTTGTTCAACCTGTACTACAGGCATGGTCAGATCTCTTGTATTTAGCCAAGCCACAACAATCCAGCCTTGTCATTAGTCTCCTGCCTTCCCAAGAATCTATCTCCCATCACCCATGGCAACCTCTGCTACAGCCCAGTATACACAGCTTCCCACCAAGTACTATTACTCAGTCTCTACTCACTGCACCTATCCTACTTTCAATCCACCTGCCTCTTTTCTTCCACCTGTAACAATTCCACAAAACCCTCCTCAAGCCACTATTCCCTGGTCTTCCTTTTGCCCAGTTAAATCTTTTTCTTACAGGCCTGCAGTTACCTACAAAGCTACAGTGGCTAAACCAAAAAAGAAATGGAAGTTCTTTCCAACCCACACAATTCTGCCAGTCTACCTCTACACTGACCAACCTGCCCCAGTCTACCTTCACGCCAGTTGAGCCTGATGACCCACCTAATTCTGACGTCCCAGTGCCTGCTACCCAGTCTGACGTCTCAGTGCCTGCTACCCAGTCTGACGTCCCAGTGCCTGCTACCCAGTCTGTCGTCCCAGTGCCTGCTACCCAGTCTGACTTCCCAGTGCCTGCTACCCAGTCTGACGTCCCAGTGCCTGCTACCCAGTCTGACATCCCAGTGCCTGCTACCCAGTCTGACGTCCCAGTGCCTGCTACCTAGTCTGATGTCCCAGTGCCTGCTACCCAGTCTGATATCTCAGTGCCTGCTACCCAGTCTGATGTTTCAGTACCTGCTGACTGGTCTAATGACCTTGTGTCCATGTTCCAGCCTAAAGTTTTGCTGCCAGTGTTCCAGTCTGATGTGCTGGCATCCCAGTCTGATGATCCTCTGTCTGCTGCCCAGCCCGATGTGTTCCTGTCCGTTGCCCAGCCTGATGTGTTCCTGTCCGTTGCCCAGCCTGATGTGTTCCTGTCCGCTGCCCAGCCTGATGTGTTCCTGTCCACTGCCCAGCCTAATGTGTTCCTGTCCGCTGCCCAGCCTGATATGCCAGTGTCTGCTACTTGGCCTGTTGTGCCAATGCCTATTCCCGCTGTCCAGTTTGAGGTCCCAGTGCCTGCTGCTCAGCCTGATTTCCCAGTGTCCATGTTCCAGTCTGACGCTCCAGTGACTACTGTCCAGTCCGATGTACCTGTTGTTCAGCCTGTTGTGCCAGCACCTGCTGTTCTGCCTGATGTGCCAGCGCCTGTGTCTGCTGCCCAGTCTGAAGTTCCAGTACCTTCTGCCCAGTCTGATGTCTCGTCCCTGCTTTCCAGTCCAAAGTGCCCGCTTTCCAGCCTGATGTGCCCGCTTTCCGGTCTGATGTGCCACTGTCTGCTGCCCAGCCTAATGTGTTCCTGTCTGCTGCTCAGCCTGATGTGTTCCTGTCTGCTGCCCAGCCTGATGTATTCCTGTCTGCTGCCCAGCCTGATGTATTCCTGTCTGCTGCCCAGCCTGATGTGTTCCTATCTCTTGCCCAGCCTGATGTGCCAGGGTCTGCTACTCGGCCTGTTGTGCCAATGCCTGTACCCCCTGCCCAGTTTGAGGTCCCAGTGCTTGCTGCTCAGCCTGACATCCCAGTGCCCATGTTCCAGTCTGACGCTCCAGTGACTACTGTCCAGTCCGATGTACCTGATGTTCAGCCTGTTGTGCCAGCACCTGCTGTTCTGCCTGATGTGCCAGCGCCTGTGTCTGCTGCCCAGCCTGAAGTTTCAGTACCTGCTGCCCGGTCTGATGTCTCGGTGTCCGCTTTCCAACCTGATGTGCCCGCTTTTCAGCCTGATGTGCCTGCTTTTCAGCCTGATGTTCCCGCTTTCCAGCCTGATGAGCCCGCTTTCCAGCCTGATATCCTGGTACCTGCCTTCCAGCCTGGTGTCTCATTGCCTGCCTTCCAGCCTGATGTTGTGATATTGGTGTCTCAGCCTGAAGTTTCGGTGCCCGTGTCTCAGCCTGAAGTTTCGGTGCCAGTGTCTCAGCCTGAAGTTTTGGTGCCGATGTCTCAGCCTGCTGAACCGGTGCCCGTTACCCAGTCTGTTGAACCAGTGCCCATTACCCAGTCTGCTGAACCGGTGCCCATTACCCAGTCTGCCAAACCGAAGTCCGCCACTCGGCCTGTTAAGCCAGTACCCGTTATTCGGCTTGCCAAACCAGTGCCCGGTGTCAAGCTTGCTGAGCCGGGTCCGGTTACCCAGCCCACTGGGCCGGGGCCCGTAACCCAGCTTACTGAGCCGGTGCCTGTGATCCGGCCTGCCTTTACAGTGCTCGCTGTTTGGCCTAATGTTCCAGAGCCTGCTGCCCAGCTTGATGACCCGGAGCCTGCTGCCCAGCTCGATGACCCGGAGCCTGCCGCCCAGCTCAACGACCCAGAGCCTGCTGCCCAGCTCGACGACCCGGAGCTTGCTGCCCAGCTCGACGACCCGGAGCCTGGTTCCCAGCTCGATGACCCAGAGCCTGCTGTCCAGCTCAACGACCCAGAGCCTGCTGCCCAGCTCGATGACCCGGAGCTTGCTGCCCAGCTCAATGACCCGGAGCCTGGTTCCCAGCTCGACGACCCGGAGCCTGGTTCCCAGCTCGGCGACCCGGAGCCTGCTGCCCAGCTTGAATACCCGGAGCCTGCTGCCCAGCTTGACGACCCAGAGCCTGCTGTCTGCTGTGATGTGCCCGCTGTCTGCTGTGATGTGCCTGCTGTCTGCTGTGATGTGCCCACTGTCCAGTTTGAAGTACCCAATGCCCAGTCTGACTTGCCCTCATCTGTTGTTCAGTGTGAGGCCATTAACTTTGGACAATTACTTCTAGTTGGAGCGTCCGGAGGCCGCTCTTCGAGGGGGGGGTACTGTCATGAAAAGGTTCACCCGTTGGTGGCACTGTCAGTCTCTTGGATCGCAGTACCAGTTTCCACCAGCGGGTGTCTTCCAACACTTAAGACCTGTAATAAGAGGACTCACCTGCTGGTGGCACTGTTTGATCCTTGGGCCATAGTACCGGTGTCCACCAATGGGTGTATTCCAGTAGTGTGGAGTAGACAGCACCTTCTGCGCTCAGGTGTTACGTGAGGTCAATTATTGGCAGCCTTAAAAATACCCAGCAAGCCCTCACATGCTTGCCTTGGTATCTCTCTCCTTGAGCCCTGACCTTGTTTGCCTGTTTACTGATCCTGAGCTTGCATCCGACCTTGTTCCTGAGCTTATCCTGACCCGGGCCCTTCTGTGTTCCTGTACCCTTCAGCCGATCCATCTCCTCTCTGTCCTGTTGGTTCCCTGTCCCTCATTTACTGATCTTCCTGTGCATGACCTTGGCCTGGCTAACGTTTATGCTTCTGGAACATCCCTTGTCCTTCTGCTGACCTGCCGTGTATGACCCTGGCCTGGCTGACATCTGTGATTCTGGCATTGCCCCTTGCTGTATATATTGTTGTTGTTGGTGGGTTTGTTGGGTTGTTTGTGCACTGTTTGTATTTTCATTATTCACTTTACATGCCTTTTGGGTTATCTCTGTGCAGTCCCACAGTCTGGTCCACTAATTCTCCTGACAATGAGAGAGTGATAACACCAAATTTAACACAACTGCTCCCCATTCATACCTGAGACCTTGTAACACTAGTGAGTCACATGACACCAAGGAGGGAAAATGGCTAATTGGGATGTACCACTTTTGTTGACGGGTTTAGACATTGATGGCAGTGTGTTGAGTTATTTTATGGGGACAGCAAATTTACGCTGTTATACAAGCTGTACACACACTACTTTACATTGTAGCAAAGTGTAATTTTTTCAGTGTTGTCACATGAAAAGATATAATAAAATATTTACAAAAATGTGAGGGGTGTACTCACTTTTGTGAGATACTGTATATGGAAATCCTAAATTTTAAAGTCTTTATTTTATTTTATTTTATTTATTTATTTATTTATTTATTTTCATTATATCAAAGTACAAACATTTTTATTTCAAAATTCAGAAATAATTACAATAATAAGTACATTTAAATCCCCTAATCCTACCTTACCTAGAACACCAAATTTAGGATGGCTGCACACTCAATCCTTGCAAAAACAGCTTTATTCCTGTACAAAAGACATAAAAAGAACCAGCGCTGGTAAAGCAGGAGAGGGAAAAGATAGGTAGACGCATTTCACATGATAATTCTTGCTTTATCAATACCACTATATCATGCCTTACCTATATAAAAAAAATGTGTGTACTTACCTATTTTTAATCCGGTCTAGTCATGTAAGCCTGCAGCTCAAGCTCAGGGCATATTTGGCAATAGTTGGGTATTCCAGGAGCCATGATGTCACCCATTGGCTTCCATGTGCCCCTTTGAAAGTAGGAGGGGGAGGAAATTTTTTTTTAATATTAGTTAGACTAATGCCGTGTACACACGGGCAGACTTTTCAGCATCAAACGTCCGATGGTCTTTCCGACTGACTTTTGACGTAGTTACGATGGACTTTCGACAGACCGGACTTGCCCACACATGAACAGACTAAAGTCCATTCGAAAGTCCGTTTGTTTGAACGTGATGACATACGAAGGGACTAGAATAAGGGAATTCCTAGCCAGTAGCCAATAGCTGCCCTTGTGTAGTTTTTTGTCTATCGGACTAGCTTACAGACGAAAGGATTTTTCCATCGGACTCAAGTCCGTCGGAAAGATTTGAAACATGTTCTGAATCTAAAGTCCGTCTGATTTTCGACAGAAAATGTCCGCTGAAGGCCTGATGAAGCCCACACACGGTCGCATTAGGCTTTTCTTCCACTTTAAGGGCTTGTGGAGAAGAGACAGCAAAAGACTAGCATCATCTTAGCCTAGGCAGTGTCACTTGTCTGGAGCTCAAAGTCTTCTTTTTAAGTTTGTAAACCTCATCTTTTTCAATAAAAATAAATATTATTTAACTGTAAATTACAGTAAAAGTAATCTTACTCTTAGGCCATTGGCGTTGTAGCAGGTGATTGGACACTGGCAAACAAAGCTGTTGGGATAGCCACAATATAACCTCTCCCACTCCATGCAAGCCTCGTTTTTTTCCTATGCTTACCTTTTACTTGATTTGACTATAGGTTCTCACAGATTCCATCTAACTGCACCTAGAGGGACCCTACCAGGCCCCTACCCCCAGGAAGAAGATGCGGGGCCAGCCTGTAATGTTGCTTCAGGCACTGGATCCTGCTTTGGCATATATCTAGGCAGGTAATGCAGTGAGTTGAGTTAGCCGCAGGGCACTTTACAGGTTTGGGCCGTGACCCATAAGACAAAGAGCTGGAGGAGCCTTGTCCCTATTTCTAGCGAGACCAGGGTGCTGCTGCCCCAGTTCCTTAAGGGGTGACTTCCATCAGTTACAACCTCTGACAGGAGCTACAGCCATTGCCCATAAATATTGTTTGGCACTATGAAAGTTACTGCCCCCCTAATAGCCAAATGCAGTACTGGGTTAAACTGTTTCTCAGCTGTTGACGTGTTTCTGTGCTTGTACTGCCTCAATCTTTGCAAAGCTTCCTGCACAAGCACGTGCATTTTCAGTCTTTTGCGTGTGTAGTTGGATAGTATATCTATTCCCTGCCTCCACCTAGCTATAAGGCCATTCAGACTTTGGACCATTTTTTTTTAGCCGCATACCCTCTTGCTGGTCCATATTACAGGTCGTGGGTACCCCTTTTTTTTTCTCACTTCGATGGGGGTCATAGGCACAGGGGTAACAGATTAGCAGGCCTTGGCAGCTCACATTCAGCTAACACCCAGGGAGGGTCCGCAGCATCTCCCCCTTTGGTCCTGATTCTAATAGTCCTAACCACTTCCTATCCTCCTCAGAGATCTGCCTAGCTCCTTCTGGCTCTTCCCCTTTCTCCTGCCTTTTCAGAGAGGAATTCTCAGTCACTATGTCTGATTTTATGGGAAGCTTGTTTGCCTTGTTAGAGGCCTCAGATTACAGGTGACACAAGCATCTACCTCTCCCCCAGAGGAGGAATTTTTGATACAGTTTGCTCCTGTTTTGCCTTAAAACAGCCTGTGTCGACCGGACCAAAGGTCACCAGTCTGGATTCTTAAAAGATGCCTTGACTGGCCAAAGTCTTCCTCGTACAGCTCTTGAAGCCTGTCTTGTACCTTGACTGGCGTCATCCAGATAAAATCTTTATACCTCCAAAGTCAGATATACTCTGTTGAGGAGGGGTTCCTGAAAAAAATACAAGGTCCCCTTACGAGACACAACCATTTTTACTTTACAAAACTCTTATGATCTCTGTTAAGCATGTCTCAGTGTTAAAGGACTTCTTGGATACATAGTCAGAAGCCTTTTTTAAGGCTTTGTTTTTTCTCCGGCTGGTCCTGCTATACACCCTGCGACTTCTGGTTTCCGGTTCATCCGGATACACTTCCTGTGGCCGTTGATGCAGTTGGGCGTCTAGATAGTGGGTTGCCCGAGCATGGTCAGATTATTGAGTATGCGTGGGTGCTACACCAACGAGTTTCACCAACTTGTAGTGTGGGTTTCATCAGGGTTCTGCAGAGGTTCAGACATTTGAATCCTAAAGCTGCAAAAGTCAATAAGAAAGTTAGCACTAAACCATCCATTTGAACCAGAAATTTCTCACGGTTTTCTCTCACTCAGAGGATTGCCTTTCTTGTGGGTGACACTCAGAGTCCGTTGCCTTATCTTGTAATTAACCTCTCCCAGGGATAACATTGTCTTGCGGTCTAAGCCCTTTATTCTCAAGCATGGTTTTCATATTTTACTTTCATGGACTTTTTAGCATCTGTTTCCCAGATTTGCACGGCTACAACCAGGTCTTCTCTTGCTAATTTTTTACCAGGTGAACATCCAGGCTTCGTCTGATGCGATTTTTGCACATACAGTGCTTCAGGCTGCTCTGAGTTTTCAAGCCCTCTGTTTGCCTGTTTTTTAGATTCCCTGTTAGCGTTTTGTTGCTGAGTTGCCCACCCCTCATTTACATTGCTTTTGGACTTCCAAACCATCTAAACCAAGTTCCTGTCCTGCAATGTACAATTAGAGAAAGGAGGATATTTGTCTTACCTATAAAATCTTTTTCATGGAGTACATTACAGGACACAGGTCACTCCCCTTGGTTCTTATGATTCACTTGTTATTGCTTGCTATTAGACTGAGGCTTGTTGGGAGTGGGAGCGTGTATGCTGGGTCTGTCCTTACAACTTTTTTTTTTTTTTTTACCAGTGTTCAATTAGATGAAAGTAGTTGCTAGACATGTGCACTGCCAATAAAATTTGTTTGTTTTCGTTTCATTCGTTTTTTTTGGGGGGGGGGGGGGGGGTTTCGGTTCATGATCGAAATTCGTAAATTTCAAAATTCAAAAATAAGAAAGAAAATCTGAAAATTTGAAATAACGAACTAACTAATATCAATAAATAATATAGGTATTGGAATTTCCTTTCAAATTTGGCTGTTAGTCAACATAACGAATGCAAATTTATCCAAAGTTACGAATTATCCGAAATAACGAATGCTGCATCTAAACAAATGGAACAGAATGAATTAATAATAATAATAATAATAATAATAATAATAATAATAAAGTTTTTATTATTATTGGTATTTATTTTTATTAATTTGTTACATTCCATTCCTTTAGATACGGCATTTGTTATTTCAGAGAATTTATAACTTTGGATAAATTTGTATTCATTACGTTCACTAACAAATTTGAAAGGAAATTCCAATACTTATAATGTAATAGTAATAGTTAAGTTATTATTAGTTATTATTTCAGATTTTTGTGTTTTCAAATTTTAATTTTTTATAATTTTTGTTCATATTTTCGGATTTTCCCAAACTTTCGGATTTTCAAATTTCCGAAATTTTGGATTTTTGGTGTTTCGGATTTACGAATTTCAGATTTACGAATTTACGAATTTGGTTAAAAAAACTAATTTGGAACGAAACAAATTGCACATGTCTAGTAGTTGCATAACCCGGTAATCTAAAACTAAGATCCTGTGTCCTGTAATGTATTCCAAGAAAATTAGTTTACTGGCAAGTCAAACATCCTATTACATACTGTATGTTTTTGTTTTTTATTGTGACATGTCAAGAATGTATCTCTGTCTGTAATTGTATTTATTTATGTATAGTAGACATGCTGAGTACCCCAAAATTATATAAATAATCTCACAGTTATTGAAAAAGACCTCTATAACTGATTTAATCAATTTAAAAACAAGGGAGAATGTAATAATAAATATCAGCATATTCAGTTACCAGTAAATGAAACAACACTGAAAAGGAATAGGTTAAGTCTACTAGATGTGGAAAAGCACCTTATGTTAGGTGTCAATAACTGTACTGCTGTGCCTCCAAAGATCTTGTCTAGCTGTGTTTGTCTACCTAATAACACGGTAAAGGTCATGTTTATCTTTAAACACTGTGTTTAACACTGGGCCTACAGAATTGGTCACAGACATGTCTGTTGTTTTTAAAAATTACATATTCACAGTATGTTCCAAGATGCTTCCTAAGGTCACTTTTCTCTGGCAGGCTGATCAGGCAGCTCAGCTCACAGCCAATTCACTGCCTGTGTTCAGCCTGAAAAAAAGTATGTGCTGCAAAATACTGATGAGCGCTGTAACTGATATTTTTTTTATTTGAACACAATTCCTGCAACCTAATTAAAGAGATATACGGGGAGCTGCTGTCTTGAGTGCTTTGTTGTGGATTTTTTGGGCATAGAATAAGAAAGAGGTGAATGGCTGATGCATTTCATTGTCTATTTACTTAAAGTAGTTGTAAACTTCAGACCTGAAATATGAATATCCTTCTACAGTGTGTGTTGTATTGTATTGTCTCAATCCAAAGCACTAAGTGTCATTTCTGTCTGCTGCCCTGTTCTGCCCTGTCTGCTGCCCTGTTCCTTTGCTATCAGCGTGAATCACTTCTGACAAGTATTCTTGACACCAAGAGAAAAGATGTAACAGAGGAAGGATCTTCATCACACAGTTTGTGATTGACGGCCTCAGCTCTGTTCCTGTGTGCTATGTGAAGGGGGGTGTGTCCCTTCCCTCCAATCAGCTCTCAGAGCTCTCCACAGTGAGCTTGGCAGTGTGAAATTTTAGCTCTCTGCCTTCTTTTTCTGACAGCTTATACAAACTTTGTAAATTCTGGAACATGAATGGATGTAGAGAAGAGAAACTGCAGATAATCAGGTACAATTTTTGCAGGAGGATTTGTTTTATCTCTATGTGGCACCTGAGGCTAGTCAGTTCATTGGGTATATGTAGGGGTTTACAACCACTTTAAGCCCAGTTTTGCATTAAATACCTTACATATGTCGAAATAAGCTGTAGACTAGGCATAAACATAACTGAGCAATGAGTAGTGCACTAATATGCAAGCTGTAATAACTCCTAACAACCAATTTTTCTTTATCTCCTTTATGACCACGTAGCACGTATATGCAGTGTCCAAAAAGTGGACTTTAAACCTGGCCGCCATATATATGTGTTTTTGTGTATGTGCTGGGAGCGCACTGACCACAGTAATGAAATTGAATATATAGATAAGTGTTGCGCAAACCAAAGGTGAATATGTATCTAAACTGATAAGTTCAAATAATCCATCAAAAAGACATATATTAAACATTAGAAACATATAATCACAAAAAATGCATAACAGTAATTTGTTTCAATTAAATAGCTAATATGCTGAAAGTACATAATAGTCCATATCCAACAGTAAATAAAGTGCCCAGTTTTTCTTCTCAGTGATAACAATTTCAGTGTGACAATATGAAAACGAATGGTGTACTTCCACCCAATCGTGACACCTAAGTGCTCCTAGTATTCTCACCTTAGTGAGTAATCAAATATGCTTTTGATTACATAAAGAAATCCTCCTTCATCGATAGTAGCCCAATTGTTGTCCTTTTCAGTTGGTTTGGGTGTCCTGTGGTGGTGGTCCCTTTAGGGCTCCCTCACATGCGCTTATCCATATGTTAGGGTAAAACAAAGTGACCTCCTATAGTGTAATATTGTCAATAAAATCAATTTTATTAAAAGAATAACTCGTACATCAAAACAGAAGATAAAACACCTTTGGTATATCATATACTCAGCATACTAAAGGTCTCCAAACATCACTTCTGGCCCGGGATGCCCTACGTGTTAGTCACACCCATGTGACTTCTTCAGGGGACATCACTTGGGCATTACTAAACACACAGGGCATCCCAGACCGGAAGTGATCTTTGGAGACCTTTTGGGAGGTCACTTTGTTTAACCCTAACCTATGGATAAGTGCATGTATGTATACGTGTTTCAGCTCTTCTGGGTAGGGGGAGTGCATGTGCTCTGCTGGCGACTCGCTCCCACTCTGATCACACACAGTGGATGCCCAGCAGCAGGTACCACAGACTCAGTGTCTGCCAACACCTGCAGGTGATCCATCAGAGAGGCAGAACGGCGGTCTGCCTATGTAAACAAGGCAGATCACCATTCTGACAGGAGGGAAGGCAAGGATCTGTCAGAAACCATGAAATCAGACCGAGACAGAAGTGCACTTAAATCACACTTATTTAATAATAAAAATAAAAAGAGAAAACATAGTCAAAAAATATGTAGCAGAATACATATTGAATAAATTAGATCATTTACATTTTTTCTTGAATATGTTTTATATCAGAAAGTAAAAAATATTTTTTTTCCAAAATTTTTTGTTTATAGCGCAAAAAATAAAAAATGCAGAGGTGATCAAATACCACTAAAAGAAACCCCTATTTGTTGGTAAAAAAGGACAAAAATGTTATTTGGGTACAGCGTCGCATGAACACGCAATTGTCATTTAAAGTAACGCAGTGCCGTATCGCAAAAAATGGCCTGGTCATGAAGGTGGGTAAATCTTCTGGAGGTCAAGTGGTTGAGGTTTGTATTAACCTTGGTCATGAAGGGGTTAAACTGACTTCAATAAACTGAAATCTGGTTGCATTGTGTGAGTGACTGGGATGATCATGATGATACATGCTCAAACTGTTTCTTTCATTTGAATGGCAACTTTTGTATATACAGTAAGAACAGGCAAACTTGGATGAATATTCTTTTTTGTAGAAAATCCATAAACCTGACAGATGTTATAAGAATCCCACTTGTTAAATCTGCTAGTGGTTTTCTCAAAGTTTGGTACCATGAAAATGTCAGATGAGAGAGATAAGTGAACATGGTTGAGCACGTGGAAGAAGTTGCCACTTAATAGCAATGCTAGTGTTCAATCAATTATTGATTGGAATCTTCAGCAAATTTTTAACAACCATAATCATTATGTATTGTATAGTTCTCTGAAGGAGCTAGAATGTACGCCAGTCCAAAAAAAAAAAAAAAAATATTCTGAACCGTAGAGATGCCACTTCTATTTTCTTTGCATGCAGTTACCATCTTAAACATGTTCACAAGAGGAAGAATCAAATCAGGATTTGATGAGGCATTAATTGTAAAATGTTTCTTGAGCCAAACAAACAAATACTTGACCTATGTAAAACATTAAAGCAGTCCAAGTGATGCTTGTTTTACATTTCCCTTGAGTGCGAAAATCATTAAACCATTGAAACGTTGCTTTCACTTGCAAAATATAGGCTAGGAGAATGGTGTGAGGTTTTTCTTGCGTGATTGCTAAAGTTCTGTATTTCTCTTTCCCGTGGTCACTTCAATATGCTTTAAAAGCTGATTCACACAGGTGCTGTGGCCCTTACAGCATGAATGAGCCACTTGTTTATATGGCTGAAGCTGCATGTAGGCATCCTATGTTACTCTATAGGGATGCAGCAGCTGTACTGACACGGCCACATGTCCTAATATGACAGGCATATGTGTGTGTGGGGGGGGGGGAGGGTGCACAGCCTTTATTGTACACAGAATGCATCATATACAGTACAAATCACTCATTCATGCTGTTCAGTCTACTGCACCCATATGAATGAGATCTTCAATAGTTTTAGAATCACTTATGCCTTGTACACACGAGCGGTATGTCCGACAGAAAGAGTCTTACGGGAGCTTTTCATCATAAATTCCGATCGTGTGTATGCCCCATTGGACTTTTATATGTCGAAAATTCTGACGGACCTAGAAACAGAATGTTCTAAATTTTCCAATTCCTATCGGGAAAACTGCTCCTCTGTATGCTGTTCCGACAGACCAAAAACGATGCATGCTCTGAAGCAAGTATGAGATGGAAGCTATTGACTACTGGCTATTGAACTTCCGTTTTCTAGTTCCGTCGTACGTATTGTACGTCACCGCGTTCTGGACGGTCGGAATTTGGTGTGACCGTGTGTATGCAAGACAGCTTTAGCGGAATTCCGTTGGAACTCCGTTGGAAAAACCTTCAGAGTTTATTCTGAAGGGAAAACCGGTCGTGTGTACGCGGCATCAGATGGATGGTCAAAATTTTTATGCTGCCTCAAGATTAAAAAAATCTGAAGACGGTAGCTTATTACTTTCTCATAAAACTCTTTGTAGCTATAGGAATTTTCTTCAATAATGCCTTAATATTTTAAAGTAGTAAACTAGCAACGAAAAACTCAAGCTCATCCATTTGTAATGGCCCCTCCAATGTGCATACACACTCAAAAAAATTTCCACATGGCACAATGTGTTGGGCTTGTGGTGGGCATTTTTTTCGGTCTTTGGGTATGCACTGAGGGCAAGTACTGTGAGAAGTAATAAATACCAGTAAGAATAACCCTTACATATTAGTATGCATGCACTTAAAAAACATAGATTGGTCCCCTTTAACTGTATGCACCTATAAGACTAATAGATAAGAAAGAAACTTTGTTTCATTAAACCTTACAAGGTTAAAGTAAATATTACCAGGAAATTAGACCATGTAGCACTTAACAGTCACAGCTTTGGTAAAATCTCGCAATATAAGATAGGTTAATAAATACATTTGTTAGTTTGCTATAAAACAATATGGCTATTTACTGCTTTTAGCAGTCTGCTCTGGCGGCAGTGTTCTCAAGATCATCACATTTGTTAAATATTCATGTGAATGAAAGTATAAATATCTTAGCCGTACATTTTCACAGTGAGAAGAAAGCAGTTTTTCATATTGCAGCGCCTTTGGGTAATTTATGAAACATTTCGTATATTCACCTGCATAAATTCAAAATGAAGCTTTTGGTAATACAGTATGCTTAGCTTTAGGGATTGCAGGCCATAGGCTAACAATATTCTATGAATTTTTATCATTTTTTTTTTGGGTAGCTAAAACACCACAAGGACATTCTACAGATGCCTTTTATACAGTAAGTGTAGGGATTTCCAGTTAATTTTACACATCATTTTTATATTTGTTGTTAGGGCAGCTTATATTGTGAATGCTTAAAGTAGTTATAAAGCTTCGTTTTTTGTTTTTTTTAAATAAAAATAACAAACATGCCTATACTTACTGGCTCTGTGCAATGGTTTTGCACAGAACAGCCTCAATCCTCTTTTTCTGGGGTCCCCCGCCGGCGCTCCAGACCCCTCCTCTTCATCCAGTGCCCCCAAGGAAAGCCGCTTTCCCTGGGGGCACCTGTGTATGCTCGCTCCTGAGTCACCAGATTTGAATGACAGCAGCGAGAGCCAATCGCTCCCACTGCTATCAATCTAATGAGGAGAGATACAGCAGCAAGAGCACCGCTGCCCTGGTGCACATCGCTGGATTAGATGGGTTTAGTTAAGGGAAATTGGTGGTGGGGGGGGGGGTCTAGGAGGCAGCTGCAGCACAAAAGGTTTTTCAACTTAATGCATAGAATGCATTAAGGTGAAAAACCTTAAGGCTTTAGAACCACTTTAATACACTGCTTGGCATTTACAGCAGTGGTGCTTGGTCTTAATGGGCTACAGTCTGTGCACAGCACAAGGTGTATGTGTATGGTTTACCAGCTGCCCTAAAATTGTTTTTGGGTAACACCATGCTATTCTGCCTAACAGATCTCTTATCAAAGAAAATAGTAAAAAAAAAAAAAGAGCCAATGCTAGTAATCTCAGCACAACTATAGAAATACCCATGGTTCTTTCAAGCCCAGATGTTCGTGTGCAAGCAACATATCCTGAAAATATTCCTTCATGAAAGTCCCAATTGGAATTTTTTGCTCTCCTTAAAGAGTGTATCGGTTAATCTGGGCTAAGATAAAAGAACATATGCAGTACTTCCCTACAAGACATGCTTATTTCCACTTGTTTTATCTAATTAAAGAGGAACTGCAGTCTGCTCACATAATTTGCAATCAAAAACATTTTTGCCATTCTGAAGCTTCCCTCCAACCACTTTCTGTACTTGCCAAATGTGCTTCAGAAATCTCCCTCCACTAAGTCTGGCTGCAACCAATTTTACTGTGGGCAGCTGAAGCTGCTGCCTGTTCACTTCCTCCATTTACACAGACACACAGAGCCACACCTCCAGCTCTGAAGCTCTTATTGGCCCTCTTATGACTCACCCCACTTCCTTCCTGGCAAAATCTCACGAGAGAGAGAGAGCTGTGCATGATGTACTAAGCCTAGGCTAATGAACAGACAAGAAACAGGAAGTGGGCTGTATAAGGTATTTACTGGCAGAAAAAAATGTTTTACTATCCAAAGTTAAAACAGCATGGGCAGAAGATTTAATAGATGGAAAGATGAAAAAATGACCGAATTTCTGCTTTAAAGACCCTGCAAGTACAGAAAATAAGTTGTTGATCTGGAAATAATGCACTCAGCTACTAAGCTCTTCTGTAGGCTGTAACAGGTGTGTGAGCCCTGCCCAGCTCTTTTTTGCTAAACTACTAAGAACTGGGAGGACTGTTTCGACTCCTTAAGAAAACACAGGAAGTGTGCACATGACAGCATATTAAATGAGGCCAAATGATAGAATTCATCTGAATCTTTCCCCCACCCCTACCCCTCCGGAAAAACAAGCAAAGTCGATTTAAATCTGGTCTAAAGTCAAACACTACAGCTCCATCACCACCAAACAAGTTGTAGATGAATGCAAAGATGTTGTATGCCTTAATGACCAGTACTTAAAAGGAGTACCATATTATTTCCATTGAAATGGTAACGTGAAAAAATACCCACAGAATGACCAAGGTTAAGTATTGATTGACTAGGTTGTTTTTTTGGGGATGCCTGTAGCAATGCTCCAACCCCACTTCAGGGACATAAACACAGCACATAAAAATGCAAACTCAGCCAAAACCAGCATCATTGTTAAATCTCTAAAGCCACTTTAGTGTGTCAAATAGGTCCGTAAATCACTATTCATATAGAATGGTTTTCCTTACATTATTTTTTATGTATTCTTATGCTTTGAGATTTAGTTTGCATTCATCTAGTAGAAGAGTTTATGTAATAGGGTCACATATGTGCACAGAAATGTCAAATAAATTTACAATTTTATCACAATATACTAGTGTTGGCATCATCTTGCAAATATATTCTCTCATGAGAAGACCTGTACTTTTGAGATTATGATTTACTATTGTGTTACTCTGATTAAGAATATTTTGATTCTATCATTTTCATTGTACAATGCATTTTATGTTTTAGATCATATCAGCAATCATATTTTAAATGTCTTTGAACCTAAAAAGACAGCCATACAAAATACATGAGCACATTTTGCTGACCTATACAGTACCTGCATTGTAATAGGCCATATTTCACATCCTTTGTTTATGACAAATAGCCTAGAATGAAAAGCTCTGTCCATGGTGCTGAAATATCTGATGATTGATGAGTGTGTCTAGCTGATAAATTCTAATGCCAATGTATGTGCCATAGTGATTCATCAACTATGTAAAACCGCTTTTCTCAGAAATGTTGAATTTGTGGAAATTTAAATGGGAAATGTTTTGTGTTTTATTTTTTTATTTTTCAAACTAAACTAAAAACGACACTGTATTACAGTAAGAAAATCTGCTTTCCTTTAAATTTGAAGGAAGAGATATGTGTTCATATATATTATTATATGAATATTATTACATTATTGTATCAATCAAACACCAATATTTTTCATTTAGCAAAGCATTTGTTTTCTTTTTTTAAACACATACAGTCAGGTCCATAAATATTGGGACAGCGACACAATTCTAATCTTTTTGGCTCTATACACCACCACAATGGATTTGAAATGAAACATAATGTGCTTTAACTGCAGACTTTCAGCTTTAATTTGAGGGTATTTACATCCAGATCAGGTGAATGGTGTAGGAATTACAACAGTTTGTATATGTGCCTCCCACTTTTTAAGGGATCAAAAGTAATGGGACAGATTAACAATCATCCATCAAACTTTCACTTTTTAATACTTGGTTGCAAATCCTTTGCAGTCAATTACAGCCTGAAGTCTGGAACACATAGACATCACCAGACGTTGGTTTTCATCCCTGGTGATGCTCTGCCGGGCCTCTACTGCAACTGTCTTTAGTTCCTGCTTGTTCTTGGGGCATTTTCCCTTCAGTTTTGTCTTCAGCAAGTGAAATGCATGCTCAATCGGATTCAGGTCAGGTGATTGACTTGGCCATTGCATAACATTCCACTTCTTTTCCTTAAAAAACTCTGGTTGCTTTCGCAGTATGCTTCGGTTCATTATCCATCTGCACTGTGAAGCGCTGTCCAATGAGTTCTGAAGCATTTTGCTGAATATGAGCAGCTAATATTACCTGAAACACTTTAGAATTCATCCTGCTGCTTTTGTCAGCAGTCACATCATCAATAAATACAAGAGAACTAGTTCCATTGGCAGCCATACATGCCCACGCCATGACACTACCACCACCATGCTTCACTGATGAGGTGGTATGCTTTGGATCATGAGCAGTTCCTTTCCTTCTCCATACTCTTCTCTTCCCATCACTCTGGTACAAGTTGATCTTGGTCTCATCTGTCCAAAGGATGTTGTTCCAGAACTGTGAAGGCTTTTTTAGATGTTGTTTGGCAAACTCTAATCTGGCCTTCCTGTTTTTGTGGTGAACCCTCTGTATTCTCTCTCTGGTGAAGTCTTCTCTTGATTGTTGACTTTGACACACATACACCTACCTCCTGGAGAGTGTTCTTGATCTGGCCAACTGTTGTGAAGGGTGTTTTCTTCTCCAGGGAAAGAATTCTTTGGTCATTCACCACAGTTGTTTTCCATGGTCCTCCAGGTCTTTTGGTGTTGCTGAGCTCACCGGTGCGTTCTTTCTTTTTAAGGATGTTCCAAACAGTTGATTTGGCCACACCTAATGTATTTGCTGTCTCTCTGATGGGTTTGTTTTGTTTTTTCAGCCTAATGATGGCTTGCTTCACTGATAGTGACAGCTCTTTGGATCTCATATTGAGAGTTGACAGCAACAGATTCCAAATGCAAATAGCACACTTGAAATGAACTCTGGACCTTTTATCTGCTCCTTGTAAATGGGATAATGAAGGAATAACACACACCAGGCCATGGAACAGCTGAGCAGCCAATTGTCCCATTACTCTTGGTCCCTTAAAAAGTGGGAAGCACATATACAAACTTGTAATTCCTACACCGTTGACCTGATTTTGATGTAAATACCCTCAAATTAAAGCTGAAAGTTTGCAGTTAAAGCACATCTTCTTTGTATCATTTCAAATCCATTGTGGTGGAGTATAGAGCCAAAAAGATTAGAATTATGTTGATGTCCCAATATTTATGGACCTGACTGTATTTCATAGAGAAGCATGTTTTTTTTTCTGTTTTAATTATGTACATATTATCAAATATTACATTTTGTACTTATCGATTTGTTTTTTGTAGTAGGTGGCATTATGTTAACACTGCCCTTTAGGCGCCATTCACATTTGAGCAATGCAGGAAAAAATGCATTTTTTAAGACTTTTGCATATTTTTGTAGTGCTTTCTTTGTAGCAATACCAGTCATTTGAATAGACTGTCCTTTGCTCCAAAAACATGACTGTGTAGCTTCTGTACCCTATTTTAGAGCTGACTTGGTGTGTTTTTGAATTGTTCATTTTCTATGCTTTTTTGGGGATTTTGTCATATGACAAAACTCCCGTTTCTTTAGCACGTTTGGGGTGCCGTTAGCAATGAATGTTCTGCGTTTTGGTGCTTTTTCACCACGTTCCGGAATCACTGACAGTATTGTAAGACTATGCCTGCAATTCTGCTACCCTGAGATGTGAACAGGGCCTTAGCTTTATAAACATGGAGTTGTTTTAACCACTTGACCTCTGGAACATTTTTTTTTTTTTTTTTTTCACATTCTGCTAAAAAACCTATCCAATAAAAAAAAAATTAAAAAATCTAATTTCTTGATTGGTTTACACAAAAGTTATAGCATCTACAAACTATGGGATATTTTTATGTATTTTGTTTATTTTTTAATAGTAATAGAGGCGATCAGCGACTTCTAGCGGGACTTTTATATCGCGGCGAACATTCTGATACTGACACCTGCAAAAAAGGGACACAAATTCCATCTCTTCTCTCCTGTCAAAATGGAGATCTGACTTGTTTACAAAGGCAGATCGCAGTTCTGTCTCTCTGCCTAATAATCGGCGGGTACAGGAGGACATCGAGTACCATCCACCGGCCAATAGGCTTCCGTTGTGTGTAATCACAGCGGAAGTGAGCTGCCGGTGGCGTACATAAGTGCCTCCTACCTGGAAGTGTCTGATCACATATATATACATGATCCGGCACACAGGTGCCACCCTGCAGCAGTTAAACTGATATAGGGTGGACCCTTAAAGACCAGGCCTCTTTCTAAGACTCGGTGTTTACAAGTTAAAAACAAGTTTTTTTGTTAGAAAATTACTTAGAACCCCCAATCATTATACTTTTTTTCTAACACCCGAGAGAATAAAATGGCAGTCATTGCATTACTTTTTGTCATACCGTATTTGCGCAGCGGTCTTACAAGCGCACTTTTTTGGAAAAAAATCACTTTTTTGAATAAAAAAATAATACAACAGTAAATTTAGCCCAATTTTTTTTATACTGTGAAAGATAATGTTACGCCGAGTAAATTGATACCCAACATATCACGCTTCAAAATTGCGCCCGCTCGTGGAATGGCGTCAAACTTTTACCCTTAAAAATTTCCATATGCGACGTTTAAAAAATTCTACAGGTTGCATGTTTTGAGTTACAGAGGAGGTCTAGGGCTAGAATTATTGCTCTTGCTCTAACATTTGCGGTGTTTTCATATGCGAGCGCTACTCACGTATGCATTCGCTTCTGCGCGCGAGCTCGTCAGGACGGGCCGCTTTAAAAAAAAAATTTTTTTCTTATTTATTTTACTTGATTTTATTTATTTTTTCACACTTTAAAAAAAAAAAATTGTGTCACATTGGGTCAATGTAAACATCCCTTGTAATAGAAAAAAAACATGACAGGTCCTCCTAAATATAAGATCCGTGGTCAAAAAGTCCTCAGATCTCATATTTGGACTTAAATGCAAAAAAAAAACAAAATTTGTCATTTGAAAAAATGACAACAGAAAAATGTGCATTTATGACGTATAGGTGAAAGTGACTTTTTGATGTCGCTTTCGCCCTGCTATAGTATGGAGACAGGTCCCGATCGCCTCCGCCACTGCCGACAGCTCCGGTAAGCGGCAGAGGGCGCGGGAGAGCGGCGGGAGGGGGGGTGGCACATCTCCTGCCACCAATAACGGTGATCTTGCGGCGAATCTGCCACAGAGACCACCATTATCATAAACAGAACCACCGGCTTTAAAGAAGGATACCTCAGTTGTGGCAGCACCTCCTGCTGTTACCGAGATATTCATCTTCAAACTGCCGACGTATATGTACAGAAGCCAGTCGACAAGTGGTTAAAAAACAAACTTATGGAGGGCTGAGCAAATGTTTAGATTAAATCTACCTATTAAAAAGTTGAATTTCTTTAACAAAAGCCACTTGCTGAGTTACTTGTGATTAGTTGTTGTTGTTTCCTTGGTAGAAATAAGACTGCGTAAAATAAAAAGTAGTTAAGTTAAGGTAATCATATGGGTTAACAATTGCAGTAATCGGTGCATATCGACATATTCTGGAGGTTATTATTTGATTTGAAGTGAATTTGCATTAAGGTGGAGTATTAATTTATATTCTGCATTAATTTCCTATCTCTAGTTTATATCTTTTAGTTTATAAATTTAATAAGTGTCAATGTTGGCCTATTAGATGTATATGCTTAGCGAAGTTGATTTTGTAATAGGTTTATTTCTTTGTTTGTCTTCTTTTTCTACATGATTGTTAATATTTGGGAAAATCTTAGAATAAAGAGTTATACATTAAAAAAATAAAATAAAATAAAAATAAGACTGTCTATAGGGCTGGTACCAGCAATGGGGGGGGCAGCTTAGGCAGGATGGGGGCATTTGGTAAAATCTGAATCCCCAGCCACTTGCTGTCAGTGTAGCCAAGCAATGTGCAGGGAGGGAGTGTAGTAGAGGCAGACAGCAAGGAGAGAGCTGGAGGAAGCAGCCGCAAACTCTCACCCAGCCGAGTTCAGCACTGGACTCCACTAATCCCCCTGCAGGGGAATCTACAGTGCTTGTGCCTCCCGGCTGCTGTGGGGCACAGGATGATTAGGAGCACATCTTGAATGAGGTACTAATAGAGTGCAAATAAGGTGTATACCATAAGGGGGTGGGTGGGGAATTGCGTTGTGGAGGGAAAAGGGGCAGTTAGGAGGAGGGGTCAGCACAATGCACCTTTTCCTGTGTAGATTAAAATCCTTGCATCCGCTATGACTGTGTTCACTGCAGAATGACTGCACCTTACACATTACATTCTGTTTGTAAAAAATGGGCATAGTCCAACAAATCTGCATGCACATTCATTCTGTGTGAATTAGCCAAAAAAAAAACAGTTTCACTGAAACACTGGTTACATTAACTTGCTAACTACCTCCAGTGTTCGCTAGAATTGTTCTAATGTTTCTCTTGTTACAAAGATGTACATATTTCCTATGCTCCTCAGCTCCATCTAATGGCCATAATGCAATACTTTACTACTACAGTAATACTTTACTACTACTTTACTATAAGAATTTTTATTCAAAAGAAAAAATAGCCTTAAAAAAAGTTGTTCTTTTTTGCTACATTTTGTTGCTTAGTACGTTTTTTTTCATAATCCACATTTATTTCTATTGCGGCCAGATACGTTTGTGCACACAGTTTACGGACGGTTTGTCCTGTATCTAGAGAGGTTTATAGTAGTAAGGGTCATGAAGGTGGGAGAATAGGATTCACTTCTCATGCTGACATTAAAATTATTGCAGTTCACCTCATAAAAAGACATTGCCTAGGGTACAAATAACCTTTACGTTGAATAACTAGTGGTGTGTTTTGCTCATCTTAAAATCCAGTTATCTGTGCTGAGGTGTGTGTGTTTTGCTTGCTTTAGAAATGCAGCTGCACTCTAAAAGGGTGACTGTGTCAACCAATGCCACCAACATTGACCCAACACCAATAAACCTTACATAAAAAATGTGATCCTCTATGAACTACCTTCATTAGTGAGGAGAAAAAGTGTTCACCAGCAACTCATATGTGTTCAGAAATCATGTTGAGCAACACAAACAGTACTGATTGTAAATGTGCGAAAGGTTCACAAATATAAGGTGTGTTATTTTTTTTTTACTTATCATTTTTTTACAAGCCTTTTTAATATGATGAGTCATAATGATATGCCTCTGTAAGATTACAGTTAAAACCAGACTTTCTTTCTCAAACCAAGTAAAAAGCTTAAAACACCCTATTAAGGGCAGTGTAAAGAATTCTTTCTAGGTCACAGGCAATTCTAGCTTAGTTAAGTAGAAAAGAGGTATAACTATTATGAATGGGCAATAATGGTAAGAAGGCATTAGCGTTCATGATGTAGCCTGGTTCCTTGTGTGAAGATAAATGGATGTTGTTAATTCTTACTGTTAACTCAATATCTAATTTTAAAAATGTTCTCCATAGGGGTAAAATGTAGCATGTAGAAATATTCTGCTATTATCATCAGTCTATATAGCTGCTTTTAATTAGCAGTTCAGCCTCTGTGAAAATTGAACTTTTATTTATACAGTACAGCCAGCATAAACATTTAAAAAAAATGTATGTTAGCAGTTTTGTAGTGTGGATTTTTATGAATTTTTGTTTTAATTATATTTGGATAATAAATTATAGGAGCATAAATATAATCTGAATTTATTTGATTTCACCTCACTAAGTTCTAAAATGTAACCTGCAAAATGTATACCTATTTGCTGTTAATTATAAATGTTAATGCTAATGCCCCATACACACAGTTGGACATTGATTGGACATTCCGACAACAAAATCCTAGGATTTTTTCTGACGGATGTTGGCTCAAACTTGCCTTGCCTACACACGGTCACACAAAGTTGTCGGAAAATCCGATCATTCTGAACGCAGCGACGTAAAACACGTACGTTGGGACTATAAACGGGGCAGTAGCCAACAGCTTTCATCTCTTTATTTATTCTGAGCATGCATGGCACTTTGTGCGTCGGATTTGTGTACACACGATCGGAAATTCCGACAACGGATTTTGTTGTCGGAAAATTTTATAGCCTGCTCTCAAACTTTGTGTGTCGAAAAATCCGATGGAAAATGTGTGATGGAGCCCACACACGGTCGGAATTTCCGACAACAAGGTCCTATCACACATTTTCCGTTGGCAAATCCGACCGTGTGTACGGGGCATTAGACTACTGAATAGTATTCAGATGAGGAACATAAACAATATCATCTTTTATGCAATGATGGATTATGAATTTAGACTGTATTAACAGCACATTTCAATTTTAGCTTGTGCTGTTTATATGTGGTTAAATATAATGAGTGTTCATATGAATAGTCTAATTATTTAAAGTGGACCAATACTCAAATTCTAACATGTATCTATGGTACTATATGGAAAGGGTTAGAACCCTTAGATTTTACTGTTGTCTGCTTGTCCTTGCCATTGACACAGAAAGTGATGGGAAGATCCAGCATTTTACAATTGTTGCCAGAACAAGAAGTTAGAGTAAATCTTTCATTGCAGATATCTGTTATGCCCCGTACACACGGTCGGACTTTGTTCGGACATTCCGACAACAAAATCCTAGGATTTTTTCCGACGGATGTTGGCTCAAACTTGTCTTGCATACACACGGTCACACAAAGTTGTCAAAAAATCCGATCATTCTGAACGCGGTGACGTAAAACACGTACGTCGGGACTATAAACGAGGCAGTGGCCAATAGCTTTCATCTCTTTATTTATTCTGAGCATGCGTGGCACTTTGTCCGTCAGATTTGTATACACACGATCAACGGATTTTGTTGTCGGAAAATTTTATATCCTGCTCTCAAACTTTGTGTGTCGGAAAATCCGATGGAAAATGTCCGATGGAGCCCACACACGGTCGGAATGTCCGATAACACGCTCCGATCGGACATTTTCCATCGGAAAATCCGACCGTGTGTACGGGGCATTACAATGACACCTCCCGAAGATTAAAATTCCTCTCACTTTTAAAAGACATCCAATCATTTCCTTTTGTAGAGTGGGATTTAAATAAGGTTTAGAGAAGTTCTGCTGGACCTGCTTGCTTAAGATTTCCTATCATTTGAGCCCAGTCTTGCCACAAAGAGTTAATCCAGCTCTGAGCAATCCTCTTTTATTGTTCAGTGAGATAAATCTTGACAAACAGAGAAAAACTTTGTCAAATCCTCCCCCTTGCTGTGAGTGACAGGTGATTTACATATCTCATGCACTAGCCTAAGACATACATTATTTTTTAAATCCCACCCCCACTTCTTTCTTCAGCAGCTCTGCAAGGATTGGCTGTTCCACACCTCAGCATGATTTGGCATGCTGAAGTCATGTGGTTACTTTCCTGTCTTTTCACTGGATGTTAGAGATCATAGCAGAAGTTCAGTGTAAGAAATACACAGGAGAACATGCATATTGACAAGGGGAGTGTAGGCGGGGAGTCTACTGACATCACGACTCCACCCACCGAGCTCCAGACAACAGACCCACCCACAGAACATGCAGTTTTTCGGGTCTCATAACAGACAGAGGGGAGACATTTGACAGGTAAAGATACAGTGGGGACGGAAAGTATTCAGACCCCCTTACATTTTTCACTCTTTGTTATATTGCAGCCATTTGCTAAAATCATTTAAGTTCATTTTTTCCCTCATTAATGTACACACAGCACCCCATATTGACAGAAAAACACAGAATTGTTGACATTTTTGCAGATTTATTAAAAAAGAAAAACTAAAATATCACATGGTCCTAAGTATTCAGACCCTTTGCTGTGACACTCATATATTTAACTTAGGTGCTGTCCATTTCTTCTGATCATCCTTGAGATGGTTCTACACTTTCATTTGAGTCCAGCTGTGTTTGATTATACTGATTGGACTTGATTAGGAAAGCCACACACCTGTCTATATAAGACCTTACAGCTCACAGTGCATGTCAGAGCAAATGAGAATCATGAGGTCAAAGGAACTGCCTGAAGACCTCAGACAGAATTGTGGCAAGGCACATATCTGGCCAAGGTTACAAAAAATGTCTGCTGCACTTAAGGTTCCTAAGAGCACAGTGGCCTCCATAAACCTTAAATGGAAGATTTCTCAGGGCTGGATTAACTCTTTGTGGCAAGACTGGGCTCAAATGATAGGAAATCTTATACTCTACATTATGACATAAAAAGAAAAAAAAATGGGTTTACATCCACTTTAAGAAAATAATTACTTTCTAGGTGCACTTCAAGTGCTTCTAGATAGAAACATAGTTGTAACTGTTAGTGATCTGTTTATCAACATAACCAATGATCACCATGTCTAATTAGCATTTTATTTATTTATTTTGTCATGCAAATATTGCTTGAGCAGTCTGCATGGTGGAATTTGAAGCTAATTTCAACTAAATTCGAAATCATTCCACTCATCTGTACTATCTAGAGTTACACCCTGTAGTATTTTCTCATATCTCCTGGCAATCTATGCATAAGTTCTATGATTTGCACATCTGCCACATCCATGACAAAAGCGCTCCCCATTTTTTTCCTTTTATACCTATTGCTCTGATATACAAAATTTGAATGTATAACCACATAAATAAAATGTTTTGTGTCAATAAAAAGTATGACACTTTTTTTTTTTGCTGTTTTTATCATGTAAATAAGGACAGATTTAACTTACAGCAAAAATTTTTATTTATTTTTTTATACCTTGCTTTTAAATCATACCCGGATTGTATCCATTACAGAAAACTTCCTGTTTACCGGGAACTACAGTGCATACTGAAATTGTAGGTTTAAAGGTCAAGTTCATCTTTTTTTTTTTTTTTAAATAATAAATGCAAATTTTTTTGCAGGTAAAAAAATGTGCATTTACGTTTTTTTTTTCTTAGGAGCATGTAAAGCATTGCACCAACAATCAGCAGATCATGGGTGCAATGTTGGAATCCTGCAGACTGTCAATGTAGCGGCCTGTGTGTATCTTTGATACAGGCAGTCAGTTACTTCAGTCCAGGAAGATTCCAAGAACTATAAGGATGCTCATCACAGTGCCCTTGAATGACAAGCTGTCAGCTGCAAAGAATGTTGGTACTTGTAGTCCATTCATTCACAGGACTCTGTGAATGAATAACAAGGCTGTGTGAGTGGAGCCCTGCACAGCTGTTTTTTTTTTTTCAAATTGTGACATCGGGTGCAGGGATAAGATTCCTGGCCCGCTGTCACAGGGAGGGGTGCGGGGGGGGGGGCGGTTTGAGAGCTGCAGGAACGGGAATATGTTCCATTTTCCACCCTAAAAACAAATGGAATGTGTAACATGTTCCCAAAGCTAAACTCATCCTTTAATTTAACCTACTATGGAATCAAACTTGAAAAAAATAATGCATCATGAAAAATCCTATTTACTTGTTTTATCTGCACATGATTGGTTATTCATAATGAACATGAATTTTCTTTTCACATGATTGGGTAATTGTAGTAAATATTCACAATACTCTTTGAGTGAAGACTCTCAGCTCCTTTAGCCCTGATAGTTTCTATAATCCATATATAATCCAATATACATAGTTAACAATTCTGTTTATGCTTTTTGTTATACAGGTTTATATACCTACTGTAAGTTTAAAGGCTAGGTACACCTTTAAACAAATAAATAGTGCACTTTTTTGCAGGAAAAGAATGTGCATTTATTATTTTTTTAATGGGAGCCTTCAAAGCATTGTACCTGTGATAATTGGAATGTGGGTACAATGTCAGGCTTCTGCAATCTCTTCCTCCAGCTCCCTGCCCTTACTGAGTAAGGAAATGTCAGTGAACTTTGAGTGTTGTGATCACTGCACTCATGTTCCATTGAAAACTACAAGCCTCGGTGGCAGACAGGACTTCATTTACAGATCTCTGTATCAATGTCTGTCTGAATGAAGTGGCCATGCGGATGAAGCCCCAAACAACTGTGCTGATTTCAAAAGTCACAGTGGCTGTAGGGGAAAAGAACCCCCGAATGCTGTCAGGGAGAGTGGGGTTGGGGTGGTGAGGCATTTGCACCATGGTACACCCTAAATGAAGATGTGACATGGTGTAAAAGATGTAGTTAACACCTTTAACTTAATTCTGAATAGATTCCTCCATCCACACAAATAAGGTGAACGGAGGAATCCCATTCTGCCAGAACATTGTATTCTGACAGTGGGAAGGGCTGCAGTCACTGAGTGACAGACATTTTCCAGCATAACAGGATAGCCGCACACGGATCAAACTTTGGCTGATTCACCAGGGACTGGCTGAATTTTGATTGGCATTTGATAATTTGGTAATTTATCCAATATGATTCCATCTTAAGTAACTGTTAGCCAAAGGCAATGAGTGGACCTAAATGACACCCAGTATATAAAGCTAATTTGACCATATAAATTTGAAACCACAAACCAGTAATGTAACGGTAACTTTCTGGTTAACATTACAATAATTCAATGTTAATTCGTTAACACCATACTCATATTTTATATAAATATAGTCACATTACACAGAAATCCTTTGTATAGAATTTTACCACTGAGCCCAAAGTCAGACAGTGAATTTTCAATAAAACACTCTAGTTTTATTGAAAGTACTAAGTACTAGCTTAGTGGTTTTTCTCAATGCTTTGAGCATACTTTGTACAAGATTATAGCTTTGTGGTAGTTTATAAATCCATGGATAATTTGTACAGTGCACAAATGCTTATGGCTTTTCAGCATGATTTTCTTGTTTTATATCGATTGTATTTTTAGCACATGTCCTTATAACATAACAAAACATCCTTGGTACAAGTAAGTTTTATTAATCAAAAAATGTTTTTTTTCCATAAAAAAGATTTACATATTTACTGTCTCTATCTACTACACTACAGAAATGCCATTTTCATTACACCACGTGCCAATTCTATTTTATTTTGTCACTTGTCAAAACTCTTGGCTAAAATGTGTAATACATCACAGAAGGAGGTATTGCTCAGTTCGACTACAATATAATGTAGAAAACAAATACATAAAACATAAGCTATATTTTTATTGTGTATTTAACAAAAAAGTCATAGTTCTCAGCTTTATTTATAGATATATATTTTTGTCTCAATGAAGCGTTTGCTTGTTTGGCTTAAAATAAATAGTAAGCCATTTACCAGGGATACTTTTTAGGCAGCGGTGACATAGTTATTTCTTTTTTCACTTCTAGAAAACAGTATTTTCTCTTGTTCAATAGCACAGCTAAAACCTTGTGCTTGTTTGTATTCCATGGGTTAAGCTCCCAAATCAGTGGTTTTATGGGATGAGACTTGGTACTTGTATAACTGTAGATTTGACCTCAAGAGATGTGCTTTCCTTGCCGACATTCCAAAGACTCAACAAAGGAGGATATAGGTCATTATAAGCAAATGTTGGTGTCTGTAGAAGATTCCTGGAATATTTTTGATCAGTGTTACCTCTCAAATATAAAGATATAGAGTTGAAAAAGTATGAAACACTAATGATTCCAAAAAGTCCTCCCAAAATGATAATCATTGCAGAAGAATTAAAGGTTTTATTATGTTTAGACATGGTGTCTGGTCCTTTAGTAGTGATATTTATACACTGCTTTTCAATTTGTTCATAGATAGTGGGTACATCAATGCAAATGGTGTACTCTGTGAGTGGACTGAGTCGTGTTAAATTGTATTGTTTTATATCTGATGGCAACCGAACGTTCTGAGCAATTTTGGTGGATTGTGCATTCATGAAGGCAGTCCACTGTACGCTGGATTTAAAAATCCTTGATGCTGATTTCCAAGACACCGTGATGGAACTGGTCTGAACTTCCTTAATATCAATATTGATAGATTCATTGACCTCTTCTGGCAAGGAACCATCCACTGTGATGATAATTGCTTTTAAATCCGCACCAACTAAGTTTTTAGCTACACATGTATATAGTCCAGCTTCTAGGATGCTTATATTATTAATTTCCAAGGTACCTTCAGAATTAACATAAAATTGCCCAGCTACAATGTTTGGTTGGAGTTTGGAGCCTGAAGGTGTAATCCAGTAAATTTCTGGCTCGGGTTCTGCTGTTGCTCTGCAGTGTAGTGAAACTGAACTACTAGTCTTCATATCCAAATCTGATGGAAAGCTTTGAGGAGCAATTAATGGTAAACAGATTTCCATCATTTCCCTAAAATGTATATACCTGACGTTTTGTCCATGGAATTCAGGAGGGTCAACACAGAATAAGGAATCAGTTTCCATAAATCGTATATTGGTTTTATTCATATTTATCCAGCGATTTACGCAGTCGCATCTGATAGGGTTGCTGTGTATGCTTATTTCCTTAAGGTTAGGCAAGGCTTCTATAGTGCTCTGATAAAGGGCACTAAGGGAATTGCTGTTAAGCATAAGGGTTTCCAGCTTAGGAAGTCTATAGAATGCATTGGGGTGAATGTATGCTAATTTAGGATTATTAGTTGCTTCTATTTTTCTGAGTTCAGGCAAGTTCTCAATGGCAAGACTGTCTATTGAAACTAGATCAGGCATGTTATTAATGCCTAGCTCCTTCAAGTGTAACATATTGCTAAAATCTCCTCTTTGTATCCTCATAATGGGATTTTTATTCAGATCCAAAAATTTAAGGTTCAGAACCTTCTGAAGAGCAATTGAGGGGACATTAACAAATCTGTTGTCATAAAAAGAAATGCTTTCCAAATTTTCAAGACCTGTGAAAACATTATCAGGAATTTCTGTGAGATTTATTCCTGCTAAGACCAGGCTGCGTAGATTGATAAGAGGCTTAAAGTTCATATCTTCCATTTTGACTATTGGATTTTCACCAATCATGAGGATTTCTAGACGTGGCATAGCTTCAAACCATTGTCTCTTAACCATCTGCAATCTATTTGAATTAAGGTGTAGTCTGAGTAAGTTGCCCACCCCAACAAATGCATTTGGTGAAATTGTGGATATTAGATTATGATTAATGTAGAGCTCTTGTAAATTTTGCAGCCCAGAAAAACAATCCTCGGTCAGCTCTACTAATTTATTTTCTTCAAGGTACACAGAAAGTATCTTATGGGCATTTGTAAAATTGATATTAACCATGGAGGACAGATTGTTCTGGGATAAATCCAGCCCTGTAAGATTTACTGGAAAATAATCCGCATCCTTAATTTCTTCAATGTTGTTTGCTTGTAAAAGTAAAATCTGTGTATTTGCAGGTAACCTTACTGGGATGCTGTTAAGATTTAATGCATTACAATCCACTGTAAGAGCTTCAATGTAAATGGATTTTGGTGTGAACCATGGTCGAACTTCACACGTGCACAGTTGTGGACAATCAATTTTTTTAGTAGTAGAGTGCGCAGCTGCAGCAAAAATTAGTCCAAGTAGTAGGTTTAGTCTAAGTTTTATTTCTCTCATTTTCTTTTCTTCAGTTCCTAATAATGGTCTTGTTGTGCTGAATCAGCAGTTTATCGTTCTCTGATATATATTAATAGCAAAATGGTCACTTCATGAGAACTTTTCTTGTATTTAACCGGACAAATGTGTAGTATTCCTTTTCAAGGAAAAAAAGTTGTGTCATTTTTTAGAAGATCCCCACATACTGTTAGATTGAAGGTCACTCTGGACTTGATGTACATTAAAAAGCCACTGTGTTCATATAGATTCCGGAGGTGGCCATTGATGAAGCAGCTTACTTGGAAGCATTAAATTCCCATATCGGATTAGTGGTAGATTTTGTAGCATAGAGATCTGAGAATAAATACAAAATAACAATTACTTATTGAAACAGCAAATATTGCAAATATATACAGGTATATTAGGCTCCACCACCCAAAACCGTTCCTCTGTCTGTATATAAATACATGCAAGTATATTATAACTGACCTTGCACTTTCATGTTTCTAACAGCGGCAATTTGTGTGGAGTTGCTGACCTTTTTATAGGCATTTTATTTGGGTTGATGTGTGACTCATAGCATAAACCTCCTGTAGCTGGCTTTTCTCAAACGCAGAAAGAGACAATGCATTCTCTGAGCTAACAATACTTTGTGGGGGAGGAAATTCAGTGTGAACGTTATGCTGTTTGAATGCCATTGTACTATATTTTCTAATCACTAAATAAAATTAGATGCAGAGCTTTCACAAATTCAACAAGATTTTGTGGTATATCTGTCCCAAAATTTCCAGGAAGTTTAGAAAAATCAACATCATAGGTAAAGAAATATACTGAAAATAAAACGTTGGGTTTCAGATGCAATACACTGATTGTTAGGAATCTGAATGCATATACTGTAAATAGTGATTTAAATATTTTTATAAATGAAAAGTGTGTTATTCAGTTTGCTTTAGGCAAACTCTTTCTGAGCTCTTTTTAACCAAACACTTGGTTTTCACACTAAATAGATATAAAAAAAATCAAAAACACAAAAATCAATCACGAGGTTTTTGATTATGTGTTATTTAATTTGTTAGGCATTATATTATTTACGTTTGTGGGGAAAAGATTTTTCCAGTAATATGCCATTATCTCAAGATCATGATAGTGACTAGGATAATCAATCCTAAATTATTGAATTCCCTGCACCCCATGACCAGGGAAAATCTCCAGAGCTTCCTCTTTGTCTGTATACATTCTGTCATTTCATAATAAAAATGTTTTAGACTGGAATGGGAGACACTCTTCTCATATAGCCTTAAAGCTGACTTTGATGAAAGATTAGATGACATAAATGTATCTATATATTTCTAATATCCTAAAGAGAGTCTTCTGAAGTGCATTAACCACTGATCAGCCGCCAAAGTTTTACTGCAGTAGAATGGCACGGCTGGGCGAAACGATGTTACCTTACGTCGCTTCGCCTTTTGGCCACTAGGGGCGCGTGCCAAGCCGATGACCACCGGGCACCCGCGATCGCTCGTGACAGAGCGAGAACCGGGATCTGTGTGTTTTAACACACAGTTCCCGGTTCTTTCAGGCGAGTAGAGACAGATGTGTTCATACTAAGTATGAACACCGATCTCTCTCTCCTCTTAGACAGTCCCATCCCCCCCTACAGTTAGAACACACACTAGGGAACACAGTTAACCCCTTGATCGCCCCCTAGTGTTAACCCCTTCCCTGCCAGTGACATTTATACAGTAATCGGTGCATTTTTATAGCACTGATCGCTGTCCAATTGTGTCCAATTTGTCCGCCGCAATATCTCAGTCCCGATAAAAATCGCAGATCGCTGCCATTTCTAGTAAAAAAATAATAATAAAAATGCCATAAATCTATCCCCTATTTTGTAGACGCTATAACTTTTGCGTAAACCAATCAATATACGCTTATTGCTATTTTTTTTTACCAAAAATATGTAGAAGAATACATATCGGCCTAAACTGAGGAAAAAATTAGTTTTTTTGATAAAAAAATATGGGATGTTTTCATAGCATAGTCATTGAGCAGCCAAATCTTCTGGGGCTGATGTGGTTAATAAAAAAAACAAAAAAACTTTAGTGTAAACCTTTTTTCCTTTCTGGGTCATTAACCACTTCAATACAGGGCACTTTAATCCCCTTCCTGCCCAGGCCAATTTTAGGCTTTCAGTGCTGTCACACTTTGAATGACAATTACGAGGTCATGCAAGATGTAAATTCCCCCCTGAGATGTTTGCAAACCTGGTCACTAACTACAAGAAATGTCTTACCTCTGTGCTTGCCAACAAGAGTTTTTCCACCAAGTACTAAGTCATGTCAAATGCTTTTTTTACTCACTGAACTGCAACTCAATTTATAACATTTGCATCATGTGTTTTTTTCTGGATTTTTGGTTGATATTCTGTCTCTATCATTTAAAATACACCTATGATAAAAATCATAGACCCTTTATTTCTTTGTAAGTGGGCAAACTTACAAAATCTGCAGGGGATCAAATAATTATTTTCCCCACTGTAAGTAGACCATGTGGTCCAAGTAGCAGAAGCTACTAAATTAATTAGAACCTTTGGGCACAATCATTACACCAATTTTCAGTTTGTCTCCATGGAAAGTGTTAATTTGCTGAGCAATTAGGTGCAGCATCACTAGTTGTACTCCTCTCCCTGTTCACATCTTTCATTGAAAAATAGCATCTTCATGTCATTGTGCCTATTTTCAAAAGAAACACAATTCTACTTGCCATATACAATGACCTAGTCACCTCCAGCCTCTTGCTCTCAGGAATAGGTTTGTGAATACCCAAGGTTTTTGACTGGTACTCTCAATTAAGTTGTATCTATTCAGCAATGCAACAAGTATGTTCCAAATCACAAGGCAAGGAATCCCTCTGAACTGGGACTTTCTAGTTCACAGTGCACAGTTCCAGGGTAGCCTGCAGTGTCCCTCCTCATGACTCTGACACCAACAGCCTCAATAATTGTCCCTTGCTTGTGTTGGCCAAGCTGGTAATTCTGAATGCAGAGACTGTAATCAAACGTCAATGCCTTCCCCTGTAGTATCATTGTCTTACATACTTGCAGCTGTAGTGACCTTCTGCTGTGAAGACTCCATCTGATGAAGAATTCTACAAATCCTTGCTGGATTTTTTTTAAGACAGCTGCTGTAGTTCCCAGGCGTAAATGAACCACAATGGAACTTATTGATGAAGTTTCATACCACCTTAAAAATGGAATAGCAACCTGTAGCTTCTACTAGTTCTGCTGCTTGTCTCAGATCCCTGAGAGGCCTCAAGACTGTCAAACCTTAGGGAAATGGACTGGGCTCATATCAAAGGATCCAGCTTCTATTCAGACTGATGCTTTAATTGTAGAGTGCTTAGAACTCCTGCCTATAGCCCTAAACTATTGTGTAGACAGGTAAATGGATATCACTCATGTTATTTCCCCTATCAGTGCATATATGAGAACTCTAGTTAAAATGTCAGTCTGTCAATGGCATATGGCTCCCAAGATCAATTTCGCGATAGATGGTTAATATGGCAAAATTACAGAGCAAGGCCTTAGGCCTCACATATCTCTCTAACAGAAAGACCTAGGCCTTTCTCCGTACACTCAACCCTTTGTTTCCTTCCTATTTCATTTTCCCGGTGGGTTGTCCCACTGTAAGTAACTCTGTTTGTTATACTATACTATTATTTTTCTTTCTTTGTAAAGTATAACATCACCCATGAGGAATATAATCTGTTAACATTTGAATTTGGTGACATTTCACTGTGCTTGTATGTTTATGACTAACCACAATACTCTTCTCCATGTTGGAGCGCAAGTTTACCCTCTTTTGGGCATACATTGTAAAGTTTTCATTGTAAACTGTTAAATGTAAGTCTGTAGAACAGCAATGTAGGCAGTGTCTGATACACATGCCCTTTGTGAGTGAACATTTCTTTGGAGCTTCTCCACCCGCTGAGGCTAAAAAGAGTTTCTGTTGTTTTACTCAGGCTTCAAGCTCCAAGGGGGGGCCAATTCAACTGCAGGCCCTAGGACTCTAAATCTCCTAAACCTTTTAAACCTCTTCAGCATGAAAATAATGCACCCACTTGCCAAAGTGAAGGGACTTATGTTGGCCTTTGCAGATACCTGTTCAGAAAGCATAAAGGGGGCCTGGGTACAAGGCTAGAGTTCTGCTCTGTGCCCCATCCCCACTTCATGTTATCCAACTTACATGTGTCTCTGCACACATTATCAGACCACCATGCTGCTCTTGCAGATCTTTTGATTTAAGACTTTATTGCCATAGTTCTAGTGGCATCAAGGTTTCATGGTTTTTACTCCAACCTTTTCACAGTTACCAAACAAAAATGGGGTATCTGTGTCTCATCTTGGATCTGAAAGCCTTAAATGTGACTAATGTGCAAACCTATAAAAAAGTGCTAATGTGCTACAAATTGAATTAATATCATGAGCCATTTTAAACCCCTTGTACTCATACAGTCTACCAATAACCACCTTCACTTTACCTCCTTCCCCACTGACAAACTTTCGCTGAGGTCCCCCGAATTTTGACATTTTTGGGGGAAAATAAAAACTATTTGTTTTACTAACCCATGCTAAGACTGTTTACATTGGTCATTGCTAAAGAAAACCTGCACTCTTTAGTCTGGATATATTTGCTACTATAATTACCTAATGCTATTCTTTTTAATAATGTTCATTATTTCTTGTACATCAGAAATTAGGCTGAGAGTGGTGCTGACTAGGAACTATATAGTCTCTGTTGTCTTGCATAATACTATCCCTCTATGTTTTAGGACCAGTAAGATCAGCAGACACGCAGGGGTTCCATTAATTAATTAATTAATTCTTAATGGCACCCCATGCATCAGAAAACACAGTACATTATTGGGTTTCTATAACTGCATTGTGCCAACGCATGTGGTTCTATACAGTCATGCTTTAAAAAAAAGAAAGTGTCAGGGACTTCTTCCCTGTGTTTCCCAACCATACAGCAGGCTGTTCAAATCAATGGGCTGCTGCACTTTCGCAAATGTAAGCCACACCACCCACAACAGTGTGAACCTAGCCTAAAAGTGAGCCCCCCTCTCCCAGTCAGAAAAACAATTCGAGACTGTGATAAACACACACATTCATAGAGAGATGTCTGAGAAGCAAATCTTCATAATTCTGCTAATAAATATTTTGACAAATGGATGGTTTATCACTGCCTAAAGAGACAGTTAACCTACCTCTTGTCACTCCGGTAATGTGTATATGCGGTGGAAAAGAAGGTGGGCTTTAATTGACACACATATGCATACATGCATAGGTGTGCGGGTGTGCGCAGCCTATTGCCCAAAGCTCAAACACACACGTGGGTGTATATATATATATATATATATATATATATATATATATATGTATGTGGGTGTGTATATATATATATATATATATATATATATATATATATATATATATATTGTGTTGTTGTGTTGTATATTTATACAGTGTGTATATGTGTATATTTTTATATAATATATATCTATATCTATCTATCTATCTATCTATCTATCTATCTATCTATCTATCTATCTATCTATCTATCTATCTATCTATCTATCTATCTATCGCAACAAACTAAAATACTTAAAAAGCTCCACAGCTTTAAAAATGTTTACAGGGTACCAGTTTAGAGCTACAAAGGAGGTCTAAAGCTGGAATTATTATTCTCATACCTTATACGTGTGATGCAAACAACTTTGCATATGCATGCGTAACCTACGAATGCGTTTGTAAGGGGGGGGGGGGGGACATTTAACATTTATTTTTATTATTTATTTAAAAAAAAAATTACATTGCCCCTTAGGTCTTTAAGATCCCAGGTCTCTTTTTTACTCTTGGAAAAATCACTGGAAAATAAAAAATGAAAAATCCTGAGATCTTGATATAAAAAAAAAAAAAAATTATAAACATTATACTGGAGATCTGACGAAAAAAAAAAATAAAGATTATTCAGGAGATCATGAGAAATAATAAAGTAATCAGTTTGTCAGAACTCTGTGTGAATATAATCAGCAAAACAACTTCATTATTCTAGCATTATATAGAAGAAGAAAATGCGCTGCATTAAAATATTTAAAAATTTGCAGCGTGACAAATGTGCTATCTCCATTATGAACGCTAGTTTTACCAGACCAAGCGCTTCTGTCTCGTACTTGATTCAGAGCATGCATGGAATTTTGTGCGTCGGAATTGTCTACACACGCTTGGAATTTACAAGAACGGATTTTGTTGTCGGAAAATTTGAGATCCAGCTCTCAAATTTTTGTTGTTGGAAATTCCGACAGCAAATGTCCGATGGAGCCTACACACGGTCGGAATTTCCGACAACAAGCTCACATCGAACACTTGTTGTCGAAAATTCTGATCGTGTGTACGCGGCATTAGGGCGATGATACGCTTTAACCCGCCAGTGGTCATAAAGTTATGGCTGATCAGTGAAAATATAAAAATGTGTGTTTGTGTGTATGAATTGTTTGTGAATGTTACTAAGAATATTTTTTGTATTAGACAGGACTTCCTGGCTGTTTTTCCACTTCACACTATGGTTTTATATTTGGAAGAAAAATCCACAAAGTTATTGAAAACTGACATCTAAGTAAAACGTATAATAAAAAAATAACAAATGTAATGAAACAGGACATGTACAAAATTTGACACTGATCTGATATTTGTAACGATCTGCTCAAGCGATGTATTAGTGGGGCATGTTTTTAGTATGCTTTTTTCAGTCTCGGTCTGAGATACTCTACATTCTCTGCCTGTTCAAGCTGCACACCAGAAAAATATTCTACCATTCACTCCCATGCGTTCTGTCAGTGATAAATGTGCACCAAAACCAGGCATAGTTTTCTCTCCTAAGAGAGAGAGATATAGTTCCGAAATGGTCATATATCTTGTTGTATAGTTGATTTAACCTGTGCAAGTGCAGCAATCAGAACATGGTTGAGCAAGTAGTGCTTGTTTTACAGACCTCAACTGCCAGAAGGACCAAGCAATGAACCTCAGAACAGATTTGCCCTACAGGACTTTCTCTTTTCATTACTTGATTTTAACTCTTGTCTTTCGGAATGTATGTATCTATTTGAAAACTATTTTCATATGACTTGGTTTTGCTTGTTTAGGGCTACTAAGATATTTTCCCCTTGGAAACAAAGAACAAAAAATATTTTCCCTTTACTGACAATTCTAGTTATGTAGGAGGAATTCTAGTCAGCAGGAGGAAGTGTCAGTGTTTCTGTATTCTTCACAGAATGAATGAAGAAGCATACTGACAGCGTGGGTAGAGGGGGAAAAATAATCATAGCCTTTCTTTATGGATATGACTGTTTCAACTTTTTTAATGGGTTAACAGGTTCACTTTAACCACTTGTCTACCAGGGATTTTTTTTTTTCATTTTTTGCATGCCTTTTAAAGTCTGTATTTTTTTTTTTGCTAGAAACTACTGTAAACCCCAAGAAGCATACTGTATATTTTCTGAAAGCAGAGACTCCCAGAGAATAATATGGTGGTAGTTGAATTGTATTATGCTGCACGAAATGTGTGCAGTTATTTTTCAAACACATAGTTCTATACCGTACAATGATACCTTAGTGAGAAACTATTTTCTTTTTTTTTGCACCATTTGCCAGCAAAGTTTGAAAAATAGAGAACAATAAAAAAAATATCCTGGAAAGAATGTGAGAATTCAGTTTGATATGCAAAGTTGCTAGAGATGATATGCAAAGTTAAAGAGGGCTAGATTTACTGACACATACCAAGCCTACCACAATTTATTCTGGGCTCAGGCACTTTATTTACTTATGGACTTTAAAGCAGAGGTCCACCCACCGCTGCAAAAATGAAAAGCCAGCAGCTATACATACTGCAGCTGCTGGCTTTTAATACTAGGATACTTACCTGTCCTGGAGTCCAGCGATGTCGGCACTGCAGCTGATGTTTCCATCAGCTGTCAGGAGCTGCCGCCACCATTGTGGGTAAGGGAACCCGGCAGTGTAGCCTTACAGCTTCACGCCAGTAATCCTACTGCTCATGCGCAAGGCCAAATGTGGCACCGGAGGAGGGGAGGAGACAAATGAGCAGAAGTTCCACTTTTGGGTGGAACTCCTCTTTAAGATGGTTGGCTTAACAATTTATATATCAGGCCCCCAATTCTGAGACTACTGTATATCAAGACAAATCATATCTTTTATAATACAGCCATTTTTTTATTTTTTTATTACCTGTCTGAGAATTATGTGTGCTTGCACTCAAAATATTTGTAATTTGAAAAGACTTTGTGTTTATCAACACTTTACTATAGAAATTAGTAGGGTTACATGGTAAGATAAACGCACTGCATTGGTAATGCAGAAATGCTTAGAGGATAAGCACATTTTAAAAGATACTGAGACAGACTTTTTGGCATTTGCGATATAGCTTACCCTTCGTGTGTTTGACATTACACTGGGTGGCTTAAGGTACATATATATTCCTTTCAGTGTATGTCTGGGCAAAGAAATTTTTTTATAGTAAGTACACCTGTGCAAAACATGACTATTTCCTTTTTTTAAAAACTGTAAGTACAGAACAAGACCTGTTGATCCTATCAAAAATCAAGTATGAGTTTCCTGTTTGAGATGACAACTCTGCCTTTGCTGCACTGTAATCACAAGCTGTGTTCTGAGCTCTTCCAAAGTTCTCATTGCTGTACTACAGCACATCTCACCCTTATGTTATGGAAATGAAGAGAATAGAGATATTCTGTTGTCCAACAGAGGAGAACTGGACAGGATTGATGATGCTTTTGAACTTTTGGAATTAGATGGATGTATAGTACCTGTGTAGTCTTCTGACTGGAATGGTACCAGCTGATTGGAGAAAAGCCAATGTAGCACCAATATTTAAAAAAGGGTCAAAATACATCCCTGGGAATTAAAGACCAGTTAGCCTAACATCAATAGTATGCAAGCTCTTGTAGGGGATAAGGGACTATATACAAGATTTTAGTAATGAAAACGATATCATTAGCAATAATCAGCATGGATTCATGAAGAATATTTCTTGCCAAACCAATCTATTAACCTTCTATGAGGAGGTGAGCTGCCATCTAGATCAAGGAAGGCCCGTAGATGTGGTGTATCTAGATTTTGCAAAAGCATTTGACACAGTTCCCCATAAACGTTTACTGTACAAAGTAAGGTCCGTTGTCATGGACTGTAGGGTGAGTGCATGCTACAAGGGTGAGTTCAAAGGATAGTGATAAATGGGGAGTACTCAGAATGGTCAGGGGTGGAAAGTGGGGTCCCTCAGGGTTCTGTTGTTTAATTTGTTCATAAACAACCTGGAGAATAGGGTAAACAGTTCAATCTCTGTGTTTGAGGACTGTATAAGCTAAGCAGGGCAATAACTTCTCCACAAGATGTGGAAACCTTGCAAGTAGATCTGAATAAATTATTAGGGTGGGCAACTACATGGCAAATGAGGTTTAATGTGGAAAATTTTTAAATAATGCATTTGGGTGGCAAAAATATGAATACTCACTTGGGGGGGGGGGAGAACCTCTGGGGGAATCAAGGATGGAAAAGGACCTGGGGGTCCTAGTAGATGATAGGCTCAGCAATGGCATGCAATGCCAAGCTGCTGCTACCAAAGCAAACATAATATTGGCATGCATTAAAAAGGGGACTACCTCAAGAGATAAAGCGATAATTCTCCCACTCTACAAGACTCTGGTTCGGCCTCACCTGGAGTATGCTGTCCAGTTCTGGGCACCAGTCCTCAGGAAGGATGTGCTGGAAATGGAGCGAGTACAGAGCAGGGCAACACAACTAATAAAGAGTCTGGAGGACATTAGTTATGAGGAAAGGTTACGAGCACTAAACTTGTTCTCTCTGGAGAAGAGACGCTTGAGAGGGCATATGATTTCAATTTACAAATACCATACTGGTGACCCCACAATAGGGATAAAACTTTTCCGAGGAAGTGAGTTTAATAACACATATAGCCAATCATTAAAATTAGAAAAAAAGAGGTTTAACCCTAAACTGCGTATTGGGTTCTTTACTGTAAGAGCGGCATGGATGTGGTATTCCCTTCCACAGGCAGTGGTTTCAGCGGGGAGCATCAATAGTTTCAAAAAACTGTTAGATAAGCACCTGAACGACCACAACATACAGGGATATACAATGTAATACTGACATAAAATCACACACATAGGTTGGACTTGATGGACTTGTGTCTTCTTTCAACCTCACCTACTATGTAACTATATATAGGTGCCATTTTACAATAGACTATATCTGGGCTCAAAATTTCAAGTCCTGAACTACTAGCTAGGCCTTAAGAGTTACTCACCACCAGTTGCCCCACCCAACCCCTACCCTTCCCCGTCTCTAATTCCGCCCCTAAACACGCCCTCCTAAATTATCTTATAAAATGACACTGTTAAATGTTTTATGCAGAATTAAGTTGCAAAAATAAATATTAACAACAACTTTATCAGTGCCCATCAGTGCAGCCTCATCAGTGCCCATCAATCTAGCCTATCAGTGCAGCATATCAGTGCAGTATCTCAATACCCATTAGTACTGCCTCACCAGTGCCCATCAATGCAGCCTGATCAGTGCCTATCAATGCAGCCTGATTAGTGTCCATCAGTGCAGCCTCGCTAGTGCCCATCAATGCAGCCTCATCAGTGCCCATCAATACAGCCTCACCAGTGCCCATCAATGCAGCCTGATCAGTACCCATCACTGCAGCCTCACAAGTGCCCATCAATGCAGCCTCACAAGTGCCCATCAATGCAGCCTCACCAGTGCCCATTAATGCCCCCTCACCAGTGCCCATCAATGCCCATCAATACAGCCTCATCAGTGGCCATCAGTGCAGCCTCATCAGTGGCCATCAGTGCAGCCTCACCAGTGCACAGGGATTAGAGTGAGGAGCGCTGCTGGATCACACAGAGCGGGGATCTCCCGCTGTGACACAGCTTGGATTTGAATTGCCCGGTGGTCGCAGTCTAGCAAAGTCCCGTCTTCTGGACTGGCTCCTATAATAGACGTCACAAAACTGCAATTTCCTGGCATTGGGCCAGTGAGCTGTCTATCATAGGAGCTGGTGCAGGAGGCAGGACTTTGTTTGACTACGGCCCCTGGGCAATTCAAGGCCAAGCTATCTCACAATGCGAGATCCTCACTTAGTGTGATCCGACGGAGCTCCCCCTCTCCTCCGAGACAGCCCCATACTTGCCCTCAAGTTTTTTTCCCTCGCTAAATGTGAGCAGGCAAGTGGAAATTTTGAGGGCTGATCATACCTATGCCTCCAATCCAACCCCCTCCCCCCAATCTAACATACCCATGCCTCAAGTTCCACCCCCCCTGCCTAATCCATCATACCTATGCCTCCAGTTCCAACCCCCCCCCCAGTCTATCATACCCATGACTCCAATTGCACCCCCTCGTACCTAATCCATCATACTCATGCCTCCAATTCCAACCCCCTCCCCCCATCTATCATACAGTATGATAGATTGGGGGTGCGTGGAATTGGAAGCATAGGTATGATATATTGGGGGGGATGGAATTGGAGGCATAGGTATAATTCAGACCTATGCCTCCAATTCCACCCCCCCAATCCATTATGCCTATGCCTCCAATTAACCCCCCATCCAGCACATCTACAGTATGCCCTCAATATCCCCCTCCTTCCTACCAGCACACATCTTGTTCAATCCCCTATTTAGTGCCTCCAACCCCCTCAAGCACATGTACTGCTTCCAATCACAGCACACTATCAGAGTTACCATTCTTCTGCAGCCACGGGGGCCAGGCATCAGTACACACTGAGGGTGGACTGAGAGGGTTTGAGTCTGCCCACTTAGGACTGCTTTGAGACATGCACCGCCCCATTCCTTAGATGTGTGGCAGGAGGGAGGTGGAGAAGGGTGGTCCCAGGCGGCTGATGTTCCTATTCATATGCCAGCACTACGAGCCGGTGCGGGGCTGTGTGGCAAGAGGGAGGTGGAGAGGGGGGGTCCCAGGTGGCTGATGTTCCTATTTAAATGCCTACACTACAAGCCGGTGCGGGCTGTGTGGCAGGGGGGAAGTGGAGAGGGGCGGTCCCAGGTGGCTGATGTTCCTATTTAAATGCCTGCACTACAAGCCAGTGCGGGGCTGTGTGGCAGGAGGGAGGTGGAGAAGGGTGGTCCCAGGCGGCTGATGTTCCTATTCATATGCCAGCACTACGAGCCGGTGCGGGGCTGTGTGGCAGAAGGGAGATGGAGAGGGGCGGTCCCAGGTGACTGATGTTCCTATTTAAATGCCTGCACTACAAGCCAGTGCGGGGCTGTGTGGCAGGAGGGAGGTGGAGAGGGGCGGTCCCAGGTGGCTGATGTCCCTATTCAAATGCCCGCACTACGAGCCTGTGTGGGGCAGGGCTGTGCGGCAGAAGCATAGTGGAGAGGGGCGGTCTCAGGTGGCTGGCTGTTCCTATTGAAATGCCCGCGAGCCTGTGCACAGTGGGGGGGGGGGGGCACTGGCTATACATTCCTGGGACAGCACAGCCCTGGCCATACTCGCACTCCTCATATTTCCTCTCGCCAAATGTGAGCAGGGAAGTGGAAATTTTGAGGACTGGACTATGTTGAAACTCAGTTTCTGTGCTATCAAACTGCCATGTCACCAAATTTTTAATATTTGGCAGGCATAAAGAAAGTAATATTATCTAATAGTTTTGTCAGTTTTGGAATTATAAAATATATTTCCATTACATTAGGATACTGATAATTGTTGCCTAAAGCTAAACTCAATAGATAACGAGAACAGTAATGGAACAGTGTAACTAAAGTGCAGTAAGAGAATGCTGTCCGTCTTAGGGTTATGCAGTATGCCAAAAGGATCTGCATAAATTGATTTCTTTTTTATTTTAATGTCATTTTTTCCGTTGGTTAACATGCTAAAACAATCTCTTTTTTTTCAATATATCCAAGGCACGTATTTTTTTTTACAAGTACTTATACAGAGTTGTCTGTTATTACATGCTTTTGGGGTATGTAGAAGTAACAAATTAACAAAAGAAGAAATGCCTATTAACCAATTTGTGTTTTTCCTGCAAATCTTCATAGTTACATAGTTGGTAAGGCTGTGTAAAGACATCAGTTCAGCCTGTGTGGGTGGGGGTATACATTTATGTCTCTAACAAGACTTTTTGGATACCCAGGCAGCACATTTGCTATTTAGGTTTTATGTATGCTGTACAGTATGTTTTCAGCTTTGATATAGCTTAGGCACTTCACAAAAGTCATTTTTTTGGATTGTGATATTTTAAGAGCATAAATGTTTGTCCAACCATGCTGTGCAAATTGGAATTTAGCTTGGGTACTTACTATTTAGCTTACAATACATTTGTGTGATAATTAGCTTAACTACTTGACCTCCGGAAGGTATTATCCCCTTCATGGCCAAGGCATTTTTTGCTATTCAGAACTATGCTACGTTAACTGGCAATTGTGTGGTCATGCAATACTGTATGCAACTAAAATGTATTATCATTTCTTTCCCACATATAGATCTTTCTTTTAGGTTTAGGTTAGGTTTTAGTTTGATCACCACTGCTTTTTTTATTTTTTTTATTGCCATATAAATTTAAAAAAAAGCGAAAATTTCTTCATAAATTTAGGCCAAAATGTATTCTGCTATGTATCTTTGGTAAAAAAAAAATCCTAATACGTGTATATTAATTGGTTTGTGTGAAACTTATACCCTCTTCAAACTAAGGTATATACAGGTATATTTAAAAATTGGTCAATTTTGATGTACTGACTTTTCTTTTGTTTTCTCATTTCTTGATGCCCCTAGAATGCCAGAACAATACAAATACCCTCCAAATGACCCCGTTTTGGAAAGTAGACCATCTGAGGCATTTAGTAAGAGGCAGTTCAAGTTTTTTTGAAGTTCTAATTTTTTGTCACAATTTTTTTGAAAAATTAACAAATTTAATAAAATGTGTGTTTTTTTCACAATTTTCCTTTTGCATACGGTCACCAATGAAATAATAATTATATAATTTTTAATTAAATTTTTTTAAACATTTTTTTTTTTCTTTTTTCATTATTTTACTTTTTTTTTTTTACATACTTTCATCATTTCATCACCACATTAACACTGTACTACCCTGGGGGGGGGGGGGTAGGGTGGTAATCGGGGGATTTTTTTTTACACTTTTGATGGCTGTTACAATGATGATCAATTTTAACAGTAATGTTTTGTACTGTCATGAATGAGTTACATTCATAACAGCTGTGTTTACTAGTGATCTGCGATTGGCTACAGCTAATCACATGGTACAGGGTACTGTGATTGGCCCAAGTACCATGTGATAGCTGTGGACCAATTACAGAGTAGGAAACACAGCTGTTATGAATGAATTCATTCATAACAGTTGTGTTTCCTATTCTGTAATTGACATTGAGATCATTGTAACTTTTCAGGTGTGCCTAAAGACCATATCTTAAGTTGAAGTGCGTCATCAGAGCAGTGAGTCATCCCTTATCAGTGGATTAAGTACCAGTTATAATCAGAAAAAGGAAGCAGAGAAGCAAACTACCGGGTTGTCTCATTAGATAATCTATGGCACTCTAAGAAGCCTTTGTTTTAATTTTTCACTTGATACATGCTAGGGATTGCATATAATAGTGAAAAACTGACAATAAGCATAAGGCAAGCTATAGATTATATAATCTTAAGATAATTGCTTGATCCCCCATCAACACAATGTTGATGGGGGAATCCCTCCCCCCAACACTATTGTGTTCTTCGGGCAGGGAGCCTTCCCTGCTGGCAGAACACAACGATCACTCCCAACTGCTATAGCTGCTGGCAGTGATCGATTAAAAAAATCCGACAAGCTGGTTGTACTGAAGCTGAAAGATGGATCAAATTCCGGCCTGTCCCTGCTGAACCAGCAGAATTTTGATTCATCTATGACCGGCTTAAGACTTAAAAGAATAAATAAATAGACATAGAATTTTTATAGTTTCCCTTTGTTTTCTCTTAGAAACTTTAGTAGCACATTCCCCCAGCAACCATCAAGAACCAACCTGACTGTGTAGTAAGTAAATGATTAAAAAAATTATCTCTAAATCCTGAATGAAAACTATTCCATGAATATACAGCCTAAGATTAAAATATATATATGTCAAATTGTTCCTTTTAGTTTTGGATAGAGTGGAGAAGGGATAGAACTCCAGTTCGGGTTTTACTGCTGTCTGGTACTCTTTTAGAGAGATTTTCCCTCACTTTCTGTTCTGGGGAGAACCTTTTACCACACAGGAAGTGAAGGAAAATCTGCAACAGCAACACAGACACCAGAAAAAAAGCTGACAGGCATTCTAGCATTCCCCAACTTAACTTAAAGCGGCGTTCCCCCCAGAAATGGATCTTCCACGGATCGGATTCCTCCCCCCCTCCAGTGCCACATTTGTCAGGGGGGAGGGGGAGCGGATACCTGTCAAATCCATGTATCTGCTCCCACTTCCGGGGAAAGATCGCCACACTTTGTGCAGCGAACTACCCAATGTCCGGCCCCTCCTCCTCCCCCTCCCGCTGCCTTCTGGGAGACACACAGGTCCCAGAAGACAGCAGGGACCATTCAGAACGCGCAGCACGACTTGTGCATGCATAGTAGGAAACAGGCTGTGAAACTGCATGGCTTGACTTCCTGTTTCCCTTAGTAAGGATGCAGGAGCCGAGGGACGGGACGGCTTCGGGTGCTGACATTGCGGGCTCCCTGGACAGGTAAGTGTCCTTATATTAAAATTCAGCAGCTACAGTATTTGTAGCTGCTGACTTTTAATTTTTTTTTCCCAGGCAGAACTCCACTTTAAAAAAAAACATCTTTATTTCTCTGTAGTCATTAAAAAAATTCCTTTACTTCCTGTTTAGTGAAAAGGTTGTCCTTAGAACAGGAAGTAAGGGGAGATCTCTTTATTGGAGTCCTGGACAACAGCAATACCTGGCAGGGGTTCTAACCCTTCCCCACTCGATCCTAGATTTTGGCTATTAATACCGTTTACCAGTGACATAATTAATAAAAGGATAAGAAATTAAACATGTGCAAGTGCTTTCCTATCAGCCAGGTGTGTGTAATGGGGCCTGGTGCATGATAATGGATTCTTCATCTCTCCATTCATGATCATTCTCCATGCTTACTAAAAGTCCAAACAAGCAGCACCTTGCGGTACTGTGTGCTAAAGTTGGTTGCCTGTCATTGATGTGTTAATACCTGAATCCTATAACAATGATATATACAGTTTAGCTGTTCTGGATGCCAATAAATTGTACTTGCATTTGCACTTGGATAATTTCTTCATCCTAGATATTACATTAAGCCCAGTGTTTTTGCATTCAAAACACTAACTAATACTAGACTTATGATATTTAAAATCCTTTTTGTTCCCACTTCTGTTTAAACTGCATATTGTTTTTATCAAACGAATCTTTCCTAGACATGATGCGTTAGAAAGAAGATACTTTCAGGAATCATCACACAAAGCCAGCATGTGGCAGCCCCTTGTCATGTGCACCATTCCATATCTAATTGAATTTATTTTTTTGTTGATAGCTTTTGAGCATTGTCTGTGTGTATCTAAGACCTGCCAGCTCTTTGTATATTAAAGATGGCTTTGTTTATCCTCAGTTGATTGCTTTTGCCTGCATGCAGGTACCTTATTAACATGCAACTAAATTCTTTTGTCAAGCATGTTAATTTATTATTTTTCATTGAGGATGCAAAAAATGAAAATGTCTAAGTCATTTTGACCCTTGGAGGACTAATTATCTCTGTTACAGAGAATGGTTGGTTTGCCTTATTTCGGATTGTATCAGTGGTTGTCATTTGATGGCTTACGCGCTGGTTCACAAGGGGGTGTCACTAATGCTTGAAATGGAAGACATTCAGTGCATGAATAAGCTGTGCATTGTTTCTCGTCACTGGAGCAACAGACATGTAAGAACCAAGTCACACTGGGCAAAATGAAGAAAAGAGTGCATCAGTACTTGGCAATCTTTTTCTTTCCACTTCAATAAAGACACAGTGATGAAAATAAAATTGCAGCATTAGCACTGCAACGAGCCATGCTGGCAATAAGGCAAACAGCTCATTTCATGAGGACCAATTTAGAGGTGGCAAGCATTATCAAAGCACAGCTGTTCTCACAAAGGTATCTTTTGAAGCCACACAGAGATGTATCTCAATTTTTGAGATCAGAACGGTTTTAGCTGCAGAAATGGACAATGGCCCTTCTTATGTTTTTGACAGTTAAAGCCATCAAAAGGTTATGCTCGGAGTTTATGGTGGATTTGTCTGTCACTTGCCGAACAAAGCAGAAAAATAAATCTACAGCAAATACTGATTTGGACTGACAGATGGCTAATTCTTTTTGGAGCATGTAGGTAAATGATCTATTGGTCGTCTCGTGTACAATTACCATGAAATATAAAGTGCCAAAACAATGATACAGATAGGTGCTTATGTCCTCCCAGAATAATGTAGGCATAAAAAAAAAACCAAAAAACATTTCTAGTATTTAGCTGACAATACTAAACTATGTGAATTTTATCTGGGGGTGTATTTAAAAAAAAAAAAGTCAAAATAAACTAGAAATATTGCCTATACCAGCCAGACTTCACCTGTCATTCTTCCAGTGCTGCCTAAAAATTATAAATACAAACTGATTAGTGTATGTGCCTAACAGCCTTGTTTATCACTTGTTCAAACAGCCCGAGGGTGGTAAAATGTATTAATCTATGTTGTTCTTTTGTCATTTTTCTCATTAACACATATTCTCTTTAATATTATGGCTATCATGTGTTATACATCCATACTTTCATGAATGCTTTGCATGTTTATAACATTTAATTTTATAGTCTTGCTCATTTATCATCATCATCTTTCCATACACTATATTTAAAGTATTTATCAGGCCCAAATTTTATTTCATTTATAGTTTTACATAGAGTTGTGTTTCCAGTACAGAGCGTTAAGTGAAATTTTCCCAAACAGTTGTCTAACTGTGTCTAATGTTATCATATAATTTGAAAAACAAATGACATGGAAACTCAAAGGAACTGTCTGCCAAATACGGGGGTATTAAAAAAAATTAACAAACTTTTGTCCATTTTACTGGAACATTGTCCATTTTACTGAAATAATTCATTCCATCAGTTTTGGCTGCTCATAAAATGATTTTCAATTTTTCCCTTCATGTTTACATGACCCAGGAGTTTTTAAATGTTTTCGTTTTTTTTTTTTTTTTTCATTTCCATTATTGTATTATTTTTTTTCATTTACAGTAAAATTAGCATGTCAAATGTAAAAAATCTGTACTGATTACCCACTCATAGCAACTGGTGTTTATATAATAAGAGGTATGGTTTTAGGCATCTATTAGTATTTTTTAGTATAAGTAATGTTGTGTGAGAGTTGACAAAGCAGTCACAGACCAATGTGTAATCTGAAATACCATTGTTAACAGAAGATTTTCATTGAAATATTCTTTTTGGGGTACCTATAGTTTAACTCCATGTTTGTTTGTTTTGAAAAAACAATCCCGTCTGGGCGATCATTGTATGTTGCAAGGCTTGTATCCTCCCTGGCGGTATGATTATGTCACATTTTTGTGTCTCAAAGCAGTACAATTATTTTGCATAGAAATTTGGCGTTTTATATTGTAGGCCTGTAATTCTTAGCAATTACACACTTAAAGCTGTCCAAACAAGAGTCTAGTAGACATCCCGGGTATGATGAAGTTTGAAACACAAAATCATAAATTATAATATAATATATAAATATAAATAATTATAAAAAAATAATAATATAATAATAATAAAATGAATTTCCCCACAAATCACTATCGCTCAATTCTGCAAGTGTTCTAATTTACTATTGCTGTTTTCTAGCTGGTCTAAAACCACTTTTGATGTAAAGGGACACTTTTTGGTTGCTATGGATAATCTCCAGTTTCCAGGCAGAAAGAACAGTATATATTATATAAAACTGCATGCAGGGCATTGGACAAAGCATTTGGGACAAAAGGGATGTGAAATGATTTCATACAGTAATGTAATCTGTAAGATTACAGTGTACTGTATGTATTATGATTTTTCACTTTTTTGAATTTGCTGCCAGGCCCCACCCCCGTGCGGCGTGATGCTCGCAGGGAACGGAGCCCGGCACAGAGAGGCATTGGGCAGAGGACAGAGCCCTTGGACACAGCGGGGGGGAATCACAGGATCCTGGGGACAAGGTAAGTATACCGCACCAGGATCCTGCAATGCAATCCCCAGTGTGGTTTAGGGTTACCGCTAATGGTGCTGAAATTTAACCCCGAGCCACACTCTGGAAAACCGCCAGGGAAGTTAACAAACATTTAGCAGATTCCTTCTTTTTTCTGTTTTAAAGCAAAAGCTGTTTATTTTAGCCAAGTCCTTTCCAACTGATTCCTGAATGGGAGGCTATAAGTTCAATATAACCATCTGGTGCATTTTCAGTGTTTTAATGAAGAAAACTGCAGTGTCAGCATCCCTTCAAATGCAGATAACCCTTAGGGAGTATCTTAGCAAAAATGGAATTCCTGCTGCAGGGGGTGCCTAAATTTTTACTTGTACCATAGTAGAGACACATATAAAATCAGTGAGCCAATCATACAGGGGGATGTTCTGTGCATCAGTGGTGTACAGAACAACTCCAGGTTGCCATGTCATATTGCATTTTTCAAACACTAATTACAGTGATTTTATATTGAAATAGAAAGGTAATTTCAAATTCAATTGCAGAGTTGTGTGGTAATTGTATATGCTATATTAATTTTCTATATAAAAGTGGAGATTTTTTTTTCTCTAGAATTAGCATTTAAAGTGATTGTAAAACCCTAATTTAAGAAAAAAAATAACAAACACGATATACTTACCTGCACTGTGCAATTGTTTTGCACAGAGCAGCCCCAATCCTCCTCTTCAAAGTTCCCTCACCGGCGCTCCTACCCCCAGCTCCATGTCTCCACCATAGCAAGCCGCTTACTATGGGGGTACTTGTGTGAGCTCGCTCCCAAGCCGACTCAGTGTGTCCATACAGAGACAGACACACAGAGTTTGCCCCCCCAGTCCCTCCTCACTGGCTGTGATTGAGCCTATGAGGAGGGAGAAAACTGAGGGAGCCACTGCTCTCATGCACATCACTGTATTGAGATCAGATTCAGGTAAGTATGAGGAAGGGCTGGGGGGAAGGTTGCACGCAGAAGGTTTTTTTTTACCTTAATGCAGAGAATGCATTAAAGGATATCTAAAGCCTCGTTTTTTTTTTAAATAACAAACATGTCATACCTACCTACTCTGTGTAGTTGGTTTTCCACAGAGCCTCCTCTTCTAGGGTCCCTCAGCGGTGCTCCTGGCTCTTCCTTTTCTTGAGAGCCCCTATGGAGAAGCGATCTCCCTTGGGGCACCCGTGCAGGCGCACTCCTGTGTCCTGCTGCTGCGTCCATTGACACAGACAGCAGGACTCGGCTGCGCCCCCGACTCCCACTTTATTGGATTCGATTGACCGCACCGGGAGCCAATGGCTGTGCTGCTATCAATCTATCCAATCAGGACCTGAGACACCAGCTGGAGTGGGTGTGCTTGTCCCTGGCGCAGGAACGATGGGGCTCAGGTAAGTAAAAGGGGGGCTCTGGGGGGCTTGTCCACTACAAGAGGTTTGCCACCTCAATGCATAGAATGCATTGAGGTAAAAGACCACAAGGGTTTACAACCCCTTTAACCTCCCTGGCAGTATGATTATTTCGGATTTCAGGTGCTGAAAGCGGTACAATTATTTTGCATGGAAATTTGGCGTTTTATATTGTAGGTCTGTAACTCTTAACAATAACACACTTAAATCTGTCCAAACAAGAGTCTAGTAGATATCCCGGGTATGATAAAGTTTGAAACACAAAAACATAAATTATAATATAATAAATAAAAATAAATAATAAAAAAAATAAAAATAAATAGTAATAAAATAAATTTCCCCACGATTCACTATCGCTCAATTCTGCAAGTGTTCTAATTTACTATCGCTGTTTTCTAGATGGTCTAAAGCCACTTTTGACGTAAAGGGACACTTTTTGGTTGCTATGGACAATCTCCAGTTTCCAGGCAGAAAGAACAGTATATGTCACATAAAACTGCATGCAGGGCATGGGCCAAAGCACTGGGGACAAAAGGGATGTGAAATGATTTCATACAGTACTGTAATCTGTAAGATTACAGTACTGTATGTGTTATGATTTTGAAATTTTTTTGAATTTGCCGCCAGGCTCCGCCCCCCGTGCGTCGCAACGCTCGCAGGGAACGGAACCTGGCAAGGAGAGGCTTCGGACGAGGACAGAGCCCACGGACACTGCGGGGGACATCGCAGGATCCCGGGGACAAGGTAAGTAAAGCCACACCAGGATCCTGCGATGTAATCCTGAGTGTGGCTCGGGGTTACAGCTAATGGTCCTGATTTTTAACCCCGAGCCACACTCGGGAAAACCGCCAGGGAGGTTAAGGTTAAAAAAAAAAATCAGCCTTTAGAAACACTTTTAAGGAATAGAGATGATAAAAAAAATAGTTGTAAAAGCTGATGAAAATAGGGTAGGAGATTAAACAGCACAAATGCATACAGATGAGAAGGTTATAACTTGAAATACTAAAATGACTAAAATCATTAGTAGAAATAATTCATTAGAAATAGCTTTTTACATTTTTAAACTGGTTCAATAAACACATCAAAACTCTTCTTCATCAGTTTACAGAAGTCAGAGCAATTAAAGATGATTTCTTGGTACTAGTTAAAGACCTCAGCACATTTTGATGATGATTAATACAAATAGCGCAGCAAACCCAAAAATCATGTGGATCTGCCCTTTCAAGTACGTACTATGTACCCCTATGTACTGTGTACCAACTCGCTGGTGACATCTACATAAATAATTTCTAACATCATTTATTAAGAATTGCAAAACTTAGTAGTGCACTGTAAAGATCCACTAATTAAATGACATTGTGACAGATGTGGTGGGTAGACTCTTGCCTGTGCAGAATGTTTTGCAAAGATACTTTGTTCTGAAGTTTTACATGAAAGAGAAGCATTTGCTAAATGCTAGTTTGGATAAAAGCTCTCTAATGGTGTTTTCTGTGCAATACATGAATAGGCTAATGGCTTTCAAATTCTTGTATTGACCCGTGTCTACAGCTCAATGGAGATCAAATCCAAAACATATAGTACGGTTTAAAGACTGCAACAGACCACCATACCTTATACCCATATACCATATATATCTAAATCAAACAATATTACCACTGTGTCCAAATGGAAGATTATTTATTGTACACTATTTATATAACACCAGGGTATATCTTTAAAAAAAATAGAAATCCACTGAAAAAATTTCTGTTCTCTGAAAAGTACTGCAGATTATTATCTAACATTTGCATCCTTAAAGTGCACAATAATGTGACAGAGGAGATACACCCACAAAACATGTACACAAGTACCACATTAGTAAGTATAAATGCTCAAATCAAATTTTGATAAAATTTCCCAGGTGCTGAGATAAACCCAAATAGAGGTTGTAAAATACCTAATACAGCTGTAATGGTCAACAGTAATATGGAGGCACCACAATGTAACTCTCATCAATAATGTGGAAACCGAACTCAATAACCTTCAAGTAACTGATAGAGTAGTGCTGGCCAATAGGGATGAGCCGAACACCCCCCGGTTCGGTTCGCACCAGAACCCGCGAACGGACCGCAAGTTCGCACGAACGTTAGAACCCCATTGACGTCTATGGGACTCGAACGTTCGAAATCAAAAGTGCTCATTTTAAAGGCTAATTTGCATGGTATTGTCCTAAAAAGGGTTTGGGGACCCGGGTCCTACCCCAGGGGACATGTATCAATGCAAAAAAAACTTTTAAAAACGGCCGTTTTTTCGGGAGCAGTGATTTTAATGATGCTTAAAGTAAAAAAAAAAAAGTGAAATATTCCTTTAAATATCGTACCTGGGGGGTGTCTATAGTATGCCTGTAAAGTGACGCGTGTTTCCCATGTTTAGAACAGTCCCTGCACCAAATGTCATTTTTAAAGGAAAAAATCTCATTTAAAACTGCTTGCGGGTTTAATGTCATGTCGGGTCATGGCAATATGGATGAAAATCAGTGAGACAAACGGCATGGGTACCCCCCAGTCCATTACCAGGCCCTTTGGGTCTTGTATGGATATTAAGGGGAACCCCGCACCCAAATTAAAATAAGGAAAGGTCCCTATATACTCTGAACAGCAGTATACAGGCGGTGCAAACAAGACAGGGACTGTAGGTTTGTTGTTAAGTAGAATCTGTTTGTAATTTTGAACATTTTTAATGTGTTTAGCTCCAGCCAAAAAATCTTTTCTAAGCTTTTTGGAAAACATAGGGAAGGGTTATCACCCCTGTGACATTTGTTTTGCGTCTTTCCTCCTCTTCAGAAGATTTCACCTCACTTTTTTGTCCCAATGAAAAATGTTTTTTGAAAATTTGGGTTTTTTTGTGGAACAAGGATTGGAAAGCATCAGTGGAAAGGAAAAATTGTTTTCCCATATTAACTCTTACAGGAGAGAATTTCCCTTCCTTAGGGGTAGATTTCATCTCACTTCCTGTTGTCTCCTTCCGTTTGCAAGTAGGAGTCGTTTGTAAGTTAGATGTTTGAAAGTAGGGTCCTGCCCTATATACTCAGCAGAAATTTGGGCCTTAGGTGTTGCTGTGGCCAAAACACTGTAAGCCCTCACAGGGCCCTGCTGTGAAATATTAGATCAAGAATTGTAATTACATGCCCCTGTTGAACAGGAGCTGAAAAATTAGGCCTTAGGCACTGGTGCTGGTGCCACAACACTGCAACCCCTCACAGACACTCTAGTTGGAACGCAGGAACGAGCCCTGCTGCAAAGTATTGCATCAAAAATTGTAATTACACGCCCCTGTTAGACAGGGGCAGAAAAATTGGGTCTTAGGCACTGGTGCTGGTGCCACAACACTGCAACCCCTCACAGACACTCTAGTTGAAACGCAGGAACAAGCCCTGCTGCAAAGTATTGCATCAAAAATTGTAATTACACGCCCCTGTTAGACAGGGGCTGAAAAATTGGGTCTTAGGCACTGGTGCTGGTGCCACAACACTGCAACCCCTCACAGACACTCTAGTTGGAATGCAGGAACGAGCCCTGCTGCAAAGTATTACATCAAAAATTGTAATTACACGCCCCTGTTAAACAGGGGCTGAAAAATTGTGCCTTAGGCACTGGTGGTGGCGCCCAGAACCAAAAATGTTCTTACAAGCTATCAGCGTGATGATTGAGGAGGAAGAGGATAATTACTCAGGGATAGTCACTCAGCATCAGCATAGGCAGTCTTTGAAGGGATCTGAGATTTCAAAAAAAATTATTCGGTTACATCTGCATCAGGTGCTTGGTAGCTGGTGGTGATCCAAGACTGATTCATTTTTATGAAGGTCAGCCGATCGACCGAGTCGGTGGACAGACGCACCCTGTGATCGGTTACCACGCCTCCAGCAGCACTGAATGTGCGTTCCGAAAGAACGCTGGATGCAGGACAGGCCAGTAGCTCAATTGCATACTGTGCAAGCTCTGGCCAGTGATCCATCCTCAAGACCCAGTAACCCAGAGGATTTTCGGTGGGAAAGGTGTCCAAGTCTGATCTTGCCCCTAGGTATTCCTGCACCATGTAAAACAGACGCTGGCGATGGTTGCTGGAACCGATCATACCTTGGGGCTGCGGACCAAAAAATTGTCTGAACGCATCGGTCAGACGGCCACCTTCTCCACCGCTCCTTCTTTGACTGACCGAAGCCTCAGCAACACGTTGTCCAGAAACAGGAGTTCGTAACCTCCCAGTCTCTGGGAACGCGTTGCACAGACCTTTCTGCAAGGCCTCCCGAAGATGTTTCATCCTCTGCTCCCTCTGCGATGGCAAGATAAGGTCCGCAACCTTACCCTTGTAACGTGGATCAAGGAGGGTTGCCAGCCAGTATTGGTCCTTCTCCTTGATACCACGAATACCAGGATCCTTACGCAGGCTTTGCAGGATCAGGGAGGCCATGCAGCGTAGGTTTGCTGAGGCATTCGGTCCGGAGTCCTCTGGGTCACTAAGGACAACAACGTCCGCAGCCACCTCCTCCCAGCCACGTACAAGTCCATGTGTTCCTTGGGACTGATCCCTTAAAGACTGCTGATGCTGAGTGCCAGGCTCCACCTCCATACTGACACAATCTTCCTCCTCCTCCTCCTCCTCCTCCTCGTCCTCTTCCTGTGTGATCGGCGGGCACGCAGGAACACTGGATAAAGGGGGCCTTAAGAGCTAAGGAAGTCCTCCTCTTCCTGCCTCTGTTCTGCCTCAAGTGCCCTGTCCATTATTCCACGCAGCGTGTGCTCCAACAGGTGGACAAGGGGGACAGTGTCACTGATGCATGCACTGTCAGTGCTCACCATCCTCGTGGCCTCCTCGAATGGTGACAGGACAGTGCATGCATCCCTGATCATGGCCCACTGGCGTGGGGAAAAAAAACCAAGGTCCCCTGACCCTGTCCTGGTGCCATAGTCGCACAGGTACTCATTGATGGCCCTCTGCTGCGTGTGCAGCCGCTGCAGCATGGCCAACGTCGAGTTCCACCTGGTGGGCATGTCACAGATTAGGCGGTTCTTGGGCAGGTTAAACTCCTTTTGGAGGTCCGTCAGCCGAGCACTGGCATTATATGACCGGCGGAAATGCACACAGACTTTCCTGGCCTGCCTCAGGACATCCTGTAAGCCCGGGTACCTGCCCAAGAACCGCTGCACCACCAAGTTAAGGACGTGAGCCAAACAGGGCACATGGGTCAGTTGTCCCTGTCGGAGGGCAGAGAGGAGGTTGGTGCCATTGTCGCAAACCACCATTCCTGCCTTAAGTTGGCGTGGCGTCAACCACCTCTGAACCTGCCCCTGCAGAGCTGACAGAACCTCTGCCCCAGTGTGGCTCCTGTCCCCCAAGCACACCAGCTCAAGCACCGCATGGCATCTTTTGGCCTGCGTACTTGCGTAGCCCCTTGAACGCCTACGGAGCACCGCTGGTTCCGAGGAAGAGGCCATGGAGGAAGAAGAAGAGGAGGGGGTGGAGGAGAGAGGTGTGTCACAATCAGCATTTTGGAGGCGTGGTGGCGGAACAACCTCCAACACTACTGCACCTTGTCCTGCATCCTTCCCAGCTGCCAGCAGAGTCACCCAATGCGCCGTGAAACTTAAGTAACGTCCCTGTCCATGCCTGCTGGACCATGAGTCAGCGGTAATATGCACCTTACCGCTGACCGCCCTGTCCAGCGAGGCATGGACATTGCCTTCCACATGCCGGTAGAGAGCCGGAATCGCCTTCCGTGAGAAAAAGTGGCGTTTGGGTACCTGCCACTGAGGAACCGCACATTCCACAAACTCACGGAAGGGGGCAGAGTCTACCAACTGAAAAGGCAGCAGTTGAAGTGCTAGCAATTTTGCCAAGCTAGCATTCAACCGCTGGGCATGTGGATGGCTGGGAGCAAACTTCTTTCGGCGGTGCAGCAGCTGGGGCAGGGAAATTTGCCTGGTACAATCTGACGTCGGTGTACCAAAAGCAGATTGCCCATAAGTACTTGGCTGTGACACACCTAATTCTACACCTTCATTCCTCTCACTGCAGGTCGCAGAGAGGACTGAAGGTCTAGTGGGGTTGGAAATCTCAGCTGATGAGGAGCAAGGAGAGATCGTCTTTGTTCTTTGGTGTGGGTCTTTTAGATACGCTTGCCAACGAACTGCATGGCAGGTCAACATATGTCTGGTCAAGCATGTGGTACCCAAGCGGGAGATGTTTTGGCCACGCGAGATACGCTTGAGACATATATTGCAAATAGCAGCGGTGCGATCTGATGCACTCGTCTCAAAAAAGGCCCACACCAAAGAACTTTTTGAATAACGCGCAGAGACTGCAGCGCCCTGCACATGTGGAGCTTTGGGGTGTGATGCAGTCAATGTGCTGCCCTTAGGCTGGCCCCTTGAGGGCATCCTGCCTAGTTGGTGATGTGCCACCTCCTCCTCCTCCTCCTCCTCCTCCTCCTCCTCTCTCCTATCAGGCACCCACGTTGAGTCAGTGACCTCATCATCCCCTCCCTCCTCATCACTGGAGCAAACCTGGCAGTATGCTGCAGCAGGGGGAGCATGACTGCCAGATTGCTGTCCTTCTTGGGCACCCCCTCTGTCCGTGCTCATGTTACTGCCTTCATTGAGCTCAGTATCATCATCAGAGCCTTCCAAACGCTGGGCATCCTCCTGGAGCATGTACCCAACACTGTGGTCAAACAGTTCGAGGGAATCCTCATGAGGACATGGTGGAGCTAGGGAAGGAGTCACTGATGACATTGAGCTGAGGGAAGAGGCCGCTGCTTTGCCAGACAAAGCACCCTGGGCATGGGTGAGAGAGGATGAGGAGGATGAGGACGGCTTGGTCATCCACTCGACCAAGTCTTCCGCATGTTGCGGCTCAACACGGCCAGCTGCCGAAAAAAAGGCCAAGCGTGTCCCATGGCCACGTGCTGATGAGGATGCACCGTCTCCACGACCAGCACTAGACACAGAGCCTGCTTGCCCTCTCTTATTGGCTTGTGACTGTCTGCCTCTCCTTCTTGGCCTTCCAGACATACTAATGGCCTGTAGCTGCACTAAGCTGGGATAGAACACCTGTAATTTTCTTCAGGTAGCTTTATATACTGTAACCAGACAAGCCTGCCTGTCAGTAGGAAGATAACAGGAACGGATCTAGCTGAACACTGTGAGCAGGACGTACTGCACTAAATGTATATAGCAGGAACGGATCTAGCTGAACACTGTGAGCAGGACGCACTGCACTGAATGTAAATAGCAGGAACGGATCTAGCTGAACACTGTGAGCAGGACGCACTGCACTGAATGTAAACAGCAGGAACGGATGTAGCTAAACACTGTGAGCAGGGCGCACTGCACTGAATGTAAATAGCAGGAACGGATCTAGCTGAACACTGTGAGCAGGACGCACTGCACTAAATGTAAATACCAGGAACGGATCTAGCTGAACACTGTGAGCAGCACGCACTGCACTGAATGTAAATAGCAGGAACGGATCTAGCTGAACACTGTGAGCAGGACACACTGTACTAAATGTAAATAGTCTAGCTGCCTGACCGTGGTACTAATAGGATCAAAAAGAACACCTGTAATTTTCTTCAGGTAGCTTTATATACTGTAACCAGACAAGCCTGCCTGTCAGTAGGAAGATAACAGGAACGGATCTAGCTGAACACTGTGAGCAGGACGTACTGCACTAAATGTATATAGCAGGAACGGATCTAGCTGAACACTGTGAGCAGGACGCACTGCACTGAATGTAAATAGCAGCAACGGATCTAGCTGAACACTGTGAGCAGGACGCACTGCACTGAATGTAAATAGCAGGAACGGATCTAGCTGAACACTGTGAGCAGGACGCACTGCACTGAATGTAAATAGCAGGAACGGATCTAGCTGAACACTGTGAGCAGCACGCACTGCACTGAATGTAAATAGCAGGAACGGATCTAGCTGAACACTGTGAGCAGGACGCACTGCACTGAATGTAAATAGCAGGAACGGATCTAGCTGAACACTGTGAGCAGGACGCACTGCACTGAATGTAAATAGCAGGAACGGATCTAGCTGAACACTGTGAGCAGGACGCACTGCACTGAATGTAAATAACAGGAACGGATCTAGCTGAACACTGTGAGCAGGACACACTGTACTAAATGTAAATAGTCTAGCTGCCTGACCGTGGTACTAATAGGATCAAAAAGAACACCTGTAATTTTCTTCAGGTAGCTTTATATACTGTAACCAGACAAGCCTGCCTGTCAGTAGGAAGATAACAGGAACGGATCTAGCTGAACACTGTGAGCAGGACGTACTGCACTAAATGTATATAGCAGGAACGGATCTAGCTGAACACTGTGAGCAGGACGCACTGCACTGAATGTAAATAGCAGCAACGGATCTAGCTGAACACTGTGAGCAGGACGCACTGCACTGAATGTAAATAGCAGGAACGGATCTAGCTGAACACTGTGAGCAGGACGCACTGCACTGAATGTAAACAGCAGGAACGGATGTAGCTAAACACTGTGAGCAGGACGCACTGCACTGAATGTAAATAGCAGGAACGGATCTAGCTGAACACTGTGAGCAGGACGCACTGCACTGAATGTAAATAACAGGAACGGATCTAGCTGAACACTGTGAGCAGGACACACTGTACTAAATGTAAATAGTCTAGCTGCCTGACCGTGGTACTAATAGGATCAAAAAGAACACCTGTAATTTTCTTCAGGTAGCTTTATATACTGTAACCAGACAAGCCTGCCTGTCAGTAGGAAGATAACAGGAACGGATCTAGCTGAACACTGTGAGCAGGACGTACTGCACTAAATGTATATAGCAGGAACGGATCTAGCTGAACACTGTGAGCAGGACGCACTGCACTGAATGTAAATAGCAGGAACGGATCTAGCTGAACACTGTGAGCAGGACGCACTGCACTGAATGTAAATAGCAGGAACGGATCTAGCTGAACACTGTGAGCAGGACGCACTGCACTGAATGTAAACAGCAGGAACGGATGTAGCTAAACACTGTGAGCAGGACGCACTGCACTGAATGTAAATAGCAGGAACGGATCTAGCTGAACACTGTGAGCAGGACGCACTGCACTGAATGTAAATAGCAGGAACGGATCTAGCTGAACACTGTGAGCAGCACGCACTGCACTGAATGTAAATAGCAGGAACGGATCTAGCTGAACACTGTGAGCAGGACGCACTGCACTGAATGTAAATAGCAGGAACGGATCTAGCTGAACACTGTGAGCAGGACGCACTGCACTAAATGTAAATACCAGGAACGGATCTAGCTGAACACTGTGAGCAGGACGCACTGCACTGAATGTAAATAGCAGGAACGGATCTAGCTGAACACTGTGAGCAGCACGCACTGCACTGAATGTAAATAGCAGGAACGGATCTAGCTGAACACTGTGAGCAGGAAGCACTGTACTGAATGTAAATAGCAGGAACGGATCTAGCTGAACACTGTGAGCAGGACACACTGCACTGAATGTAAATAGTCTAGATAGAAGATAACAGGAACGGATCTAGCTAAACTGAATACAGTGTATATATATATATGCAACACCTGGGATGCATATATATACACAATACACTGTAAGTGCAGCTAACTGACTGACTGTTCTGCCTAATCTATCTAACTCAAATCAAATGACACTGTCTCTCTCTCTCTCTATCGCTCAGCACACCGGAACACACACTACACAGGGCCGCCGTGCAGGCGGCCTTATATAGTGTGGGGTGTGTACTAAATCCCCTGAGCCATAATTGGCCAAAGCCACCCTGGCTTTGGCCAATTACAGCTCTCTCTACTGACGGCGCTGTGATTGGCCAAGCATGCGGGTCATAGTGCATGCTTGGCCAATCATCAGCCAGCAATGCACTGCGATGCCGCAGTGAATTATGGGCCGTGACGCGCCACACGAATTTGGCGCGAACGGCCCATATCGTTCGCAATTCGACGGACGGTCGAACAGCCGATGTTCGAGTCGAACATGGGTTCGACTCGAACACGAAGCTCATCCCTACTGGCCAAGCACATGTTTATGATTTGCTGTATATCCATCCAGCTGATGCATGGTTTAATGATCACTTAGTATCTCAAATTGAAGTGAGTGAGATGGAAAACATATCCAGGCAAAATACACATGTATAGCCAGTTCAAGTTGTTAAATCTTTACAATGTGTATATATATATACACATATTAGTACTAAGTCCCTCCAATATGTCCATAGACCTTGGAGAACACTATTCTAACTGTTTGCTATACTGTTGGATGTCACTTCTTTTATTTGTAGTGGGATTCTCCATAAATTTACATAGAACATTTCATGTGAATGGCAGCTGCATTTATCAGTGGATGTCTGCACCTACTGTGAATAGCTGTCACACAAATCCAAGCTATCAATTCAGTACTGTCAATAGGCATTTACCTTATGTAACTCCTAAAATTGAACTAAATATCTGTCTCTAAGGTCATTCTCCACACCACACCAAACCACCAACCTTGGTCCAGCACTGTAATTTCTATGATCTTATATCACTCCACCTGCAGTACACCATTTAAATTCCTGGTGTCCTTTTCAGCACCACTCTGCTCAAAATATAAAAACAAATGTGGACAAAGTGCTGTGACTGAATAATGTCTGTAAAGTTCTTCTCAAATGTAAGAAAGTCCATAAATACTGAAAATAAATCATGAACTTCCACATTGGCATCAGTGGACCTGTAACAGCATTTGACCTATTGATGCTGCACCATAGATATCTCCAGTCACCTCTAAGCAATCCCCTCTTATAATAATATACAGTAGATATAGCGTCATGCACCATGTGACATGCACTGTCTGCTGACCCACATGTTGGCCAGCACTAATCTTAAAATGAATATGAGAGTTATTGCATTTCTTTTCCCTATTATTGATGAGAGTTCCATGTTGTGTCTCCATATTGCTGGTGATACATTACAGCTATTTTAGTTATTTTACAGATTTTTCAGGGGTATTCCAACATCTGGGAAGATTTGTTAACAACTGAAATGAGCATTGGCTCTTAATAAAACTGTGTACCTATTTTGTCGGTGTATTCTTACTATCACATTATTATTCAATTTAAAGATGCAAATGATCTAAATGCCATTGATTAATGCCATTATGAAGTATATTACTTTCCAAGGTTCAGAAATCTTTCCATCAGATTTGCAATGTTTTTAAAGGTAACAAATGGTGTTTTATACATTTTTTTTTTGTACAAAAAAATAATCCTCTGTTGGGATACAGTTCTAATATTGTTTGATTTAGGTATATATTTTATTTGGCCTATAGAAGACAGTTGCTCCATTGCAGCCTTTAAGTAGCACTTTATGTTTTGGTTTTGTTTTCCATTTAAGTCTCAAGAGGTTATAGAACCCATTGTCACTTCAGTTATTTTTCTGAACCAGGATGCTCTTTTATATGACTGATTTAGAGAGATCTTATACACTTCAGAGATTTCTTCCACTTGACATAAAATATGGTCTCTCCTGTGACTCAAGCTCCTTTTGGTATCATAGAAAGGAATGTGTGAAATGTTATTCTAAACCTTGAGAATTAGATTTGTTATCCTATAAAGCTATATATCTGTAAATGAGAAAGAAAACACCATGAAAAACATATAACATAGCTTAAGGCTGTGCAAGAATATGCATTGATATAATGACAGGTTGGTGTTGATAATGCTGACAAGCGGTAATTTGCTGTGCACATATTACTCATTAACATTCTCTTTATAGAGCAAAAGAAATGAACGTTTGAGCGTCAGCAGCATTTTATCTTGGCTGATATGATTTATGTGGCTTCATAAATTATGAGCTTGAAGATACGGTCACTGCTAATTATGAAAAAACATGATTTGTATTTATTTTTAATTATGTTTTGCTCAGCCAAGCACCTCATTAATAATATTACACTTTAAGTTGATTTGGAATATGACTGACTAAACAAATGACCAGAAAAAAAAAGTTCTCTGTGTGCTTTATATGATATATATATATTACTTTGTTTTCATAGAATTAAGATGAATAACTTAAGAATGAATTAAATTATTAACATTAGGAAGATAGATGTATGTGCATCAGCAGTGGCGACTGGTGCTCAAAATTTTTGCAGCCACTGTGCCATCAAAGCAGCCACTGTGCCCATCAAACGCAGCCACTGTGCCCATCAAACGCTGCCACTGTGCCATCAAACGCTGCCACTGTGCCATTAAACGCTGCCACTGTGCCCATCAAACGCTGCCACTGTGCTATCAAACGCTGCCACTGTGCCCATTAAACGCTGCCACTGTGCCCATTAAACGCTGCCACTGTGCCATCAAACGCTGCCACTGTGCCATCAAACGCTGCCACTGTGCCATAAAACGCTGCCACTGTGCCATCAAATGTAGCCATTATGCCCATCAAACGCAGCCACTGTGCCAAACACTGCCACTGTGCCCATCAAACGCTACCACTGTGCCCATCAAACGCTGCCACTGTGCCATCAAACACTGCCAGTGTGCCCATCAAATGCTGCCAGTGTGCCCATCATATCCTGCCAGTGTGCCCATTAAATGCTACCAGTGTGCCCATCATATGCTGCCAGTGTGCCCATCAAATGCTGCTAGTGTGCCCATCATATGCTGCCAGTGTGCCGATTAAATGCTGCCAGTATGCCCTTGAATGCCCCCAATGTGACCCCCCCGCCCACTTGCCGTCTACCTGGCACTTACCCTGTCTTGGTGGGGCAGCGGGTGACAGTGACGAGCGGGGTCCTTCATGTGTCTCCTGCCATCCTCATCTCCCGTCCTCTCCTACTGATAGGAGTCCAGTAGCGGTGCCTGTCGTTTCAGCCAATCGGGTGACAGGTAGCAAACCCGAGCACCTGATTGGCGGAGAAGCGGTTTAGTGCTAGGAAAGCAAATATTCATTTGCTTTTCTAACACGGCTGAGTGACCTGCGAGCACCCAGCATGGCGCTCGCAGGTCACTTTTTTTGACGCCTTTAAGAGCTTATGGCTCTAATCAGGTGCTTCAAAAACACCCCCGCCACTGTAATTCAGGTGCCCGAAAAGGGGCCGGGCGCCTGAATAGGGGGTGGCAGTGGCGGCCATAGATAGATTCAAGCAATGCATGAATCTATCTATTGGTGCTAAAGGGGTGGCTGGAGAAAGGGGGCAGCGCCGTGCGCCCTTATGGACGCACTGCCACTGTGCATCAGTACTGAAACAAATCCAAAAGAAAACATCATCTGCAATCTTTTCCTTTGGATCTGTGCAGTCTGCAGAACATAGGACAAACCCCTGCTGGTCGCCTGATCTTCCATGAGGGTGACCTGATTCATGGCTTAGTAGCAGCAAGCTCAATACTTTTGCCACAGAAACAGTGTAACTGGTCTATATGGGGACAAAAATTAGGTGAAAAGAATAACTTGGACAAGTGATAACAGTAGCAGGCATCAATACAGTAGGTCTGTGCTAATAAAAGCATGCCATTGGGGCACATCTGCCCACATAGATTTATTCCATTTCAGTGTGACATTTGGCCTGCTTGCTGTTTTTTTTTTTTTGTCCCCATACGAACTGAACGTTTACTAATGCATTCATTGATTCATTATTGTAGACCTTGTAGAGTGCCCTTTGTTTCTCCAAATTCAGTTAAAATTATGCAGCGATTTATTTTTAGAAGACTGTTTAGTCACTTTGTAGGAGACATTGGGGGTTATTTACTAAAGGCAAATCCACTGTGCACTACAAGTGCACTCGCTGTATATCTGAGGGGGGCATGCAAGGAAAATAAAAAACAGCATTTTTGCTTGCACATGATTGGATGATAGAGATCAGCAGAGCTTCCCCTCATTTCAGGTCTTCCCCTCACATCTACAGTGACTGCACTTCCAAATGCACTTGTAGTGCTCAGTGGATTTGTCTTTAGTAAATCAACCCCATTGTGTTTGTGTGCTCGAAAATCGTCATTTTTGGAAACATAAAACCTATCTGAAATGCACTGAAATGATTAAGCACATGTTGTTACCAAGGCACATTTAAATGTTTTGAACCATTAGCAAAGCTAGAATGGAAAAGGTGTTATTCTTTCTTTTCTGTATTTTTTAAAATGAAGTTCTGAAGAATCACACATTTTTTATTCAGTTGGCACACTTCAGACCTCATGCACCCTGGACATTTTTACAACTGCTTCTGGAGGCATCTGGCTCTTTTTTTTCCCCTCATTTTAAATTCCCCTGTTAGCCTTTGTGTCCATGCACACATAGGCTTTTAGCAGTGTTTAGTGGCAGGGGCTTTTAGAGTTCAGCCTTAAAATCAAAGCTTCTGCATATTCATAAATTCTAAAGGATGTGCTATGTGACCATTTTTGGCGTGCGACTGCATACTTCAATCTCAAGTATTCCTTTTTATTTGAAATGGTATATTATTATTCAGTTTTGTACTCACAAGATTTTTTATTCCTACTGATGACATCGGCCTACTATAGTCAAACACTACAAAAATGTATTTGCATGTTGTAGACATTCCTCTATGTATTGCCTTCTGTAGCATTAATAGATTGTTTCAAAAAACTGTTGGGCAACATTGAAGCTAAAAATTGATCCTCTGACATACACTCACTGGCCACTTTATTAGGTACACCTATGTAATTGCTTGGTAACACAAATTGCAAATCAGCCAATCACATGGCAGCAAATCAATGCATTTAGGCATCTAGACGTGGTAAAGACAACTTGCTGAAGTTCAAAGCGAGCATAATAATGGGGAAGAAAGGAGATTTAAGTGACTTTGAATGTCGCATGGTTGTTGGTGCCAGATGGGCTGGTCTAAGTATTTCAAAAACTGCTGATCTACTGGGATGTTCACGCACAATCATCCCTAGTGTTTTCAGAGAATGGTCCCAAAAAGAAAAAAAAAAAACATCCAGTAAGCAGAAGTTGTGTGGACTAAAAAGCCTTGTTGATGTCAGAGGTCAAAGGAGAATGGGCAGACTGGTTTGATATGATAGAAAGGCAACAGTAACTCAAATAACCACTCATTACTACCAAGGTATGCAGAATACCATCTCTGAATGTACAACACATTGCACCTTGAAGAAGGTGAGCTACAGCAGCAGAATACCACACCGGGTGCCACCCCTATCAGCTAAGAACAGGAAAATTAGTCTACAATTCACACAGGCTCAACAAAATTGGACAATAGAAGATTGAAAAAAATGTTGCCTGGTCTGATGAGTCTCGATTTCAGCTGCGATGGTAGGGTCAGAATTTGGTGTAAACAACAAGAAAGCATGGATACATCCTGCCTTGTATAAACAGTTCAGGCTGGTGTTGGTAGTATAATGGTGTGGGGGATAATTTTTTGGCACACTTCGAGCCTCTTAGTACTAATTGAGCATCATTTAAATGCCACGGCCTACCTGAGTATTGTTGCTAACCATGTCCATCCCTTTATGACTACAGTGTACCCATCTTCTGATGGCTACTTCCAGCAGGATAATGCACCATGTAACAAAACTCAAATCATCTCACCACTGGTTCCTTGAACATGACAATGAGTTCACTGTACTCCAATGGCCTTCACAGTCACCAGATCTCAATCCAATAGAACACCTTTGGGATGTGGTGGAATGGGACGTTTGCATCATGGATGTGCCGCCAACAAATCTGCAGCAACTGCGTGATGCTATCATGTCAATATGGACCAAAATCTCTGAGGAATGCATCCAACGCCTTGTTGAATCTATGCCATAAAGAATTAATTAAGGCAGTTCTGAAGGCAAAAGTGGGTCCAACACGGTACTAGCAAGGTGTACCTACTAAAGTGGTCGGTGAGTGTATATCTACCTCTCTCCCTTTAGGAGCAGATTTACTGAAATGTATATGATCCAGAATTGAAATGAGTCATGCAACTTCCTATATGCCCTAGACCTAAAGTCTAAAAGTAAACTATCATACCGCAGTAGGTGGCCCTACAATCTATGCAAAATGTATATTGCGACAAATAATTGGACTTCCTCCTTCCTATCTATCAAGCCAACCGAAGAAGCATACAGATTGGGATAGGAAGCTTAAAGACAGATGTGAATCTCCACCTCCTGTGAACCACCCCTGCCAAGCATAGACATGTGTTAGCCTCTTAAAATTGTTAATGGAGGTTATGTAGCATTTATGACTTACGAACATTCAATAAAATTTACTCCTATAAGTTAACTTACATAGTTACACAGTTGGTGAGGTTGTCCATCCAGTCCAACCTGTGTTTGTGCTTTTATGTTAATAGTACATTGTATACCCCTGTATGATGTGGTCGTTAAGATACCCATTTAATCGTTTTTTTAAATGATCGATGCTCCCCGCTGACACCACTGCTTGTGAAAGAGAATTCCACATCTTTACCGCGTTGACAGTAAAGAACCCTCTACGCAGTTTAAGGTTAAACCGCTTCTCTTCTAATTTTAGTGAATGACCGCATGTCTTTTTGAATTCCCTTTCACTGAAAAGTTTTATGCCTATTGTGGGATCACCAGTATGGTATTTATACATTGAAATCATATCCCCTCCCAAGCGTCTCTTCTCCAGAGATAATAAGTTCAGTGCTTGCAGTCTTTCCTCATAGCTGAGATCCTCAAGTCCCTTTATTAGCTTTGTTGCCCCTCTCTGGACCCTCTCTAGTTCCAGCACATCCCCCCTGAGGACTGATGCCCAGAACTGGACAGCATTCTCCAAATGCGGCAGGACCAGAGTCTTGTAGAGTGGGAGAATTATCGTTTGCATGCTAATATTCTGTTGGCTTTGCTTGCAGCAGCTTGGCATTGCATGCCATTGCTGAGCCTGTCATCTACTAGGACCCCCAGGTCCTTTTCTATTCTAGATTCCCCCAAAGGTTCTCCAACTAGCGAGTAAATTGCATTCATATTTTTGGCACCCAAATGCATTACTTTACATTTTTCAACATTAAACCTCATTTGCCATGTAGTTGCCCACCCCATTAATTTGTTTAGGTCTTCTTGCAAGGTTTCCACATCCTGCGTAGAAGTTATTGCCCTGCTTAACTTTGTATTGTCCGCAAATACTGAGATTGAGCTGTATAAACCATCCTCCAGATCGTTTATGAATAAATTAAAAAGGATTGGTCCCAGGACAGAACCTTTGGGGACCCCACTTTCCACACCAGACCATTTCGAGTACTCCCATTTATCACCACCCTTTGGACTTGCCCCTGTAACCAGTTCAATCCAGTTACTCACCCTATGGTCCACGCCGACAGACCTTAGTTTGTACAGTAAACGTTTGTGGGGAACTGTATCGAATGCCTTTGCAAAATCTAGATACACCACATCCACAACCCTTCTTTTATCTAGATGGCAGCTCACTTCTTCATAGAAGGATAATAGATTGGTCTGGCAAGAACGATTCTTCATGAATCCATTAATGCTATGCTAGATTAATGCTAATGATAGAGTTTTCATTAATTAAATCTTGTATGTATTCCCTTATTATCCCCTCCAATAGCTTGCAGACTATTGATGTTAGGCTAACTGGACTGTAGTTCAACTGAATATATCTCTGCCCTTTTTTAAATATTGGTGCCACGTTGGCTTTTCTCCAAACAACTGGTACCATTCCAGTCCGTAAACTGTCCACAAAAATTAGAAACATTGGTCTGGCTATCACTTCACTGAGTTCCTTAAGAACCCTCGGGTGCAAGCCATCTGGACCCGGTAACTTATTTATGTTGTTTTTCAAGTCTATTCCTAATTCTGTCCTCTGTTAACCATGAGGGTGCTTCTTGTGACATGCTATATAAATAACCATTACAGTCTTGGTTACTGTATCCCCCTGTTTCCCTTGTAAAGACTGAGGAGAAGAATATATTTAAAACCTTCACCATTTCTCTGTCTTTTGTAACCAGATTCCCTTCATCATCCAATATGTTCTGGCCTCCCTATCTTACTATTTACATACTTAAAGAATTTCTTTGGATTTTTTTTACTCTTCTCCACTATTGTGCCTTTCTTGTTCTATCTTAGATGCCCTGATGGCACCCTTACAATTCTTTTTCCATTCTTTGTAAAGTTGGAATGCAGACAATGTATTTTTTAAAGGCCGTTAGTGATGTCGTCCCTCGCATTTACTTGCACATCATTCTTGATATACAGGCATACCTCTCCCCCTTTTTTACCCTCGCTAACTCTGCGATATAGGGAATACCCCTTAATAGCTGCCAGCAAATCATGAGAGCTGTTAAACCAAGTCTCTGAAATTCCCAAAAAATCTAAATCCTCCTTGTACATCAGCTCCAGTTCTCCCATCTTGTCAGCCAGCCTTATAGCATTAGTGTACAAGCCTTGTAGTTTTGTCTGGTCACTAACTATCACATTTTTGGTTGCTATGAGGCTACAATTTGGATTTGTCAAATGACTTACCTTGGATTTAGGTACTCTAGTCACCCTACCGTTAATGCCCCCAATACTACCCTCTGAACCTTATTCCATGCTGGCCATCTCTACATCTGGACCCTCCCCTCATCACCTTTAAAAGCCCCTCTAACTTTTCGGCCATCTTCTCTCCCAGCCGAGCTGCACCCTCCCCATTTAGATGCAGTCCATCCCTGCTAAAGAGCTGGTAACCAACTGAGAAGTCAGCCCAGTTCTCCAGGAACCCGAACCCCTACTTTTTACACGTATTTTCTTTTTTTTTTTACTGTTCTAAAACTATTCACACCAGTATGTTTCATACTGATACATTCTAAACAAAGAATATAAAATGCTTGCCTGTGATTTAATTTGAATTTCCCATAATTAAACTAAGCGACCAAGAATAATGAAATTAAAACATGTTGCTGGTGTTATTCAAAGCATAGTTAAATAAAGATCCTATGACACATTAAAGCTGAACTGCAAGTAAGAAGATAGATGTATTTATATATACTATATGTGTGTCTGAAAAGTTATATAAGTATTTGCCAGCCTTGAAGAGAAGATATATCAAATAAAAGGTTTACTTATTTTGTGTAGTGTTTCAGTGGATCTTCATCTAAGTTTATCAGGGCAATGATACATAAGCCCAGAACCCCACCTACCCAACCACAACAACCAATAAATGATGATGTCATACAGGGCAAAAGTAAAAAAACACATTCATTTACATAGGCCGATTAGAGCAAAAAATTGAAAACCAAAAAAATAAATTACCCTCTAACCTAGGTATAAGCAACCACTCTGAGAAAGAAATAAAATCGTGCTGTTGTCAGGGTTAGATAAATTAGCATCAGTTGATATGAATAACTCATAGAGCGGGATGGCCATCAGTACTTGTGTCATTAACAAAAAAAAGAAGATAAGGAGAGAAAAAGGACACAATGGGGTTGATTTACTAAAGGCAAATCCACTTTGCATTACAAGTGCACTGCAAGTGCACTTGAAAGTGCAGTCACTTTAGATCTGAGGGGAAGATATGAAATGAGGGGAATCTCTGCTGATTTTATCATCCAATCATGTGCAAGCAAAAATGCTGTTTTTTATTTTCCTTGCATGTCCCCCTCAGATCTACAGCGACTGCACTTCCAAGTGCACTTTCAGTACTCAACTTTCAATTTACTTTCAGACAAAGTGGATTTGTCTTTAGTAAATAACCCCCACTGTGTCCCGATAAAAGCCATGAAGCAGAATGAAAGTTAGTATGTAGCTGTTGATAGCTGTAAGATAAAAACTTTGTAGAGCAATAAGATAGATGAACGACCTTGAGCAAAGGATAGTCCCTACATAATTCCTTAATCCCAGTGTGTGTCTCAAACAACAGTATGAGTGCAAATAAAAATGACCAAAACTCAACCACAAGGATCACTGCCTCCCCAGTCATAAACAGCACATTAAAACACAGTAGTGTTTGTCACTTTGTAGAGAGAAAGAGAGATTATGGTAGGTGGAGGGAGAAAAAAGGAGGGCGCACAGACCTAGTGCATTACCAATGTAAAAGTTTTATTAAAAATATAAAAGCAATGGTACTACTCACAAACAAGCATAAGTAAAGGCTTTTCTTAACAGTCGAAATGCATCCCTTCGCACCTGCAGACAAGACCTGATGACAGGAGGTATCAGATGGTACCCCAGGCGGCTGAAAATTACAATATAAAAAAAGAAAGAAAAAAGCTAGACACAAGTTTTACAATCTGCCAAATCTCCTCCTAAATCACTAGCAATAACTATGTAAAGCGAGGGCCTGCCTGATTGGTAATATGTTCAATTGATTGTTTTGTTAGGCCATTACAGTTCAGTGCAGTGATGTTGGTAAATCTAAAGGAGATTGTTTAGATATTGTACAATTAGCTGGTGTGTGTTACCAGCATAAGACTGGAACATGCTTTGGTTGTTAGACTAAAGAATATTAAAAGTGACTTTATCAGTGACCAAAGAAGAAAGTAACAATGTTGGCTTCTTTCTTCAGATAAATTGCCACAATCGGCATCTGTGACCCACATGCAGAGAGCCAATCAATTGGATTAGACACAGTCTGTACAGATGGGTTATTTTACATGATATGGGAAATAGTATGGGACACATATTCTAATACATTAACTACTAATTTTCTTTTTTCTTATACCAACTACAGTCATTAAGGTTGTCCAGGAAGTACAATAAACGCCTCAGTCAACTGCATATTTTTAATATAACATAATGTATTCACTACTGTAAAATATACATAATATTCTACAGGTCCATGACCACCTATTAAGCAGTAAGGCAGTATAACGTGACATCAATTGTATAATATACAAGAACTGGCAAATCCAAATAGATAGCAAAGCTCTAGGCCTTTTAACTGTACCTTTATGTCTCTCTTTCATGCCAAATGGAAAATAGTGTGAAACATTTTAATTTGCATGCTGCATAAAATCCTGTCCACTTCTGTCTCTAAAAGATGAATTCTGTGTCATGCTAAAGATGTTCTGCTAACAGAAATAAATGACATTTTTCGATGTAGCTGTAATGATAGTGTAGTTGTGTACTGAAATTCCTATTGCTGAAATAGCACCAAGAACAGCCGGAGATATATGCTGTTTAATGCAAAATATGACCAAAAATATTGAGAAAGCTTGAGGAATACAATGTTAGTCTACAACTGGATTATATCTACTCACACTAGACTACGAGTCTGTTGATGTAAACCAACTTGATGCACCTTTTATGCCGAAGCTATTGTACCTTTATGGCACAATTCATTTAGACTCAATTCACTACAGCATAAATATATATATACAGTGCATATGCAAATTCTAATTTGTAACAGCGTTTTTCTACAGAGGAAGGCACAACATGACCAGAAATTACTAGCAACTGATAAAATAGTCCCCTAGTTTGGCCATTAATAGGGCAACATATCATCTGTAGAGCCTTCTCTAAGGGGAAATTGCATTGATTATTAAAACCACTATGATCACTCCTTTTCCTCTGTGTGGTTAGCGGCTCTGCTCTTCTCCTCTTTCCTCAATATCCCTGACATAAACAGGATTATTTGGCTGCTGAGACAGGTGCTGGAAGGTGGCTGGGTCATGCCTGCAAAGCTCTCCTGTTTCTATGGGCTCCAGTACAGAAAAGGTTAGATTCCACTGCAACTTCTTGACTTTTATTCTGCAGTAACAGTTATTAGTCTCAGTTGCTTGGCTATATGTGATATAGAGAGGAATAAAGTGAAATAATAATAATAAATATATTTGTAAACATTGGTTTAGAAACAACATTGAGAAATCTACTGTAAATTGATGGGGCACCATATATAATCATAGTGTTAAACCTGCAAAGTTGATCATTTTGGCAAGCAGTGATGTCTATTGTATAACCCTTTCATGACTAAGCCTATTTCTGACATTTGGTGTTTACAAGTTAAAATCTGTATTTTTTGCTCGAAAATTACTTAGAGCCCCCAAACATTATATATATATATATATTTTTTTTTAGCAGAGAATCTAGAGAATAAAATGGCGATTGTTGCAATATTTTATGTCACACGGTATTTGTGCAGCAAACTTTTTGGAAAAAGGGACAATTTCATGAATTTGAAAAAAACGAAACAGTAAAGTTAGCCCAATTTTTTTGTATAATGTGAAAGATGATGTTACGCCGAGTAAATAGATACCAAACATGTCACGCTTTATAAATGCACACACTCGTGGAATGGTGAAAAACTATGGTACCTAAGAATCTCCATAGGCAACGTTTAAATTTTTTTTACAGTTACCACGTTAGAGTTACAGAGGAGGTCTAGTGCTAGAATTATTGCTCTCGCTCTGACGATCGCGATACCTCACATGTGTGATTTGAACACCATTTACATATGCGTTTTCTCTGCTGCGCAAGCTCGTGGGGACGAGGGCGCTTTAAGAAAAAAAAATGTTTTCTTATTTATTTTATTTATTTTTATATTATTAAATTGTGTTAAAAAAAAAAAAGACACTTTTATTTTTGTCACAAGGAATGTAAACATCCCTTGTGACAGTAATAGGTGGTGACAGGTACTTTTTATGGAGGGATCGGGGGTCTAAAAGACCCCCAATCCCTCCTTTGCACTTCAAAGTATTCAGATCGCTGTCGGCAGCCGGCGCCATTGGCAGCTCAGTAAACAGGAAGTGACGTTGTGACGTCGCTTCCGTGTTTACAATCAGGAGACTGGAACAAAGCCATTTACGGCTTCGTGCCAGTCTGTCCCTAGCCGCCGCAAGTGGCGGATCGTCGATCGAATCTCCCGGTGGGACGGGAGCCCCGTTCAGAGCGGCAGGAGGCGGCGGGAGGTGGGGACATCCCCTCACGCTCCCCTGGGATAACAGCTGAGCGGCTTTTAGCCGCATCGGTTGTTATCCCATCAGTGCCCATCAGTGCCACCTCATTGGTGCAACCTCATCAGTGCCGCCTTATCAGTGCCCACCAGTGCAGCCTCATCAGTGCCCATCTGGTGGTGATTAAATACCACCAAAAGAAAGCTCTATTTATGGGAACAAAATGATAAAAATTTTGTCTGGGTACAGTGTTGCATGACTGCACAGTTGTCATTTAAAAAGCAACAGCGCTGAAAGCTGAAAATTGGCTCGAGTAGAAAGGGGTTAAATTACAGGGAGATGTGTGCAAGCAGCCATGGAGAGTGAATGGGGGGCAGATGTTAAGTACTTTTATGTGAAGTATCTGTTCCTAGACACATAGTAATGTGCCTTTAATCATGTAATCCAGAACAATTATTTCAGGATAAGAAAGACAAAACACTTAGAGAAGAGGGGGTAGGGTCTCAGTGCTGGCTGTAACTTCTCCAAAGGAACAGTGTCCCAGAACTGCTTGGTGTGCCACTCGAGCTCTCTGAAATGGGGTGGGAGTGCCAACATGGGAGAGAGCTCATCCCAGCTCCTGCGATCACTTGAGGGAAAGGAAGATCTCTCTGCAGCGTCACATCCGCGCTGTCCCTTGAATGAATGTGTGAGTGCCAAACTCAGCCTGAACTCCGACCTGGCCACTCCCCAACGCGTTTTGCTTCACCCCTCAGAGCTTAGTCATGGGGAATGGCCCATATATTGGGACCCAGCCTGGGGTAGGTCTATAGCCAGCACTGACACAAATAAATATGTTTTCATTTCTGAACCACAGCACAGATCTACAAAATAAATGGGACAGAGTGCTATGTGCACTGAGTCCCCTGTGAGAGTAAAAAATATATTTTTAAGTTACAGCTTCCTTGTGATACTGCAATTTTATTGTAAATTATGCGATAGAGTACACTGGGCACTGTTGGAACCAAGCCATGTTGTTTTTAGCTATGTTAGGGGAAAACAAAACAGCTATTTTAGGTTAGAATATGACATGGCACGCGCTGAACTAAAGTATTTTCATAGCTTTGGCAGTTGCCCATCAAAAGAAATCCACAGCACTTAAGGAAAGGTAAAGAAATAAATACTGGTAGTAATGATAATAAAAAGCATTTCACATCCTTACAAGGTAAATATATGAGACAAAGTTCAAGGCCATTGAGGGGACACTGATGTTTGTAGTAATCTAAGATATTTATTACAGAGTCTAAAAAAAAAGGTTGTTGCGTTGCAGTGATCTGCGTCTCCTCCTTCAGTGGTGACTAATAAATGTAAATAATTGTAGACATTAGACAGGTTATAAAGTTAACTCCAAAATATATTGAAATAATTGACCTATTATGTATGTGTTTTTTATTTTTTTTATTTTAGATAGAGTACCGTACTTAAAAGATAGATTCACCTTTGGAACATGTTACATGTTCCAGCCATTTTTTCCAGCACATGCTCCAGCGTCCACGGCCTCTCCTCCCTGATTACCCGTCTCTTTTGACAGTGGGCACGGGAACCACCCCCAAGCAAAAAATTGCTAAAAGTAAGTGACATAAAGCATCAAAGCATGCTGAGAGCTATATTTTGCTTATGAACTTGTTTTCTACATATGATGAGGCTCAGGGGCAGGGGGCTAAGGATTTGACTTACAGGCAAGTAAAATAAATCTGTTCTTTTTTTTCACCAGAGAACTATTAGAACGTGATAGAATGTGACAGCTTTTGTGAAGAGGCAACATAGAATGCCCCCATTAAACAAACCATTGTGTTTAACTATGTGCTTTATTAAGAGGCCTTTTAAATCCAGGTACCTGTAGGTGTCATAGTCTGTATATAATATACACGTGTGTTGTTAGAGCCTTGAGTTGCTGTTTATACAATTTATCCTTGTGAATTCATCTATAAAGGTATGTTTAAGCTCACATATACAGTGTTTGCTTTGCCTGCCTTTTGTTTTTTCATGTCGTATTGAGTGGCACATTTATTTCTTTTTTGTAAATTAAAAATAACATGTCATTTACCATATAATTTTGCAATAACATTATATATATATATATATATATATATATATATATATATATATATATACATACATATTGTGAAAAGTATTGAGACGCCTGCCTTTACACGCACATATACTTTAAAGTGGAGTTCCACCCATTTTAATAAACAGGCACTCGCCTGTCCCACGATCCAGCGATGCAGGCGCACAAAGCCTCGCATCTCTCCCACTCCTCTCCATGGCGCTGGCATTGTAACTGTGGGCGCCCGGCTGTGGCTTCACAGCCAGGCGCGCATTGTGTGTTGTAATTAGCCGGGCAATCTTCTGGGACCTATGACATGTACCAGAAGATTACAGGCAGGGAGGGGGGAGAGGTGAACTTCCATGGCGCCAGGGGAGGAAGTGGAAGCTGGGTGCCTGTCAAAACTGGGTACCCGCCCCCCCCCCCAAAAAAAAAATGACATGCTAAATGTGGCATGTCAGGGGGTCACCAGTACTTAAAGTGGAAGTTCCATTTTTGAGTGGAACTCCGCTTTAATGGCATCCTAGTCTTAGTCTGTAGGGTTCAATATTGAGTCAGGCACTGATGTGGACAAGAAGGCCTGGCTCGCAGTCTTCACTCTAATTGATCCCAGAGGTGTTGGAATGGAGGCTGGAGGAATTGAAAGAAAATCGATGGCACTGAGATTCAAAGATTTAAAAAAATGATAATTATATGGGAAAACTAGCAATTATTTGATGCACAGTACTTTAGCAAACAGGTGCATGCTGTCCCTGGACAGAGTAGTTAATCTGCAAAAAAATATACATGCTGACTATGGATGCTCCCCTGGTGATTTTTCCTTTTGCACATAACTACTTTACAGATGACTGAGGGAAATGCTACTCCTAGTTGGGGAGCTTTGGTGAAATATCAGGGGTCTAAATAAACCTCTAATGTTCTACTTTTGAGACAGAGTAAGGACACAGCCCTCAATCTCCATCTCTGCAGCCTCGGCAGTACACAATGAATGGACAGGAATAGCTCTGTTCAGAGCTTCCTGTTCATTCACAAACTGAAACAAAGTAAACACTATTTACTATGTTTTAGTTATGAATGGTCAGTCAGTAGTACCAATCACTGACTCTATTCAATCAGACAAGGATGTGTCATTTACCGACCCCTTCCCCACTCTCCATCCTGATGCATGACCCCTGACGATGGGGGGGGGGGCCTGGAGAGAGCACAGGGGTCTGGGGGAAAAATAAAGAAGCTGGATATGGAGGCAGCAGCTCATAGAAGAACCAATCCCCTCCATTTTCCTCTTGCAGCCACATTGAATGCCTGCGAGAGAGAGAGGAGGAGAAGCAGGCATTCAGTGACTGCAGGAGGAAAATGGAGGTGACCGGTTCCTCTATGTGCCACCGTCCCTCCAATCCTGGTGTACAAGGGGGCCCTGCATGGCCCCCTGGAGCATGGGGTGGGTCACAGTTGCGACCCCTCTAGTTAGGCCCCTGCATCAGTGGATTGTATACTCAACATGTAAATTACATCAACCACGGTGCCATTAAATAATAACTCCCTACCTTCATCATGTGTATTCTACTGTTTGGACATTGCAGTGATTAAAGTAATGTTGTAACAAATTATCTGGGTTTTCCTATGTCACCTCATTGATAGAGTAAAGTGAGAAAATGACTTTGTAGCACTACCATAGCTATCAGTCTTTAATAAATATGTTGCCTTTCTTCAGTAAACTGAAATCTAGTTGCTGTGCAATATGCTTAATTGTAGCTCTTTGTATTAAGGAAGCCTATCCTTGCAATTTCTAGGAGGTTCCTAATAGTCACATTTGGGTGTGAATGAAGGAGCCTGTCATGGGATATGTTATGTATGAGGAAATTTATGAATGTGCAGGACCTACTAGGAAATGTTGTTCAGAAACAGGCTGAGAGCCACCTATCCTCCCTTTGGTTTAGATCAATGATTACTGCTGTCTAGTATAAACTTTGACTTTCAGGTTCAATGTAATGATTTCACTCGAGAAGGACTTAAATAGTAATAGAAAAACTTTTATTGAGATGTCATCAACGATAATGTCAAAAATGACTAGTTTCATTCAATAATGTCAATTGAAGGTCCTTTTTTCTTGTATGCTGTGTAACTGACACTGTGTTATCTGTCTTAAGCCATGTCTACCTTTTAGAATGCAAAGCAACCAACAAATCAAAATCAATATCTGTAGTGTTGTTGCCTAATTTCCATGACTGTGATTTGTTTGCCTTCATAAGCAATTCTGAGCAAATATAAGAAATAGGAAATGTAATTGTTCCACAGATACAAGAGAGGAAATTTCTTTTGATCTGACAATAACTCCAATTTTACTGTTGCAAATCTATTACAAACCTCATCTGTTTTGTGTATTTATTTATTTTTTTATTTTAAATACTTATTAATACTCATCTAAAGACATTTTACTGCTCATAAGCAAAACCTGCATGAGCCTTCAAATACAGTCCACCAAGAAAACCTTCCTTACTCTTTAGTTTTGTTAAAGGAAACACTAATGGGAAATATGAAAACTGGCATTGCTGAACTCTTTGCTAATGTTTGTCATTCTGATTTGTGGGAAAAAGGAAAGAGGAGGGTGATGTTGTGCTGCACTAGACTTAATATTCCAAAAGAAAATTTAGAGCTGTGAAAAATTGGGTGGAATTATTAAATGACAATGGACTTACAGATTTAATAGATGGGATAGACTTGGAAAAATTTGTATATGAAAATATGGAAAAGAAAGACATAAACGGGAAATTCAGAAACTGAAAAACTGAAGATGGACCTGATCGGATTGCCTATGTGAAAGGGGCCTAAGAAATAGAGAAGCTACTTTTAGCCACCAAAAATTAAGTCTGCTTAAAGTTGATGTAAACCCTCACATATACACAGTGAAGTGAACAGCCTCAGATGATACACAGAGATTAAACAAATCCTTCTACATACATTTTACCTGTATATCTGCTGTCTCCAGCTTTATATACGGTTTAGAAAGTGCACGTCCTGTTAGAATTTTCTCTTCCTGTTCCAGCAGGGGGAGGAAAATCTTGCCATACACTGTGAGACAGCTGATTGGAGGAAAGGCACACACCCCCTCTCCTCATAGGCAGAGACTTGCAGACGTGTGCTGTGAATTGACCAGCTGTCTGCTAATCTATTTATAGCACCCACCCTGACACAAATTTCAGGCTGCTTTTATCACATGTGTCAGAAAACTTGTCAGAAGTTATCATGCTGATAACAGAAGAACGGAGCAGGAGAAAGCCATGGGACTTAGGGCTTTAGGGAGAGATAAGAAAACACTGCAGATATATGTGCCCAGCTCAAATTTCATGAATCAGGTTTATATCCACTTTAACAAAAAAACAAGGTATTGCCCTTCAGAGTCTAAAAAAACAATCATTAATTACAATCAAACACTCAGACAAAAGGAGGAAACATTGTCATTTTAGATAATGAGTTATGTTAACGTGTCTAAAAATTCTCAGTAATAAGGAATGGTATGTAAAAGTATACTGTAAGCACTGTCAACAAAAGATGTGATGAGTCGATAGAGTGTATTATTGCAACATTATTACCGTATAATTTAAAAAAAAAGGGGGGACTAAGTACCATTCCTGTAAACGCCAACCTTTTATGCTTTCCCTAATATAAAATAGAACAATTGTGTCATGTGGAGGGAGTCTGCCAGAAAATATGAGTGGAGTAAATGATTCACACCTCAGACCGCATGTGACAAGGCTAGACTCTGATGTAAAGGATACCATCCATTTTCTGAAAATAAAAGACAAATTATGCCGCATACACACGAGCGGAATTTCCGACAGAAAGAGTCCGATGGGAGCTTTTCATCGTATATTCCGACCGTGTGTATTCCCCATCGGACTTTTTCTGTCGAAAGTTCAGATGGACTTAGATAGAGAACATGTTCTATATTTTTCCGACGGAACAAATTACTATCGGAAAAACCGCTCATCTGTATGCTGTTCCGACGCACCAAAAATGACGCATGCTCTGAAGCAAGTGCGAGATGGAAGCTATTGGCTACTGGCTATTGAACATCCCTTTTTTAGTCCCGTCGTATGTGTTGTACGTCACCGCGTTCTGGACGGTGGGAATTTGGTGTGACCGTGTGTATGCAAGACAGCTTGAGCGGAATTCCGTCGGAACTCTGTCGTAAAAACCTTCAGTGTTTATTCCGACAGCAAAACTGGTCATGTGTACAGGGCATTAGATGTACCCAAAAATGCATGGTTGGTGGCTGTAGACGTCAAAAGATTTTACAGCAGCACACCACATGCAAAAGGAGCAGAGGAATGGGAGTACAATGATTTCATATTGGAGGCATTGGAGAATATTCTTCAATATATTGTATTTAGGTTTGATGGTTGCACATGCTGTGCCCCATTCTACATCAACATCAAACAGGGGGTGGGGACAATGCTTTTTTTTGCAGGTCTGATTTTGATGTTATGCCTGTGCCATGTATTTTTAATGCACAGGTATATTGACAATATCTTTGTGGTCTGTAAATTCAGCAAAGCCCTTTTAGAAGAATTAATAAACAGACTGAATAACAAATTGGTGAAAATTCATAAGTTATTATCAGAACCAAATTTCATTCCTGATAGTAACGGTGAGAGATGATGGTACTCTGGCCAGTGCCTTATATAGAAATACATTGGCAGAAAAAAACTTTTTTACATTCTACTAGCTCTTACCCAACCTTTTTAATTAAGCCTTACAACCAGTATCTAAGAATCTAACACAATTGCTCGTATAAAGTTAGTTTTCATCAAGTGGCAGAGGCATTAACATTTTGTCTACTAGCAAGTGGGTATAGCAAATTTTTACTTAGGCCTGTATGAAAGTGGGAGTGGAAGCCTGCTATATGCTAAACCGTATAAGGAAAATTGGAAACTGTAAAATTTACCATCAGATACATTAGAAAACACAAAGCAGTCAAGACGTTTATGCACAAATACTGGCACTTGTTGCTGGCAGATCATAGGGTCAGTAGTTTTATTCAACCAGCCCCAGAAATTGTATACATAATAGCCACTTCTATTAGAGATAAAATAGTGCAAAGCTGCTACAAAGGTTCAGATAGATAGATAGATGTACCCACATATTACCTCCAATGGAAAGGCAAATGCAAAAACCAAAGCACTTTGTTAATTGCAAGACAGCAGGGGTGATATATTTATACAGATGTCACTGTGAAGCATATTATGTTGGAAAGATGAAAAGAGAATTGTGGTGCAAAATGTATAATTATATACACGTCATAGAGATAGGAGATCTTAGTTTTTCCACTGAACAACATTCAGCTATATACCAAAATTATAGTTGGACAGAAATAAAAATTCTCTGCATTAGACAGAGTACACCCCGATCCAAGGAAGGGGGGGGGGGGGGTCTGAGGGGTATGACTGGGACAAGTGTTACTACAAAGAGAATCAGGATGGATCCATTTACTCCTGGCAAATTGTCCTCCTGGTTTACAATAATCAATCAGCTTCAAACCTTTTTTTTTTTTTTTTTTACAGAACACGCTATTGTTTTCCTTAAAGTTTAAGAATGTATTGGATTTCTATCAATTGTTATAATTGTAAAATGATTATCTAAATACAATCATAGATGGTATATTTGATGTGAAATCTATATACAAACAGGAACAAAGTATATATTAATCACAATATAAATTGTAATAACTATGTCATAGGCTACTTCTGACTCTGAGAAGTAGCCTATGACAGGCAACCGAAGATTCACTACATTTCATTCTGGGTTGAATCAGCTGGCATGTATTTCCATAAATATATGGCAAGGATACCACCCTCTCCCCTCTGTCCGCGGGAAGTGGAGCTGAGTTGCTTGACCCACTTTGGGAAGTTGGATGACATCACAGTGCTGCCCACCCTTAGCCATTACCTGACATGACTGCCAAGGACAGCTTAAGTCCAGGAGTTGTGTCTACATCAAGTGTGTGATGTCATAGTGTACCTCTATTGGGGCAGAGTTTGGCAGGGAGTTGACTAAGCATTCCTTCTGCACTGCAACCAATTGTTGCAGGTGCAGCCTACAGCATTACTTCTGTGTCAGGTGGGGGATGTCAGCGTGCCGTACTGGAGGCTGTGGTATACTTGGCAAGCAGTACATAAGAGGAGAGATGCATTCTCTTAAACTCCTACACTCTATTCAATTCCACCCTAAATGAGGTCAGGGCATCATATACTTTTTAAGACCATTGTAGAGGTGAGAGCTTTTATATAATAGGCACTAATTGTTAGAAGAGAGATCAATAAGTATGGGTATCAAAGGACAGCTAATGATGGACAGTGCAGAACACAGAACTGATATATGCGCTAAATTCAAAACAATAAATATTGGATTGGACTGAGCTTAAATGGCAACTCCATTTTTATTGAAAAAAGGCAAATAAAAAATATACATGAACAGTAGCATATGCAGTTGTTACACAAGCAGATTTATTTTTCCTTGTTCATACTTACTTATGTGGTTGCAGCATAGGTCCAATGCTGCATCTGTCCCCTGGCGCCTCTGCACTGAGAACCGAGCGACCGCACATCACCGATCGCTCAGTTTTCACAGCTTCGTGAGCAGGGAGCTGTTGACTGTCAGTCACAGTTCTCTTCTCTTCTACCTCCACGCTCACTGGAGCACTGAGCTGTGGAGGGGGCGGAGCGGCCTTCTCAGGCTCTCAGCGGCTCGCTAAGATGCTGAGCCGGCTATCAGTCCAGGCACCTGGCGGAGCCAGACTCCGTGTTCGGGATGACGTGGTGCCTGGACTGAGATTGGTGGCATCAGCAGAGAGCGGTCTTCGGCCTGTTCTCTGCTGAAAACCGGTCACAGGAGTGCAAGAAGAATTGCACTACTGTGATCCGTAGGAGAAATACAGTCAAGCTTTGGCTGGACTTCTCCTTTAACCATATGCCGACCAGCTGCTGCAGTTGTACTGTGGCAGAATGGGACGGCTGGGCGAAACAACATTATGTAATGTCACTTTGCCCTGTGGCCACTAGGCAGTGCCAGTGCGCCACCCCCGAGCTGATGCGAGTGCCCAGCGGTCTCGATCACTGCCGGGCTCCCGCGATCGCCGCTGAGACACGGAGAACCCGGAACTGTGTGTGTAAACACACAGTTTCCAGTTCTCTGAGGGGAGAACAGACAGATCTGTTATCTTCCCTGCACAGTCCCCATCCCCCTTCAGTTAGAACACAAACTAGGACACACTAAACCCCTTCACTGCCCCCTAGTGTTAACCGCTTCACTGCCAGTGACATTTTTACACTAATCAATGCATTTTTACTCACACTGATCGCTGTATTAATGCCAATGGTCCCAAAAATGTGTCAAAATTGTCCGATGTGTCCGCCATAATGTCGCAGTTATGATAAAAATCGCAGATCGCCGCCATTACTAGTAAAAAAAAAAAGTTAATTAAAATGCTATAAATCTATCCCCTATTTTGTAGACGCTATAACTTTTGCGCAAACCAATCAATATACGCTTATTGCGATTTTTTTTAACCAAAAATATGTAGAAGGATACATATCGGCCTAAACTGAGGGAAAAAAAGGTTTTATATATTTTTGGGGGATATTTATTATAGCAAAAAGTAAAAAATAATGTGTTTTTTTTTTCAAAATTGACGCTCTTTTTTTGTTTATAGCGCAAAAAATAAAAACTGCAGAGGTGATCAAATACCACCAAAAGAAAGCTTTATTTATGGGAAAAAAAGGACGTCAATTTTGTTTGGGTGCAACATCTCATGACTGCGCAATTGTCAGTTAAAGCAACGCAGTGCCGAATCACAAAAAGTGCTCTGGATAGGAAGGGGGTAAAATCTTCCGGGGCTGAAGCAGTTAATGGCTCACAGGTTTTTTCAGAAGTATGCACAATGATACAAGTCAGATTTTAGGCATCCTCTGCAACAAAAAAAAATATTTTTGCTTAGATGTTCCCAAAGGGTTAATTACTTCTAAAGCTTTACAGACCCTGCATGTTCTACATTAGAACTTTACAAGTGCATCTGCTGATTAATATTGAAAAAAGAAATCACTTCCATTCAGATTCACTCTGCAGACAATTACTTTATATTTTTCTTCACAGTAAAAACAGGTTTGTTAAAAATCCTTACAATGTACATAGATCACCAAGAGGGGATTTTTTCCCCAGCAAAAGTGGAGTTAGAACAATGAGTCTAAGAATAAAAACGAGAGATTGAGTTAGAAATGGTGAGGTAGAGGATGTTGTCCGGTGGAATTAGATTAATGGTGTATACATTGAATAAGAGGACTGTGTTTTTTTTAACAAAATGAAATGGAACCCAGAGCCTGGCATGACCTGAGGAGGAGGAGAAATCATTAAATGAAACATAATGTATATAACAGAAGGATTCATGAATAATAGATTTGTTCAAAGATGTTGTCTTAGGTTACAGAGGGTCAACAGATTTAAATTTTGCAATCCCTCCTTCCCAGATTTCAGGTTAACAACTTTAGAAGTAAATATTTTGGTACAAATACACATTGAGGCTGGATTCACACCTATGCATTTTTAGTGCTTTTTGCATTTTGCAGATTTGCACTACAGAACTTGTTCCATAGGAAACCATGGTAAAGGGGACTGACTATAGGAGATGACAGATCATGGTTCCTAGCTATTTGGAGCTCGGGATCTGCATCTCCTCTCCTCACAGAATAGCGATTTGTGTGCTTACCCACACACGTCCCTGTTCCGATGGAAAATGTCCGATGGAGCCCACACACGGTCGGAATTTCCGACAACACTCTCCGATCGGACATTTTCCATCGGAAAATCCGACCGTGTGTACGGGGCATAATACTGTGAGACAGCCAAGCTCACTATTATTTGGACACAAAAATAATATCAACAAAAATGTGTTGTGCTGTCTTTTTAGATTATAAATTCAACAGATATACATAACATCCCAGTTAGTGTGTAACAATCTATCTACTGTATCAAATACCTAGTAATATCCAATCAATATAAACTACAGTGTTCAATATTCATCAATGATAAAGTCCATCCATGTGTAAAACAAAAACATGCTTCAGGTGTGTGAGATTTCAGTGCAAAAAAGTTCAGGTGGAAACACCTCTGATGTCCCAGGAAGACATGTCTTGAAATGAAAGGTGTGCAGGGCAGGGTATAGCAGTGATGCCCGTACGCCTGCTGGAGGGAGCAGAGCATTTTCTATGTTATGCTGTATTCGTCTTTTTGTTTGTGAGTACTGATCATTTTTACAATAATACATGATGTCCATATACTATAACTCCATTATAGAGTTTTGTTCTGGGTTTCCTCCTGCATATAATTGAGCTTTGGGGACTGATATTAACATCCTGAAAGGGGAAATAGTCTGGTCCAGCCATCCATCTGGATGCTAAAATGTTGTATGATCTCTGTGGATGTGGGATCTATTGCTCTGGTAATCAGTTCTGTGTGCAGGTGAAGGAGCACTTGATGGATTGTTTTGCACTGAGATCTCACACACCTGAAGTATGTTTTTTTACATGTGGATGGACTTTGTTTTACCACTGAACAATATTGAGCACTGTGATTTATATTGATTGGATATTACTGTGTTTGATATAGTAGATTCTTACACAATATCTGGGATTTTATGCATATCTGTTGAATTAATAATTTAAAGAGATAGTGCAACATGTTTTCCTCTGATATCTTGATGTCAAGGCAAGTATCTGTAAGTAGAAGTACTCTGGGGGTATCCCTTTGGGGTTTCTGTTTTGTGGTTTCCTTGGGTTGGAGGTTGTGGAGCAAAGCATGTGCATTTTTTAATATTTGGGTTGGTTATCTCTACAAATAGGTGTCTGATATACTGTATTTGAAAACATAATAAAAATATGTGTAATGTTATATGTATTAAACCAAATATATAATATAGGATAATGTATTGAGGCATGTTACAATAATGTTTTTTTTATGTATTCTGAATACCTAACTCTTCTCTTTAAGAAGTGAATGTTGTTCATGAAACGCTTAGAGAGTTGCTATACATCTGCTAAAGAGATTTGCCATATATGCAGATCTAGGTTAGATGAGCACGAGGATTAACACTTGTTCGGTGCAACCCACTTAGGTTGAAATTACACAGCATTGTGCATTAAAAAAGTTAATTTTGATCTCATCAGACCAGAGTACCCTTTCCACCCTTAAAAAAAGGTCTGTCATGATTTGGAAGGGGACCACAGGCAAATAAACAAACAAAATCTAACATGGTAGGGGGGCCTTGGCAAAACAACAAAAAAAGGACAATACAGGGTCCCCCCTAAAAATCCAGACCCTTATCCAGACATGAGGCCTGGCTCTTCAGGAAAGGAAGGTGCAGCGATGTGTGCATATGTCCTCAACATTTGGAGGGTACCTTTCCAGGGAGAGGGGGAGACAAATGATCACCTCCACATTACTGGCCTAGTAGATGTAGGGGTCTGCAGTGGGTTACATATTGGGATTTGGGGGCCTCTTTTATACATTGTAATAAGGGGCTCCAGATAGCTGGCTTTCCCCTTCCTCCACATGAATGATTAACCTGTTGTTGCAGATGGGACGCAAATATGCAGCCTCTTGGTGGGTGGACCTTGGCGCCGCGCGGGAGCATATTTGCGTACCACATTGCAAATACAGCTGTGTCAAGAGCGTGTTCCCTGCACACTCTCGGCACAGTTACTGGTGGGTAAGGAAAGCAAGCAGTGATTGGGAGATTTCTGATCATGTGACCATTGTGATAGTCAATCACGGCTATCACATGATCATAGACCCTGCCCTGCCTCCCGGCATCTGAAAACCCTTATAAAGCCAGGAGGCACTGGTGCCAAGGGGTTAAGGAATGCATAGTACTCCTTATTACACATTAACAAAAAAAATGTACAATGTAAATAACACAATTGAAAAAAAATGTCCCACGGTGTAAATCCATCATCAATCGTAACCCATCAATATATATCCATTGTTAATCATGATGAAAAGGCACTGATGAATTTTCAGGCTGGGTTCCTGCAACAAACTCAGGCCAGTTTCCTCATCTCTACATTAAAATGGTAGATTAATTGGCTTCTGTTCAAGAAATTTGCCCTGATATATGAATGTGAGTTGGGGACCTTGGATTGTGGGCACCTTGAGAGTAGGGACCGATGTGGGTGTACGATGTATGTGTGGAGTGCTGCGTGAATTGGATGCACTATATGGGTACCTTAAATAAAAATAGGAATGATTGTAGACACGCACCCACACTCACTCAGGTTGAACTGGATGGACGGGTGTCTTTTTTCAACCTTACTAACCATGTAACTATGTAACTATGTACATTGCATGTATATACTTAAAGTGGATGTAAACCCAATGCCATCCCTTCTAAACTACTGCCATAGGGGTTATCTATAAGGATATACATGCCTCCTGCATGTATCTTTACCTGTCAAATTTCTCCCCTCTGTCTGTTATGAGACCCGAAAAACTGCAGATTCTGTGGGTGGGTCTGTTGTCTGGAGCTCGGTGGGTGGAGTTGTGATGTCAGTAGACTCCCCGCCCTCCTTTACACTCCCCTTGTCAATATGCATTTTCTCCTGTGTATTTCTTACACTGAACTTCTGCTATGATCTCTAACATCCAGTGAAAAGACAGGAAAGTAAACACATGACTTCAGCATGCCAAATCATGCTGAGGTGTGGAACAGCCAATCCTTGGAGAGCTGCTGAAGAAAGGAGTGGGGGTGGGAATTAAAAAATAATGCATGTCTTAGGCTAGTGCACGAGATATGTAAATAACCTGTCAGTCACAGCAAGGGGGAGGATTTGACAAAGTTTTTCTCTGTTTGTCAAGTTTTATCTCACTGAACAATAAGAGGATTGCTCAGAGGCGGATTAAGTCTTTGTGGCAAGACTGGGCTCAAATGATAGGAAATCTTATACTCTACATTATGACATTTAAAAAAAACAATTTTCGGTTTTACATCCACTTTAATATAGAAAACTAATATAGGGTCTGTGTGTAGGCTCTCAAACTTCATTCTCTTGTACCATACATATTTATATTCTTAAAATACTTTGCTGAAACCTGTTGCATAGTTACTAATCGCCCAACAGGATGCTGCCTAACAAAAGCAAGCAAATGGAGACTTGCTTTAGTTTAGTCCTGCAGTGCAATTCCTAATGAAATCTTCCAGTTCTGGTCACTGTGGGATACCAGCATCCTAGCTGTCTCTACCAGCATGGGTCATTAATTACCACGGCATGTATGGTGACAGCTAATCTTGTGTAAGCTTACAAATGTTTCTGTAGATGACTGCATAGCCTCTATCAATCTGGATTAAGAAGATTCTTAAGCTTTGATCATGTATACCTCTGTGAGGACTCTCCCTGTGCAATGCGCTGCAGCCCTGATCTGAAACAGCTAAGATAACACAATATTCTTCCTCATTTACTAAAAGGAATATTCTAATTCCAATGATTTTGCATGCAAGTTTTAATCTACTTTTGAATAAAACATATTTCATCATAGAACTGTTGCAGAAATGTTTGCATATAAAAGAATGGAAATGCTTTGACTTTTTAGCCATTTGTTCTCTTATTTTTAACACTCTAAGGATATTAGCATTGTTAATGTGACAGGGGTTAATAAGTGTAACTACTCATTTAATGGACCTTATGAAGTGGCATGATATTTAAATCATAATTTTCATAAACACTGCTATGTGTTAACTCATGCAAGATAAGTTTAAAAAAGTCACATATTCAGTATTCATTTAGAGCTAGCCATCTGTAAAATGAACTGTGAATAATACTTGCCTGCTTACAAAATTAACCTGTACCATCTGTGTCTAGATCTGTTTTCCCCTTTCTAGCACTGAGCTGCCGCCTCCCATCATTGTGTCTACAGATTCATATAGTTTTTCTTTTAATGAATAATGTATGAACATAAATCTCTTCCACCTACCCTTAATGGCTTTTTATAAAACATTCAGACTCAGCCTACAGGTAGAACAGAAGCTTTGATAATCGCATAAGTTTATGACTCTCAAAACTTTGATATGAGAGATAAAGACTTCTGGGCTAATGCTATCTTCTTTAGTCCTGAGACCCTTAAAGGTATTCCTGAAAGATAGGCATTTAATGTAACAGCATACCCACTCACTGATTTCTTTGTGCCATTTCGTTTCCGATAGTGAAATCTTTACACATAAGCTGGCCATACATGGCTCAAATCGGCAACAATTTGAGCTGTAGGTGGCCCTGTTAGTACTATCTGGCTTCACAAACTTCAATTGAAAAATCAAAGGAGCTGGGTGGAAATTTATCAGTGGAACAGTGACTACATTCAATCAGATGCAGTCACTGTTTGGATATTCAAGCAACCGTGGGTACTGCAGCTGCTTGCATACAATAGCTGGCAGTGGAAATTCATCTATCTAAGCTGTTAAATGTGGATAAAGAAATATATGCATGGCAAGCCTTACAGGAATTCTCACATTTTGAGTAGCCTTAAAGTTCAGTTTACAAAATGGTTCACATTTAAACTAAAGAAGTACATATTACAAAAAGAAAATAATGTGACATAATGCTGCATTTTCCCCAGAAACACTGAAGCTTACTATATCTGTCTACATTGGATTTTTATATCCCAGGTTAAGGTAAACCAAGTGAGTATTCTGTTTATACCACATTTGGCATAATTCTTGAGGGGAAATGATAATTTGCTGATTGTCCTACCTTGATTTCTGAAGTTGCTACTACATTTCTTAAAACTCATGAAACCTAGAGAAATTTTAAGATATTTATACATTGTGGAGAATATTTGTGGACAATGCCTGCTTGCTATGTTCTGGTTAGGGTGCAGAAACAAGCAAATACCTGAGAGAATTCTACCCATTCACCAAAAAAGTCAGCTGAGCTTTAGGGGCTGGTCCACCACTTATCCAGTGCTTGACTGGCAGATATATAACTTTAAAATCTTACTCTGAGCACCATGGCAGTGAGGATTGACCCCACTTCAAGAAAACTGAAGACTCTCCCTGTGGCATAGAAAGTACCTAATACTTGATACTAGGTCCTAGGTGGGTTTAAAAAACTCTGATAATCACAAACAACATTTGAGATTGGGAGAAACTCATAAAATCATCTGACCCAATTTTTAGCCCTTTATCTCTCTAATATCTAAGCAGTATGCATTGCTCATGTAATGGAATTGTTATGGTCACTTTGGACTTCAAAGTACAATTGATGTATTTATGCGGCTGCTGGTTTGAATAAAAAAAATTCTATTTTAAAGAATGTTTGAAGTGACATCTGAGCAAAAAAAAAAAAAAGTCAGATGTGATAAAATTTAAAAATGTTATGTCAGTAGGCATATTTGTTTTGGAGTTTATTTAATTTACCACAAAGGATTGGGAACTTTAAAAATGTAGTTTATATTAAAATAGACATTTTTAAAAACCACTCTTTGTGGCACAAACACCATCTTTAACCACTTGCCTACCGGGCACTTACACCCCCCTCCTGCCCAAGCCGTTTTTCAGCACTGTCACAATTTGAATGACAATTGCGCGGTCGTGCTACACTGTACCCAAACAATTTTTTTATCGTTTTCTTCACACAAATAGAGCTTTCTTTTGGTGGTATTTGATCACTGCTGGGTTTTTTATTTTTTTTTAAAAATAGACCAAAAATTTTGAAAAAAAATTGTTTTTTTACTTTTTTTCTGTCAGTAAATTTTGTAACTAAGTAATTTTTTGCCTTCACTGATGTGCGCTGATGAGGAGGCACTGATGGGCACTGATAGGCTAAACTGGTGGTCATTGATGAGGTGGCACTTATGAGCACTGATGAGATGGCACTTATGGGCACTGATGAGGAGGCACTAATATGACACACTTATTGGCACTGAGCACTGATAGGCGCCACTGATGGGCACTGTTAGGTGCCCATCAGTGCCCCAGAACGAACTGCACTCCTGCAATCCACAGGAAAAGTACAGCCAAACAACTCCTTTAAGGCAAACCTAAACAAAAATAGGCATTTCAATCTGAGCATATGTTGAAAATTAGTCTAATTTTAAGCTAATTTACCCTCCTCAATTTCAATTAACTACTCACTATAAGAAAGAACAACAAAAAAATATTAACTTAGCTGTAATTAAATACGTATGGAATTAAATTTCTACCAATTTGCAATGTTTGTTGTCTGTTTAAATTCAGTAGTTCAGATGTTGGTGGGTCATATATATTTTTGTTATTAAAGGAGAGCTGCACTTTATAAGATATCTGAAGCACAGGACAGGGAAATATTGTAATTTTATGCCAGTTCCGAATGACAAGAAATCATAACCTCTTCAAAAGCACAGGGTATACCCCTGCTGTAGGCACTGATGTTCTCGTTGTCCAGAGTTCAACATTTTCTGCAACACTTGCAACACTTGTTCTTTGATGACAGGCAATGCTTACTAAAATTAACTGAGAAACTGATGATCATGAGTTACATAAAACCTGAGAATTAGCAGCTAGCATGCTTCTTGAGTCAGAGATACGAGCAGGCAACATTAGGAAAAATGTGTAAAGATAAACTGGATACAAATGACAGTCTATCTGTAATTTTCAAGAGTCATTCTTTGCATCAGGTAACCGTTGCATCTGTGACCTTCTATGATCTTCTGATATTCAACAGTTCAATTATAGCTCCATTGACTTAAAGTGGAATTTTAGTCAGAAAATTAAGCCCTGATAGATCACTTCATGCTGGCCCCTTTTGCAGGTATAGCTTTGTGAAACATTAAAAATAAATGCCTATACTGTTTAAAATCCAGTAATGCACGTTTCATCTTGCTCTGCACATGCTCAATTGCTCTCTATTCTCAGCAGTATGCCTAAAATCAAACCCTTTGGAGGCCGATTTGATAACAGCTTTAAGATTTACTGTTGCTGAAGGGGGAAGAAAGCAACAGGAATGACGCACACTGTGCAGAGGGAACGCAAATTAGGGAGAAAAGAAAAGGCAGAAAGGTGGCAGGACAAACTCTGCTGCCAGGGAGACACAAAGGAGTTGAACGTACAAGGATAGTGTCTTTTCTTATATCCCTGATATTTTTTTGTCAGCCTGTGAATTTCAGCACTGTAAAGCTTCTGTCTGCCTTTCTCTCTAATTGAGCCAAGATATAAAATCGAGGCTGGAAATGTACATGTAGCGATACCCCCGTAGGAGCTGCTTAAGTTAGTTCAGTTCGTTACCCTGCCTCTCAACCCCAATAACAGTCTCAGCACCCTCTGGCAAACCTGGCCACAATTGTGTGAATGCAATGACCAATGACAAACTCACACGTTATGATAAAACACAGACATTGTCTTTACTGCAATATTTCTGTGGAAGAATAACAGACAGTAACAGTATATATTCGAGTAATCAACATAGAGAGCAATAACTGAGATTTAAGAGCAGTATAGCTCTCAAGCTGCTTTCAGGGGATTCCAAACTCTAGAATGTCCCCAAGAGCAGAGGCACACTTAAATGGTAAATAAAACACAATATGGCACTTCAAATTAGATTGGTTACCTTTACTCAGATTGGCTCTATGAGTCCAGGAAGGAGGAGAGAGCAGAGGAATGACTCCCTTTGTGTCAGGCCTCTCTCTACTGTCCCCTGACACCACAGGTCCAACTTTATACACCTATTCAAGTCAGCAAGTAATGGCTTCTTGTTCAATATTTTTAAGACATAACAGTCTGTAGGCTTGTACATGGGAAACAGTCATAACCATAGCTAACATACATAAGTATTGATATCACTGTATAATCGACAAGGAACAGATCTGATAACAAGATAATAACAGAGTAAATTAAGGAACCGGACCTAGAATCCCTTATATGTCGGCGTATCTAATGGGTCGTGCCTCCAGACCACTCATCCACCCCTAATGGACACAAACTGTGGATGGGTGGGGGCTCAGGTGCAAAGACTAAGAATGTTTTCGCCAAAGATATACTGTGTAGTGTAAAAGCCACAAAGGGGTCTAGGTACTCTTGTCATAAATCTCAAATGCCATCCGTAGTTAATTAAAAAAGGTAAGAGTTAAAAAACAAAATATCACAGGAGATAATGCTTGTTGATCTCAAATTATGAATCTATGTATATAAGTAAAAAGAATCCCAGAGCTATAAGTTAAGTAATGGGCAGTAGAGTAGACAGGAGGAAGGAAAAAAGTAACAGCCGCGAGAAAGATGCAAACTATAAGAAGTCTAAATTGAATGAAAAATTGGTAACCACCTATAATGTCCGCAGCGGGTAGAATCATGTACAGTGAAGATAAGGAAGAGAGAAGAAGGGAAAGAAGAAAGAAAGAGTAGGGGGGATCTCCCATGGTGGTAGCCTGGCCCAGATCCAGGAAATGCTTATGATTAATAAGAAAATGGAAGAATTATTGCGGCAGCAACAATGAATAATCAAAATCATGGGGTAAATAATGTTTAACCCAAGGTTTCCAAATCTCGTTGAAATTTCTGATATTATCATCTTCTATGGCTGTCATTTTGGCAAATATAAGGGCTTTCAGCATTCTATGTTTAGCTTCGGCCACAATCAAGGTAAGAGATTTCAATGCTTTGGCTATAGTTTGGCTGCAGTTGTGAGATTAATAAGAAGTTGAAATTGAGTATACAGGTGAGTGCAGCTGGTTTAAGATTTAGGAGGGCTACGGCTGGGTCTGGAAGTATAGAAATTTCCAAGGCTTTAGAAGCCATATCAAATATCTTTCCCCAGAAATCTTGGGCAACTGGACATTGCCACGTATGAAAATGGGTACCTGGTGTGGAACATCCCCAGAAGCAATTATCTGGGTATGCTGGGACAAATTTTGCTATTCTGGCTGGTACTAAATACCAACGTGCCAGCACTTTGAAATTGGTTTCTAATGCGTAACAATTTGGGGAAGAAGTTTTGGTAGCTAACCAAATACCTGACCAGTCATCTTTATCAAATACGCTATCCAAATCATGTGACCATTTAGCAACATAGGAGGGAAATGGGTCGTTGGGTCCTCTAATATGTGGGTCACTCTTACAAATATGTGCAAATTGCGACATTTGGTTAAGCATTGAGCCTGTACTAATGAGAGGTGCAAAAAAATTCTTGATTTGCAAGCAACAAAAAAGCTCAGTCCTAGGAAGACCAAATGTTTCACAAAGTGCAGGGAATGTATGAAGAGCATTGGAAGAGGCTAATTTGTGAACTTGTGTTATATTTATAGATGACCATGCTGCGAATGACATTGGGAATTTCCATGCAGGATAAAAGGCTGGATCCTTAACGAAAGAAAGGAGGGGATTATGCGGAGATTGGAGATTGTGAGAAGTCTTAAATTTGTCCCAGATAACCAAGGAATGTTTAGTAATGGGATTGGAGAGGTGGGATCTATCTTTTGGTTGAAGCCACAGCATATTGGCCACGGATATGGGGCCGCTGTCAATGGATTCGACAGCTGCCCATAAAGGGATTTCCCTGGTAACATGATACTGAAGAAGTTGTGATAATTGAGCCGCGTAATAGTAGGAAGAAAAGTTTGGCATGCCCAACCCACCTTTATTTTTAGGTAGGTAGAGTGTAGAAAATGGTATACGGGGTTTGGTAAGTCCCCATATAAATGACATAACCCTTCATTGTAAAAGTCTTAAGAAATATGACAGCAGCAAAATAGGAAGTACTCAAAATAAGTACAACAATTTCGGTAATATAGTCATCTTTATGGCATTGATCTGTCCTAACAACGACAGGGGGAGAGAAGACCACTGTTTCAGAAGGCCGGTGATTTGTTTCAATAATGGAAGGTAATTTGCTGCAAAAAGGTCCGACAGGGAAGATGTAAGTTGTACTCCTAGATACAAAATTTGGTGAGAAACCCAATTGAAAGGTAAAGAGGATTTAGCTTGCATAAGTTCGGTTTGTGTTAAAGAAATATTAAGTGCATTAGATTTTGTCGGGGTGACAAACAGTCCAGAAATATGTGCAAATCTATCTAATAAATCTAGTAGATTTGGGGCAGACACATGTGGATGAGTTAAGAAAATAAGAATATCATCTTCGAATAGACAGATCTTATGTTGATGTCCTCCTAGCTCAATACCCTTAACATCAGGGTTGGATCTGAATAATTGTGCTAGGGGTTCTATAAGTAGGGCAAAAATCAACAGGGAGAGGGGGCAACCTTGCCTCGTACCTCTCCTAATATCTATCATTGCTGATTTGTAGCCTGCATATTTAACATATGCCCGCGGATTATCATATAGAGAGGAGACCCAGGTCAAAAAATGATTCCCAAACACCCATTTATGTAGAATGTATTGCATGTATGGCTAAATTCAGAAGGGATATGGGATGGAAATTGGTCCAGGAGGTGGAATCTGATCTGGGTTTAGGAATCATAGTTATTATTGAGGTCGACAATTCCATTCTGAACGTGTGTCCATTAAGTATAGAATTGAAGGCTCTGGTTAATATTGGTGTTAGCGTGGGCACACATTTTTTTAATAAGATGCAGAAAACCCATCAGAGCCAGGTCTTTTGCGAGGTTTCAATGCTTTTGTGGCATTTTGGACTTCTAATTCTGTAATGGGACTCTCATGAAGAACGTGCTGTTCATACTCCAAGGTGGAAAGATTAATATTAGTAAACAGGGTATCCGCTTTCGTCTTATCAAAGCCTAAGGAGGGGGAATACAGTTTAGCTAAATTAGAGCGAAACACTTCAAGTATTTTAATAGGTTACTTGTATATGCATCTCGGGATAATTTCAATCTTATAGGTGTCCGAGTGTAACTTTTTATATTTAAACTCCATGCCATAGGTGTATCAGGCTTGTTAGCTTTATGGTATTGAGTATGTTGGCGTTTAAGTATGAGTCTCTCTGCTGAGTCTGTTAAAAAAAGGTCTAGGTCGAGACGGGCTTTATCTAGTTTGGCATTATTGGTGGCAGTCGGGGAAGATTGGAAAGCTATATGGCACGCGTTGAAGTTAGCCTCCAGCTTAGGAAACAAGACCTTACGTGTTCTTTTAATGGCTGTGGCCTGTTGTATTAATTTTCCCAAAAATTACAGTTTTGTGAGCTTCCCATAAAGTAAGAGCCGAAATATCTACTGTGTCATTAATGGAAAAGTATTCTGTGAGTGTTGCTTCAATCTCTGAACGATGAGAAGGATGGGTTAACCTAGAATCATTGATATACCAAGTTGTGTCCTGTGATCTGGGTATTAGGGAAGCTATGATGGTATAGACTGCACAATGATCTGTCCACAGGGAGGGAATAATTTTAGAGGAAAGTATCTCCGGGACCATACTAGATGGGACAAATATGTGGTCTATGCACGAGAAGGAGTTACGTGGATAGGAGTAGTGTGTGAAGCGTCTACTAGCAGGGTTAAGTTCACACCATGTATCTGCTAGTTTATATGTAGTAAGTAAATGTTGGATTGTGAACTTATTGGGGTTAGTGAGTGGGACTGAAGGGGATTTGTCAAGAAAAGGGAAAATAGTCGCATTTGAGCCTCTGCATAAGATAACTGTTCCAAACTTATCTGTTTCTACAACCGGTGTGATAAAAAAAGCCACCGTACGTTTATTAGTGGCATAATAGGATACAATTGTGATTGCAATGTCCAAAATATAGCCTGTGAATAAGAGATATCTGCCCTCAGGATCCGTCAATTGTGAGGTGAGAGTAAACGGGACAGTGCGATGAGTACCTCGTTGCTTGACGGTGGCTGAAGCTGTGTAAAATTGAGGATAAGAGGCAGATAAAAATTTAGGAGAAGTTTTGTCATTAAAGTGGGTTTCTTGTAGACAAATAATATGTGCTCTTTTGGCTTTAGTGCGCTTATGGGGTATGTTGAAGCCCTGCACATTTAAAGACAAGATGTTTAGGGGTGCCATAACTTGTCCAAGACAATTATTATGGCGGGAAAAGCAAAACCTGAAACAAGAGCCGTGACTACCACCAGGGGAGGAGGAGAAAAGGAGGAGACTAAGAAGAAAAAACATAATACAATTGATCAACCCTAATGGAAGTAAAAACGATCAATAGATAGTATCCTAACAATAGGGTGTGAGAACATCTCAGGGGAACATCAAATAGCCCCTGAAAGGTTCCATGGTCACCATCAGAATCCCGCATAAAGGTAACAGGAAACCGAGGGTGGCGAAAGGGGCAACAAGACGTTCCCAAAGGCTGGACTACTCGGAGAACAGTATATGAGTTTAAATATAACTTTAATTCTAAACATATTCTAACAATTTTGACTTAGTCGGATTTGACCAGGAAATTATAATACCTGTGGAGTAAAAGAAATAAATAGTGGGACAATAAAGAAGAGGGGGGAAAAAAAAGAGGCATTCTAAGCTGTTAAAATTAATAGGTGATGAAGGTTAACCAGATCTAATGGTTATCTGTTGTATAAAAATACAAATATACTTTAACCACTTTAATACAGGGCACTTATACACCTTCCTGCCCAGACCAATTTTCAGCTTTCAGTGCTGTCGCAGTTTGAATGACAATTACGCGATCATCCATCACTGTACCCAAAATAAATTTTTATCATTTTGTTCCCATAAATAGAGCTTTCTTTTGGTGTTATTTGATCACCTCTGCGGTTTTTATTTTTTGCTAAACAAATAAAAAAAGATCGAAAATTTTGAAAAAAAGTTTTGCTTTTGTTTCTGTTATAACATTTTGTAAATAAGTACCTTTTCTCTTTCACTGATAAGGCGGCACCAATGAGCGGGCACTGACAGGCACTGATGATGGGCACTGATATGCAGCACTGATGGGCACTTGTAGGCGGCACTGATGGGCATTGATAGACGGCACTGACAGGCACTCATGGGTGGCACTGATGGGCACTGATAGGTGACACTGATGGGCACTGAAAGGCTGCAAAGATGGGTTCTTATTGGTGGCACTGATAGGTGGCACTGCTGGGCACTAATAGGCGGCACTGCTGGGCACTGATAGGCGGCACTGATGGGCATTGATACGTGGCACTGATGGGTACTGATACGCCACACTGATATGAGGCACTGATAGGCATTGTGAGTGGGCACTGATTGGCAGCTGCCTGGGCATTGATTGGCAGCTGCCTGGGCACAAATAAGTATTTCACTGGGGGTCTAGGGGGGCATACCTGGTGGTCCAGTGTGGATGGCCATCCTGGTGGTCCTGGGCGGCATGATGGTGGTCCTGGGCGGGATCCGAGGGGGAGCTGTGCTGATAAACAATCAGCACAGACCCCCCCGTCAGGAGAGCAGCCGATCGGCTATCCTCTACTCGCGTCTGTCAGACGCGAGTGAGGAAAAGCCGATCACTGGCTCTTCCTATTTACATCGTGATCAGCCGTGATTGGACATGGCTGATCACGCGGTAAAGAGTCTCCATCAGAGACTCTTTACCTAGATTGGAGTTGCGGTGTGTCAGCCCCCCGGGGGTGCGCAGCGGCTTAATATCCTGAGGACGTCATATGACGCCCTACCAGGTTATTGAAACCACTTTGCAGCCGTCATTCTGCTATATGGCGGGCGGCAAGTGGTTAAGCAATAAATCAAAATACCCTAGGGCTTACTGATTCCTGTTCATTGAGGGAGACCCTGTATACAGAGACTGGGTATGAAATTGCAAAGTATCCCATCAACTTGAGAGGACAAACATAGGATTATAGATGAATGTCAAGGAATATTAACGTCAAACAAACACTCACACAAAAAAAAAAGATAAGTTCCGGGATAAGTTCCTGAATGCGTTCCTGGAGAAGGAAAAAAAAAAAATTAAGACAAAACAGGTATAGTTGCATTGCCACGAGAGGTATACATCAACCGATGTAGATTACCGGAGGGTGAAGGCAAGAGTAGATCGAGGCAACCATCTAGTATCAATCCATCAAATCCTCATTAGTTGGGGTTGGATTATCAAAACGTCCACGCTTATGTCGATTTTGACATGTGGATATGGAAGAACCTGAGCCTGTCATTGTTTGCTGTGGAGGGAATCGAGGGGCTGAACCCCTGCGAGTGTGATCCTTAGGTGGAACTTGATCCACAAGACCCATATCACTCAAGGCCGATTGTAATTCCTCTGAAGATCAACAAACAAATTTGGTTTCAGGGTGGGTGAAGTGGAGAGAGAATGGAAAGCCCCAGTGGTATGCAATTTGGTTGTGTTGAAGCACAAATAGCTGGGGTTTAAGTGCACATCTCTTAGCTATTGTGAGAGGGGATAGGTCTGCGAAGAGCTGATATGTGTGAACCTGGAAATTGAGTGGGTCTTTCCCTCTAGCAGCCACAAGCAATTGTTCCTTGCTACAATAATGATGTAGCTTAACTATTATGTCCCTGGGAGGACTGTTAGGCTTACGTGGAGCTAAGGACCTGTGCACTCTATCCATTTCTAACCGCTCAACAGGAATGTCCGGCTGTAGTTCCTGAAAGAGAGCTAACATGGTGGCCTGTACATCCACAATAGTTTCCGGAAATCCCTCTGATTCTCAAATTGGAACGGCGGTTCCTGTTTTCTTGGTCCTCAATGTGGGACTGTAATGTAAGATTCTCCTCTTTAGGATTCTCAAATTCAGAGACATAATGCTGGTTCTCTATTTCATCCACTCTCGCTTCTAATTCTGCTGTTCTCTGCTCCAGCTCTCTAATTTTTCTTGTCAGTTTATCAGTTATGTCATCAGAAGTCTGTTTCAGGGCTTTCTGTAACATATGATCAAATTGTTTAAATATTTTGGCTTGTATCACTGTCTGTGAATCGTCAGCATCTGTGTCAGACTCGCCAACATATTCCTGCAGCTTCAGGCTTTGTGATAGGGCTTTGAGAGCGCGCGGTGCACTGGTCCGTGAGGTAGCTGACGCCGCCATCTTAGAGGATGGCTTAGACGGCGCTACTTTGGAGATTCTGGCTTTAAACTTCAGTTTAGGGCCCCTCAGGACCATGGTAACGGTGAGACGGCGGCGGGAGTGCTTCACAGGGCGTCTGCAGTCCGTGGTTCTCCAGCTTGTCCAGCTCAGGAGCGGAGCTCTAAGAAAGCATGTCTCTTTATAGATAAACTATCCTACACACCCAATACATATGCAGAACCCTTAATATGTGTGTGCGCTTCAGTCTTTTTTGAAGAAAAGATAAGCTTTGGTGTCTTCAGCTAGCCACTTTCGTTGGTGCACTTTAACTCCTGGGTAGCAGGGCAAACAATATAACTGGCCCAGTTTATCAAGTGAAACAGACAGGGTTTTGTTCAACAAGGTGAGAGGACAATGGTGTCTGTATACAATGCCCCAGAAATGGATAGACTTTTCCTTTATCCCTGTAGTACTACAAGTGTCAGCAAGATGACTACCGGCAATGATGTTTGTATACAATGTTCAAATAACTCTTTCTGTAGTGCAGTGTCTCTGTTCCCTGCAGATGGGCAGAAATGCCCTCTCACCAAATCCTGTGATTAGGGCCCAAAACGAATATCCTGGAACAGGCAGGCTTTCAGGGCGACCCGACCGGTCCCCTCACACTGGAACGGTTCACTGCTGGTGGAGATGTGCCTCAATATTCACCTGGGATCCCCCTCTCTCAGGCTGGACGTCCCAATTCGCGGTGGAGGACTGAATCGCACAGGGAGATCATCTGAGAAACAGCACCTCTCCCTCAGGTCTGGTCTCTTCCCTCCCTCAAGGCTGACTGAATTTTACCTCAGGACACAAAATGGAGTCTTTTACTTTCCTGTCAGCAAAGCATTGTGGGGTTTGTAGTTCTCTCCATATATCATATCAGTCTATGGGGCCGTTTTGTGTGGGAACTGCATGTCCCTCAATCCATTGCTGCTTTCTCTGCAGTTCAGTACAATCTCTTCCATTGGCTGTTGTAACTGTGCTTCTAATTTGTTTTCCTCTTCCGGCCAATAGGGACATAAGAGAGGCCACTGAATGCAGAGCTATGTGTGTCAGCTCATATTACATTAACTCAGTCAGTGAAAACAGGAAGAAGGAGGGGGAGTGAAAAATCCCCCTTGCAACTGCTAGCAGGCAGCTCACCCTAACTCAAGTGGGAAAGCCTGTGTACATCGTTCTGACCAGCTTGGTGGGATTGCAGGTTATAGAGTGAGACACCCGCTACATACATATTTTAATTGAAGAAAGGGACATATAGTTTTTGAGACCAAAGAGAGAGGGAGAGTTTCCAAAAGGGAAGTGACTGCTCTGGGATTTAACAAAATGGCCGCTTCCAGCAAGAAGTAACAGGAGCAATGCTGGAGGCAATTTTTAGCACGCATTAATTTCCAAAGCATAATTATTAATGTGCAATGTATGTCCTTTTGTTAATGAACAAATTGTTATCCAAACTGTTATGAGTACAGTTCAGCTTTAAGGCTGTGTACTAAGGATCAAATTATCAGACAATCACTCCAAAAGCGGTATTTTTTGACCAATTTTCTCATTATGTGTACTAGGCAGTAGACTTAGCATTAATAAAAGTTTGTGGTGTTTAACCACTTGCCGACTGCCTGCTTGCAACGCATTGTAAGCGACATACCCATACGTCGCTGCTATACTTCCAGGTTTGGGGTGCACACATGCTCTTCCCTATTCAACTCCTGCTGGGATTGTACACAGCAGGAGCCTGTCAGCAAGTCCCGGCCAATGATTCACAGCTGGAACCTGCTGATCGGCTGTGTGCAATCACAGTCCAGAGCTCTGTGTTCACTCTAGTGATCTGTTAGTTGCAGGCATTCCTTGCAGGGATGAGAAACTGAGAGATCATTAGTAAAAAGCAACACAGTTTACACACTTTACACATAGTTAGGCACACTTTAAGCCCTTGACAGTATAAAAAAAAATAGAAAAATTGAAATTCCAGTATATTTTCCATAGTTTGTAGGCGGTATAACTTTCACGCAATCCAATCAATATACACTTATTGGGGTTTTTCTATTTAAAAACAAGTAGCAGAATAAATTTTGGCCAAAAACTATGTAGATTTAATTTTTATAGATATTAGATTTTTTATAGCAGAAAGTAAAAAAAAATGTTTTCAAAATTGTTGGTCTTTTTTCGCTTATATCGCAAAAACTAAAAAACACAGTGGTGCTCAAATATCACCAAAAGTAAGCACTATTTGTGTGAATAAAATTATCTAAATTTTGTTTGGGTACAGTGTTGCATGACCACGCAATTACAAGTTAAATTAGTGCAGTGCTGAATAGCAAAACATGGCCTGGGGTAAAATCTTCTGGAGCTCAAATGGTTAAAGAAACCAGGCACATTTTTAAAATGTTAGATATGTCTAATCTCAAGGGACAGTGTCTTCACTTTTTTTTAAAGGTGTTACTGTACCTACAGTCATTTGTATGTTTGTTAAGCAGGCTTCATATTGAATTAAAATCCTTGCTTGTACAAAAAGTATGCATTGTCAAAAGTCACAACTACATTTTAGTCTGCAAAAAACAAATCCTGCAAACCCTGCCTGTTTCAAAACTTGAAAAAAGCATATATTTTAGAACTCATCTGTAGAAGTCTGTCTGTAAAAGCGAGTCGACCCAGGAAAAACCTGATTTGTATTCATTGTTTTAAATATTTTTGTAGGTACAGTCTTTTTAGTATTTGGACTTCTAGGAGGAGTTGAAATATTCGGGCATGAAAAACCTACTTACATGTAAAGGCATCTTTCTACATATCTTAATAGAGTTAAAATGGCTGTCCAATTTTCTGACAGCTCGTTGAAATGCTGCAGCACAATTATTTAATATCAACACACTGCAAAGTCACAAGGTCAGTTATATTTTCAAAGATCCTTTGCACAGCTATGTGGATTTAAAACCAGATTGTCTATAAGTTTTGACCCAGAACGATAAACCTTGGTATTGACTATGTATATTATGTACCTAATCTAAATACAAATTAAACTATGTTGTCCTTGCCAGCTATGTATATTAAAGCCATAATTCTGTGGCTTTTCTCTGGATCTTTGTGGTTTTTGGTTGCATTCATCTTGTATAAATCGATATACAAAACACCATGTAGCTTAAGGTGGCAAACTGCTGAAACAGTTGTAGCACTCTGCCAGAGCTTAGCTGCCCGGGTTGCTCCTGTAAGTTACAGAAATTGTATGTAGTAAGCTACTACAGTATATGGGAACGTCCTTTCCAAAACACACTTGGATTGATATACTAAAGGAGTAAAGCATGTTCACTTGCAAAGGAATTTTCACTTTGAAAGGGGATTTTCAATCAGCTTAAATTGGTTGTAAAGTCAGAGAGTAGGTTTACTGCCAGCCCCTATTTTCTAATAAGATATACTACACAGTGTAAATGTTTTTTTTTAAATAATGCTGGTAAATACCTTATTTCAGATCGCCTCTGTGCGGTCACATGGCCTCTCGCCGCTCTCCTTCCCCAATCTAAAGGCTTGGAGGAGCTGAGATTTCCTTATTTACCTTATTAGAACAGACGTGCAACAGTAATCCTACTCTCTGACTTTACTGCCAGCTACTAATAGCATCAGGAAGGGAGGAGAGGGGCGGGGAGAAGATCGCTCACACACTAGGAGCTGACAGGCAGGGAGGGAGGGGGAGAGAGGAGAGACTCCAACACAGCGGATGACAGAGGCACTTAAATTGACCATAGTTTCCTGGATCAGCAGCCATGATTACCATGGTCAGTTCACCTAGGGGGATACAGAAACAGACAGGATCAACCAGGTTTTCTACAGCATAGAAATGGACAGATTAGACAGCACAAACACTACTTTCATAAAACTGGATGATTGAAGTCATCACATCAGCCACACATTCCCCAAGCTAAAGCCCAGTTCAAACTGGTGTGACATGCGCTCTGACTTTGTAAAAATCAGTGTTTCCTTATGAGAGCTGTCTTAAGTGACCCGACTTGTGTCAGTCCAATTTTGGAAAAGGTTCCTGCACTATTTTGGTCCAACATCTGTCCGATTTCAGCCCATAGAATTAAATGGAAGTCGCACCCAAGTTGGATCCTCGTCTTAATTGATGGGATGTGGATCTGACATTACAGGAAGATTACACAGGCACTCCCTGAAGTTGCTTCGAAGTCATGTAAAAGTCCCGCCACTTTCATGTCGGAGCAGTGTGAACCCAGCCTTAGTGGAAATTCCCTTGCAAAGTGACTATACTCTTCTCCTTTAGTAGATCAACCCCACAGGAATAATAGTTGCAATCATGGAAATAATAATACACCTTGTGTGTAATATTAAAGAATAATAGCTCTATATGCTAATTAAACAACAATAATATAATTGCCATAGGTTTTTGTTTTAACAGTGAAGGAACACACTGTGTTGATGTATCAAACTGCAGTTAACAGACTGCTTGTTAAAAGTGTGAAATGGATATGCCCAAATTAGGTTATCCTTCTCAGAGTTTTTCTTTTTTTTTTGTAATTGATAGCCACAGCACCCTATTTAATGGTATTTACAGTGTAAATATTGTAACAACCAGGATCAGCACTATGGATAGTGCTTAAGATTCCACTTCTAGCAATTCATGCTGCTTGTCTCAAATAAATGGTTAAAGTAGAACTCCGGGATCAGCAAATACCCCATTAGTACACCCCCCTACACAAAACACTAAACAGTTATTATATTTGTGAAATTCCCTACCATTGAAGAGAAAAGTCTAACTGAATTTTCAGAAAGTCCTCTCTGTAATTTAAAAAAAAGCTCCATCTATTCTGGCAAGGAGGAGGTGTTACAACAGGTATTACATCATATCCTCTCCTCTCTCTCTACACTATAATCAAACTACACTTCCCATCATGCTTTGTGAATTGCAGTGAATGTGGGAGGGTACACTAGGCCTGTACATGTTAAATGTGAACAAGCCCACTTCAACATAAATCACGCCCCCTCATTCTGCAGCCAGCCATACTACTCAGTAACACACAGCAGGATAGGTAGGTTACAGTCTTAAATGCAAAGCATGTCTGTGCTCTCCTCCTCCAGACACAACAAGAGAAAACATATTGACCTTACTTGCTTTATGTAATCATTACCAAACTGTAGACACATGCCCATAATGATATATTTTACCCGCTGTACTCTGCTGTAATTCAGTATAATAATTATTCATCCTCCTGCTGTAGCTTTGAGATCTTTCTAACAGCAATCAGTGCTTGTATGGTGTATAAGAGAACATTCCTAGCTGCAACACAGAAAGAAAGACCCAGGACATGCTGCTTTACATCAGCATGTAGCGCAAGTAAATGTCGCCATGAGAAAAAAAAGTGCAGCGCTAATTTACTAATGAATAACACAATAATAGTGGAACCCTCTAATGTATGGAAATCTCAATACACTTCAATATTACCACAATACCAGCGTCTGTGATATGTAACCTCAATAATACACATCAGACTGAAAATAAGACATAAAAAATGACTGCAAACTTTGCAGGGATGGTGGAAACCCTTCCTACAGATATTTGGCAGTGTCAGTAAAGCAGTGGAATGTTTCCAGTGTAGCCTCATCAGTGCCCATAAGTGCAACCTCATCAGTGCCCATAAGTGCAGCCTCATTAGTGCTCATCAGTGTAGCCTGATCAGTGCCCATAAGTGCAGTTCATCAGTGTCCATCAGTGCAGCATATCAGTGCATATTACATACAAGATCTGTCACAGTGTGAGATCCCCGCTCTGTCATCCGGCTGGCCGGCTGGTATCTCCAAATGATCCCTGCTGCAGTGACAGATGACAGGCAGCGGGGGGTGTTGGGGCAGTCAGTGCTGGCAGAGAGCAGAGGAGGAGGGAGGAGGAGGTCACCACCTCTATGTACGGTACAGACCGGGGTTCTGGGAGACCCCTCCGCTAACTACAGCAAGTAGGGATGGAAGTATAAGTTCCTGCTTGCTGGATAGAACTACAAATGGGAAGTGCCAAGACCAGTGGCTGGAGGTACAAGAGGAATAGCAGCCACTGGTTTTACAAACAGGAAATCACAGGGCAGTAATGGTTTTACTTAAAAATCATCAGGCTATTACAGATGAATTACTGAGCTCAGAAGAAGATTGATAGCATAGTTGATGAAGGTAGGAGATCAGCAACAAGGACATGGAAAAAAGGTTTTGCCCGGAGTTCTCCTTTAATGGGCATGCATGGGAAACACAATGCATAAATTATTAAGGAATTCTAAAAAAAAAAGGCAATCTAATGAACCACGTTTTACACAGAATGCTTGTCTTAGGCCCGGCTTCATACTGCTTGATACTTGTGGTACCACAATACAAGTTAATTCCCGGTACTCTGTGCATTGCAGTGCCATTCATTTAGAACACACACAAGCTGCAAGTGCAGTTTTTCATGTGCTGGGGTGCATTACAAGCCCATCCAGAGTTAACAGTCTGCCTTAAAACAGCACACCATAAAACATCTAGAGCTGATTGCAGCTAGTTAGTGTTGGCATCAGCATTTAATGTCTGAGCAGTTCTCTTGTACGTATGTATATATCTCCATATCTCTGTCCCTCCCTTTTTTGCAATCCGTTGCACGTATGTACTAGGGCTAAAAGGAGGGCTTAAAAGGTGTTCTTGCAAAAGATAGATTTTCTAATATGCCATATACAGAGTGATTGTTGTAATAAGTATGTACAAGATCTGCATGATAAATAATATTTTTATTATACAAGATTTATATCCAACAGTTTGCCCAGCGCATATATATATTTATGTGTGTGTGTTTATATATATATATATATATATATATATATATATATATATATATATATATATATATATATATATATATATATATATATTATGGAAACCATTGTTATATCTTTGTAGTCCCATGAGAATATATTTGGCCATACTTGCTTCATTTCAGTGTTTTTATACATAGAATATAGTGTTCTGCATATTTCTATGGTAACTAATGTCAAGCATGACATGTCTTATTTCTCTATATGACATTCCAGTGTTATTTTTTCCAATTACACGCCAGTCACTGTCCTGCAACACATCATGATAATAAAGTCAAATCTTGCTGCAGTATTGTATTGATTTTGTAAATTAGCATTTGTCACTATACAGACGGAAAATAACCAGTTGTTGAAAATATTTTTAAGGGAATAAATTCAACAGAATCCTATTCTGTATTTTCTTTTCAAAGACTCATTGGTAAAAAAAGTAGATAACAGCTTATTTTTTAAGTTGATATAGTAATAAGTTTGTCTTTGTGATTCGCATATAGTTGTCAATGGTTGCTATTTCAGAAAAATTGATGTTCCTTACAACCATGTTTTGAAACCGTATTATACTTTATATTCCCTGCTATAGAAAATGCTTTCAGCTATTCTTTGATATGATGTTGCTTATCTGGATTGCAAAATGTAGTAATGCTTTTAAATATACCAGTGTGTATTTTTTAATCAATACTGTACCTAAGTTAATTGTAAGGACATTTGTTAATAATGCTTATGATGTGATTCGTTTAAAGGATTATTCATTAGATCACATCTGTGAATGTGCCAGCTGAGGGAAAAAGTTAAGGTGCCATTGCTGACTTCTCCTGAAATTACAAGTTGCCCACTTATGAAGCTGATCCAATCACTTTAATACTTTAAGTCACTGACCTGGAAGAAGCTTCAGATCAGGAATGCCAACCTCCTTGGTTATGTGTTTCATCCAGGTTAGTGATTCACAAATATTGAGGCTTGATATACCCTCCCAACCAGCCCTGTATTTTTGGGGGATTTTATGTGATAGACTAGTACAAAGTGGCACATAATTGTGATAAATGGTTTTTAAATTATTTTACAAACAAATATCTGAACATTGTGGCGTGCATTTGTATTTAGCCCCCTCTACTCTGATACCCCTAACTAAAATCTAGTGGAACTAATTGCCTTCAGAAGTCACCTAATTAGTAAATAGAGTCCATCTGTGTGTAATTTAATCTCAGTATAAATACAGCTGTTCTGTGAAGCCCTCGGAGGTTTGTTAGCGAACCTCAATGAACAAACGGCATCATGAAGGCAAAGGAACACACCAGACAGGTCAGGGATAAAGTTTTGGAGAAGTTTAAAACTGGTTATAAAAAAATATCCCAAACTTTGAACATCTCATGAAGCTCTGTTCAATCCATCATCCGAAAATGCAAAGAGTATAGCACAACTGCAAATCTACCAAGACATGGCCATCCACCTAAACTGACAGGCCGGGCAAGGAGAGCATTAATCAAAGAAGCAGCCAAGAGGCCCATGGTAACTCTGGAGGAGCTGCAGAGATCCACAGCTCAGGTGGGAGAATCTGTCCACAGGACAACTATTAGTCGTGCACTTCACAAATCTGGCCTTTATGGAAGAGTTGCAAGAAGAAAGCCATTGTTTAAAGCAAGACATAAGAAGTCCAATTTGCAGTTTGCAAGAAGCCATGTGTGGGACACAGCAAACATGTGGAAGAAGGTGCTCTGGTCAGATGAGACCAAAATTAAACTTTTTGGCCTAAAGGCAATACGCTACGTGTGTCAGAAAACTAAAACTACACATCACCCTGAACACACCATCCCCACCTTGAAACACGGTGGTGGCAGCATCATGTTGTGCAGATTCTTTTCTTTAACAGGGACAGGGAAGCTGGTCAGAGTTTATGGGAACGGATGGAGCCAAATACAGGGCAATCTTAGAAGAAAACCTTTTACAGTCTGCAAAAGTCTTGATACTGGAGCGGAGGTTCACCTTCCAGCAGGACAAAAACCCTAAACATACAGCCAGAGCTACAATGGAATGGTTTGGATCAAAGCATATTCATGTGTTAGAATGGCCCAGTCAAAGTCCAGACCTAAATCCAATTGAGAATCTGTGGCAAGACTTATAAATTGCTGTTCACAGATGCTCTCTATCCAATCTGATAGAGCTTGAGCTATTTTGCAAAGAAGAATGTGCAAAAATGTCACTTTCTAAATGTGCAAAGCTGATAGAGACATCCCCAAAAGCTGTAATTGCAGCAAAGGGGGGTTTCTACAAAGTATTGACACAGGGGGGCTGAATACAAATGCATGCCACACTTTTCACTTATTTATTTGTAAAAAAAAAAAAATAACAAACATTTATAATTTTCCTTCCAATTCACAATTATGTGCCACTTTGTGTTGGTCTATCACATGAAATCCCAATACAATACATTTACATTTTTGGTTGTAATATGGCAAAATATGGAACATTTTGAGGGGTGTGAATTCTTTTTCAAGGCACTGTACATATTTCTCACACTGCATAGTTCTTCATTAATAATAACTGTACTGTGTACAGTTACACAGTACAGCCATTTACACAGTATACAGTAATATACAGTAATAAGAGATACTGTTTTGACCCCCCCAAACACGTACACACATACACACATATACGCCAAAAAAGCCTTTAGAAGAAAGTCAAAAAGGCTTTTTGATTTATCATGTACACTTTCTCCCTTAAGCTTGTGTTGATGCAAAGCTTTCAATCTGAGGCATATCAAAGGTAAAAGAGAATATTGATTAGCAGATTCTTTATATCTGATGGTCCTGCTAGCAAAGACCCTCTAAAGTTAGTTGCTACTCCAGATCTTAACTTCTTTGTAGTTTGCTATAAGCATCATGGACATTAAAGCACTTTTGCCTTCAAATACTACTCCATTTTGTTTTCCTCTCCAAGCTCTGACCACATCACTAATACTAATGTTGAGGTACTTCAAATGTACTGTATATAAAATGCTTTTTTCTATAGTATTTGATAAAACAGCCAGTGTTGTCAACTATGCTTAAGTGTGTTCTATTCAAGTAATTTTCTTTCTTACGCTGCAATAATGTTCCACTTTTTGCCATCTGAAATTTGTTCACTGTTTACAGGTTCAGGTTTACAGGTACAAGTTCAGCAACAAATGCTGCAATTTAACCACTTGCCGACCGCCCTATAGCAGTTTTACCGCTACAGGGCGGCAGCTGGGAGCAGGATCACGTGTGTGTGTATATATATATATATATATATATATATATATATATATATATGACTCTGCTTTTTCGCCTACAGGGGGCATCATCTTTAAACAGCACAGAATAGGGATCTGCCTATGTAAACAAGGCAGATCGCCGTTCTGACAGGGGGGAAAGGAATAGATTCTGTGTTCCTGCAAAGCAGTGACTAGAATCCATCTGTTCCCCTAGTAAAAGCAGCACATACAGTACACATAAACACTGGCTAGGCACAAAGTTAACCCTTTCATTGCCCTAGATGTTTAATCCCTTCCTGCCAGTATCATTAGTACAGTGAGAGTGCACATTTTTAGCACTGATCACTGTATTAGTGTCACTGGTCTCCGCAAAGTGTCAGTCAGCCCCCTCTACCATCGCCCGCTGCAATATTGCAGTCCTGCTATAAGTCGCTGATCACCGCCATTACTAGTATAAAAACCTAATTTCCATAAATACATCCCATAGTTTGTGGACGCTATAATGTTCTTCAATCAATATACACTTATTGGGATTTTTTTTTTTTTTTTAATACAAAAACATGTAGCAGAATACATATTACCTTTAATTCTGTCTGGGGGTCCTTGTGGGCTCAGATTATTTAGAGTCAGGCCTTCCTAGTGATGAGCTAAGGTTTGGGATGAAACTGCAGGAAACTTCCACTTGTGCAAGAACATCTGATAGAACAGAGACCTGGTAGCGTACAGTGCCAAGCTGCAGTTTTTAAATCAATATCATTCATAAAAATCTCAGAGGTTCTAACTCACCCACGCCCTACTGAAAATATTTTTTTTTTTGCTGTTTCAGCCAATATTGGAGAGATTTCTCTTCACTAGATGTCCTAACCCCTATCCCAATGAAATAAAGTGAACAGAAATCTCCTTCGGAGGTAGCAATACAAACCTGACCAAGGTCTACACTCCCTCTCACCATGCTACACAAAAAAAGTTGGCGAGAGTTTGGGCTTTAACAGCAGTGGGATCAACAAACTACCTTTCTGACTTTAATAGTCACATTTAATAGTCACAGCAGTCCTAAAGTATTGTACCCAATCACCAACCCTTATTTTTTCCCTGAGTGCTCCTAATTACTGTGTATACCACTTTGTATACCATGAAGAAACCTGCAATTGTTTTTTTTTTTTTTTACTAGGCTTTCAAGTGTGCATGCAAACCTTAAAGCTGAACTTCGGTAATTTTTTTCATCTTTCCATCTAAATCTTCTGCCCTTGTTGTTTTAACTTTGGATAGTAAAACATTTTTTTTTCTGCCAGTAAATACCTTACAGTCCACTTCCTGTTTCTTGTCTGGAAAAAAAGCCTAGGCTTATGTCATCATGCACAGCTCTCTCTCTCACTCTTGTAAGAGTTTGCCAGGAAGGGAGGGGGGAGTCATAAGAGGGCCAATGAGAGCTGCAGAGCTGGAGGTGTGCCTCTGTGTAAATCCAGGAAGTGATCAGGCAGCAGCTTCAGCTGCCCACAGTTAAAATGGTTGCAGCCAGACTCAGTGGAGGGAGATTTCTGCAGCATATTTGGCAAGTTCAGAATCACAGTATATATAAAAATGCAAAGTGGTTGGAGGGAAGCTTCAGAATGGCAAAGATGTTTTTTATTACAAATTATGTGAGTAGACTGCAGTTCCTCTTTAACAGATAAATCAGATGTACTTTGAATGAGCCTCTTTAAAAAAAAATGTTTCAGAATGTGTCAGGTTTAGGAAAACATTTGTTTAAATCTTTATTTAACCCCTTCACGCCTAAGGGTAAAACAAATGCCTAAGCACAATTTTGCCAACTTGACATTGGTTAGTAAAACTGTACATGTCCTTACAACTACTTTGTGTATCCAGGTGGATTATACCTTTTTTTTCAGGACAAATTGGGCTTTCCTTTGGTAGCAAATAATAACAGATATCTCCCTGATTTTTTTGTTATTATCAAAGATAACTGGCCCAAAATAGTAAAAAATGTTTTGCTATTGACATAATTTACCACCAAAGAACAACCCAAAATAAATTCTCCTGCTTCTGACAATTGCAGTGATACCACATACGTGTATGTTTGTTGTTGTTTGTACCTGTAGTACGGCCTAGGAACAATGGTGCACATTTTGCCTTTTTTGTGTGTTTATCCTGCCTAAAACATACTGTCACTAACTGACACTGATACTAATTCATTTTTTATTTTATTTTTTTATTCTACCCAACGCATGCTGACCATGACCTTTGACCCCGACACTAACCCCAATACTAACCCTGGCAAACCTTTATCTTGTATTTTTTTTTATTAGATTTTTTTTTTTACACACTTTGGTTTGTTAACATTTCATTCTCCTGAAAAAAAGAAGAACATACAATGCATCTTTGTCTTCATTTATAAGAGGAATTAAACACAGGGGAGAGCTCAGAGTGAGTGATCACTGTGATAGCCCATCAGAAGCTATTACGGCGATCAGGTGACCTGAAACCACGAGTCCTGAGTCCCGATTGTTAGTACGAGACTTGGGGCGCTCTGTGAGAGCCCGGTCTCTGTGATGGGAGCGTGCTATGAAGCACCCTCCCAGCACAAAGGGAGATACGCAAAATGCAGCCCCATGGAAAAGGCCCACTTCTGCGAAGCTGCGTATATGCATGTGGTCGGCGGGAAAGGGATAACATTCATTATATAAAGAAGAAACTTAAGACCCATTTGGATTCCTGTATTTGCCTATTTATTTTTTAGGGGATGTAAGTTGAAAGTAATTCAGTTTTGCAACCCATTGACCTATCGTGGTCTTTTTATCATACAAGTTACATGGGATTGAGAAATATCAAATTTGACATATTATTTTTGTTAACACAAGGAGGTTCCGAATCTCAAATAAAAATGGACACAAGCTGAACAGGCCTAATTGCTGCCATACTTGGATACATTTATTAGATTCCTTTTACCCATAATGTCAGCACAGCAAGGTGAGCTTGTAAGTGGTGAATGACTTTAACAGATTAGTAGAATGCCCAAAGGAAAACATTACTACGGTTTGCCTATTATAAGACATGTTCAAAACAGCTGTTGTATGCTTGCTCAAGTGGTTCGTGTATGGCAGCTTGCTCTCTGTTTTTTTTTTTTTTAACCATGTTTAAAAATATATGTAAAATTCTCTTTTTATGCTCTCAAGTCAATTCAAGGGATACTCTTGCTTTCATAGTAATCTGAATAATAAAGCCCATAAGAATAGTGCTTATTTTATTATATCAATAATTAAATCCAGTGGGACTTGTGCTGAGGATTGCGTGCCTGGTAAATGAGTACGGCATCTACAGCACAATGCCCTGGGATAACAAAGAAAACAAACAGGGTCCTGTGAGCCAAGGGTTAACTGTTATAGCACATTTTTTTTTTTTTTTAATGTGTCAGCAAGGTCTGTGCTTATAAAGTTCACATTAATAGATTGGATGAAAATTCTAGATGACACGGCTGCAGCATGGGTAATATGTGAAGCCATTGTAGGATAAAATTATGCAATTTAATAACACAAAAAAGTAACTGCCAAAAATGACATTTTTGCTTGGTTTACATTTTTATTTAGTGTACACGAAGGCTTGAAAGCATAGAACCTTGGTCAGCAGTCCTGCAATGTATGTTAACTATGTATGGCTCTCTATCAGCAGACAATTAGAAACTGACTGCATATTACTTGGCTGCCCGCAATGCATTATGTTAATGCATGTCTGGGTAATATAAAATGTAGTATGAATTTAGGATTTATTAATGTGTCTTGTGTTATTCTTCAACGTTTACTTTTAACTAACAAGACTTCTGTGGGAATGAAAATTTCCACATGAAATATGTGTCCTTGAGCCTTCTGCCTGTCCAAGGCTAAATCCTGTTCTTCCTCAGGCATGTAATATATGTTTCATATACATCATAGATCTGTCTCTCTATAGCACACAGCTGTTAATCACTCACCTTAGTCATTGTTCCCGTCCAAATCCAACAAATTGGTTTTGAGATTTGGATGGAGCAGTTAAATGGATTCTGGACTGCATTTTTCAGTTTCAAGCATTTTATGCACATAGTGTTGCCTAGTCTGTTAGTTCATCCCAAAAACATTACCTTCGTTATATATTGGCACCTTTGCAGTCAAATTTGAGAAACCCTCGCTAAATGTTTATATGTCCCCATCCACACAATATATATATATATATATATATATATATATATATATATATATATATATATATATATATATATATATATATATATATATATTATTTTTATTTTTTTATTTTTTTTAGCATTAACATACAGTGTACCAGCCAAGCCTTGAGATCTTTAATTCTTTGTTACGACAGACAGTGTGCACATTTAATTTACAACATATAATTAAGCTCTGCCAGTACAGTACAGACAGGGTTAATTATGGTACATAACTCACCAGCCTCCTTAAAACGTTACATAGAAGGAAAAGGCTAAGTAAGATTGTTCAGCAAGTAAAAGGGCAAGCAGCAATGTTTAAGTGTTTGTTTAAAGTTATGGTATGGGAATATGATCATGTAAAAAACATGAAGGAGGTATTCGTTTTGGCTGCAAAAGTGGAAATGCATGTAAACCACTTAAGGACCGGAAAGATTTGCCCCCTTTTTGACCAGGCCATTTTTTGTGATATGGCACTGCGTTGTACCCAAACAAAATTTATGTCCTTTTTTCCCACAAATAGAGCTTTCTTTTGGTGGTATTTGATCACCTAATTTTTTATTTTTTTTTGCAATAAGCGTATATTGATTGGTTTACGCAAAAGGTATAGTGTCTACAAAATGTGGAATATTTTTATGGCATTTTTTTTACTAGTAATGGTGGTGATCAGCGATTTTTTTTTTAGTGGAACTGCGACATTGTGGCGGACAGATCGGATACTTTTGACACATTTTTGGGACTATTGGAAGGGGTTAACACTAGGCAGGGATCGAGGGGTTAAGTGTTCCCTAGGGAGGTGTTTCTAACTGTGGAGGGAGGGGTTGGTCTGGAGGAGGCGAAAAATCGCTGTTCCTAATCACTAGGAACAGCAGATCGCTCTCTCATCCCTTGTCAGAATGGGGATCTGTCTGTTTATATTGACAAATGCCCGATCTGGCTCTCTGTGGAGCAATCGCGGGTGGCCGGCCACACGCATCGGCTCCACCGTGACGCTGGGGGGTGCGCTTGCGTGCCTCTAATATCTCTTAAAGCGGCTGAAGTACAATGACGGCGGTTTGCGCAGCCGCGCCAACCTGCCACAGTACAACTACGGCGACTGGTCGGCAAGTTGTTAAGGGAGTTTAAATACATAAGAGTGCTTATTAACATGCTTGTTTCACTGTCATTTGTTTCATTTGTAAAAACTGTAACTCTAGGTTGTGAAAGTATTTGATGCAGTGGCACCAGTGAACCATTTTCAATTTTCTCTCTAGGTTATTTTTGGATTAATTAAAGAGTTCCGAACCTTTTTAGATGCAGTAGCCCTTAATAACCAATCAGTATGCAACACGTGTTTTGTTGTTACTAAAATTTACAAAATAAGTCTTAGGCTCGATTCACACCTATGCATGTTGCTTTTGAGCGTTTTTGGAGGTTTTTTTTTCATGCTTGCCACGTTTTTGAGCCGCGTTTTTGCCGCGATTTTGCCGCGTTTTTGCCGCGTTTTTGCCGCGATTTGCGTTTTGCGTTTTTTTTTTTTTTTTTTTTTTTTTTTACAGTTTTTTTTACAGTCTAAAAAAAAATGTAAAAAAAATTAAAAAAAAAAAAAAAAAAAAAAAAACGGCAAAAACGCACCAAAAACGCATCAAAAACGCATCAAAAACGCTGCAAAAAAGGTGCACTTGCGTTTTTGATGCTTGTCCATTGAAAACCATTACATGCAAAACGCTGCATTTTGCATGTAAAAAAGTCCCCGACCCTTTCCAAAAACGCAAAAAAACAAAAAAGCATTGATGTGAACATGTTCCATAGGAACCCATGTTAAAAAATTCCCGTGCATTTCTGCAAAATGCAAAATGCATCAAAAAACGCGCTAGTGTGAATCGAGCCTTAAAGTGGAACTTTACCCCCCCCCCAAAAAAAAAAAATGCAAGCACACCTACTATATCCCTTTTGTTTCTGTGCCAGGATGACTTAACGCCTGTGATGAATTAATTCATGGCAGTAAGGTTGTCCCAGATTGGCCAATAAAGATTGCCAAAAATGCTGAACTCAAGATTGTACAAAAAATAATGTAAGGGTCTTGCAGGCATTGCATCAACGAAGGGCAGTTTGGTATAGGTGGCCTTAGTTCAACATTAAAGTGTTGCTAAACCCAGGACCCTGCATTCACTATATCTGGTCTCCCACAGTACACAGCGCATGGAAATTCAATTATTTTAGTAAATTTAATGTGCTAAATACCTTTTCTAATCAGCAGTATATAGCAGTCTTGTGACCAGTGTCTAGTTAAAGCTTGTGGGAGGAGTTTTCATTCTCCTCTGACTGTCCTATGAGGCTGCATGACCCCTGACCGTCTATCTGGACCAGGGATCCTCAAACTCCGGCCCTCCAGCTGTTACGGAACTGCACATCCCATGAGGCATTGTAAAACTCTGACATTCACAGACATGACTAGGCATGATGGGAATTGCAGTTCCTGAACAACTGGAGGGGCATAGTTTGAAGACCCCTGATCTGGACAGTGCTGATTGGCCCTGTGCTGATCACATGAGTCCAAAAACAAAAAAACTCTTTAGCAACACATACCAATCTGAACATGTGCAGGCTCCGTAGTATCAGGAGATACATTGGGTGACTTTGGAAGAAGAGGAGGATCAGAGAAGACAGGATCAAACAGTCTTTTTTACACCATGCACAGAATTAACCTCTTAGGTTCCACATTGAGTATAACAAGCATGCTTTACTGCATATACAGACTGATTTTACTGCTGTGGGTTTAGTAACAGGTTCTGCCTTTACTATCTTTACATAATCAGCCTCAGCATTGAAATAAGAAAGAGCCTTAATTAAAGCTCTTTAGCTGTGCCCTAAGTCCCTAAGCAAAGTCCAAACTCTGAATTTAATATCACTAAGACCGTTGATGAGGATTCTATATACAATGAGACTGGATGCTTGACATTTGGCCCCATGCACTATGCATACTAATTGGAGAGTGATGAACTAGTTGCAGGAGCAAGGGGTTGGGCCTTCTGGTCTGCAAACGAAATATTGTCATGCATGCAAGGAAGAGAGATTAGGGAGTTGCAGAACAGCTGCAGACAGTCCTTTCTAGTATTAAATTGCAAATGGTCTAAGGAAGCTATTCATGTTATATACACAGCTAACAAAAGTAGCCTAATCTTCAATATGGCATGCGATAATGGGCACATTTCATCATTTGTATTGATGTCCTGAAAGAGTGGAGCATATCACCAGTGTTTTTTTTTAGGGGGAGCGGAGACGAATCATTTTGCTTTTTGTTTCTAAACATTTGAAAAGACACTTTCTAATTACAGTTCTTTGTCATTGAAATGATAAACAACAATCTGTGTATGTTTTCTCCTGAGCATAATGAAAAATGTCCTTGGAAGGGCTCTTTTCACTAGACTAAACTACATCAGGGACCTCATCAAAATAGGTATTGATTTTTCTCCCTATGAGTTTGATTCAGTAGGTTTTAAATAGGACTCTTGCAATCTGGGTGCATTTGGTATTTCAATTGAGCATTTCTGCTATCGAGTAGGAGGGAGGGGGACCTGCTTTGCTAGAGTTAACCCTTCTTTGTTTCATATTCCAAAAAGTTCTATTTACATTTTTAACTATTTATAATAGTATAATATCATAGCTATTGTAATAGTCCAATATGTAAGACTTCAAGATTTCGTTGCTATGAATAAATGAAAGCAATTACAAAACAAAAGAAGTGTGAGCCCTATAGGGACTATAGGGTTTCATCTTAAGTGCAGTTATAATACAGCCTATTTACTAAGCCATCCATCCCCACCCTCTGCTCTTTTTCCCTATATACACCACGGGGGTTATTTACGAAAGGCAAAGCCACTTTGCACTGAAAGTGCACTTGGAAGTGCAGTCGCTCTAAAAAGATCTGAAATGAGTGGAAGCTCTGCTGATTTTATCATCCAATCATGTACAAGCTAAAATGCTTTTTTTTATTTTCCTTACATGCCCCCCTCGGATCTACAGCGACTTTACTTCCAAGTGCACTTGCAGTGCAAAGTGGTTTTGCCTTTAGTAAATAACCCCCCTTGTGCTTAGTTATTATGACGCATGCAACACTTCCCTTCCACCCATGTTGTTTTTAGTAACATCATTTAACACTGCCTCAGTGGTCTAGTTTAACTGAATGGCACTCAACTTATTGACTTAGATCTCTCTCTAAAGAAATAAAAGACAAATAAACAATGTCAGTAGGCTTGATGGATTCCTGATTGCATTACTTAATATAGTGGATTATGTAAACAACTTCACACAGATAATTTGTTACCAGGATGTGTTTTAATTAGGATGACTTCAAAAAAATGTATATAATGTTTACGATTTATATTTTAATGTGGATAAAATATAAATGACAAATGTAAAGCTGTGTTAAGATTAACCACTTCAGCTTCGAAAGGTTTTACCCCCTTCCTGGCCAGGCCATTTTTTTTTCAATACCGCACTGCGTTATCTTAACTGACAATTGCGCAGTCGTGTGACATTGTACCCAAAAAAAATGTTCTTTGTTTCCCACAAATAAAGCTTTCTTTTGGTGGCATTTGATCACCTCTGCAGTTTTTATTTTTTGCACTATAAAGAAAACAAGACAGACAATTTTGAAAAAAAACAACAACAATATTTTATACTTTCGGCTATAAAACATATCCAATAAAATTTTTTAAAAAAATCTAATTTCTTCATCAATTTAGGCCAATATGTATTTTGCTACATATTTTTGGTAAAAAAAAAATCTCAAAAAGCGTATATTGATTGGTTTGCGCAAAAGTTTTAGCGCCTACAAACTATGGGATAGATTTAGAGACTTCTTTTTATAATTTTACTAGTAATGGCAGCGATCAGCGATTTTTAGCAGGGCTGGCACATTGCAGCGGACACATCTGACACTAAGTGACACTTTTTGGTGACACCAATGCAGTGATCAGTGCTAAAAAAATGCACTGTCACTGTACTAATGACACTGGCAGGGAAGGGGTTAACATCAGGGGCAATAAGAGGGGTTAAATGTGTCTCTAGGGGGTGCTTTCTACCTGTGTGGGATGTGCTTTGACTAAAGGAAAACAGTGATTCGTGTTTCTGCTTAGCAGAAACACAAGATCTACGATTTCCCCTCTGGCAGAATGGCGGTCTGCCTTGTTTACACAGGCAGCCAGGCGTTCTGCCTCTCCGAATGATCGCCGGGTTCCCGGGGGGGACATCGGGTCCACCAGACCCGCTGATTGGCTCCTGCTGTGTCCAATCACAATGGGAGCGGGTCTCCGGTGGCGCACACGCCCCAGACCAGGAAGAAGGAATCACATACAGGTATGTGATTTTGTGCTTAGGCCCACCCTGTCACAGTATATGTACATGGGGCGATCCTTAAGTGGTTAAAGCGATTGTTACCCCGACACTTCATATTCTTGATATGTACCTGCTATATCATGTACTGGTATGACGAAGTCTTCTGTTCTCTTTGTATTGCTTCCTTTATGTGAAACCTCTGGTGTCCCTGCCAGTCCCTCTGCATTCCTATTAAATACTGACCACACTAAGCAGGAGAGCAGACCGTGGTCTGTTCTTTAGCTATGCTGGGAACTCAGCCTGCTCTCCTCCAATGATCAGATTTGTCCTGACACCCCCCCCCCCGCCCACTGCACAGCCACTCACTGGGAAGCTCAGTGTGCTGCTGCTTCTCCTCCCCCAGCTCTTATGCAGCTGAGAACAGAGGGAATGTGATATTTTTTTAAAAAGGGAAACATGGTATTTATAATGGATTTCTTTATAGCTATACAAAAATGTTTTTTTCGTTTCATTTCTATTTTAAACTGAATAGGTTGTTTTACAAGGTGATCGTTTACAATCACTTTATGTATGGTTTCTCACCTACTTCATTTTTGGGAACATTTTATCACTCATGATATGCAGACGAAGAATAAAGAGCAGAGCATCTTAGCATCTCATAGTTTAAATTGGTAGACTATGTATAGTGCAATGTTTCAGCCCAGAAACCTATTTCACCCCATTTAGTAGTACTCTTGGAGTGAAATGTTTTTGAGGAGTGGGTACAAAGATTGACTTAAACTGATCTTAAACTGATCTTGTGGAGTTGTTCTGTTGCTTTAGTCTTTCCCTAGACGGTGCTGAAATTTGGTAACTTGTGCCCTCGCATCTACAGAATAAGTTGACTATATGGTGTTTATTATATTAAATATAAATGGCTGTCTTGATTGAAATATTTCCCCCTGATTTTCTATTTTGTGGCAACTGTTACATTTTAAACATTTTTATTGCTTACTTCAAAAGTGACAGTGGTCAGCAGGACAAATAGAGCGAATATCCTCAGCAGGAACACAGACAACAATAAAATCTGACAGGCTTCCCTATTTTAATTTAAAAACATGTGGCTTTAGATGTGCTTTAATTTGATGATTCCAAGAATATGAACCATCTGTTTAATCTATATCTATCTATCTATCTATCTATCTATCTATCTATCTATCTATCTATCTATCTATCTATCTATCTATCTATCTATAGATATTTTGATAGGACATGTCAGATAATCAAATATCTTAAAAAAAGACTTGAGTCAGGAGACTGGAAATTTTAAAGAGGCATCTTCTAGGACAGGGGTCTCCAAACTGCGACCCGAGGGCCAGATGTGGCCCTTTGCTAGCCCTCATCCGGCCCTTGGGACACTAATCCTCCCAATGATATGAGGCACTATTCCTCCCACTATCACCAACAATAGGGCACCATTTCTTCCACTGATACCAATGATGGGGCACTATTCCTCTCACTGATACCAATGATGGGGCACTATTCCTCCCACTAATACCAATGATGGGGCACTATTCCTCTCACTGATACCAATGATGGGGCACTATTCCTCTCACTAATACCAATGATGGGGCACTATTCCTCTCACTGATACCAATGATGGAGCACTATTCCTCTCACTGATACCAATGATGGGGCACTACTCCTCCTCCTACTGACCACCAACACTGAGGCCATGTTTACTCTCACCCATGCTGGGCTCAGGACATTTTCTACCCCCCACTGACCACAATCTGGTCCCCCCTGAAGTCAGTGAAGGACAGTAAACTGGCCCTATGTTTCAAAAGTTTGGAGACCCCTGTTCTAGGAGTATAGCTAGCATAAATGCTATTGTTGTCTATTGCTGGAATCAGTGTAACAATAGTACAAAAAATAGTAGAATCTCTCAATATATCCTACTGCACTTTATGTACCACTTACTACTCTGTGTAATCACATTGAGAATAATGTAAAAGATGTCTTGGCTCTGTGAGTTACACTCCGTATAAGATGCAATAAAAATGTAAGACATACCTTCATATTGACATAATCTCTTTAAAGTGAATCTGTGGATGGGCTATGAACAACAAATGCATTTACATAGCGCTGTCAATCAGTAAGGCCTCATGTACACTAGCAGTGGGAGGGTGCTAAAAACAGGTGGTTGAACTGCTCTCCTTAATCTAACATGACAGACGGGGGGGGGGGGGGGGTTATACATATGCCATAGGTGTGATGCTTCGCTTTGTGAATGCTGCAAAAATGATACCCCTGTTGCATTCAGCAGGCAGTACCACTGCCTATTCAGTGAACCAGGAAATACAGCAGTTGATGCAATGCATGTGGTTGCTGAGCAATGGTGCAGGCTTTACAGGGTTAAAACAGGTGGTGAGGAGGGCACATATCACCTCCAAGCTGCTTGTCGAACACCCTCTGAAAAAAGGATCAACTACAGACCACATTTCAGAGGGCAATGCAGGTGTAAAAGAATTTTTTGACAATGTCTCACTGACCTTTGTAGCTGCAGGCATATTTGTCATCAGCTCAGCTCACCCTCACAGAACACATGCTCTGAGTTTATATCAAAGCCTAACTCTAGGTTATGTGTTACTTTAACTCCTTCCTGTCCGCCCCAGCATCCCTTTAAAAAAAATCTGAATGCCTGGCTGGTGGGAATGATTGGCAATTACATTTTCAAAAGAGGCCAGCATTGGCAGGCTACATATTTCTTTCATGACTGTTTTATTCTTTAAACCAGTCAGAACACTAATACCACCTTCATTTCAAAACACTTTTACAAATGGGATTAATTCAGGCATTATCAAATCTAATTTTAGGTGTATTTTGTCAAGGACAAACAGCAGATGTTTAATTTGATCAAGATTCTGTCAGAGTTTGCAATATTGCAGTCATTTCTTATAAGAGAGGAACTTTTATTTCTGGAATATACGTTTGCTTATTGTTATTAACATAGTATTTTGATTACTGGGTGCATATAATTGTTCTATGGCTTACATGATGTGATGTTGATATATTCCCTTGGAATTGTAACAAACTATAGAGCAGGCAACTCCAAATACAAATGAAACAACACTCCATTGTCACTGATAAGGAAAGAGATGGGAAATTGAAAATCTTAACGTTGTCCTCTTAGAAAAATTTAAGGGAAGTCTCTTATTGGGGACACATGTTAAAGTGGCATTTGTCTGAGAGGGGAGTTCCCTCCAATTTGAAATAATTCCTCTTCCTGTTGCATGTGTGGGAGAGATCTCCTTAGTGGTAGGCAGACAACAAAAAGTAACCTGCCTGGTTTTAACCCTTTCATAGTCTATCCTAGCCTTTTTTTACCAGGGTGCCTTCTGGGCTCTTCAGGGGTGCCTTGACAAAATGCCTACCAATTGCCCCAAATTGTCCAAAAACTGTCTACAAGTGGGTGGATCGGGTCTGCCTTTTAATTAAACAAAGCCGCCTTTTTTATTGTGAAGCACTAGAACCTTGGGCACTGTGTGGGCCAGATGCCAGCGTCTAAGAACCAATGAGATCATAGGCTGATAAAGTGGACGTCAGGTGCCTGAGGACACCCTAGTTTGCCTCTCCTCTGCTCCTCTCTTTCAGAACTGGGGTCAAGTTAGCTAAGTGAGGGAGAGAAACAGAGGGAAGAGAAACACTAAATACTAGTCAGTACCAGCGTGCAAAGGTGTATTTGCTTTGTAAGAATAAATCACCCCTAATGTTGGTTGTCCGTGCGTGCTGCGAATGTAAGAATATTCATTTAGTTTTTTTTTATTTTAGAATGGGGTACCTCAAGACTTGACTGAAAAAAGGTTGAGAAACCCTGGTCTATCCAATACTTCATTTTTTTTTTTATAGCTATACATACTTTAGGGTGTCCACATTGTCTCATGTCTGAGTGACACATCTACTTGTACCAAAACCATAATCTGTGTTCTGGAATTAAATTGAGCATTATTAGTAGCAATTAGTAGCAATTAAAAATTGACATTTTATTACAAAAAGGGTCTTTGAAACATTATGCATTACACTATGTACATTTTATCAACTAGAGAACATCCAAGCCTTGTTCAGTTTGAATTCCTAAATGACTGAGGATTGTGTGAGGCCCACAAACCCCAGCTTGACATGCCTGCTATAATAGCAATGCACCTGCACACGTTGTGTGAGCATTTTGTATGATCTGGAGCTTTAGTTAAAATGTAACGTCAATTTTGCTAAGAAAAAATAAAAACATTCCTTCTGGGTGCTTTATGTACATTGCAATGATTTTAAGATACTAAGTTACTAAGCCACAGTTTTTTGCTGTTCTGAAGAAATAGTTTTTTTCTAGGGATGAGTCAAGGTTCAAGCCACACTCAGTTTGGTCTGAACCTGCAGGTAGCTTTACCATGACAGCAAATCTCCAGCCTAATGCCCATGTGCCCATATTAAGTCAGAGTTACCAGCATCCCTGCATTGTTACTTGGGACAGGGAATTCCATGGCCATAGCTGATTGAGTTGGTGGCCTGCTATCATGTGACAGAATGCTGAAAGTTCAAGTGAGTTAAGCCTGCACCTTAGCTTATCTTTGTTTCCAGATGAATTCTTACATTGCCATGATCTGTGTTCATTATAACCACCTGAGAAGATCTCAGTGCTGTAATGAGGAAAGCTGCAGTGTCTGCATCCCTTTAGTGGACAAGCTTAAGTCCTTATAAACACAGGCAGTTTGGCCTGCCATCATCAAACCCTGGCGTTTTCAGGAACCTAGGAGGCACATGTGTGGTATTCAGCCCTACTGCCAGCAGCCTGCCAATGTCTACAGAGTGAGGCGACTGAACGCCATACTAAGCCATTTAGTGCCATTGTCACAAAAACCCTTAGTGTGAGTACTTCTCAGTACAGCATTCAGCTTCTTTTATTTCATCCTGTCATGGATTTTGACAGACTGCTTGACACTGCTCCTGTGCCTCCCGGGTACCCAAGAAATGCTGGCGTTTGAGACTGATGGACCAAACTAATTATATATAGTCTTAGGAACTGTTTACCAAAAATTAAAGTTTCTTTTGCAAGGAAAGCCTACAATGTTTCTTGTATCATAGCCTAGACTCCTGAGAAAATCAGTGAACCAATCACACAAGCAGGATCTGACATTTCTTGGGGCATTCCATAAACCAAAGGTGTGCAGAACACCTTCAGGTTGTCATATTGTATTACATTTTCTGACCGCTTTTGAAAATTACAGAAGCAGCAGACTGACATGGAAAGGTAGCTTTTAATAAAATTAAAAACAAAACAATATTAAAAACAAAAAGACTTGTATAGTAGTTTTAAAGAGTGGAGCTTTCCCTTAAGGTGAGTTCAATTTTTTATGTGTAAATACGTGTATGAGATTCCTAAATTATTTCACAGAAAAGGAGTTCTTTAAATTTGCATGTACAAAGATATATAATTCAAAGCTATACATTCAATATATACAAAGATATCTTCTCTGGGCTAAAAGAAAAAAAGAAGGCCTCAAAATACTTGTTTACTCTTTGCATTTCTAGCAGATACTGTTTTAGAGCTGCATATGTGGCAACAGAAAAGTACTAACTACTTCATTGGAGGTACTCCTAAAAAAGTGTGCTATTCACAAACGTAAAACCTGTACATCAGCCAAAATACTGTTTCACACTGTGCAAAAGTTAATGTGCAATACTGGTGGTTTTTGTTATGTTTCAGCTGGAATAATAACATTTTGTTGTTCCTTTGTTTTAAATACTAAGTTTACGAGAAAAAAAAAAAATCAGCACCATGAACATTACTTACATTTAAGGTGATGTGCCCCTTGTGCTGGTGCCAGCTGTCAAAGTTGAAACTCAAAGTCCTCTGTTCTTCCCCATACCCAACAACTGTGATCATCTGGTGCTGCAGGGGTGAATACAAGGACTGGACCCTTTGACAGTCACTCATCATGAGTGCTGACTATGCCCACCCTTTTCTCCCCTCTCCACCATTTATTGAACATGAACTATAGCTTCCATTAATGAAAAATCATGTATGGATGGAGGATGGATGGATGAATAAAAGGTCTGCCTCCACCATTCATTGCTTTTCATTCATGGAAGCTATAGTACAGTTTTTATGACTGGAGGAGGGGGCACAAAGGGCAGGCATAGCCAGCACTCTGGATGAGTGCTTTAGACAGGTCCAGTGCTGGTATTAAGCCCCACAGCATCGGAAGGTTACCACTGCGGAGTATGGGAAGGGATAGATTTCAACTATAACAGCTGGCACAAGGGACGCTCTCCATTAAATCTAAGAACCGCCCATTGTGCTCAAATAAAAACAATATACCTAAATGTAAGCTTTAATAATGTGTAAAATGTTAAAATACAATTGTATTTAACCTTTTATATTAAATAATGATGACTTTGTGCATTCTGGATTACAAAGCCAGTGATATTTTTGTGTGTTTTAGTAAAGAAATGAAAAGTAATAGTAGGAAAATAATTTTAACTAGTAAGGTATTATATTTAATAGCGCCATTGAGTTCCATAACAATGGGGTCCTCTAATGGTCACTTTGGAACGTTATTAATCACAACTTTTATCTATAGCAATACTTTGTATAAGTGTTGCCTGTAGGGAGATCTTAAGAATATAACTATTATCCTGTAATGTGTACTGTGAGGGTGTCCATTTTATACATACTGTATTTGCTGTGAACAATGTGTAAGACCCTAAATTTGTATCACAGATGAGATTTTTTTTTTTTTTTATCTTTTGGGAAACTCTTTTAACCTCCCTGGCGGTATGATTCTTTCTGATTTTAGGTGCTGAAAGCGGTACAATTATTTTGCATTGAAATTTGGCGTTTTATATTGTAGGCCTGTAATTCTTAACAATAACACACTTCAATCTGTCCAAACAAGAGTCTAGTAGATATCCCGGGTATGATAAAGTTTGAAACACAAAAACATAAATTATAATATAATAAAAAAAAATAATAATTAAAAAAAATAAAAATAAATAGTAATAAAATAAATTTCCACACGATTCACTATCGCTCAATTCTGCAAGTGTTCTAATTTACTATCGCTGTTTTCTAGCTGGTCTAAAGCCATTTTTGACGTAAAGGGACACTTTTTGGTTGCTATGGACAATCTCCAGTTTCCAGGCAGAAAAAACAGTATATGCAATATAAAACTGCATGCAGGGCATGGGCCAGAGCACTGGGGACAAATGGGATGTGAAATGATTTCATACAGTACTGTAATCTGTAAGATTACAGTACTGTATGTGTTATGATTTTTACATTTTTTTGAATTTGCCGCCAGGCTCCGCCCCCGTGCGTCGCGACGCTCGCAGGGAACGGAGCCTGGCACGGAGAGGCTTCGGAGGAGGACGGAGCCCTCGGACACTGCGGGGGACATCGCAGGATCCCGGGGACAAGGTAAGTAAGGAGGCACCAGGATCCTGCGATGCAATCCCGAGTGTGGCTCGGGGTTACCGCTAATGGTCCTGAATTTTAACCCCGAGCCACACTCGGGAATACCGCCAGGGAGGCTACCAAACTCAGCTTAAGATCAATAATCACTTCCATACAGTATAAGTCTACATTTTCTGACTATAACCCCTAGTTTACTAATTTAGAAATACAGTCATGATTTATTATCCCTGATTTATTTCTATTTCTCAGTAACATAAAACACCACCCTTTGTGCCTTCTCTGCAATTAAAAATACACCACTGCCTTTTGACAAACCTACAAAAAAAGGATTTTTATATCTACTTTGTATGAAATTCCGTCAGCAGTTAGCAATTAAAATTGAAGACATAAAAGGAAAAGACAGCTTGGATCTTTGAGAGTCTGGATTATAAGGGATTATAGATGAAATATGTTTTTATTTCCTTTAGATGTCTGTTTTTGACCTTATAAAAATGCCCACCTTTGACCTGCAGGAGTAGAAAACCACATCTAACAGAAGCAGCTAAAAAAGAACTGAAATTAACATTTATCCAAATTTTGACTATATGTTAAGATTATGTGAACTCACTTAATTGGCTGTTTTATTGAAGAGGTATGTAAGAATCAACCAATTAGAATATGAAGTGCTTTTCAGTTCAAAAACACAGTTAATTTTGCTTTTTTTGTGGTTGCTAGGAGGCAGAGAACACACATCATTATATGGATTCTTTTGAGTGTTCAGTCTATGTGTAGATTAAAGAAAAAATGTTTTTGGTTTTTACATGTTATCATACTCTGCTTTCAATTATTTTTTAAAGTAATGTGTAAAAACTTCGAGGTTTTTTTCTTTCCAACTTAATCTACCTTCTGTCTGCCAACTTGACAATTCGTCTAACCACTGATTTGCTCAGCCTGAACCTATGGTGGCTATGGTTGGCATCCTCTAGCAAGTAAACATGCTTTATTTACAGCACTAAATTCATCAGAATTCATGAAAAAAAATACCTGTGTGAAAATCCTTAGATAGAAGTTGCCATCTATGTCTGCTAATATGCATGATAGTTCAAGCACAATGCAGCTGAACTTATTCTACATCATTGTGAGTGACATGCTTCTGTGTACCAAGAAAGCACCTCAGGAGTCAGAGAATGGCAGTTTCTATCAGATTCCCACTCCCCAAAAAATTCTGAAATACTGAGCATAAATCATTTCAAGTATGCAAAGAAACATATGCAGACAGCCACTAAGAAGTTTCTTAGACAGTTAAAGCTGCTAAATCTTGTAACACGGAGAGAAATATTAGGTGTAGCGTAGGGAAAGCCAAGGGGTCCATTTTAGAACTTATTTATTTATTTATTTTTTAGAAATTTTTTTCTCAAAGCTATGGATTTTTTTCTGGTATGTCATACTAGGATATTAGATATAATATCCTGCATTCAGGTAGGAAGGAGAACATTTTCACGTGAAAAAGTACAAAAAATGCTTGCCCAGATTTTTTTCAGCAAATGGAAAATTGGATACATGGACCAAAGTTATGTAGTAGTTGTAAGTATGTTTAAACAGTTCTGATGTTTCAATACTAGAATTAACTTAAAGAAGCTAATTAGAAAAAAAAGCACAATGTGTATCCATTGTGTATGCTTGGAGCTATATGTAACTGCCATATATGTGTTGGTGTGCCACAGATTTACCTTAATCAAGATACAGAGCGGGCCTGAGTACACTACTGTACATTTTTACCCAACCACATTTTATCTGTTGACCAAATCTACTACCAACCTGAAATATCATTGCTTTATTTTTACTGAGGTCCCTTATTCATTGATATAGAGTCAACTGTAAAAGTGTTTTTTTTTTCCCCCTGGGTCCAGCATGTTTCTCTCTGTCTGGAAATAGCTTGCAAGCATTATTCTTATTTAGCATTCCAGATCTTGGCACACATCCAGCTTCTGATTAAATTGTGTCATTCAATCCCGACTCAGTCAATAACCTTACATATATCACTAATTTTACTTGGTCAGTCCCTGAAAACTAACGTGACTGACACCAAATGTCATTTACTGGTGTAAATGAGTAAACAGTCAATTTACTTTTTGCGAACGTGTTAAATTTCAGTTTGTGTTAGGATGTGTGCAATTTATTATGTAGTCATATGATCACTATAAATATTAGTTTGCTTATGTAATGTGTTTCTATATTCTTTTATAGCATGCAGTATCATTTTTTGTTGTGAGATATGCAAATCTGAATAATCTCTAGTGGTAGATTTTTATATTCATACATAGAAAATAGTATTACACATGGTGGTCATCGGATTGCAACTGACTTTATAGTAAACCAAATATTTGATTGAGTAGAGGAAGCCAACATTGCCTTAAGGAGCAAGAAAACGTTTCTTGGCAACTGTAAGTTAAATCACTCAGCTTTGTACATTCTCTCAACATCCAATTGGCATATGAGCTACTTTGGCAAAGATAAATGATAACTTTTTTTTTTGTAACAATGGACAGATTTGCATTGTGAAGTGTAATACTTGGTCACGAAAGAATAAAACTTGAATCAGTTTCCATGTGAATTGTCTCCTATATCTCATAAAAGTAATTTAGAGTTTGCACTTCTGAATTCCCAGAGCTTGTTTGCTAAAGGCTTGTGGCTTAACCCCCTTTATTATTAAGGGATTACCTGGACATTTCACATGTAGGTATAATAATAATTACCTATATCAGCCGAATTGTTAAATGATTGTCCATGCACACATTTTGCCTTTGCCTAGTGATGGATTTGTACTACGACGCTGACTGTGTGTGGTTGACGCTTCTTTTTTTCTATTAATATTACATTACTTAACAAGCTTATGCTAGAAGTACCATAATTGTCTAGATGGGCAGTTATAAAAATCCATCTCCCAGAGTCCAGCAGCAGGTTGTATGTGACTTACATCCATCAGTAAGGGAATGGAGGGATCATCCATTGTTTATGTACATCTTGAAACAAGGTTTCACAAACAACTTTCTGCACATGCACACCCTGATCTTTTCAAACAGGTGTATATTAATAAATGAGATAGCTGTAAATGAATCAAAACCTGTGCTACAGCACTGGCCTAGTGTCTCGGCATTGATATATTTTAGATCGCAAAGAATTCAAAAGCAGCATTTACTCTTATGCAAGCAGTCAGTATAATGGGAATACTTGTGCTTGCCATGCAAGACTAATATGTGTATTTCTTTTCAAGTAAAGCCTGTCTCTAAGCACACTGCCTCTCCCAAAGGTGCTTCTGACTTGAGGCTTTTTCTGTTGTCTTATTAACCTCTCATGAGCTGCAGTGGATCGCGTTGTAATTTTAATAACATTCGCCTTCAGATTTGAGCGGATACAAGTCTATAATAAAGTCAGCACCCCCATTTAATACCATTAGGGTTAAAAAGGACAACAAGGCAAGTGGTATGGAAAATACTAAGAAAATGTCCTTAAAAGCGTCCCTGCTGGATAATTGCTAAGGAGATTAGGACTTGTCTAGTTAATATACATCTTTTTTTTTTTTTTCCTCTCTCTTTTTCATTTAAGATGCGTCAGTCAGGGCTGCATTAGCAAACAGCTATTCACACTGTGTCTTCAGATTGGCAAGAGGATATATTTTAGGGGGGAGTCATTTACCACAATCCCTAAGATGTAGCCTGGCAGAAATCCAATAGCTGTGTGTGTGTGATATGCTCATTGAGGCTTTGGGATCTCTGTCTTTACATTCCTGAATACACAGTAAATGCCTAAGCAACCAGTATACAAAGCTTCTGGATCAGAAACCACTAGCTGCAACTGTTAAGCCTTACCTCTAGGTTGTCACTACGGTCAGTCGAGCACATTTGTATAATAAACAGCATTGTTCCATGTGTATTTTATTATGATTTCTGTTGCTTTTGCAAACATATTACATATAAAATAGGATGTTTCACAAGCATGCTATAACAATACATATTATTCAGAACTTACCCGCCAAGAACTGTGTGTGTGTCCTCTGCAATTTCCTTAGACAAGACTGCAGTGAATACTGAAAACTGGGGATAAATAGGTACATTTATAGTTGTCTGCACTTGCACATATCCTGCACCGTGAACAGGGCTGCCTGCCGCCTGCTAAGATCCTTCATAGCTGCCAGTGCTTTGTTTCTCTGTGGCTGATGCTGACAATCCAATACAGAGATGTTGCTTGTGTAGACTCTCCCCCTTCTCCTCCTTTCTGTGGTGCTGGTGGTTAGTGCTGCATCATTCACCCGATCACTTGTCACACTGACATGGTGCTGCCTGCTCAGCGATCATTAATAACTGAACACCCTCCACTCCCCAGAGAGGAGCCAATAGCTTCAGAGTGCCAAGATACAGTACTCACAGCTGCTCTAGTCTGGTTGGCTGGAGCAACATGCCTGTTATATGACATTGCTGCTTAGGTGCAAATCCATGAAACCAGCCCTTCTTCCCCCTCTCTTTCTAGGTAAAGAACTCATTATGGTGCTCACATGTCCTGCTACTTTTCGATGTTGGAAGCACTGGATGTAAAATTAGACAGAGTTGAATGGACAAAAACAGATGAAACAGTATGAAAGCCATATTTTAAGGCCCCTAAAACATTAATGTATTTGCTCTAAAATCACATTCCACTACAGATTAAAAATATAAAAGCATCTTTTTTTTATTTTTTATTTATTTTAATAATAAACATATCATACTTATCTGCTCTCTTGAATGGTTTTGCACAGAGCATCCCCAATAATCCTCCTCTTCTGGGATCCCCTACCAGTGCACCTGGCTCCTCCTGTCTTCGAGTACCCATCACTGGATTTAAATGACAACAGCAGGAGCCATGGGCTCCTGCTGGTCTCACTGAGCCCAGTAAGGAGGGAGAGAAAGAGAGCAGGCCACTGCTCCAGAGCACAGCGTTGGATCAAGACCGAGATCGGGCTTAGGTAAGTATTTAAGAGGGACAGGGGCGGATCTGCTCCAAAAAAAGTTTTTTTTACCTTAATGCAGAGAATGCATTAAGGTAAAAAAAAAAACGTTAGCCTGTACAACCACTTTAACTATTTTGTCATGTATGCCAATAATAATATTATACTATTTTTGGGGTGGAGTAAATGACAGAAAGTGATTATTTTGGCTTGTATTTAGTCCTTTTCATCTTGAAAAGGTTTGTTAATCTTAATCCAGTGTTAAATAATCAACAAATAGTTTTTAGATAACCAATGTTTAGAATGCAAGACACTACACTTTGTCTTATCTGATGGCCAAATGGTAACTGATGGTTTAGTCTTCCATTGTTCTCTAAGACATGACTTTAGCTACACCAGCTGAGGAAAAAAAGTATTCCTGAAAATGACTAAATGATAGGTGGCTATTGAAGGATCCCCTAATATAAAAATATGTGACCCATGAATAAAAAAGTGTGATATTATCTGCCATTATAACTGCTGTGTATATGAACATTTCCCCCCCAATATCATGTAATAGTTGCCATTTAATTGACAACAGCAGGAGCCAAGGGCTCCTGCTACTCTCACTGAGCCCAGGGAGGAGGGAAAGAAAGAAAGCAGGCCACTGCTCCTGAGCACAGCGCTGGATCAAGACCTGATCGAGCTTAGGTAAGTATTTAGGAGGGACATGGGGCAGATCTGCTCCAAAAAAGGTTTTTTACCTTAATGCAGAGAATGCATTAAGGTAAAAAAAAAAAACATTAGCCTTCAGAACCACTTTAATTATTCTGCCATGTATGCCAAGAATAATATTATACTATTTTTGGGGTGGAGTAAATTACAGAAAGGGGTTATTTTGGCTTGTATTTTGTCATTTTCATCTTGAAAAGGTTTGTTAATCTTAATTGTCAAAAATCGTGAGTGTGCCTTTAAGTCAAAACTGTCATAAAATTATTGCCAGACCTCCAAAGCATTGCTGCAATTTGTGCATTGAATTTGCAAGTGTACTCTGTAATCACTGCTTGGTTTCTTTTTTCACTTATCTATTTTTAGGACATACCCCAATCAGCCACAACTTTATGACAAATGACAGGTTAAGTGAATAAAATTGATTATCTTGTTGCAGTGACATCTGAAAGTCAGTGGGATACATTAGGCAGCAAGTGAATATGTTGTCCATGACGTTAGCGAGTTTAAAAAATGGGCATCGCAGTTTGTTGTGTGTGGGGCTGTGTAGCCACAGACAGGTCAGGGTGCCCATATTGACCCAGATCCACAGCCAAAAGTGCCTACAATAGACATGTAAGCATCAGAACTGGACCACGGAGCAATGGAAGATGATGACCTGATCTAATGAATCACATTTTCTTTTACATCATGTGAATGGCCAGGTCTGTGTATGTCGCTTACCTGGGGAAAAGATGCAGCATTGGAAGAAGGCAAGCTGGCAGAGACAGTGTGATGCTTTAAGTAATGTTCTGTGGGAAACCTTGGGTTCTGCTGTTCATGTGTCTATTACTTGACACCTACCACCTACCTAAACATTGTTGCTGGCCAAATTCACTCCATAATGCTCCCTGTCACACAAAAAAAAAAAATGGTTCAAGAATGGTTTGAGGAACACAACATGAACAAGGATGTGCTACAAAAACAAGTCCAATCCATAGAGGCCCCACCTCACAACTTATGCCACGTACACACGACCAGACTTTCCTTCAGAATAGACTCCAACGGTCTTTCCAACGGAGTTCCGCTGAAACGGACTTGTCTACACACGATCGCACTAAAGTCTGTTCGTTTAGAACGCGATGAGGTACGACGGGACTAGAAAAAGGAAGTTCAATAGCCAGTAGCCAATAGCTGCCCTTGCGTCATTTTTGGTCCGTCTGACTAGCATACAGGCTAACTGTTTTCCTGATAGGAATTGAGCACATCGGAAAGATTTGAAACATGGATTGTATGAACCACAATACTTTACTTGTCCGCCTCTCAGAAGTGGCAGGAGCCACAGGTCTGGCGCTAAAATGGCTTGCATCCTTCCTAGAGAATCAGACAGTGAAACTAGGAACATTCACCTCAGAGACCCGGGCAGTCTCCTGCGGAGTTCCCCAGGGCTCACCCCTGTCACCAGTGCTATTCAACATCTACATCCGCCCACTTCTCAATATCATCAGGAAAACGGACCTCTGTTTCCACTCATATGCCGATGACACCCAACTCTACTTTCGCATCACCGGTCAAAAAAACCATCATCAACAATTAGAGGAATGCCTCTGTTCAATTGATGATTGGATGACCATCAGTTCCCTCAAACTTAACGGTTCGAAAACAGAACTTCTTCCCCTACATGCCAACAAAAATTCCAAAATGAAGACCCTGTGGACAGCCCCCACCATCCTCGGACAGACTATCACTCCAAGCCTCAAAGCCAAGAGTCTCGGAGTAATCTTTGACTCAGGAATGACAATGGATGCTCAAATAGGATCAGTGGTGAGCGGATCCCACCATCTCCTCCGCCTCCTACGCAGACTCATCCCCTTCATCCCAGAAGAAGACAAACCGGCAGTTGTGGGAACAATCATCAACTCCCGACTCGACTATGCAAATTCGCTCTACATAGGACTACCCCAATATCAGCTTGCGCGCTTACAACTCATTCAAAACACGGCGGCAAGACTGTTAACAGGAAAAAAACCCTGGGAATCCATTTCACCATCCCTAAAGTGCCTACACTGGCTAACCGTAAAGAATCGGATCAAATTCAAGACCCTCTGCCTCACCCACAAATGCATACAAGGAAATGCTCCGCTATATCTGCAGGAGAAAATAAAACACTACACACCCAATCGCAGCCTTCGATCAGCTAACCAAAACCTCCTTATCATTCCAAAATATCGCTACAAAGCAAAGGGAGAACGAAGATTTGCAGTCCAAGGACCTCAACTATGGAACGCTCTTCCGACCCACATCCGCATGGAAGAAAACCATCAGACCTTCAGGAAAAAACTAAAGACCTTCCTTTTCTAAGAAGCTGGCAACAGAGAACGCATTCTAGCACCTTGAGGCGATTTAGTTAGCATTTGCAGCGCTCTACAAATCCTTCATTCATTCATTCATTCATTCATTCATGTTCTATTTCTAGGTCCGTCAGAATTTTAGAAAGAAAAAGTCAGATGAAGCCCACACACGATCGGAATGTCCGACGGAATGATTCCGTTGGACCTTTTCTGCCGGAAAATCCGGTCGTGTGTACACGGCATTACAGGACCTAAAGGATCTGCTACTGATGACTTGGTGCCAGATATCACAGCATATCTTATGAGGTCTAGTGGCATCCATGCCTGGATGGGTCAGGGCTGTTTTGGTGGCAAAAGGGGGACCTACTTAATATAAGCTGGGTGGTCATAAAGGTATGGCTTATAGGTGTATGCTTTTTCTTTTGTGATTTTGATCCAAATCTTAAATCAGTTCTCAAACTCCACCTGAAGTGCAGTTCACAGTATGCTTCAAACTGTTATTTAATACTTTACTATATATTTACATTTAATGCTAACTTAATTTATGTGGTATATTTCTGTTACATATAATTACATTTCATTTTTTTCTTTGGCACTTACCTTCCAAATGTGATGTGTAAATGCGTTGCATCACATTGATTTGGAAATCACTCAGAAAAGCTGCAGGTCAAGTACTTTCATACAGTTCACTTAAGTTACAAGATGCTTTTAATATGATTGTTTGCAGTAGCAGACAAATAGTCATTTGTGACCAATATTTTAGTATAGCATATTAGTTATGTCTATAATGCCATGTACTATTTTTAGACATGCATACACCAGTAAACAAAACTAAATGTGTAACAGTATATGTGCATGTTTATGTGTGTGTATCTGTGTGTGCATATGTATATACTGTATACACACACACACAGGTGTCATAGTTGCCGGGTGTCCTTAGTTCACCTAGGAACAATCTACAGTCTTAGGTTTTTTTTTTTTAATCTTTTGTTCTCAGTTATATTGTTATATTCAGTTCATCTGTTTTTGTATTCCAGTGTTAAATAACCAATGCTTAGAATGCAAGACACTAAACTTTGTCTTATCTGATGGCCAAATGGTAACTGATGGTTTAGTCTTTCATGGTTCTCTAAGACATGACATTAGCTACACCAGCTGAGAAAAAAAGTATTCCTGAAAATGACTAAATGTCAATGATAGGTTGCTATTGAAGGATCCCCTAATATAAAAATATGTGACCCATACACAAAGTGTGATATTATCTGCCATTATAACTGCTGTGTATATGAACATTTTCCCCCCAATATCATGTAATAGTTGCACTTTTACAGTAGAATGTCTACATGAAGGCCACTATTTAATGTGTGTACATGATCAAAAGGTAAGCAAACTGTAGTGGAAATTTTTATTTAAAAAGACCACATCCAGTTTACACTATTTAAGGATAATTTGTGCATTATGTATTGGCTCTAGTGAATTTAATATATTGAAAGTAGTCCACTGAGACAGAGCAGTCAGATACTGAGCTTACACTTCCAGACAGCAGTCTAATTGTTAAAAGATTCAGCTGGCTTCTATTTACATGTATCTTAACCCTGACAGATAATTACGGTACACACTTTAAGACTTGTGGACAGAAACATGTAGTGCATACCTTCATGACCTTAGGGTCAATGTGCATCTAGAATTGTAGGTATTGAGCAGATATTGAAGATAATTTATAAGGTTGCCAGTTCAGCACACCACCCTGATTCTGCTCTGTTTTGCAGCACTCCTGCAACTCTTTATTGCTTTGAGGGAACTACAAATACTACTTGTGGGTATGGGCAAGCATCTAAGCTCTTTCCAGAATGCGGTGTTCTGACCTAGTAACCCATTGCAAGGCATGAACATTGTCACATGAGGAAGCTGTTGACTATTTGTGTAAAATTCGATATGGAGGTTACACAGGATTTTACTCCCAGAGGAACGTAGCGGTGGGGGAACATTTAAAAGGGCAAAGTGAATATCTTAAAGAATAGCTTCGCCTTGTACAATTACCCTTTAAATGACCCCCCCCCCTCCAAATTTTTTATGCTGCCTTTTCCATAGTCCTGTCAGATTCACATTGTCTGGCCCACTAGGAACCTCAAAGCTGCTGCTGGAAACAATTCTGTTTATTACTATGAAGAGCCCATCTATTATGTGATCCATCAACAGATGGCCTTTCCATAGGAATGAATGAGATTTGTCTGCATGCACAAAAGACTTTGGGACCACTATGGGACCGGCTGGGACAGTTTCCAGCAGTGGCTGTGCGGTTCCCTGTGGGCAACACAACATGGATCTGCCAGGATTGTGGACAGGTGAGTATGATGCCAGTCTATTGCTATGATTACCCATTTGCTACCACATGTTGTAACAGTTACACATTTGTTTACTGCATATTGCCACAATTGCTCCTTTGCAGAGTGCATATTACAACGACGACCCATTCATATTTAAACAAACGCCTGTTTCTTTCCTGTGTATTAACAATTGTATTTGCAACCATATTGTGTATGATTGCCCATTTGTAGCCCATGTATTTTCAGGATTGCCTATTAATTGTCAAGTTAGTGCTGGTTACCACAAGTTATTGCACTGTAAAGCCACACCACTAGTATCTCCATTTTTTGTATTATGTGTGAGATTATTAAACCCTTGACTTTTATTTATGTATCTATTTATTACTGGCATATATATATATAAATGTAGTGCTGGTAGAGTTTTCAATCTACCGCTTATAGGTAAATTTAGTGGGTCAAATGTTTTGTACATAGTTCAGATTTAGTTTATTGTCAGATTTGGCCTCTGTTCCAGTTTGGCTGTGTTGTGTGTAGTTTCACACTGTGCCTGTGGGTGTCGTTGTCACCATGGGTCGGTGTTGGAAAGGCAACATGCTAAAGTGAATGAGTGCTCTTGTGTCCCGGAGATAACTCGGAGGAGGTGGTCCTCCGAGTTGCATTCTGGGAGGGGGTATTTATGGGGCAGACACCATGTTTCTGGGAACTTTTTGCCTCGTGACCCTCCTGGCCTAGAAGTATGTGTCAGTGAGTGCTATCTCGTAGCCCTCCGGCCTGGAGGGTTGCGGAGCTGCAGCCGTGCAGGTGGACCCAGAAGCCTGTCTGGGACCTGCTATCGTTGGGATGGTCCTGTGCTGTCTGTCTTGCGGGAAGAAGCCGGACAATCTTGAAGATCCAGGAGAGGACCCATCTTGGAAGGGACCATGCAAGGCTGGTCTTGAGAAGGGCCTGGTGACTCGATTGGAGGACGTATCCTAAACTACTCTACCGCACAAGTACTGCCGGGTCGGCTTAAAGGTTCTGGTACTGTGTTTGCTGTTCATCGAAAACCACTACATCCTGTGGCAGAGGATCGTACGGGTTTTATTTCACTCAAGTCGGTGGCAGAGATTTTTTGTTCGTGCTGCGTACCAGCTGCTAGGTTGGTGAGAGAGACCTATCTGGGCGGGCAAAGATTTAGCTTTGAAAGGAAAATATATTCATCCCTAAAATTCCAATTATTCAGTGCTACACCAAGAAAAGGTATTTGAACTTCCCTGCAACTCTTCTTCTACCTCTTTCCTGCTACTTCTTCCAGTTATATCCTATTAAAGCATTGGAAAAAATATTCAAGTGACTGGTGCCTACATTGTCTGGTAGTAAGCTCAACTGGACCCTAGACCTGGAGTTGGTGAAATCACAGGTAAAAAAGGTAAAAGAAACAGCCCGCAACAAATCAGCAGCTCCACCGTGAGTTAGTGCTACATATACAGTATATATATGATTATTAGGGATGATCTCGATGTTCGGGTCGAACATAAGTTCAACTCAAACATCGGGTGTTCACCAGTTCGGCGAACAGCAAACATTATGGGGCATTCGCGGAAAATTTGAGCGCCGCAGAATGCTCCATAATGCACTGCGAGATTGCAGTATTGCTGTATGATGATTTGCCAGGATATGCACCTGACCTTCATGCTTTGGCCAATCACAGCACGCTCTGCTCTGAGAGCCTTAATTGGCCAAAGGCAGGGTGCCTTTGGCTAATCATGGCTCAGGGGGACTGAGTCCACACCCCACACTATATAAGGCTGCTTACAGAGTGGCTGTGTGTAGTGTTGTTGGCGTGGACAGAGAGATAGCTGGAGTTAGATTAAGCAGGCTGGTTATTCAGTTAGTGGCAGTGTATTTGATATATACATATACAGTCAGTCTAGTGTATATATATATATATATATATACACTCTGCATTTAGCATAGACTATATATGCAGTGTTTACTCTGTATTCAGTCAGTGCAGGCAGTGTATTATATATATATATATATATATATATATATATATATATATATATATATATATATATATATATATATATTCTGCATCCAGTGTAGCCTATATCTACAGTGCATTCCGTGGTTTACTGTTTCTAATACACTTCAAGTGATGTGTGTATATGTATATATATATATACAGTCTAATATATATATATACAGTATACAGGTGCATATCTTGGCAAATCATCATACAGCAATACTGCGATCTTGCAGTGCATTATGGAGCATTCAGCGGCGCTCAAATTTTCCGCGAATGCCCCATAATGTTTGCTGTTCGCCGAACTGGCGAACACCCGATGTTTGAGTTGAACTTATGTTCGACCCGAACATCGAGATCATCCCTAATAATCATATATATACTGTATATGTAGCACTAACTCACGGTGGAACTGCTGATTTGTTGCGGGCTGTTTCCTTTACCTTTTTTACCTGTGATTTCACCAACACCAGGTCTAGGGTCCAGTTGAGCTTACTACCAGACAATGTAGGCACCAGTCACTTGAATATTTTTTCCAATGCTTTAATGGGATATAACTGGAAGAAGTAGCAGGAAAGAGGTAGAAGAAGAGTTGCAGGGAAGTTCAAATACCTTTTTTTAGGGATGAATATATTTTCCTTTCAAAGCTAAATGTTGCCCGCCCAGATAGGTCTCTCTCACCAACCTAGCAGCTGGTACGCAGCACGAACAAAAAATCTCTGCCACAGACTTGAGTGAAATAAAACCCGTACGATCCTCTGCCACAGGATGTAGTGGTTTTCGATGAACAGCAAACACAGTACCAGAACCTTTAAGCCGACCCGGCAGTACTTGTGCGGTAGAGTAGTTTAGGATACGTCCTCCAATCGAGTCACCAGGCCGTTCTCAAGACCAGCCTTGCATGGTCCCTTCCAAGATGGGTCCTCTCCTGGATCTTCAAGATTGTCCGGCTTCTTCCCACAAGACAGACAGCACAGGACAATCCCAACGATAGCAGGTCCCAGACAGGCTTCTGGGTCCACCTGCACGGCTGCAGCTCCGCAACCCTCCAGGCCGGAGGGCTACGAGATAGCACTCACTGACACATACTTCTAGGCCAGGAGGGCCGCGAGGCAAAAAGCTCCCAGAAACATGGTGTCTGCCTCATAAATACCCCCTCCCAGAATGCAACTCGGAGGACCACCTCCGCCGAGTTATCTCCGGGACAGAAGAGCACTCATTCACTTTAGCATGTTGCCTTTCCAACACTGACCCATGGTGACAACGATACCCACAGGCACAGTGTGAAACTACATACAACACAGCCAAACTGGAACAGAGGCCAAATCTGACAATAAACTAAATCTGAACTATGTACAAAACATTTGACCCACTAAATTTACCTATAAGCGGTAGATTGAAAACTCTACCAGCGCTACATTTATATATATGCCAGTAATAAATAAATACATAAATAAAAGTCAAAGGTTTAATAATCTTACACATAATACAAAAAATGGAGATACTAGTGGTGTGGCTTTACAGTGCAATAACTTGTAACCATCACTAACTGGTATATATACAGTCTAATATATATATATATATATATATATATATATATATATATATATATATATATACAGTCTAATATGTGTATATTTATATATATATATATACTCTGCATTCAGTGTAGCCTATATGTACAGTGCATTCAGTGGTGTACTTTTTCTAACACATTTCAGGCGGTGTATGCAGTATCTAATACAGTGTGTACAGTTTCTACTACATTTCTGGTGGTGTACACAGTATACAATACAGTGCAGCTGTTGTACAGTTGCTAATACAGTGCAGGCAGTGTACACAGTATCTAATACAGTGTGTACAGTTTCTGCTACACTTCTGGTGGTGTACACAATATACAATACAGTGCAGCTGTTGTACACTTTCTAATACACTTCAGGTGGTGTACACATCCTCATCCTCCTCATCCTCTGTCACCCAGGCTCAAAGTAGTTTGCCTTCCAACACAGCTGCCAAAGCAGCCTATTCCACTGGCTCCTTGTCCACAGTCACTCCTTCCGTAGCCCCACCATCATGCACGGAGAATTATTCTACCACAGTGTCGGTTATATGCTGCTAGAGGATGCGCAGCGATTTGAAGGCTCCGATGTTGGTTCACAGGTTGAGGAAGGGAGTAACGTGAGCCTAGAGAGAGGGGGTGCCACAGAAGGACAAGAAACTAGCAGTCATGTTGCCCTAGCTGCAGCATACTGCCAAGTTTGCTCCAGTGACGGGGAGGGAGGGAATGATGAAGTTACTGACTGTACTTGGGTGCCTGAGAGAAGAGAGGAGGAAAGGGAGGAGGAGGAGGAAGCACAACTCTAACGAGGCAGGATGTCCTCTAGGGGACAGCTTAAGGGCAGACACCCTTTTGCAAAAGCAGAGCTCCGCAGGTGCAGGGCGCTGCTGACTCCCCACTAACTTTTAAAAGTTCCTTGGTGTGGGCCTTTTTTTGACACATGTGCAGCAGATCGCATAATTGCTGTTTGCAACCTATGTCTGAAGCGGATCAAGGATCAATCGTGGCCAGAACAGCAGCCGCTGGGGCACCACATGCTTGACCAGACATATGATGACCTGCTATGCAGTCCGTTGGCAACAACACTTGAAAGACCCACATCAAAGAGAAAGACAGACTTCTCCTTGCTTATCATCTGGGATCTCCAACCCTACTATGCCTCCAATCCTCTCAAAAACCTCCACAGAGAGGAATGAAGGTATAGCAATAGGTGTCCCAAGTACTTGCAGCAAATCTGCTAGCAGTACACCACCAATTGATTTTAGCAGGCAAATTTAACAGGGGCATGTAATTACAATTTTTGATATAATATTTCAATGCAGGACCGTTCCAACACCCAACAAGAGTAACTGTGAGGGCTTACAGTGTTCTGGTGCCACCAATACCAACGGCCCAATTTTTTCTGCCTTGTGTAATAGGGCCATGTAATTACAATTTTTGATATACTATTTCACAGCAGGGCCCGTTCCTGCGCCCAACAAGAGTAACTGTGAGGGCTTAAAGTGTTGTGGCGCCACCAATACCAAAGGGCCATGTAATTACAATTTTTGATATATTTCAATGCAGGGCCCATTGCGGCGCCCAACAAGAGTAACTGTAAGGAGGAATTACAGTGTTCTGGTGCCACCAAAACCAAAGGCCCAATTTTTCTGCCCCTGTTTAACGGGGCCATGTAATTACAAATTTTGATATAATATTTCACAGCAGGGCAGGTTTATGTGCCCAACAAGAATAACTGTGAGGGCTTACAGTGTTCTGGTGCCACCACCACCCAAGGCCAAATTTTTTCTGCCCCTGTTTAACAGGGCCATGTAATTACAATTTTTGATATAATATTTTACAGCGGGGCTCATTCCTGCCCCCAACAAGAGTAACTGTGAGGGCTTACAGTGTTCTGGTGCTACCACCACCCAAGGCCAAATTTTTTCTGCCCCTGTTTAACAGGGTCATGTAATTACAATTTTTGATATAATATTTTACAGCAGGGCTCATTTCTGCCCCCAACAAGAGTAACTGTGAGGGCTTACAGTGTTCTGGTACCACCAATACCTAAGGCCCAGTTTACAGGCATACTAAGGATACCCCCAGGCATTGTATTTAAAGGAATATTTCATTTTTATTGTTTCACTTTAAGCATTATTAAAATCACTGCTCCCGAAAATGGCAGTTTTTAAAACTTATTTTTGCATTGATAAATGTCCCCTGGGGCAGGTCCCCAAACACTTTTTATGGCAATAACTTGCATATAAGCCTTTAAAATTAGCACTTTTGATTTTTCACGTCTCATAGACTTTAATGGTGTCCGCGTGTTCGCACAAATTATTTGCCTGTTCGCATGTTCTGCTGTGAACCGAACCAGGGGTGTTCGGCTCATCCCTAATGATCATATGATGAAAAATTTTCACAGTTTGACAAGCTGTTTTATAGTTTTACACCTTTAAACTTAGTATACTACACTTGCATAGTCAGAAGATGCTCTTCGTCTAAAACCTTTAAATGCAAGTAATGTTACAAGGTTTATTTGTACCTGAAGTAGAAAAAACAAAGGTGGCAAGTCAGCTACTGGACAGTAGGCACCATAAAGTGCCAGATCATACTGTTCTCACTGATATCGAAGTTTGTATATAAATACAGCATTATGAAAGTCATTATTTGCATAGGTTTGGGCATAGATATGTCCTCCCTGCACATGTTCAGGCCTGGCAGTAAGTTACTAGGACACGTGTAAGACAGGGGAGATGGTTTCCTACATTACTCATACCTCAGAAGTTTATACATTTCAGGAAACTCTGGCAGCACTGTCAGGAGTATAAGTGTAGCACAAAAGGTATGATCTAACATTGTATGGTTCCTACTATCCAACAAGATACCTTGGTACTCCCCCCCCCCCCCTTTCCCAACCTGTGATTTATAGTAGAAAAATAAGAGAAACTCTATTATTATAGCTGTAATAAAATATATGCTATAAATTGTAATTTATCATTCAGTTAACCATTTGCTAACTGCCCTGAAGCAGTTTTACTGCTACAGAGTGGCAGCTGTGCGTCGGGTCATGTGTATATAAGTGATCCTGCACTTTGGCCTTTATGAGCGTGGGCCTGCTTCTGCTGTAAATATTCATAGCAGAAGAATCGATGTCTGCCACCACCCGCCGATCATCAGACAGAGACTCAGAATAGAGTTCTGCCTATGTAAATAAAGCAGAGTTAAGTTCTCACAGGGGGGAAGTGATGTACAGTGCCTTGAAAAAGTATTCATACCCGTTGAAATTTTCCACATTTTGTCATTACAAACTTAAATGTATTTTATTGGGATTTTATTTGATAGACCAACACAAAGTGGCACATAATTTTGAAGTGGAAGGAAAATGATAAATGGTTTTCAAATTTGTCAATACTTCGTAGAACCACCTTTCACTGCAATTACAGCTGCAAGTCTTTTTGGGAATGTCTCTACCAGCTTTGCACATTGAGTGAAATGTTTGCCCATTCTTCTTTGCAAAATAGCCCAAGCTCTGTCAGATTGGATGGAGAGCGTCTGTGAACAGCAATTTTCGAGTCTTGCTACAGATTCTCAATTGGATTTAGGTCTGGACTTTGACTGGACCATTCTAACACATGAATATGCTTTGATCTAAACCATTCAATTGCAGCTCTGGCTGTATGTTTATGGTTGTTGTCCTGCTGGAAGGTGGACCTTCACCCCAGTCTCAAGTCTTTTGCAGACTCTAACAGGTTTTCTTCTAAGATTGCCCTGGATTTGGCTCCATCGATCTTCCCATCAACTCTGACCAGCTTCTCTGTCCCTGCTGAAGAAAAGCACCCCCATAACATGATGCTGCCACCACGTTTCACGGTGGGGATCGTGTGTTTAGGGTGATGTGCAGTGTTTGTTTTCCGCCACAGATACCATTTTGCTTTTAGGCCAAAAAGTTCAATTTTGGTCTCATCTGACCAGAGCACCCTTTTCCACATGTTTGCTGTGTCCCCCACATGGCTTTTCACAAACGGCAAATGGGACTTTCAATGGCTTTCTTTCAACAATGGCTTTCTTCTTTCCACTCTTCCATAAATGCCAGATTTGTGGCGTGCACTACTAATAGTGGTCCTGTGGGCAGATTCTCCCACCTGAGCTGTGGATCTCTACAGCTCCTCCAAAGTTACCATGGGGCTCTTGGCTGCTTCTCTGAGTAATGCCCTCCTTGCCCAGCCTGTCTGTTTAGGTGTACGGCGATGTCTTGGTAGGTTTGCAGTTGTGCCATACTCTTTCCATTTTCAGATGATGAATTAAACAGTACTCTGTGGGATGTTCAAAGCTTGAGGATATTTTTTTATAACATAACCCTGCTTTAAACGTCTGTACAGCTTTATCTCTGTAGTGTGTTCCTTGGCCTTCATGATGCTATTTGTTCACTAAGGTTCTCTAACAACCCCCTGAGGGATTCACAGAACAGCTGTATTAATACTGAGATTAAATTACAGACAGATGGTCTCTATTTACTAATTAGGTGACTTCTGAAGGCAATTGGTTCCATTATATATTAATTAGGGGTATCAGAGTAAAGGGGGGCAAATACAAATGCACGCCATACTTTTCAGATGTTTTATTTGTAAAAAAATTGGAAACCATTTATCATTTTCCTTCCACTTCACAATTATGTGCCACTTTCTGTTGGTCTATCACAAAAAATCCCATTAAAATACATTTATGTTTTTGGTTGTAACATGCCAAAATGTGGAAAATATGAATACTTTTTTCAAGACACTGTATTCTGTGTTCCTGCAAAGCAAAGACTAAAATCCACCTCTTCCCCTAGTAAAATCAGCAAACATAGTAAACACATATAATGGCTAGGCACACAGTTAACCCTTTGATTGCCCTGAATGTTTAACCCCTCCCCAGCCAGTGTCATTAGTACAGGTACAGTGCATATTTTTAGGACGGATCACTGTATGAGTGTCACTGGTTCCCATAAAGTCAAAAATGTCAGATAGTGACTGATTGTCCACTGCAATATCGCAGTCCTGCTATAAGTTGATGATTGCTGCCATTACTAGTATAAAAGAAAAAAAAAAAATTCCAGTATATATAATAGTTTGTAGACGCTATAACATTCACATAAACCAATCAATATACGCTTATTGGGATTTTTTTTTACCAGAAACATGTAGCAGAATACATATTGGCCTAAATTTATGAAGAAATTGGATCTTTATTTTTTTTTTTAAGCAGAAAGTAAAAAATATAGGTTTTTTTTTTTTTCAAAGTTGGCTTTTTTTTGTTTTGTTTACAGAGCAAAAAAAAAAACGCAGTGGTGATCAAATACCACTAAACAAAAGCTCTATTTGTGGGGAAAAAAATGACATAAATTTTATTTGGGCACAGCATTGCAGGACTGCGCAATTGTCAGTCAATGTAACGCAGTGCCGTATCGCTAAAAGTGGCCTGGTCAAGAAAGGGTAAATCTTCCAGAGTTCAAGTGGTTAATATTGACTTCACTTTGACTATCTACCACTAGAAACGTTTTTGACACCGTATAATCATACTCGTCTGAAGTCTAAGTGTATTATAATTGGTTTTCATTTAATGAATATTGATACAACATTGCTGGTAATGTTTGGTCCTTCTGGTCCAGAATTGCAGCAATCTTTACTTGTAGTGCTGACTCAAGCAAAGCCAAGTATTAATCAGTAACAAGTCATTCCATGCCTTACTTGACACCTATGAAGCATTGCTCACTGTATGTCATTGAAATTTGTAACTTTTCCTATTCCTGGAGCACCAAAGCCTCTAAGTATTGCTACTTTTATATGGCTATTGTGATTTTTATTTTATTTTTTTGTTTTTCAATTTCAATTACAGTGTATGTTACCCCAACATTTCATATTCCTGATATGTGTCTGTTTTACCATGTACTTGTATGAAAAATGATCCTGTTTTGTATTGCTTCTTTTACTTGACATACCTTGTGATCCTGCCAGTCCCCCTGCTTTCTTATTTCAAACTGACCGCACCAGGTCATGGAAAAGTATTCTTCCCAGCATGGTCGGTTTTCCTCTTTGCTTTCTACTTGGCAGCATAGCATGCTTGTAATCCAGTGGTCAGACTTGTGCTGACATACGCTAGTTTTGAATAATAGAGTAATCACACCACATAGCCAAACTGCTTTAGCAATAAGTTTGTATTTGACATATACATACAATTATACAACAGGTACAGATAACCAAGTGTGTCATCTAACATCAAACATAATACAACAAAGATATACACTCCAAGTTTGAATCATAGCAAAAAACATGCATGCATAGGGGTTCAATGAGCTACACTTAAAATTTATAAGAGCTGATGTTCAGAAATACATACAGGACTTCAGTGCCCTTGATAGTGTATCGAAAAGGATTAGCTTTATTGCTAATTTCTTGTGCTGACATGCACCCCTGCACAACTCTTCATTGGGAAGGTCAATGTACTTCTGTTTCTCTTACCCCTGCTGACATGCCCCCCGCAGTCTCCACCCCCAGCTCTCTTATGCAGCTAAGAACTGAGGTCATGTGATCACGTAAATAACAAAGAAATAAAAAATTATTATTATTATTATTTTATATACAGGTATGCACAAACGTTTTGCCTTGCATTTCTAGTTTAAAATAAATGGGTTTGTTTTACAAGGTAAGGGTTTGCATATACTTTAAGTACAAAATGTTTTTTTTCATCCCCTTAGAGTAGTCAGGAATACCCATTTTTTCCTATTCCAAGGATGATCCTCATGGTTTTAGAGAATTATTTAGGACAATTTTACACAAAATCACGGAATACAAACAGCTGATATTGAGATATCTGCCTGTGCTCAGTTACATTGCATCATAATGCATTATTATCCACATTTGGGCTAGAGAGCTGATGTGGTGCACACACCTGAAGGACTAGCAATCAGCTGGTTGTTAAATGTATAGATATTTCAACATGTTTCAGGTGTAAATGATTGTTATTACTCAGAAATTATTCTTAATGTGGCACAGCTGTCAGAAGTGTCACCTACAGTTATCATATGATTTTCAAATCGCAGGCAATGTATGGCCATCCTAAGGGACAAAGTGCACATTTAACAAACGGCTGATTATTTTGATATAGAACACTGTGATCCTTTTAGAAGCTATGACTGTAGGGTTATAATGGGCAAGAGTATAATGTTAAAGGGGTTGTAAAGGCTCGTGTTTTTTCACCTTAATGCATCCTATGCATTAAGGTGAAAAAACACCTTGCAGTCACCTTGCAGTCACCGGCCCCTAGCCCCCTTGTTTTACTTACCTGAGCCCCGAATTTCTGTTGGCGCGTCCCCGCCGTCCCTCTCTCCACGGGTTCCCACCTCTTGATTGGATAGATTGATCACAGTGCAGCCATTGGCTCCCGTCGCTGTCAAACAAATCCAATAACACGGGCGCTGGAGGGCGGGGCCGAGTCCTGCATTCGGCCCCTATGGATGCCAAATGCTGGACTCGGGAGCGCGCCCGCAAGGTAACCCCCTCAGGAGAGCGCTTTTCCATCTAATGCGGTGAGGAGCTGCAAGAGCCGCCGAGGGACCCCATAAATGGATGTTCAGGGGCCACTCTGTGCAAAACAAGCTGCGCAGTGAAGGTAAGTATGACATATTTGTTATTTAAAGAAAATAAAAAAAGATCCTTTAGTATCACTTTAAGCTACTTGACAGCTTCAGCACCTGGACAGCTCAGGGTCGGAAAAATATTTAAGGACACCTGATAGAAATGTGCTTGGTTCTATTGCTGAGCACCTTCTAATAATGCCACTTCCTCTGCTTTCTCTGGCTTTCAAACTTTAAATCACAGGTTTAGAACAACCATCAAATGTAATCAGATGATCTGCATACCTATTCCAGATCGATATCTTAGCTAGAATTATGACTTTAGGACTCGTTCACAAAGATATATGAAATATATCAACTGCTTTTTTAACTTTACCTAACAACTATTTGCTTATTCAAATTTTTAATTCACAAAGCTAATTTTTACTTGCATTAAATTAATATTTAGCTACTGAAAGTGTCCATTTCTCTTTAATTGATATTTTCATTTCTTTACCGCAAAAGGTACTATTTTATGCCCTATTCTGTAAATTTTTTTATTAAAAAAAAATCATACAAACATACAGCTCATTAATAAAAACATATTTACACAAAAATAAACAACAACTAAACAAAAACAAGTGTGCTTACATCAGCAAGTAAAGAAAACCGTTTCCTAACAAGATAACATATTAAAGCGGGGTTCCACCCAAATTTTGAACAATATCTGTATGTATTCTCTTCCTTGCCTAGATGCTGACATGCCGTTTAAAAAAATTTAAATCGCCGTAATTACCTTTTATTTTTCTATTCTTCTTTGCACTTCTTGGTTCTCCTCCCGTGGGAGTAGGCGTGTTTCTAGCCTCTCCCAGACTCCTGGGAACTAGTCTCAGGCTTCCCAGGATACCACTGAGCATGTGCGGGAACAAGCGGTGAATGCTGGGAGCACAGCATTCACCATATCCAGGAAATAAATGGTTGTGGGCTTCAAATGCCCACAATGAAGATGGAAACCGCCTGCAGTGAATAATATAAGTTATTCTTTCTGACGAAATCTGACACAGGCGGACATATTACACACAATATGTGAGTATGTAATGCTGAGAAGAAAAGTTTGTGAATGAACTAAAAAAAAAAAACATAGATAGGTGGACCCCCGCTTTTTTAAGAAGCATATTTTAATGGCAACACAAAAGATACTCTATGCCCTATTCTGTAGTCACCTCATAAGATTTATAATTTCCTTCAATCAAAAGCTATTGGTATGTTAGGGAGGAGATGTTAGTAGTGGCAGCCTTTGTCTTTCCATAATACAGATTTACTTTTAGCAAGTGTTTCCTGTAACAGCCACTTAGATTGTAGATTTAAGTTAAGATTTTAGTACATTGGTTATGTAAACAGGGTCTTATAAGTGAGTGGCTGTTATCAATAACACCGCTGCTTTTTAATCCTCATTTTTGTAGATCAGCCCCAATAAATACTACATTCTGTCAATCTTAACTTACCACCAGCCCGCAGACAACCAAATAACCTGTCTAATGCCCCATACACACGGTCGGACTTGCCAACGGGATAACCTCCGTCAGCATTTCCGACGTAAAGATTTAGAACATGTTCTCTATCTAAGTCCCTCGGAAATGCCGACAAAAAAAGTCCGATGGGGCATACACATGGTCGGAATATCTGACCAAAAGCTCCTATCTGACTTTTTCTGTCGGAAATTCCGACCGTGTGTATGCGGCATAACAGTATGCGTTAAAAGCAGAGGTTTAGTCTGCACACATTTGCAAATGCATTCGTAAGCCACAGAGCCTCGTCAAGGCACCCCGGTATCTGTGCCTTGATGAGGCTCTGTGGCTTACGCATGCATTTGCAAATGTGTGCAGAATAAACCCCTGCTTTTAACGCATACTGTTAGACAGGTTATTTGGTTGTCTGCGGGCTGGTGGTAAGTTAAGCTCATTTTTTTCCTTGGATTTATCCTTGACCTTGTTTGTACCTGTTGTTAACCTTCCAATGTTTCTTACTGCGATAGCCAGCTATAGATGGGAGCAAGTGGCGTCTTTTTTGTATTACATTCTGTCAATGCTGACAAAATGTATAAGATCTGAAGCTTAGAAGACGAATGTTGAACAGTGTAGCTGAATCTGAGGAAGTGTGTATTATGAAATGGTCAATAAGACGACCAGACTTGGTGAAATGCTTTGTCATGACCTATGACAAGTAGTTCATAGAACACATCACAGAAGTTCAAGCATTTCTGTAAAGATCAGAGTGAGCCACTTTTCTTGGAGTTATTGCTGCTAAACTGTGTTTTGCCATTTGCTAAGTTTCCTGAGTTGCTTTAAAGAATGACACGTTTTATATATATATATATATATATATATATATATATATATGAAAAAGAAGTGATTAAGGAAAGAATACACTAGCTTCAAGATCAGTCACTTTATCCCATCACCGTGTCTGCAAACAGTCTTACCATTTCTTGTGTACACATTGCAAGCTACTTGCACAATTTCATATGGTGCAGATCCCAGGGATAATAAAGTGTACACTGCCAATTAATTACTACCCTGTTACATGTTCTGTTTTGATTTGTCAACATCAAGGTTGCCAACCATCCCTATTGTTACAATTTGTACAAAAAAGCACCCCGATTTCTCCCATGCTTGGATTTTTTTTTGTCCGTGAAAAAACAGTGGCTGGCTGTGGCAGGCTGTCTGTGAGCCTTTCCAAGTGTATAGCAGCATACCCTGCATGAAGAGGACAGAGACTGGGTCTGCCCTGCCTCTTGTCCAATTCACTGTGTGTGCCCCACATGCCAGCCCCTGGTGTACAATGCATGGCGACACTGCTGACCACCTGTAGGTGGACGTGGAGCTTTGAGGTAGCGGGATGGAGCCTGGAGTTTCCCTGATTGCCAGTGTGGGAAGTCTGGGCACTAAAAATATAAGGAATGGGCACCACTGCAGTAGAAAGACACTATGAATTCTGAGAGAAGGACTGTCCCCTTGGAGGACACAGGGAAGTGCATCTGGCTGGGGACCCACCTGTAGGAAGGCACACTGACAAGCACTGGTGGTGTTGTGGACTGGGAGATCCAGAAGTTATAGGAGGAGCACATTGGTGCAAAGGTGGGCACTGAGACCTCTAGTCCCATGACACTTGGGAGACCCAAATGTCTCCTGTACCTACCTGAGAGCAGAAGGAGGCACATAGGTGGCTCTGCATGGCTGCCATTAGTAGAAGATGTGGACAAGGTGGCTCAGTGTGAACTAAGAGCTGGGAAAGGAGTCGTGTGGACACAAGGGCCCCTTCTCTTTCCCTTCCCTCTCCTATCTATCCCTCCTTCCCCCTCATCTCCCTCCCTTCCCCCTAAACTCTCTCTCCCTCCATCCCTTCCCTCTCATCCCTCCTTATTCACCCTCCCCCTCTCTCTTGCTGCCACTTCTCCCTCCCTCTCTTCTCCTCCCCTCCCCTCTCCACGCCCCCCCTCCACCCTCACTCTTTCCCTCTTTCCCTCCTTTCACTCCACTCCCCCTGCTTCTCAGGCTATCACTCCCCTCTTTCCTTCCCCCCTCCGTCCCTCTCTCTATCTTCATCCCCTCATCCTGATTGCTGCGCACTATGATAAATTATAAGTTACTTATTCCTGTCCAGAACCCTGTACTCTTGTACATTAAGGGTCCTTTCACAAAGATGGTCCCCCGGGCATATTCCACTTTGCTCAGTGGGGGATCGAACCGCTGATCCCCGCTGAGCAGGCGGGTGACAGGTCTGTTTCCGCTCTTTTTGCTGAGATAGACCTGTCAGAGCCCTGCTGTCCTCTATGGGGAGATCGGATGAAAATGAACCACCTGTCTGTTTTCATCCAATCTCATCCAATCCGTTCCGCCATTGACAGATGGAAAATAGGGGCACTATTCGTCTGGATTATACAGACAGGATCGAATAGCAGCGGGTGTCAGCAGACATGTCATCGCTGACATCTGTCGCTCCGATCAGGTCCGCCTGAAAAACTGACAGGTGGACCTGATCGGAAAGCCCATGTGGAAGGGCCCTAACGTAGTCCTGAACAAAGTGTTCATTGTCTCAACAGTTTCTAGTTTTAATGAAGTTCTGCTTTAAGGTAGGCTCAGACAAAGTGTTATCTTTTTATGTTTTAATCTTGTGTGAATTTTTAAAAAAGCAAAGAACAAAGGTACAAAGTTTAAAGTTCTCCTTCAGGAGAGCAAAATGCACATCCACATAATTTGAATGAACAAAGATTTTATCAGTTATAGTGATTCCAGAGTCATGTAGAAAGAAAAATGGACTTGAAAATCTGCCTGACCCCCCAGAGGGCCATACTGACCCATCATGAAGGAACCTAGATGTTCCTTCATATGTAAGGGGCTCTATAGCCTTTTCACATTTATAACAAATGGGTGTATTGCACTCTGTGTTGGCTCCAAACAAGTACAAGTATTATTAACCGGTTCCCGACCAGCCGCTGCAGTTATACTGCGGCAGGATGGCTCCCCTGGGTGAGCTGGTCATAGTTGTACATCGTCCCTTTAAGACACTGTAGGAGGTGCGCCCGCAGCGTGTCCCCGGAGCCGATGCGAGTGACCGCTGGGCACCTGCGATCGCTTGTGACAGAGCGAGAACCAGGATCTGTGTGTGTAAACACACAAATCCTGGTTCTATCAGAAGAGAGGAGAGAGATCTTGTGTTCATACTAAGTATGAACACCGATTGGTCTCCTTCCCTAGTCAGTCCCATCCCCCCACAGTTAGAACACACAGGAACAGTTAACCCCTTGATCGCCCCCTAGTGTTAACCCCTTCCCTGCCAGTGACATTTATACAGTAATCAGTGCATTTTTAGAGCACTGATTGCTGTATAAATGTCACTTATCCCAAAAATGTGTCAAAAGTGTCCGTTTTGTCTGCTGTAACATCACAGTACCACTGAAAATTGCAGATTGCCGCCATTACTAGTAAAAAAAAAAATAATAAAAATGCTTAAAGCTATCCCCTATTTTGTAGACGCTATAACTTTTGCGCAAACCAATCAATATACGCTTATTGCGTTTTTTTTTTTACCAAAAATATATAGAAGAATACATATCAACAGTCTATCAACAGACAATCCCCTGTCAACAATCGTATTGTGTGTACGAGGCTTAAAAGAAACTGGAAAGGAGAAAATAAAAAAGTGGAAAAGCTACCATAGTTGATAGGGAGGGCATTCTCAAGGCCTTGTTTATCCGCCGATATGTATCTAATCGATGAATTCCATGTCTTGTCAAATTTGAATTTATTGTTTTGCAGGGTGAGCTTGACATTGATCATAATCCAATTCCAGTTTTGTTTGATGTGATCGAGTGTCACTAAATCATGCAGGAAATTAATCATTTAGCTTTTTTTTTTTGAATGTCAGGATTCAGTTTCTGTAACAGAGCAAGTTCCAGGGACCTAGGGACATGTCCTCCCGTCACCGACCAGATGAGGTTAAAGACTCTAATCAAGAACCTGGATACTTTAGGGCATCGCCACCATATATGGTACATAGTGCCTAATTGACCACACCACTGAAAACAGGCTGAAGACACAGATGGGTGTATCTTTGTAAATCCACTTGGCACCAGGCACCATCTCAACAGTGTTTTATAATTGGACTCTATCAGGGGTGATTTATATCCCTTGATCGAAACTTGTGCTATTGGGAAGTGATACAAGATTCACAGCATAGTGAGAAATTAGTTGCCAAACCCTATCATCTCTAAAGCTAATCCCACAAAAGACTGTCAAATGCATTTTGTAAATATAACAGAAGCATGACATCTCCGTGGGTTGAAGAATCCCACCAAGTTTGAACAGCAGGGATTAAAGCCATGGATATATGTATATGGTCTAATGTCTGGTGATATTGAATGAAGCCTGACTGGTCATTGTGTATATATTGCTCTAAAAAAGGAGTTAAGCCATAGGACAGGGTTTTTAGTGAGGATTTTTAAGTCAGAATTGATCAGTGAGATCGGCCAATAATTAAGGATGCCTGTTGTATCTTTATTGGGTTTTGGAATGACTAATAAATGCTTCTTGAGGGATAGACTCTCAATTAGGGATGGGCCGAACACCCCCCCGTTCGGTTCGCACCAGAACATGCGAACAGGCAAAAAATTCATTCGAACACCGCTAAAGTCTATGGGACACGAACAATCAAAAGTGCTAATTTTGAAGGCTTATATGCATGGTATTGTCTTAAAAAGTGTTTGGGGACCTGGGTCCTGCCCCAGGGGACATGTATCAATGCAAAAAAATGTTTTAAAAATTGCTATCTTTTCGGGAGCAGTGATTTTAACCACTTGAGCCCCGGACCATTATGCTGCCTAAGGACCAGAGGTCTTTTTCCAATTTGGCACTGCGTCGCTTTAACTGCTAATTGCGCGGTCATGCAATGCTGTACCCAAACGAAATTTGCGTCCTTTTCTTCCCACAAATAGAGCTTTCTTTTGATGGTATTTGATCACCTCTGCGGTTTTTATTTTTTGCGCTATAAACGGAAAAAGACCGAAAATTTTGAAAAAAAATGATATTTTCTACTTTTTGTTATAAAAAAAATCCAATAAACTAAATTTTAGTCATACATTTAGGCCAAAATGTATTCAGCCACATGTCTTTGGTAAAAAAAATGTCAATAAGCGTATATTTATTGGTTTGCGCAAAAGTTATAGCGTCTACAAACTAGGGTACATTTTCTGTAATTTACACAGCTTTTAGTTTATGACTGCCTATGTCATTTCTTGAGGTGCTAAAATGGCAGGGCAGTACAAAACCCCCCCAAATGACCCCATTTTGGAAAGTAGACACCCCAAGGAAATTGCTGAGAGGCATGTTGAACCCATTGAATATTTATTTTTTTTGTCCCAAGTGATTGAAAAATGACAAAAAAAAAAAAAATATTTACAAAAAGTTGTCACTAAATGATATATTGCTCACACAGGCCATGGGCCTATGTGGAATTGCACCCCAAAATACATTCAGCTGCTTCTCCTGAGTATGGGGATACCACATGTGTGGGACTTTTTGGGAGCCTAGCCGCGTACGGGGCCCCGAAAACCAATCACCGCCTTCAGGATTTCTAAGGGTGTAAATTTTTGATTTCACTCTTTACTGCCTATCACAGTTTCGGAGGCCATGGAATGCCCAGGTGGCACAAAACCCCCCAAAATGACCCCATTTTGGAAAGTAGACACCCCAAGCTATTTGCTGAGAGGCATATTGAGTCCATGGAATATTTTATATTTTGACACAAGTTGCGGGAAAGTGACACTTTTTTTTTTTTTTTTCATAAAGTTGTCACTAAATGATATATTGCTCACACAGGCCATGGGCCTATGTGGAATTGCACCCCAAAATACATTTAGCTGCTTCTCCTGAGTATGGGGATACCACATGTGTGGGACTTTTTGGGAGCCTAGCCGCGTACGGGACCCCGAAAACCAATCACTGCCTTCAGGATTTCTAAGGGTGAAAATTTTTGATTTCACTCTTTACTGCCTATCACAGTTTCGGAGGCCATGGAATGCCCAGGTGGCACAAACCCCCCCCAAATGACCCCATTTTGGAAAGTAGACACCCCAAGCTATTTGCTGAGAGGCATGGTGAGTATTTTGCAGCTCTCATTTGTTTTTGAAAATGAAGAAAGACAAGAAAAAACATTTTTTTTTTTTCTTTTTTCAATTTTCAAAACTTTGTGACAAAAAGTGAGGTCTGCAAAATACTCACTATACCTCTCAGCAAATAGCTTGGGGTGTCTACTTTCCAAAATGGGGTCATTTGGGGGGGTTTTGTGCCACCTGGGCATTCCATGGCCTCCGAAACTGTGATAGGCAGTGAAGAGTGAAATCAAAAATTCACGCCCTTAGAAAGCCTGAAGGCGGTGATTGGTTTTCGGGGTCCCGTACGCGGCTAGGCTCCCAAAAAGTCTCACACATGTGGTATCCCCGTACTCAGGAGAAGCAGCAGAATGTATTTTGGGGTGTAATTTCACATATTTCCATGGCATGTTTGAGCAATATATCATTTAGTGACAACTTTGTGCAAAAAAAAAAAAAAAAAAAAAAAATTTGTCTCTTTCCCGCAACTTGTGTCGCAATATAAAATATTCCATGGACTCGACATGCCTCTCAGCAAATAGCTTGGGGTGTCTACTTTCCAAAATGGGGTCATTTGGGGGGGTTTTGAACTGTCCTGGCATTTTATGCACAACATTTAGAAGCTTATGTCACACATCACCCACTCTTCTAACCACTTGAAGACAAAGCCCTTTCTGACACTTATTGTTTACATGAAAAAGTTATTTTTTTTTGCAAAAAAATTACTTTGAACCCCCAAACATTATATATTTTTTTAAAGCAAATGCCCTACAGATTAAAATGGTGGGTGTTTCATTTTTTTTTTTCACACAGTAATTGCGCAGCGATTTTTCAAACGCATTTTTTGGGGAAAAAACACACTTTTTTAAATTTTAATGCACTAAAACACGCTATATTGCCCAAATGTTTGATGAAATAAAAAAGATGATCTTAGGCCGAGTACATGGATACCAAACATGACATGCTTTAAAATTGCGCACAAACGTGCAGTGGCAACAAAATAAATACATGTTTAAAAGCCTTTAAAAGCCTTTACAGGTTACCACTTTAGATTTACAGAGGAGGTCTACTGGAAAAATTACTGCACTCGATCTGGCCTTCGCGGTGATACCTCACATGCATGGTGCAATTGCTGTTTACGTTTGACGACAGACCGCCGCTTGCGCTCGCCTTAGCGCGAGAGCAGGGGGCGACAGGGGTGCTTTTTTTTTTTTTTTTTTTCTTTATTATTTTTTTGCTTTTTTAATCTTACTTTTAAACTGTTCCTTTCATATTTTTTTTTTTTAATCATTTTTATTGTTATCTCGGGGAATGTAAATATCCCCTATGATAGCAATAGGTAGTGACAGGTACTCTTTTTTTAAAAAATTGGGGTCTATTAGACCCTAGATCTCTCCTCTGCCCTCAAAGCATCTGACCACACCAAGATCGGTGTGATAAAATGCTTCCCCAATTTCCCAATGGCGCTATTTACATCCAGCGAAATCTAAGTCATGAAATGCTCGTAGCTTCCGGTTTCTTAGGCCATAGAGATGTTTGGAGCCACTCTGGTCTCTGATCAGCTCTATGGTCAGCTGGCTGAATCACCGGCTGCATTCTCAGGTTCCCTGTTGAGACAGGAGAGCCAGAGAAAAACACGAAAGACGGTGGGGGGGGGGGCATTCCCTCCCACGGCTTGTAAAAGCAGTCTAGAGGCTAATTAGCCACTAGGATTGCTTTTACATGAAAGCCGACCGCTGGCTGAAAAGAATGATACCAAGATGATACCTAAACCTGCAGGCATCATTCTGGTATAACCACTCAAAGTCGTGAATGGCGTACCTGAAGACAAAAAAATGGTTAACAATGGTTAACAATAAAGCACAGTAAACAGTAAAGTATAAATAATTACACACCTGAAAAACAAACATGATAAAACATAATAACAATAACAATAACAATAAAACATAATAACAATAAAACATTGCAGAATAGAATACAGTAAAAAAAGAGCAGAACAATAGAGAGAGAGAGAATGGAGAGAGAGAGAACAATAAAACGACAACTATTTTTTTTTATTTTATATATTTTTTTTTTTTTACACTTTTTTTGTAACTAACTTTTATAACGGTAACCGGTTCCAGGTTCGGGTCTCTCAAAATGCGATGGCATCTTGGGAGACCCTGTGAAAGTGCGCCTAGTCTGTGCAATGCTGTACCCTACGCTATTACTCAACTAGTGTATAGTAGCGTTCAAAACATTCACCAATGCAAAGACCAGGATTGTCAGGACAGGAGGGACAATAATGGCGGGTGTCACGCCTATATCCGCGCTTGCTGCAGACACGACATCTTTTTTGGGGGGGTTCGTTGGGTAGGGGTACTCGGGAGGACATATAAATGCCTCTCATGCAGCCGACTGCATTTGGTTGGGGATGTGAATGGGGGAAGTACGGGCGCTGCAGAAGTGGTGGGTTCCCAATTAGGATTGGCGAATGCAGCAGGAAGGGCACTATGGGCACGACGGGCCTGTGTTTGTCTTCTTGGTGGCAGCGGGACACTACTTGTGCTTGCCACCTCACCAGCTTGAACTGCACTTATGGGACTCGCCACGTCACCAAGTGTTACTGCAGTGCTGGTTTGACTACGACCGGGGTGTACTACGCCGCTGGTGCTTGCCAGTTCCCCAAAACGCTACCAAAAAAACTGTTAGCGATCGCAGGGATCAGGCCTGACTCTGCGAACGCTGCAGTTATGCGTTTAGTCTTTTGTAAGTGACAGTGATCGATCGATACTGCACTTGGGTGGGCTGGGCCGGGCGGAGGGGCAAAACGCAGGTGCTAGCAGGTATCTGGGCTGATCCCGCTAACACTGCGTTTTTGGGAACCCTAAACTGCTGGTGACACTAGTATAGATCTGATCAGATCAGATATTGATCCGTTCAGATACTATACCACTAAGGGAGGTGTACGGTGCGTGCGTGGGTGTTAGCGGTACTGGCGCTAACCTGACGCTGCCTGGGGCTGGTGCTTGCCAGTTCACCAAAACGCTACCAAAAAAACTGTTAGCGATCACAGGGATCAGGCCTGACTCTGCGAACGCTGCAGTTATGCGTTTAGTGTTCTGTAAGTGACAGTGATCGATCGATACTGCACTTGGGTGGGCTGGGCTGGGCCGGGCGGAGGGGCAAAACGCAGGTGCTAGCAGGTATCTGGGCTGATCCCGCTAACACTGCATTTTTTGGGAACCCTAAACTGCTGGGGACGCTAGTATAGATCTGATCGGATCAGATATTGATCCGTTCAGATACTATACCACTAAGGGAGGTGTACGGTGCGTGCGTGGGTGTTAGCGGTACTGGCGCTAACCTGACGCTGCCTGGGGCTGGTGCTTGCCAGTTCACCAAAATGCTACCAAAAAAACTGTTAGCAATCGCAGGGATCAGGCCTGACGCTGCGAACGCTGCAGTTATGCGTTTAGTGTTTTGTGTCAGTGATCGATCGATACTGCACTTGGGTGGGCTGGGCGGAGGCGCAAAACGCAGGTGCTAGCAGGTATCTGGGCTGATCCCGCTAACACTGCGTTTTTGGGAACCCTAAACTGCTGGGGACGCTAGTATAGATCTGATCGGATCAGATATTGATGCGATCAGATACTATACCACTAAGGGAGGTGTATGCTGCGTGCGTGGGTGTTAGCGGTACTGGCGCTAATCTGACGCTGCCTGGGGCGACGCATATCACCGCCGGGCGATCGGGGGGCTAAACCTTTATTCGGTAATAAACGGCGGGTGCCCTGACACTATAAAAAATAAACGAACTAACCAGCGTCACCCGTAACAGTTATACAGTGATCACTGGTGAAAGGGTTAACTAGGGGGCAATCAAGGGGTTAAAATATTTATTAGGTAGTATATGGGGGTCCCTGTCGCTATAAAACGCTGACGGCGAACCTAAATATTTACCTCACTAACTAGCGTCACCAGCGACACTAATACAGCGATCAGAAAAATGATCGCTTAGCGACACTGGTGACAGGGGGTGATCAAGGGGTTAAAACTTTATTAGGGGGGGTTAGGGGGGTACCCTAGACCTACAGGGGGGTAACAGTAACTGTGCTAACACAGTAACTGTCACAAACTGACAGCAGCAGTAATCAGAAAAAAAAAAAAAAAAAAAAAAAAAAAAAACGGCTGGTGTCAGTTTGTGACAGGGGGGGGGGGGTGATCGGGGGGGGATCGGGGGGCGATCGGGGGGGGGATCGGGGTGTTTAGTGTGCCTGGCATGTTCTACTGTGTGTGTAGTGTTGGTGCACTCACTCACATGTCGTCTCTCCTCGGGCCGGAACGGAAAATACCGACCCGAGGGGAGATGACATCACTTCCTTTGCTGCTGTTTAGCATACAGCAGCAAAGGAGTGTTCCTATTGGCCGGCGGCGATCGCGAGGGGGGGGCCACGATCGGATGGCCTCCCCCTCGTCTCCGATCGCCGGGGGACAAAACGGGACCGCCTCGGGCGGCGGGGGGGGTCCGATCGGACCCCCCACCCGCGGGAGGCAAATCACGTACATGTACGTGATTTTGCCTGCCCGTGCCGCCTTGCCGACGTACATCGGCGTGAGGCGGTCCTTAAGTGGTTAATAACGCTTAAGGTGAAACAATAAAAGTGTAATATTCCTTTAAATTTCGTACCTGGGGGGTGTCTATAGTATGCCTGTAAAGTGGCGCATGTTTCACATGTTTAGAACGGTCTGACAGCAAAATGACATTTCTAAAGGAAAAAAGTCATTTAAAACTACTCGCGGCTATAATGAATTGTCGGTCCAGCAATACACACAAAAGTTCATTGATAAAAAGGCATGGGATTCCCCAAAATCATTACCTAATAAACATCCATTCAAATACCAGTGTGGTCTTGTGGATATGAATGTTAGGTTAGAAATAGATTTCAAGACTGGGTCATGATCAGACCAAGAGGTCGATACCAGCATAGCTGCCATTAAATTAGCATGCAGTCCTGAGGCTATAAAGAAATTGTAAATTCTGGAATATTGATTATGGACCCTGGAATAGTGAGAATAGTTCCAGGCATTCAGGTTGGATTCCTTTGGGCATCCATCAGATCATGTTGAGAGAGTAAAGCCGCGTACACACGGTCAGACTTTTCGTCTACAAAAGTCCAACGGACGCTGACGGACTAAAGCTGGCTGGTAATCCGATCGTGTGTGGGCTTCTCCGGACTTTCAACGTACTTTTTTAGCCTCAAATCCGACGTACTTTAGATTTGAAACATGCTTCAAATCTTTACGTCGTAACTACGACGGACCCCGAAATCCGCTCGTCTGTGTGCTAGTCCGACGGACAAAAACCCACGCTAGGGCAGCTATTGGCTACTGGCTATGAACTTCCTTATTTTAGTCTGGTGTACGTCATCACGTACGAATCCATCGGACTTTTGTGTGGTCGTGTGTAGGCAAGTCCGTTCGTTAGAAAGTCTGCCACAAGTCCGCCGCAAGTCTTCCGAAAGTCCTCCGGAAGTCTGTTGGACAGGCTGTCGGACTTTTGTAGCTGAAAAGTCCGACCGTGTGTACGCGGCATAAGGGGGTCATTTACTATAACTCCAGGAAGTACTGGGCACTATGGCAAATAATAGAGCCCATTTTAGCCAAACGGAAACAAAACGGCGAATTTGCGCATGAAAATCAGCGATATAAGCGGAGAACAAACGTGTGTAAATTCTAAATTGCCGCGAATTAGCGCTTCCGCGTATATACAAATGCCAATTCTTATCAAGTTGTTATATAGCACTGTACTGTAGCCATGATCCATGTATGTGAAAGAAACATTTTTTATCAGAGATGTGCTCTAGTTCCCGTGCATCTATTGATTTATATTGCAATTAGTATTCCTAGTTTTTTTTCCTTCTTTTGCTATGAAATGCAGTTCTTGATTATTACATAGTAATGTCTGCTATTCTGTAAAGTTGCATGTATTAATCATTTAGGTTACCTATTTGTTGTATGTTGTTTTTTTCATGTTTTTGATTTATTATTTATTAATTTAGTTGACTATAAAGCAGTAATTATTTATGTTCATTCTTTAATAATACTACACTATTATGTAGGTCTTGTACTTAGCACAATGGCTTAGTGGTCTGCTTGGATATCTCCACACCACTCATGGTATGAGTTCAAACAACAGCCAACCTACCATCCACCAGCTGTGTTTTTTTTTTCAGTGCACAAGTGAATTAAAATAAACAAATAAATGTAAACTGCCCTTTAGCTAGTGTGTGGTGTTTGGAATGTCACATCATAATATAATTGAATACTTACATACCATTGCATGCATTTAAAGAGTTAATACAATAAAAACTTTCACATTAAACTGCATTGGCTACTTGGCAATCACCTATTTTCAGTAAATATATATACACGTATATTTGTGTTGCTTTGGCTAATTGGCTAACTGGCATTCTCCTTTTCCCACCAATGCAATCTTTTAGGATTTTTCTGTGGGATTTGAACCCATGAGTCTTTCAATACCTGAATGTTTGAAGGTAGAGGTGCTAACTGATAGCCTATTGGGCTGAGCACAATTATATATACAAAATACTTTTACTAGTGTTTGATGTGTTATATACTATACAATAAAGTTTATCAAATGTAAACTGCTTGTTAGCTAGTGTGTGGTTTTTGGAGATTCACACCATAATATTAGTGAATACTTACATACCATTGCAAGCATTTGAAGAGTTAATACAATAATATCAACCACATTAAAGTGTATTGGCTACTTGGCATTCACTGTATGCTGCTTTGGCTAATTGGCTAACTGGCTAACAGTAATTCTCCTTTTCTCCACCAATAGTAATCTTTTAGGATTCTTCTGTGGGATTTGAACCCATGAGTCTTTCAATACCTGAATTTTTGAAGGTAGAGGTGCTAACTGCTAGCCTATTGGGCTGAGCACAATTATATATACAAAATACTTTTACTAGTGTTTGATGGTTTATATACCATACAATAAAGTTTATCAAATGTAAACTGCTTGTTAGCTAGTGTATGGTGTTTTGGAGATTCACACCATAATATTAGTGAAGACTTATTTATTTTTATTTAAGGTACTTCTATAGTGCCGTCAATTTATGCAGTGCTTTACATATACATTATACACTAATATGGGCCCCTACCCTCAAGTTAGGGACAAGACAAGTTCAAATACCAGCCAACCTACCATCCCCCAGCTGTGTTTATTTTTTCAGTGCACAAGCGAATTAAAATTAACAAACAAAAAAATGTAATCTGCTGCTTTGGCTAATTGGCTAATAGTAATTTGCTTTTTTTCACCAATTCAATCTTTTAGTATTTCTCTGTGGGATTTGAACCCATGAGTTCTTCAAGGTAGAAGTGCTGACCGCTAGCCTATTGGGTGTAGCACAGTCATACATAGAAAATACATTGACTAGTGTTTGATGTTTCTTCTCCCAGAGCTGTCTCTCCTGCTGCCACCATCTTCTCCCGCTGATGTGTTCTTCAGTGCAGCCGGTTACCCACTAATAAAAAAAAAGCCGCTCTTCTTGTGGTGGTCTTCTGTGGCCATCCGATAATGTCACCCGGAGAGTCCGCTCCATGGCTATGTAAGAGACACCACACAGCGGTTGACAACACAGCGGAGGAAGACCACCATGGAAGAAGAGCAGCTTTTTTTTTATTAGCGGGTAACCAGCGGTGCGGAAGAACACAGCAGATGGCGGCGGCAGGAGAGACGGCTCTGGGAGAATACAGCTCGGGGAGAAGATGGAGGAGGGAGAGACAGCGTCTGGAGAAGATGGCTCAGGGAAGAAGACAGCTCGGAGCTATTCTACAATAAAGGACTTGTCAAAAACCGGCTATTAATTTTTTTACATTTCACTGCTTTTTTTGGTGAATGGGTAGGGGTAAAATGTACCCCATACCTATTCACATAGGGGGCAGGATCTGGGAGCCCCCTTGTTAAAGGGGGCTTCCAGATTTTGATAAACCCCCTGCCTGCAGACCGACAACCACCGACCAGTGTTGTTGGGAAGAGGCCCTTGTCCCCATCAACATGGGGAAAAGGTGCTTTGGGGCATGTGTCCTGGTAAGGTTCAGAAGGGGAGGGTGCTGTGTTTCCCGAGGGGGCGTGATGACGTAATGCGCATCACGGAGGGAGGGAGGTGAGGGTGTCGGAAGGAGAAGCAGACTCTCCTAGGATCCCTGGAGCTCGTTTTTCCAGCCGCCGCTTAGGACATGCCCGAGGCTAAAGGGGGGAGGAAGATCCTTGTCCGCCGCGACGAGCGCTGTAGCTGAGGCTCCCTGATTCCAACAGGGCGACAACACTGAGGCTCCACACGCCGCTCCACACGCCGCTCCACACACCGCCGCTGGGACATGAGAGGCGGCTGCGGATTCAACACAGACAGAGAGGAAGGGAGGATTTGACGGCGTTCCCCCCCTCCTCCCCCCCCCCTCCGGCTTTCCCCCCCTTTGGTCACCCCTCATGACTCTCCAGGCAACCCGTGACCCAGTTGGAGTTCGGCAGAGTCCGGTGGTGGTAATGTAGAAATAACTCTGCATGTAATGAAGATAATATCTGCATATAACACCTGTCTATATGTACCAGCTTGTATGTCTCAGCGCCATCTCATTTTAACAGCTTGATATAACAGTGCTTGAGCTAATGACTAAAGATAGCGGCTGAAACTGCTTTGTCTATCTGAAACTTCACTTAGCTGTGGGAATGTAAGCAGGACCTATTATAATATCTGTTATATGACAAAGCTATTTAAAGGAGGATAAATCTAAAGCCATTGATGTATTGGAAGCCTGCAGACATGATTATTCAAGGAAAATTCTCTTTATAACCTACTATAACAGTCTGAGAGGTTAATGATTGATAAGGCGTCCGGAGCAGGTGTGCTGATTGATTCACTCAGCCTGGGTGTTATTGTCAATGCCATTACCAATGTCTGTTAACATATGCTGGGTTTATTGGGGACAGAAGTAAACTGATTGAAGTTTCGGTGTGGGATGGTACCTTCCCCTGACGGAGCAATGAAGCTTGTCTCAAACTTATGAGAAAAAGGTTCTCAGGTGGGAATTCCAGATTGAGGACTGACAAGAGTGATGCATCTTTGAGATACCGGTTCCGGAGAGGGCCTGGGTCATTTCTGGGAGGTTTCTTACCCCCCCTTCCCACGGACGGAATATTTTTATAGTATAAAGGTGGGGTACTATCCGGAGTAGGGCCCAGGAAATAACCCCCAGGGCCGAGACCCCTGAAGGATCCATACCTATAAGAGGCGGGAAGAAGTTCAGTAAATCCTGGGGAAACCAACAGGGGGTCAGAGGAAGAAAGGAAGAATGAATAAAACGACAACAAAAAAAGGAGGGGCACCTAAAACGCCGAAGGATAGGACAGCTGGTAGCTCAATAAAACAATTCATGTCCCAAGGCGGGAGTCCAAAAGGAGGGGAGCAGGGAGCCCAAGGAGGAAGAGGGGGAACTCCAGACAAAAAGGGGGATAAAACGATTCAATCAAAAGAAAACTCAATAGCGGAAAGTGTTGAAAGTGAAGGAGATTTAAACCGGATAGAAGGGAGAAGTACAAACGCCCCAATGCTTTCAAAGGAGGAAATGAGAGACATGCTTAAAAATCTAGAGCTTTCAATAAAAGTTGAAATAGGTCTGGTGAGAGCAGACCTGGGAAACTTATTGGAGAGGGTAGAAACAACGGAAAAAAAAACGGAGGAATTGGAAAAGGAGATAATGAACCTCAAAGAACAAATTAAAATCTCTAGACAAAATCAGAAGATAATTTTATATAAGATCGAAGATCAGGAAAATCGTGATAGGAGACAAAATATAAGACTGCGTAATATCCCAGAAAACAAAGGAGAAGATCTGAGAAGGATGATTCCCCAAATACTGGGGCCTCTGGTTGGAGAGGAGGACAAGGAATTCCCAAAAATTGAAAGGACACACCGAGTTGGAAAATTACTCAACTCGGACCACCAGAGGCCAAGAGATATTATAATCCGTTTTAGGTTTTATGAGGACAAAGCTCGAATCCTATCCAAAATGAGAGGCAAACCCCCGGAAAAATTTGAAGGGTCAGAGTTCCAAATCTATGCGGACCTTGCACCCGAAACCCTCGCTAGGAGAAGGCTGTTGAAGCCCTTATTAGAACAGATGAGAGATCTAAATATTAAGTATAGCTGGGGTTTCCCGGCTTGTCTGAGAGGCTTTAGAAATGGAAGATCGGCAAGATTGAGGTTCCCAGAGGATTTAAGGGACTTCTGCGATAGGCTTGATATGGAAGAACCGGAGCTGCCGGGCTGGGTGGAGGGGTGATGGGCTGTGTGTGGGGGGGGGGTGGGGGTGGGGTGGACGGGTTTGGGGGTAAACTAGATTAGTGGAGTGGAGGGGCGGCGGGAGGGAGGAGGAGTTGTTCTGTGTGTATCTGGATTGCCCCTCTCTGCTTCAAAACACCAAGCAGGGGGGGGTAAAGGGCACAACTCGGGCTCCCACCTCAAATAAATGGTTCGCTAGGCTCCATGGTATCCATGGCGCTGGGCGAATGGGGAGCCAGGGGGTGGCTGAGGGGTAGGGAGGGAGGGCTAGGGAGAAGGGAGGGGAAAGGGGAATCCGGTGTACAAGGAAGTAAGAAGGAAGAAGAAAAGAAACAAGATAACAAAGATAGGAATCAAAATAGCTCAGTAATACGAATCCAACAAAATCAAAAAGAAAAAATAAAAAAAAAAAAGGTGAGGAGATGGGAAAATTGAAGTTTATGACCTATAATGTAAAGGGTCTTAACGAGCCCACTAAGAGACATAAGATCTTGAAGGAATTAGAGAGATATGGGGCTGAGGTTGTGTTCCTTCAAGAAACCCACTTAACATATTACTCAAAGGTTAAGATAAAATCAAATATGTATCCAACTTGGTTTTACGGAGACTCAATAACATCAAGAGCGAGAGGAGTAGCAATAGGAATAGCAAAAGGGATAAATTTTAGAGTGGAAGAGAGATTAATAGACCAGGGAGGGAGATATATGTTCCTGAGAGGCTCCTTGGAGGGATGGAAGGTTACACTTGCAAATATTTATGCCCCAAACAAAGAGCCGAGTGGTTTTCTAGTTACAATACTAGAGAAACTAATAGAATTTAAAGAAGGAAACCTGATCATGATGGGTGACTTCAATATCTGTATGGTTCCAGGGGTTGATAGTACGTCTCGTGCGCAGGGGACAATGAACGGGAAGTTGAAGAAATTAAAACAGAAGTTGCATTCGTGCCAAATGGTGGATGTATGGAGGATTATGAACTCAAATAAGAGGGATTTCTCGTTCTATTCCTCTGCGCACGGGACGTACTCTAGGATAGACTACATATTGACGGAACACTCATTGTTGGAAAGAGTCCGGGAGGCCAAGATAGAAGTCATTACCTTATCAGACCACGCCCCAGTTAGCATGAGATTGTCGATACCGAGAAATCAGAGAACCCCAATAACTTGGAGATTAGACGAAGATCTCTTACAAGAAGTATCTAATGTGGAGAAAATAGAGCAGGAACTAAAACAATATTTTTCAACGAATGATACAGAAGGGATCTCAGGATCATCTTTGTGGGAGGCCCATAAGGCCTACATAAGGGGAGTAATAATGAAGTTAGGGGCTAGGAGGAAAAGGGAAATAAGGGAAAAAATTAAAAAATTAACAGAAGAAATACACGATCTGGAGCAAGAACATAAGGGGGACCCGGGCCAAGGAAAGAAGGTCTATCAAAAATTGGTAAAAAAAAGGGAAGAGCTAAAGGAGCATACGGATTTAGAAATAAAAAAAGCATTCTATAAGGTGGCGAAAGAAAATTACCAGAGTCGAAATAAGAGCAGTAGACAGCTAGCCAAAATAGTAAGAAAGGAAAAAACTAGAAATTATATTGATAAAATCCAAAATAGTAAAGGAGAAATGCTCCATACAACAAAAGAGATAGGGGAATCCTTTAAGGAATATTACAGTAAGTTATATTCAGTAGCCAAAAATACAAGGCCAAGGGGTGCAAAGGATAGGAAAATAGTAGAATTTTTGAATAAAGCCAACCTCCCGAAGATCAATGAGACAGACAGAGAAACCCTAGAAAATCCCATAACGATAGAAGAAATCAATAGAGCCTTGTCAGAATCAGCTTCAGGCAAAAGCCCGGGGCCCGACGGATTTACTTGTGGGTATTATACCAAGTTTAAAGAAATATTGACTCCCAGACTATGTGAGTACTTGAACGGGTTGGGTAGAGACTATGACCTGAGTAGAGAAGCTCTTAGAGCAGAGATCACGGTTATCCCAAAAGAGGGGAAAAATCCGACGCTATGCTCTGGGTATAGGCCAATATCGCTGATCAACACCGATGTTAAACTATATGCCAGAGTTTTAGCTAACCGAATAAAAGAGAGCCTCAATGGTCTGGTACACCCGGACCAAGTGGGTTTCATTCCCAAAAGAGAAGGACGAGATAATGGCGTAAGGGCACTCCTCTTGCTGCAGCATATTAAGGACAGGGGACCCCCAGGTCTACTCTTGTCTATAGACGCGGAGAAAGCGTTTGATAGAGTAGACTGGGGGTTCATGTTCCAAACACTGGAATCAATGGGTATAGGTCCAAAAATGTTGAATAGGATACGTGCTCTGTACAAGCACCCTACTGCTTCGATAAAAATTAACGGCTCCCTCACAGAGGCTTTCGAAATGGAAAATGGAACGAGGCAGGGGTGCCCTTTGTCCCCCCTGCTTTTCATTCTCTCCTTGGAGCCACTGTTGTCGATGATTAGGGCGGATCCGGACATTTGGGGTATAAGGGTTGGGGATGAGGAGCACAAGATCGCGGCTTTCGCCGACGATGTTCTGCTGTTCATGACCAACCCCAGAATTTCGATGCCTAATTTCCTCGAAGTTATGAGGCAATATGGTGAAGTATCAAACTTTAAAATCAACTTGGCAAAATCGGAAATCCTGAATATCAACTTGGGAAAGAGGGAGGAAAAAATGTTGAAAAAGGAATTTAAATTTATATGGAAAAAAGAAATAAATTACTTGGGCATAAAACTGGCCAATTCATTGGGGAAGATCTATAAGGTGAATTTTATCCCACTTCTAGACGAAATAAGATCTGAGAGTAAAAGGATTACAACTAAACCACTTTCATGGATTAGACGTATTAACGCTATAAAAATGATATTATTACCTAAGATCACCTATAAACTACAGATGCTCCCACTGAACATCCCTCAGTACTATTTTAAAAAATTGAAATCAATCATTATGAGAGCTGTTTGGAAAAATAGAAGGGCTAGAGTATCTTTTGATATCTTAAAACAGGAAAAAAGAAAAGGGGGCTTGGCGATTCCTGATATACAGGGTTACTATAGGGCAATACAGGTCACAAGGGCGATAGAGTGGTATAGAGAGAACACACAGAAAAGATGGGTAAATATAGAGAATAGTTTGAGTAAGGCGCACTTAGGACATTTGATTTGGAACCCTCCACACTATAGGGTATTAGATGTAAATACACATTCACTGACAAAGGTGGTCTTAAGAGTTTGGGATATAGTTTACAAACAAGTAAATAACACGTATAATTCCCCGTTAATTTCACTTTCAGAGAATGATTATTTTGCACCTGGCAAAAAGGATATTGGGGGAAGTTGGATAAAAAAGGGTACACTACAGCTGAGAGATATTATTAAAAAGGGGAAGATAGTCACGTTTCAGGAATTAAAGCACAAAACAGATTTTTGGGTATTGGATCGCTGGAGATACCTGCAGTTAAGCCATTTTATCAGCCGCCTACCACATCCAATAAGATCAGGAGAGGAGCTATCAGACTTGGAAAAGATATGTACATCAAATAACACTAAAGGTATAATATCAAAACTCTATAAACTGGGATTGGCAAAGAGCAGCAGGGAGATACCACCATTTATTACTAAATGGGAAAATGAACTAGGAGTACAGCTAGATAGTAATAGATTAAAGAAAACTCTGGAGCTGACCCACAGCTCGTCAACTGACATTAGTGTTGCTGAAATGAATTACAAGATTCTAACAGGTTGGTACATCACCCCGGAAAGGGCAAGTAAATATCAAAAAGATAAAACTGCGGAGTGTTGGAGGGGATGTAAAGGGGTAGGAAACATGGCTCACATCTGGTGGGATTGCCCCGTAATTAAACGGTACTGGCTAAAAATTTTGAGATATATCAAGCAGATAACTAAGATCGAGGTTAAACTAGACCCCTGGATAGTGCTACATCACGGGATAAATGGGGAGGTAAAAATCTATAAAAACACCCTAGTACCACACCTGTTGAACGCGGCGAAAAAGGTTATTGCAAAGAACTGGAAGAAGGTAGAGGGCCCATCAATATGGGAGTGGGTTGATGCAGTAGAAGGGATTCGGTACATGGAGGAAGGAGGACCTGTAAGAGAAGTTAAATCAACAGAAGGGAGGAACAACTGGCAAAACTGGAAGGAGTTTAAAAAATCATGGAGTATTACTGAAGGCTTGAGGTTAAGAATTGATTAAAAATAGAGATAACATCTAATGTACACAGGAGGTGCGGGGGGGGGGGGGGAGGGTAGTGGGGTGGTGGGGGGGGGAGAGGGGTGGTGTAGGAGGGAGGGAAGAGGTTGGGGATTCTTTTCTTTTGTTTTTGCTGAATTGAATATAAAATATATACACGTGATCAGTAAGCTACAAATGATGTGAAAAAAAGGAGAGACACAGATGACACTGACTAAGTGGATCAGGTCTCCAATTATAATCACTGAGGTGGCAAAAAAAAAAAAAAAAAAAAAAAAAAAAAAAAAAAAGAAGGGGAGGGTGCTCACTCGTCCCCCCCTATCCTGACCTCCAGGCTGCATGCTCGGATAAGGGTCTGGTATGGATTTTGGGGGCCCCACATCAAATTTATTTTACATTTTGGTGTGGGGTTCCTCTTAAAATCCATACCGAACGGCCTGGTATGTACTGGGGGGACCCTACAACATTTTTTTCCTTGAATTTTGGAATTTCATACCATATTATTGAATAAGTACATACCATTGCATGCATTTGAAGAGATAAAATATGGAATAAAGCAAGCTGATGTGCTTTGGCTAATTATGCTTCTGAGTACAATGCACACTTCTAGGAGATGATGCTGTCAGTGGGATTTGAATTCATGGCTTGAACTTTTGGGGGCAGCAGGGTATACCGCTATGCTACAGAGCTGAGCACTTACCTACAGAGAAAATACATTTACTAATGTTTGATTCAATACAATAATGTTTTGCATTTCAGGCATTAATATTATAGTAACAACCATGCTCGTGCCAATGTGGCATTGGCTAATAGGCAATTGCCTCTTTTCAGCATATGCTGCTGAGTACAATGCAAGCTTTCAGTAGGTGATACCATCTGTGTGATTTTCAGCCATTTGAGCACAATTATATTGAGAACATATGTTTACTAGTGTTTGATGGTGGGACTACTTTATATTCTAGGTATAAACTAGTATTCAGCACAGTGACTTAGGCACCTTTCACACTTGTGTGACCTGAAAGTTGAGAGATTTTAATGCGACTTTAAGCAATGCCTGTGTAATCTTGAGGTCTATGGACGCAGGAGTCGTAGGGAAAGACACGCAACTTTCCTATGATTTTGCATCAGCAATTTTGCCGCAATTCCAGGGAATGCCTGTGTAAACTTGAGGTCTATGAACCTCAACTCGCATCAAAGTCAGACCAAAGTAGTACAGGGACTATGTTGAAGTCAGTGTTACTTGAAGTCGCACAGATATGAATGGTACACATTAAAAATCATGGGGTATGACTTGTCATACGACTCTGATGTCCAAAGTCGCACAAGTGTGACTCAGCCCGACTTTGTCAGCGATTTCAGAGACATCAGTGCACTTTCCTGCACAGATGTCTAGTGAAATCACATAGGTCCCAACTGTTCTCCTTTAAGAAGGTGTCCTATGCCTACCTACTTTTGCTAATAGGTGTCCCTTATACCCATCTCAAAAAGTTGGGAGGTAATAAATCGCCCCCTGAAGTCGCCCAAAGTAGTGCAGGAACTACTTTTGGGAATCGTTGTGGCATTGCACCAATTCGGACAGTTCCATTGCCATTAATAGGCGCCGATTTGGCCTACAATTTGACATGTCAATTCAGACCTATGTGAACATGGGTGACGTTGCATAGGTATTAGAGCTGCACGGTTCTGGCCAAAATGAGAATCACAATTTTTTTGCTTAGAATAAAAAGATCACGATTCTCGCAACGTAAAATCTTTCACATTATCCCACAAAAAATTGGGCTAACTTTTCTTTTTTTTTTTTTTAATTCATTAAAGTACTTTTTTCCAAAAAAAATTGCATTTGAAAGGCGCAAATACAGTGTGACATAAAATATTGTAACAACCACCATTTTATTCTCTAGGGTCTCTACTAAAAAATATATATATAATGTTGGGGGGTTTTAAGTAATTTTCTAGCAAAAAAAAAAAATGATTTTAACCTGAAACCAACAAATGTCAGAAAAATGTTTAGTGTTTAAGTGGTTAAACTTTCCTCACTTACACAGAATTCTATTTAATTGACAAATTGTTACAATGTTTCTAGTTAAGTTCACTGATAAAGAATGTTCTAATTCTTGGCAGACTTCCTGGTTTTTCGGCTGTGGCTTCAGAAGAGCAGAGAGAGTTCTTTGCATAGCAAGAATCGTGAAACTCTTTTTTCAAGATCGTAAAGGGGAAAAAAAATCACGATGACGATTAATCGTGCAGCTCTAATAAATATGCATGGAAATCAAGGGGGACAACTTTTCATGTGACTCTGAGGTCCAAAGCTCCATGAAAAGTCACCCAAGTGTGAAAGTAACCTAATGCGATTAATTGATAACACCTTTGAATAAGGCCCCATTTGCACTTGTGCGACCTTAAAATTGCACAGCTTTGTCATGACTTGAAGCAATGTCTGTGTAATCTTGTGGTGTATGGACCTCAAATTGCATCAAAGTCAAACCAAGGTAGTGCAGGGACGAATTTGCTACACCATCAGGATGCACAAGTGACAATAGGGCCAAATTCAAAGGTGTTATCCTTGAATCTCATTCACACTGCTGCGACCTGAAAGTCACACTATTTTGCTGCCACTTTGCCGCTGCAACTTGGCCCCAACTTCTGGGAATGCCTGTGTAATATTGTACCCGATATACCTCAAGTCACACCAAAGTAGTACAGGGACTACTTTGAAGTTGGTGCGACTTAAAGTAGCACAGATATGAATGGTTATCATTGAGAATCATGGGGTACAACTTGTCATGCAACTCAAAGGTCCAAATTTGCTGGAAAATTCGCCCAGCTGTGAAACAAGTCATATATATTTTAATAAAAGGATCTCTCATTTATACCTGTATAGTCCTTACTGATTTACATCAGCAGAACAAATGCAGGAAGTGATGTGTGCACATGGGACGGAAGCAAATGTGTGGTGATGCCAAACAAATCAATGAACCCCACCCACACCAAATCTAACTATGACATCCACCCCCGCATTGATTAAGTACAAGTACATATCCTACACTTACCCGGCCAATAAGCAGCGCCTCCTCTCTGCTAAAGAGACCTCGCCATGTCCACCTAGATTGAGATCCTGACCAGCACAGGAACTTCCGGGTGCATACATTGACTAATTTCCAGGTCAGAAGGTGAAACCACACTTTTGATTGCAGCTGCGAATATTTGATCTCAACCATGATTAGTATTTTTTTATTTTCAGATATGCAAATCTGTATTTCTACATATATTTGAAGGTAAACTTAAGGGAGTTTGCTAAGAAATGGTGTCCCTAGGTTAGTAGCAGGTGAATTAAAAAGGCAAAAGGCCCAGTTTGAGCCCTGGTTCACACTGACAGAAGGAGGAAATCGTTCAGCTGAACTCCCACAATTTCATTCCTTCATGTCAGTCCCGACTGTGGGGGCAACATCAGAGACATCAGTGCAGGTTTCTGCACCAATAGCAAAACAAATCGCACCAATTAGAACAGTGCAATTGCCACAGATTTGACATGTCAAATCACACCAATGTGAACCAGAGCTGACACAAACACTGCCTATCCACCAGCTGAATTCATTACCTGGAATTCTCCACAGCTGTTAATGATAAAGGTGGAATTTTTATATATAACTTGCAGTTGTGCAGAAGCCTAGGTTTACATTGGAGCGATTGGTCATGCGATTTGAGAGATCAAATCGCATGACTATTGGCAATGGCACTCTTCCAATTGATGCAACATTTTTTTTGTGGCACCGCATCAATTTGCTAAAGTAGTTCCTGCACTACTTTTGCTGATTTCAGGTGCGACTTCAATAGACATTTGTGTATGAAGCCACCTGAAATCACGCTGACCTTGCTACTTTGAAATCGTGCTACTTCAAGTGAAGTAGCACAATTTCAAAGTAGCATGTGAACCAGGGCAAAGAGATTAGTTTTTTGGTGCACAAATACATATTGAAATAAAATATAAAAGAGATATTGCACTTTCCCAAAACCACCACCCACAAAAACTAAAGAAAGAAAAGTATAAGGAAAAAAAAAGAAAACCCACACACCACAAGAGCTCAATGTACTTTTATTTTACCAGCAGAAAAAATTTTACATTTACTAGCTTCAAAAAAAATTTGGACAGGATATATGGTACTAGATTTAGCAACAGAATTTTAAGGGCCCTGCTCATAGGAGCTTACAATCTAAAATTAGACAAAACCTTAAAGTGGACACAGCTTTAATTTCAGTGTATAACGGGCAACACATCACATTATTATCTGAAAGATTATAGAAACATACTTAACAGTCATTCTTACAAAGCATTCCAACATAATATTGCAAAAGACTTATTCAAAACACCCACCACCAGCCCACAATCCACACATACATACATTGATGACCATGTTCTGCTGAAAGCTGCATTTCGGTGTACATGATTAAACGAGATCAAAAATAGTAGGTCAGCAAATGCTTCCAAACGATGTTTGCATGATCAGCCAGGAACAATACACACACAACATTGACAGCATGGCCACATAAACCCACTTTTGATTGAAAAAATGCACAAGAATTTCATCAAATCTCCCAATATCATTCCTTCTCCATCACAACAAAAAACCTGACCTTCTCAGGCCAAACGAACCCCCCTACTGCAGGCCTTTATATAAGAGAGGTTGTATCGTTAGCACACTGACACACCCAATAGAAGTACACGCCCACCAGTATCTTTCAATCTGTCTCTTCATGTATGTCTAAAGTGATTGCACCTGATGAGCAGGAACACATAATAGTATTCACAACTGTGTTAGCCTTGGCTATGTGCATCAAATCTCCAACTACAGGACAAAGATCAAAGTCCATTTGCATCCACATAAACAAAGCAACAGTTTTCTAAGCATATGTACCTGCGCAGTGTAAACCCTAAAATTTGAAATGTCCAAGTCCCTGGGCATGATTAGTGCTAATAAACATTAACATCAGTCCCTGGCTGCAATGAGCTTCCAATATAAAGTCCAAAATTAACTTTCTTACATTAGAACCTATTTCTACAGGAGACAAATAAGATGCCAGCATGTCTTTAGATTGTGGTGAGAAACCCACACAGGGAGAACATATAAACTTCAACACAAGCATTAGCATGTTGGGGAATTGAACCAACATCTCAGGTGCTGCTAGACAGAACTGCTAACCAGGCAACCCCACACATGTTCTCTGCATCTCTGTGGTGTGAACCAGCCCTAAGTCCATAGCCATGCTCAGTGTCACAAGAAATATACAGTATATTGGCCTAAGTATTGGGATGCCTGCCTTTAAACACACATGAACTGTAATGGCATCCCAGTATTAGTATTGGGTTCAAAACTCATTTGGCCCACCCTTTGCAGCTATAACAGCTTCAAATCTTCTTGTCCACAAGGTTTAGGAGTGTGTCTATGGGAATGTTTGACCATTCTTCCAAGTGCATTTGTGAGGTCAGGCACTGATGTTGGATGAGAAGGCCTGACCTACAGTCTCCTCTCTAATTTATCCCCAAGGTGTTCTGTTGTGTTGAGGTCAGGACTCTGTGCAGGCCAGTCAAGTTCCTCCACCCCAAAATCACTCATCCATGTCTTTATGGACCTTGCTTTGTGCACTGGTCCAAATGATTTGGTGGAGGGGGATTATGGTGCGGGGTTGTTTTTCAGGGGTTGGGCTTGGCCTCTTGGTTTCAGAGAAGGGAACTCTTAAGGCGTCAGCATACCAAGACATTTTGGACAATTTCATGCTCCCAACTTTGTGAGGACAGTTTGGGGAAAGCCCCTTCCTGTTCCAACATGACTGCACAGCAGTACACAAAGCAAGGTCCATAAAGACATGGATGAGCAAGTTTGGGTGGAGAAACTTGACTGGCCTGCACAGAGTCCTGGCCTCAACCCGATAGAACACCCTTTGGCTGAATTAGAGTAGAGACTGCAAGCCAGGCCTTCTCATCCAACATCAGTGCCTGGCCTCACAAATGCACTTCTGGAAGAATGATCAAACATTCCCATAGGCAGACTAAACCTTGTGGACAGCCTTCCAAGAAGCTGTTCTAGCTGCAAAGGGTGGGCCAAATCAAATTTTAACCCTACGGACTAAGACTGGGCTGCCATTAAAGTTCATGTGTGTGTAAAGGCAGGCGTCCCAATACTTTTGGCTATATAGTGTATCTGGAAAAGACTTACAATGGTGGTGGAACCCTCCTACACATAACTACTACATTTAGACATAATTATAGGACCTGGGAGATGAGACGACTTCTCCACATGAAGTAGCATGATTGGGATTTGAACCCAGACCCTCAGAGATACTAAGCAGAAGTTCTAACCTCTAAGCCACAGAGCTGCCACGTGTGAGACGCTCCTACACAAAACTACACATAAATACACATAAAAACACGTAAAAACACATAAATACTGCATTTCTATGGACATACAGGTGATGGAATTACATTACTCAAGAGTTATTCTTCTTGATTTATTCTGTGATATTTGGTGTTTTTTTGTGGGTGAGAGTAGAATATTACCCTCAAATTTTTGGGAATTACATTTTGATTTCTGATGTTGGTACACATATCACATTTTTTGGGCTCAAATTATGAATATTTGGAAATAATACAAAGCACAAAAAAATGTGATTCATTTTAAATTTTCATCAGCAATGGTATTGTTTGTGGATTATAAAGACACCTGTGTGAGTTTGGGGTGAAGATTGTTGTGAGATGAAGAGTAACAAGTGAAAGTGACAGAGAAAAATATATTTTACCAAAACATCAAAACATTCCACATTGTAGCATTCTTAAAATCAAAATATTTTAAGTAGAAGCAACAATGTTGCAAAGGAAAATTCATTTCACAGAAAGATACATTTCATCTCAACATTAAAAGGTTTTTTTGTGAAAGTTAGAATTGTTCCATTAGAATCAGTGACTGAAACTTCATTTGGACTAAATTAGAGCAGATTTTAACTCCCAAAAAATGCTCTCTAATTAGCTCTCATTTTGGTATTTACTATACCTCCAGGTAAAAAAGACACTTGAGTTAAAATGAGAGTTATTTTCAGGTCTGAGCATGCTCAGTTGTGTTGGCACCTAGTTGTCCAAAACGGGAAATTTTTCACTTTTCAGACTTTTAAAGATATTTCAGTGTAGAAATCACTTTTTCACACAGTTTAAAAGCAGATTATCTTTAAATAATATACCGCATATTTCAGTACCATTTAGGCAATTATATCATGCTCTAAAAATTATTTCCATGTGCAATTCTCTAGGTTTTAGCAGAGTAAGGGTTTGGGCTCTATTTAGTTTTAGGGAGCTATAGTAAATTCGATTTTGGGAGAATTTTCTCACCAGCGCTATAGTGAATACCGTTTTAGCGCGAATTACCGCTATTAGCGCTAATTCGCGCTAAATTGCCGCGAATTAGCGCTAAATTGCCGCGAATTAGCGCTAATTCGCGGCAATTTGCGCGAATTAGCGCCATAGCGCTATAGTAAATGACCCCCTAAGTCTGCAGTTTTTTTTTTTTTTCGGAACTTTGGCCAAATAACAAGAAAGTTTTAGTGGAGATATTTTGGAATAAAAGAGTGAGAAAAATATGTTTCTTGTAAAGCTTCAATGTCTGTACTAGGGAATGGATAGTAGAAGGTGAAGCCTTTATATGGTTTAAGTGGGAGCTTAGGCCCTGTATATTATGTGAGAACAATTGTATGGTGTCAACTGCAGTAGTTAAAGTAGCCATTATGGTGTCAACTGCAGTAATTAAAAGAAACCATTATGAGGTAAGTAGAGGATTATAAATGTACTCACTCACATGGACCCTGCATAGATGGGAATGGTGTAATGGATTGTGAAAGTAGCCCTCAAAGGAAAGAGAGAAAAAAAATAGAAAAAGGAAAAGAGAGATTAGAGGCAAGACTCCTGAATTGTAGAGCAAAAAGTGTCAGGCAAACAAAAACAATAGTTAGCATACCTAAAATAGAACAAGATTAAATGTCTCATACCGACTACTGGGTCTGGGACTTTTAGTTCCAGGAGTAAAGGAAACTCTCCAAGGATGTAGTCCAAGGGAGGGTCCATAAAGAGGGAGGGCATGTAAACCCCCTCCCACATAACTATTTAAAAGTGCAACAAATAAATATATTAAAGCATCATTCAACCCACATCATTAAAAGCTATCAATAAATGCTGTATTACATGTTGTTCATGCTCACTCAGTCACTATGGGATTTGTTTTCTGCATTCTGCAATAAACCTGGTAGGTCCTGCTGTCCCTGTCCCTGCTGCAGTTAGGGATTTTACAGAGCGGTGTTTGCAGCTAGTGCACATGCTCAGTTTTAGTGAGTTTCTATGCTGAGCTTTTCCCCCCTATCACATCTAAGTAACTCATGTGACTATAGAGTCACACATGTGGGCGTATACAAGGAAATGACACCCCACTCCCTCGCTCCTCTTCCATACCCATTAACCAGCTAAACACAATGGAAGTGGGATATTACATCTTGATAAAAATAGCAGTGAAATATCTGTGAAATATCTGTGCTTAGGTGAATCTATGTATATACATTAGTTGCTGATACTATGCCTAGATACTCGGCACAACATATAGGTATATGACATATGCAGTGCTCACAAAAACAAAAGTAAAATGATAAAAATAATTTTTCATTATTACGTATTTTTATCATTTTAGTTTAGGGTCACTTTTCTGTTATTTTAATACACAGTCTGGAGAGGTGTGACACAGGCTGTGATTGGCAGATATCCACCCACACTATGTTGTTGCCAAAAAATAATAAAGATTTGATACCCAATATATAATTGTATGACAATTTATAACCGTTTATAAATATAATTTTTTTTTTTACTCTGTATTCCAAAGACTGTTTTTTATTTTGAGCATGTGACCAGCAGCAGGACTAGAAGCTCTTCCTGCCACTGTTTCCCTACAGACAGGCTGGGAAAGAACTGAGTTATGTGACAGCTGTATATCGATTAGGAAAGAAGGTATTTGGGTGTGTTTTTTTTTTAATTAAAATATTTACAGTGCCATCATCCACATACAGAAAGAGCAGGGATAATGTAAATTAACGGCTTGCTGTCCAGCGCACAACGATATATGTCGGCAGAATGGCACGGCTGCGCAAATGGGCGTACCCATGTAAACTAGGTATTTCCCTGTTCTGCCTAGCAACATGACAGGGATCTACTGCTCCCAGTGATATATGTCAGCACAATGGCATGGCTGAGCAAATGGGCGTACCTGTACGTCCCCTTTAAATCACCGGCTAGCAGGCACGTACCCGCGCGCCGCAGGAAGCGTGCCCACGGGTGCCGCAGACTCAATGTCCGCCAGTGTCCCGCGATCATGACACAGAGAGGCAGAATGGGGAGGGTAAACAAGGTATTTCCCTGTTCTGCCTAGCAACATGACAGGGATCTACTGCTCCCAGTGATCAGGAGCAGTGATCTCTGTCATGTTCAAGTGAGCCAATCCCCCCTACAGTTAGAACAAACTGAGGGAACACATTTAGCCCCTTGATTGCCCCCTATTGTTTAACCCCTTCCCTACCAGTGACATTTACACAGTAATCAGTGCATTTTTATAGCTCTGATTGCTCTATAAATGTCAATGGTCGCAAAATAGTCAAAAGTGTCTGATCTGTCCGCCACAATGTTGCAGTCACGATAAAAATCGCAGTTCGCCGCCATTACTAATATAAAAAAAAATGAATATTAAAAATGCCATAAATCTATCCCCTATTTTGTAGACACTATAACTTTTGCGAAAACCAATCAATATATGCTTATTGTGATTTTGTTTACCAATAATATGTAGAAGAATACATAACGGCCTAAACTGAGGAAGAAATGTGTTTTTTTATATATTTTTGGGGGGTATTTATTATAGCAAAAAGTAAAAAATATTGCCTTTTTTTTTCAAAATTGTCTCTCTTTTTTTGTTTATAGCACAAAAAATAAAAACTGCAGAGGTGATCAAATACCATCAAAATCAAAGAAAAAAAGGACGTCAATTTTGTTTGGGTGCAACGTCGCACGACCGCACAATTGTCAGTTAAAGCAACGCAGTGCCGTATCACAAAAAATGCTCTGGTCAGGAAGGGGGTAAATCCTTCTGGGGCTGAAGTGCTTAGTATCCCTTTAAGGACTCCATATTTAAAGAGAATAACAAAATTATCAGTAAGCGTGCTGTTCAAATTCTAAATGCACCATTTCTATTATTTATTAACCTAAACACACTTATGATGTGGATCAAGTGGGGGACCGGGGAGGATCTCCCCACTAGCCCCCTCCCAAGCCAATTCTCCACAGCTACTTAAGGAGAAAACTAAAGTATTTTAGTTAGTCCATCATAGCACAAATATTTTTAAGATCCTTCTTTTGAGGACAATGAGGTAGGTAAAATCTCAATATGGTAAACACATGACAAAAATATGCTACTGCCTTGTACTCCTCTTTCTATATTGATATCTCTGTTCCCTATGTACCTGTATTCTTTCTCTTTCCCTTTGCATTTCCTTTTGTATTTCCTATACTTGGAACATTTCTTTGAGAACAAGTGCCTTTTCTCAATAAGTTGAAAAAGGAGCATGAACAGACATGCCCAGTGATAATGAATATTGTTAGATGTAAGGGGAGACAGTAAGTCCTGATTCACACCTATGTGATTTTCATCTTCCCTTAAGCTGCCCTCTCTGTCATCCACCCAACTGACCACTTTAAATGCTCCTTCACACCAGCTGAAATAGCCAGAGCCAAAAAATCTCTTACTATGGATCCCCTGGGCCTGATGGTCTATCTAATGACTACTACAAACAATTCCCATAATTACTATGCGTGACTCTAACCAAGATGTTCTCCTCCGCATTGTCTTCTGCTTCATCCTATCTGAAATGCTTAAAGCTTACATTGTTACGCTACCAATGCCTGGGAAGGAGCCTGTCACTCCTGCCAATTTCAGGCCGCTCTCCTTACTTAATACTGACGTAAAATTATATGCTAAGATTTTAGCCCAGAGACTTCTTCCCATCCTACCTACTTTGATCAAACTGGATCAGAGGGGATTTACTGCAGGGAGACAAGCCTCTGATGCTACACGCAGAGTCATCAATGTCATTCATTATGCCAAGTCCCATCAAACGCCTTCTCTGCTCCTTTCTTTGGATGCAGAGAAGGCGTTCAATAGAATTAATTGGGGGTATATGTCTCATACACTTAAAAAATTTGGATTTGAGGATCCCATTCTATCTGCTATACTAGCATTGTACTCCTATCCTTCCGCACAAGTCTATACTTCAAACATGTTGTCGCACCTGTTCCCAGTATCTAACAGTACCCGTCAGGGATGTCCACTGTGCCCTACTATTTTCAGTATCCTTATTGAACCACTTGCCGAAGCTATTCGGTCACATCCTGGTATCCACAGGTTCACCTTTAGGAACAGATCACGTCATCAATTTATTCGCTAATGACGTCATCCTTTTTTTGACTCATCCTTCCACCTCTCTAGCTAATGTGCATACAATACTTACCTCCTTTAGCCAGTTATCTTATTATAAGGTCAACTTTACAAAGTCCCTTATACTAGACCTGGGTGTCAACCCTGCTCAAAAAGTAGCCTTACAATCCACCTACCCATATATTTGGAGCTCGACGTCTATTGTCTATTTAGGTCTGCGTTTGACAGCAGATATCACACAATTGGCAGACATACATTTTGGCCCACTTATTAATAAACTCACTAATCAGGCTGAACATTTAGCTAGGTAGAACTAACATGGTCAGGGCACCTGGCCTCATTCAAAATGCTTCTGTTACCTCAAGTCCTTACCTTTACCTCTTCAGAGCCCTGCCCAGCCCCCTTAAAAAGAAACACTTAAATTCATTAAGTGCACTACTCTCCCAATTCATATGGCGTAAAAGAAAGCCCAGATGTTCCTGTATTTTATTACTTAAGCATAGATCGGCTGGAGGTATGGGACTAATAGATATTGAAGATTACTACCTAGCAACCCTCTTAGCACAATTGAGATATTGGGTTACCTCTTCCAGTAATATTTTTTGGGATGACATAAAACCTCGTACAGCCCTACACACAGTTTACGCTCTCTTCTAATAGCATTTTCATTTTCAGAAACTATTGGCCACCAAGCGTGGTACCAGAACAATTTTTGAAAATCAATGGAAAGAAGAGTTATCCCCTAACTAGACTTTTAAGGTACTCAAATTATGTTATAAGTAGAAAAATATAAATTTTATTGATGACATAATTACATCATAGAATACAGAGTAAAAATAAGCGGAATGTTAACCAAAATGCATATAGGTTTTGACAGTCACCACAACAATTGACAGTGTATTCTTATAATTCAACCAACGCATATCAGAGTTTTCAAAATCTTCTTCTTCTGGGGTATGTGAAATAATCAATCATGTGTATGTTTATTGAAACTGTCATATGCATAACATTTCAACAAAATATTAAAAACAACAAGAAACTTGAGCGGAATTGTGTCCTAGGTCAGCCCTTCCATAGTTTTTTGATGTCACACTAAATGTGGATATGCTTGCTGGAAAGTGGCCAAATCAGCCCGGGAAAAGATCATCACCCAGTACTGCTGAAGTCAAAGAGAGGCATGGCCCTTGTGATGAGAGGATTAATGCTGTTCATTCACAGGTAATTGTAGTAATACAAACAACCGTGTGAGGACACACTCCGGCATCCGACCTGGGTGGTGGATTTGAAAATCAATGGGCTCAATGGGATGCATGGCTTAGAGGATCATGAATATGACTAGATAATACTGCTATTAGTTTATCTTTGGCACATTCCCTGTCAGACCCAATGTTTGTTTGTTCATCTGCTTAAATTTTTATTTGCATCCTTGTTATTTCTACTCTGCTGTCCAATAGAATTGAAGCAACATTGACATACCATAGACAATAGATACCTGACAACCAATATTAGAAGTATATTTTTCTTTGTGACTTTTGTATCTATATTTTGTACTACTATATTCTTATAAACAATAAAAAACAATAAAAAAAAAACAGCAAAAACATGTGTGCAAAAACGCACTGCGGAAAACGAATCAAAAGCAAACTGCATAGGTGTGAACCAGGCCTACAGGCTTGAGAGCATGTCTTTTCTTTTTTTTTTTTTTTTTAAATTCTTTTATTTTATTATAAAGAAGGCATGGGTACATAGTCCAGTATAAAACAGGTCATACATTTTCATACATTAACATGTTTAGGATACAGTAGATTGAGACCGTAGACCCAGATCAGGTTGTCCACCAAACAAGTGGGGTAATACATGTGTGTTCCAGCCAACTATACATCATTCCTAAACATAATAAAGCAAGGTAGGAGAGCATGTCTTTTCTAAAATAACATTTGAGACAGTATATCCAAAAAGATCTGGATTTTGTGGCCCAAGATTTCCAGGTCAGGGTTTTCTCTAGCATAAGGCATTATAGCCACCTTAATTCGAGAAAAATGTGGTTTTACAGTCACGTCCCTAGGAGGTCCCCCAGGTTTAGGGGCTGCAAGGTTCTTGTGGATTCTATCTCCAGATGAAGGTCATCATGTAAGCCCCTGATGCAGAAATTGTATCGTCTAGACTGATTCTTGGCTCAAACTTGTCTTGCATACACAGGGTCACACAAAGTTGTTGGAAAATCCGATCGTTCTGAATGCGTGTGACGTAAAACACGTACGTTGGGACTATAAACGGGGCAGTAGCCAACAGCTTTCATCTCTTTATTCTGAGCATGCGTGGCACTTTGTCCGTCGGATTTGTGTACACACGATCAGAAATTCTGACAACGGATTTTGTTGTCGGAAAATTTTATATCCTGCTCTCAAACTTTGTGTGTCGGAAATTCCGATGGAAAATGTGTGATGGAGCCTACACACGGTCGGAATTTCCGACAACAAGGTCCTACCACACATTTTCCGTCGGAAAATCCGACCGTGTGTACGGGGCATAACTCTGTAGACCATTCCATCCATTTATAATTCAATACTATCAAGCCGCTAGCCTAGTTCTTTAAAATCCTGTTTTTAGCTCTGTTAGTTATGTAGTAGCTATCTCCAACTCTCTCTGAAGTAGATCACCAAAGCATGCAATAAGGACTGAGTTCCTTAAGTACATTGGTGAAGCTGGTGGGGAAGCTAAAAAGCCTGCTCTGCAAGCTGAAGAGCCTGCTGTACTAGCAGGGTCAAATGCTTGGCTGCTGTGTTGGCTGAGAAAAATTACAGAGGCTTGAGAGGGAGAGGACACTGGACTGGATAGGCAGCACGTGGTGTCTTGCTGCTCACTTGTAGCCCAGGAGTGATCATCAACTGTTTTTGTAGATCTGTCTTTAATTCTCTGTGGCTGGGCTTTCCACTTCTCTCCCACTGGCTGGGTACATGGAGCTGCTCCTGTCACCATCTTGCCTTCTCTCCCCACCACCAGTGTGAGGCTTGTGTTGCCACTGTGGGCTTCACCAATCGCAGAGACATGTGTTGGGTTACCACCACTACCAGTGTTGACATTGCGCCCTGTTCAAGTCCCTGTGATGGTTAATTTTGCTTGGTATGCCAGAGGAGTGCATAGCAGATCAGAAATCACTTGTGGCACAGTAATTAGGATTATTTTGTGGGACTTTGGCATAAGCATACAGTGTATACATTGACTAGGTTCAGGTTCTGTTTAAGTCTCCCTCTAGGTCCCTCTTTAATTCTTACTCACTGTTAGATGCATCTTTACCATGACCACCATTTGCCACGACATGCTATATGTGCCACATGACTTGTTTTTCAGCTCCATTCCAAGATTCTCCAGTTACTTCATACTATTATTCATGCTCACATTTTGTTACACTGTTTTGACTTTTTCATTGTAAAACCATTCATATTATTTGTTATGAGTATTGTTAATATTTGCATATTATTTAAATATCTACTCTCTTCATTCTCTTCTAATAGGAGTTTCTGTCATATTTCAGGTTGCCAGTAAAAATGTCTTCTGGCAGTAAATTTTCCATGTTTTTTCAGTTAAAACAGGCGCATTTGGCAGTAACAAATATAAAATGATGATGCTAAGTTGTCTTTAACCACTTCGCTCCCATGCTATATCCGAAAGACAGCTACAGCGTGGACGCCAATTGCCGGGAGGGCGTCCCTGGACATCCTCCTGTTTACTTCCGCGATGCGCGCTCCCGCGGGCGCGCATAGGGGAAATCCTGTGCTGGTCGTGTCCCTTGGACACAGCCAGTCACAGATCTCTGTAAATGGCCAATCACAGCGACCGTTTATGGCGCGATCTGAGCTTTCAATGAGAGATGATCTCATATGTAAACATGTGAAGAGGGAGAGCTAACGGCTGCAGCGTGAGTGTCAGGAAAAAAAAAAACGGAAAAAAGTGACCACCACTGCCATCTGTCCCCAGTGCCATCTGTCACTGCCATATGTCCCCACTGCCATCTGTCCCCTAGTGCCACCTGTCCCCAGTGCCACCTGCCAGTGCCATCTGTCCTCAGTGCCACGTATAAGTGCCGTCTGTCATCAGTGCCACATATTAGTGCCATCTGTCATCAGTGCCACGTATCAGTGCCATCTGTCATCAGTGCCACCTGTCAGTGTCATGTGTCATCAGTGCCACATATCAGTGCCATCTGTAATCAGTGTCACATGTCATCAGTGCCACGTATTAGTGTCATCTGTCATCAGTGCCACGTATTAGTGCTACCTGTCATCAGTGCCACGTATTAGTGCCATCTGTCATCAGTGTCATGTGTCATCAGTGCCACGTATTAATGCCATCTGTCATCAGTGCCACGTATTGGTGCATCTGTCATCAGTGCCACATTAGTGTCATCAGTGCTACGTATCAGTGCCATCTGTCATCAGTGCCACGCATTAGTGCATCTGTCATCAGTGCCACGTATCAGTGCCATCTGTCATCAGTGCCACGTATTAGTGCATCTGTCATCAGTGCCACATCAGTTTAATCAGTGCCACGTATCAGTGCCATCTGTCATCAGTGCCACGTCAGTGTCACGTGTCATTGTCCTGGTGCTCCAGGGCCTTCAAAAGTGTAAAAGGTAGTCAACAAGTTAGATGTGTAATTTATGCCCCTAGAACATGTGATGGTGCTCCCTGCATGTTGGGCCTCTCTATGTGGTTAGACTGTGAAAAAGTCCCTCACATGTGGTATCGTAATACTCAGAAGGAGTAGCAGAATGTATTTTGGGGTGTCATTTGTGGTATACACATGCCATGTGAGAGAAATAACCTATTACAATGACAATTTTGTGGGGAAAAAAAATCTTCATTTTGCAAAGAATTGTGGGAAAAAATGACAACATCAAAAAGCTCACCATGCATCTTACTAAATACCTTGGAATGTCTACTTTCAAAAAAGGGGTCATTTGGGGGGTATTTGTACTTTCCTGATTTGTTCGGGTTGCAAGAAATTAGATAGGCCACAGTACATCAGGTGTGATCAATTTTTTATGATTTGCACCACAGCTTGTAGACTCTATAACTTTCACAAAGACCAAATAATATCAACTAATTTGGGTTATTTTTACCAAAGATATGTAGCAGTATAAATTGTGGCCAAAATTTATGAAGAAAAAATTAATAATTTGTAAAATTGTATCACAGAAACTAAGAAAAATGCATTTATTTTCAAAATTTTCGGTCTTTTTTCATTTGTAGTGCAAAAAAATAAAAAAACAGAGGTGATCAAATACCACCAAAAGAAAGCTCTATTTGTATGAAAAAAAGGACAAAAAATAAATTTGGGTACAGTATTACATGACTGAGTAATTGTTATTCAAAGTGTGAGAGCGTTGAAAGCTGAAAATTGGTCTGGGCAGGAGGGGGGTTTAAGTGCCCAGTTGTCAAGTGGTTAAATGGACTAAGATAGGGCTGAAATGTATGTGTTTATTTTTTTCGATACATACATTATTTACTTTGCCATAGATGCCTTTAATTATTTATTTTTATTATTCCTACCTATTGTTCCTTACTTGATCCAGGCCACTGCTTTATTGTGACTGCTGAGAAGGGTAACGTAATGTGAATTAGGAGACTACTATTGTTTTCTTGTGTATTGTAATTAAAACTACATTTGATTACTGGATAGTGCAATTGATCTTCATTTGGTTATCCATCAAGCCCTAATACTCTGTTATTGACCAATGCAGCAATAGAACCTGTCGTGTTCTTGTGTGTTCTTGTCTAGTTTACCAGAATTGTTTATTTGTACGACCTATTGTCTGGTCATAGAAATAAGTGGATGATTGGATGTGCCAGTATGATTTAACCTGGTGTACTTTTATGCCTTCATGGCTTGAACATGAATGCTTCCCCTTTATAAGAGTACAACACCAGCTTATCTTGGAAGAAAAGGTTTTCAAACACGGGCAGTAATCATTTCACCTTGATTTCTATTGAGCAAAAATGTCTGAAAGGGTTTAAAGTTAGTCATCAACTTAGGGATTGTCTAGATGAAATTGGCTAGATCAGTCATTTTTGTCTTAATTTTTGTCAAGTTTTGAATTTATGTTATGTTCAGTGATTTGTATGTGATATTTAGTTTGTCCAGGTTTTAGGCTATTGGACGCACATTCATTTTTTTTTTTTAGTGCATTAACTTTCTATCCAGGAATATACGTAAACCATAGAATATCCTTTGCTATACGTAATTTAACCTATTACTGTTGCCCTTTCCTTGTTCCTGAAGTAATAGTCGTATTACTTTGTTGTGACTGTTAAGCAGGTTAGTATAGTGTGAACTAGGAGTATACTATTCTTTTCTCACATATGTTAATTGAAACTATGTTTGATTACTGAACAGTGGAATTGATCTTCATTTGGTTATTCATCAAGAACTAATCCGCCGTTATTGACCAATTCAGCAGGAGAGTCAATCCTTTTGTTAGCAATACCTATAGTTGCTATTATCATGTGTAATGTCCATTTTTATTTTCCTCTACACTTTCTAAAAACTGGCTATAAAAATGCCATACTAGTGTATGAAAATGTACATCTGAATATGCATATTTTATTATTAATATTTATTTATCAGGTTCTGCATTCATTATACATTTTTTTTTCTTCCAGAATAATTGTTTTCCTGCAACCCATTATAATATAAATAGGTAACTACATTTTATATATATATATATATATATATGTATATATATATATATATATATATATATATATATATATATATATATATATATACAGTTGGGAAAATAATTATTTGATCCCCTGCAGATTTTGTAAGTTTGCCCTCTTACAAAGAAATGTAGGGTCTATAATTTTTTATCATAGGTTTATTTTAAATGATAGACACAGAATATCAACAAAAAATCTAGAAAAAAACACATGATACAAATGTTATGAATTGAGTTGCAGTTCAGTGAGTAAAATAAGTAGTTGATCCCCAAGCAAAACATGACTTAGTACTTGGTGGATAAATCCATATTGGCAAGCACAGAGGTTGCACATTTCTTGTAGTTGGTTACCAGGTTTGCAAACATCTCAGGAGGGATTTTGGTACACTCTTTTTTACAGATCTTCTCTAAATCTTTAAGGTTTCTTGACTGTCACTTGGCAACTCAAATTTTCAGCACTCTCCATAAATTTTCCATAAGATTAAGGTCTGGAGACTGGCTAGGCCACTCCATGACCTTAATGCGCTTCTTCTTGAGCCACTCCTTTGTTTCCTTGGCGGTATGTTTTGGGTCATTGTCATGCTGAAAGACCCATCCATTACCCGTCTTCAGTGTTCTGGCTGATGGAAGAAGGTTCTCATCAAAGATTTTACAATACATGGCCACGTTCATTGGCCCCTTAATACGACAAAGTCGGTCTGTACCTTTAGCAGAGAAACAGCCTCACAGCATAATGTTTACTGGAGCACTGGACAGTGGAGTGGGCGGGTGCGGCTGGCTCAGAGTCTCAGCAGCTCACTGAGAGGCCGAGCCAGGTGCTGGTACAGGCATCTGGGTGGACCCCGACTATATGGTCACGATCTTTCCCCAGCCTGGATCCGCTCTGTGATGTTAGTGACAGCGATCGCTGTCAACTGAAAACGGGTCACAGGAGTGCAGAACGAACTGCACTCCTGTGATCCTCAGGATAAGTACAGACAAATGAGCTTTGGCTGTACTTCTTCTTTAATGAATGTGCACTGTGTGGGTACAGCTGAGATCTTGAGAAAGGGTAAGAACAACCAAAACCTTAATTGACTTGTTCCAAGTGTACTATTAGTCATCTATAAATACAGCTGATTTACAAGATTAAAGGAGAATTTGCAGTAGATTTGCATCTGGCAGGTGGAGCTCTAGTTTCCTTTTAATGTTTCAATTGCTTTATTAAATGAGCCTATAGCATATTGAGGTCAGAATTATATCTCAGGTCATACCCATTGGTGCAATGGGGGGAGGGGAGGTTGGAATTTAGGAATTGGATATGCAAAAGACCAACACTCACTGCATTTTCTGCACATGCCACAAAGGAGGCACCTGTTTCCAACTTCGGTGAAGGCTCTGTTTACCAGTCACTTTCTTTCCTGTGGGAAACTAAAAAATAAACCCATCTACTGGAAGAGGTGTTCAAGTTGCAAAGAAAATGTTAAAACATATTAAACACCATATAGCATGTTTTTGCATCTCACTGCTGCTTCCTCAGATATTTAATCTATACAATATGTTGCAGTAAAAAAGCTCAGTGTTGCTTATATAGTCTAAAGACACATAGAAAAAAAGGATACGTGTTTTGGAGCTGCTTTGCTGCATCTGGCATAGTGTGCCTTGAATCTGTACTGGGCAATGTAAAGACTATGAAAGAATTCTACAGAGAAACAAACTGCTGGGTATTAGAAAGGTATGTGTAAGTTGCAAGTCATGGGTCCTCCAACAGGGTAATGGAACAAAGCACAGACTTACTGGCTAGATCACCAGATGATAATAGAAGAAATAATGCCTGAAAAAATAAAACAAATGCAGACATCACATCTAATGCCCCGTACACACGGTCGGATTTTCCGATGGAAAATGTCCGATCGGAGCGTGTTGTCGGAAATTCCGACCGTGTGTGGGCTCCATCGGACATTTTCCATCGAATTTTCCGACACACAAAGTTGGACAGCAGGAGATAAAATTTTCCGACAACAAAATCCGTTGTCGGAAATTCCGATCGTGTGTACACAAATCCGACGGACAAAGTGCCACGCATGCTCAGAATAAATAAAGAGATGAAAGCTATTGGCCACTGCCCCGTTTATAGTCCCGACGTACGTGTTTTACGTCACCGCGTTTAGAACGATCCGACAACTTTGTGTGACCGTGTGTATGCAAGACAAGTTTGAGCCAACATCCGACGGAAAAAATCCTAGGATTTTGTTGTCGGAATGTCCGAACAAAGTCCGACCGTGTGTACGGGGCATAAGAATTGGTAAGCTGCAATAAAATAAATGTTTGCTTTTGGGTTTAATACTGATTTAACTGACCATTTCTTGTGGTCCTTTCCAGGCAGGTTCTATCGGGTGTCCTTTCAGAAGTCTTCATGCTGTGAAAGCTTCATGGGTAAATGCCATTCTGATGGCTTTGGGGGCACCTTTTAGTTAGGGGCAAGCAGCAGCATGGAGTAATGATTGGTTATTTGGAAGGCAGTGCATGCAGTCCATGCTTTTACTTCCTATTTCCACCTACCTCACTTCCAAGCCTCATTTGCAATGGGCACAGTGGCATCATCACACCTGTCTCCCTGTAGTTGGTTAAAGTCACGGTCACGTGATAGCGACATTCCAGCCGAGCCAGAGGCAGGAAGCAGAATGACATGGGGTGGAGTAACTGTTTGCCATTTAAATCACATTTATTAAAAACTTTTGTCTTTATTATAGCCCATCTCTGTATTAACCTGCTTCAAGCGATTGAAACTCTTCTCATTCGAAACTCCTTTTGAATTTGATTCTGCTATTGTATAACCTTATTGCATATGTAAGTGCCCATTTTCTTTATTCTTTTCAATAGAATTCAAGTAAAAGAAACTCTTCTCATTAACATTATTCTAGTAAAAGATCATGGTCAGGATCAACTCGGCACTATTCGCATTCTCAACAGAGCTCCAATATGGGCATTTTTCATGATCTTATAGATATGGTCATCCGTCTGAGAAGAAATGCTGGGCATGTTGCAGACAAACTCTCCAAGATTATTTCGTTTTTGTCCTATTTGTTTGAGAACATGAGAGAGAGGAGCCTCTGTGAATATTTTAGGAATTAACTTTATCTGACACATGGGGGAGATGTACTAGAACTGGTGTACACAGAATCTGGTGCAGCATTGCATAATAACCGATCAGTTGCTAGGTTTTATTTTCAATTTTTAATTGAACAAGCTGAAGTTAGAAGCTGATTGGTCTGTGTGCACCCATTTTAGTAAATTCCCCCATGATGTTTCAATTGTATCATTATCTTCACTGGTGCCAACTAATGTGAATATTGGCTCTTAGACATCTGTCACAATACATTCCATTTCTACAGATGTGGAAAATCACGAGAAGTACATGATTCAGTAAAGCCTATACCATTAGGCTCATTCATACAGCCTTTCTTTAATAGCTGGTAGACAAGCAATTGAATGGTCCAGTTCCAGAACTGAAAAACAAACAAACAGCATTGTCCCTTTTTTTTAACCGCTTGCAGACAAGTGCACGACGATATACGTCGACACAATGGCATGCCTGTGCAAATGGGCGTACAGGTATGTCCCATTTAAGACACAGCATTGTGGGCACGCACCCACCACATATTCCGTGACCGTGCCCACAGGTCCCGCGGACTCGATGTCCACCGGTGTCCCACGATCGTATCACAGAGCGGCAGAACGAGGAGATGACTATGTAAACAAGGCATTTCTCCATTCTGCCTAGTGACATGACAGAGATCTACTGCTCCCTGTCATCGGGAGCAGTGATTGCTGTCATGTCAGTGGTAGCCCATCCCCCCCACAGTTAGAATCACTCCCTAGGACACACTTAACCCCTTGATCGCCCCGTAGTGTTTAACCCCTTCCCTGCCAGTGTCATTTATACAGTAATCAGTGCATTTTTATAGCACTGATTGCTGTGTAAATGACAATGGTCCTAAAATAGGTCAAAAGCGTCTGATGTGTCTGCCATAATGTCGCAGTCACGATAAAAATTGCAGATCGCCGTCATTACTAATAAAAAAAAATTAATAATAAAAATGCCATAAATCTATCCTCTATTTTGTAGACGCTATAACTTTTGCGCAAAACAATTAATATACGCTTATTGCGATTTTTTTTTACCAAAAATATGTAGAAGAATACATATTTGTTTATAGCGCAAAAAATAAACACCACAGATTTGATCAAATACCACCAAAAGAAACCTCTATTTGTGCTCTAATTGTACGTCAATTTTGTTTGGGTGCAACGTCGCACGACCGCGCAATTGTCAGTTAAAACGACACAGTGCCGTATCGCAAAAAGTGCTCTGATCAGAAAGGGGGTAAATTCTTCTGGGGCTGAAGTGGTTTAAAAAAGTACAGCACCTTTCCTGTTAATACAGCAAATTAAAGCCTAAGTCCAACCAAAATAAAAAAAACACAAAGATCTGCACAAAGGACATAACTTACAGTTAGTACAATGTTTCCCTTGTGCTGATGCCTCCTCCTTTTGGTGAAATCTTCTTCCGTACATGCCCCCCCATCCCTGCCACTGTAATCTTCTGGTATTTCAGCTTTTTATAGGCACTGTATCAGGCTCTCATCAAGAGTAAATTATTGAATTTATAAATTAAAAGTGATCTATGAATGGAGGATGGACACGATTGAAGGGTTTGCCCTTTGTATACATAGATCCTGATTCATTCAGAGAAGCTGTAGTTCTGTATTGTAAGTTACAGTTGTGCTCAAAAGTTTAGATCTTCTGGCAGAAATCATTGAATTTTGGCATTGATATTGAAAATGTGACTGATCATGCCAAAAAAATTGTCTTTTATTTAAGTATAGTGATCATATGAAGCCATTTATTATCACATAGTTGTGTGGCTGCTTTTTAAATCGTAATGATAATAGAAATCACTCAAATGGCCCTGAATAAAAGTTTACATACCCTGGAAGGTTTGGCCTTGGTACAGACACACAAGGTGACACACACAGGTTAAAATGGCAATTAAAGGTTAATTTTTCCACATCTGTGGTTTGTTAAATTGCAATTAGTGTCTGTGTATAATCAATGAGTTTGTTAACTCTCACGTGGATGCACTGAGCAGGCTAGATGCTAAGCCATGGGGAGCAGAAAAGAACTGTCAAAAGACCTGCGTAACAAGGTGATGGAACTTTATAAAGATGGGAAAGGATATAAAAAGATATCCAAAGCCTTGAATATGCCAGTCAGTACTTTTCAATCACTTATTAAGGAGTGGAAAATTTTGGGGAAGAATTGTTCGGGATACAGAAAAAAACCCACAGGTAACCTAAGAAGTACAGGCTGTTCTGGAAAAAGACAGCGTGGTTGTTTCAAGGAACACAAAACAATGATACTCAAACAATAATTAGCTGCATAGTGGAGTTGCCAGAAAAAAAAGCCTTTACTGCACCAATGTAACAAAAAAGCCTGTTGAGGCGTGTCAAGGTGTTGCCGGACATATTGTAACCAGGCTTTTTTGTCATATCCCCAATAGCCACTGCAATGAATGCACTGACGGGCATGTGGGACTCAAACCCAGCCTATGTGTTTCTTGTAGTTCTGATAATCTTTCATCTCCTAGACATAATTTGAAAGCACCAAGGTATGGTGATTATAATAATTCTTTTCTGGCCTTGCAGACCGTGATTTCCTCTTATGCAATCTCTGCTATAGGACCCCACCCAATATTGCTCTTCCAGATTGCACATCTCATTTTCCAGGCCATTTGCTTCACCCATTCCTGGAGAAACACCATCTAGCAGCTTGGATATAGAGAATGAAGCACCAAAAAATTGTGGGCTCCCTTTCTCAGTAATCAGTCTCTTGTTGAAAACTTGTGAATCAGCTACTGATGCTGTTTATTCCAGAGCTTGAGAACAATGTATAACCTATGCATCAAGGCTAAACTTAAGTTGAAGCATGTTTTAGGTTTTATACAATGGGCTGGGTCTTATAGGTTTTATACAATGGGCTGGCTGGGGTCAACTAGATAGGGTCTTCATCCAATAGTGACACAGTTTATTAATAAAGCCGAGTCGATCATGCTGCCCTTAACACAGTAGGCTTTGGTAGATCTGTTGTACTTCTCTCTACTTCCATCTCTGCTGATTAAATTTTACTTGCACTACCCACCTTTTATGGCTTGTTAACCCATCAGTATGCTGCCATGCTTGTGTCAGGAAATCAGAAAACGATATACGTCACTTTCCTTTCCTGACATATTAGCATAGCAGTTTAAATGTTGATCTTTGACATTTTTATTGTAGCTTATTTGTGCTATAATAGGCTAGGCTATCAGGAATGCTGGTGTAGAGAGGGATTATTAACTGTTACTTTCAAAGTCCAAGATTAACTCCACTTTTGTTAAGAGAGTAAAAAAAGATTACCAAGAATGTGATACATTTTTTATTTTGATCAGTTGATGTTATTGCAGGGTTCTAATAAGAAGAGTGGCAAGGTCTGCGTTCCTTTAGAAGTGATTAACCCTTTAGGAGCATCTCACCAAAACTGAATGTTTTGTTGCAGACTATTGCTAAAATCTGACTTGTATCTAAGCGTAGACCTCTGGTTAAATCAGTGAGCCAATCGCACAAGCAGGAAATGACATCACTGGGGGCATTAAATAGCCCAGCTGTGTACAGAACACCTCCAGGTTGCCATATTGCATTGAATTTTAGAGAAGATTACGGCTCTACCGATTGAAAAGGGAAGGTCATTTTTAATTGTGTATGCCATAGTATTATTTTATTTTTATTTTTTTTTATTTTTCTCAAGAAAGTGTGGTGTTAACTATCATTGCGGAAGGAAAATCATATAATGTTAACCTGTCATACATAATAAAGAAACTATTTGTCTTACTGCATTGTTTCCCTCTAGTGGAACATTTTTCAAAAGAGAGAACAAAATCTTACCATATTAAAATAGGGTCGAATTAACACTGAAGTTTAATTATTATACAATGACAGCTTTACTTTATCAAATCATTAACACCACAGTTTAGTGGTAGCTTACATCATAAACAGTAAGGAATTCTAGTCTTGCTGGCAAACAGCTTTATAATCATTAAATTAATTTTGACAAAAAATGACACTTTTTATCATCAAATAGAATGTACAACATCTAGTATAATTTGTAATAAGCAACTGAATTAATCAAGTCACTCCTACAGCACAGTAATACAACAAACTATGAACCATTACAATGTTTATCAGGGATTAAAAAGAGTTTGAAAGACATTTCTTAAAGGAAATCCAAAATACTAGTATCCCTTTAGAGTTTCAGAGCATGTAATTTGCATTTAAAGCACTGTATCATATCTGTTAGAGTCAGTGCCAGTTGAAGTCACTCCATTTACAGAACCTTTCAAAAACTGTTGTAAATGGTGACCTTAAAGTAAATAGCTTTTTCACTGGACTGTAAATAAAATAATCAATTTCCCATTAATTTGTAATAGCAGACAAATCTCATAATCCCAGAATCTTCATTTTGTGTTCCGCATTTTTGTTATATCTGCAACTATACTCCATGTTCACCCTTCCTCCCTTATTCCTAAAATTGTGATGGCACACATTTAATGAATGTCTATAATATAAATCTCCCCCTATTTTGGTTGCCTTCCTGCTACCAGCCTGTTTTTTGTATGGGATCAAATCTGAGCTCCTCCATCCTGTTAGTAAACTGCCATTGTTAGACCAATTGACAGTGCGTGAGCCAGCTGGGCTCTACAGTGTTTCATGATGATACTAGAATGGAGATGTGCAAAATATTATGGCAAATACAGTAACTGCAAATGTGGGAGGGTATGTTTTATTTTGAAGAGTGGTTTGTCTATATTTCCATATTTTAGAAATAGCACTCCTTTTAACAGTGGGAAGGCCAAACATTAAATGCATACAGTTGTGAGCATGTTTTAACCTTTTCTTTGCTAAGACTTTGAGGCTGATTGAAAATGAATGGGTAACATAAGTGTGAATGGCCCCTTAATGGCTTTTTCAGAACTGGATCTTTTAAAAATGTGTCCTTAATTTAGCATTATGCCCCGTACATACGAGCGGAATTTCCGTCGGAAAAATCTTGGATGGCTTTTCCGACGGGATTCCGTTCAAGCTTGCCTTGCATACACACGGTCACACAAAAGTTCTCTGAACTTTCGACCGTCAAGAACGTGGTGACGTACAACACTACGGCAAGCCGAGAAAATGAAGATCAATGCTTCCGAGCATGCGTCGAATTGTTTCCGAGCATGTGTGTTTTTTTGTGCGTCGGAATTGCATACAGACGAACGGAATTTCCGTCAAGAACTTTTTCCGTTGGAAAAATAGAGAACCAGCTCTCAATCTTTTGCTGGCGGAAATTTAGACAGAAAAAGTCGGATGGAGCATACACACGGTCGGAATATCTGGCCAAAAGCTCCAATCACACTTTTTTTGAAATTCAGCTTGTGTGTACGGGGCATTACTGGCCTTTTAGTAAATACACTATATTCTCAAAAGTTTTGGGACACTTTCCTTTACACGCACATGAACTTTAATGCCATCCCAGTCTTAGTCTGTAGGGTTCAATATTGAGTTGGCCCACCCTTTGCAGCTATAACAGCTTCAACTCTTCTGGGAGGGCTGTCCACAAGGTTTAGAAGTGTGTCTATGGGAATGATTGACAATTCTTCCAGAAGCGCATTTGGGGGGTCAGGCACTGATGTGGACGAGAAGGCCTGGCTCGTAGTCTCCACACTAATTAATCCCAAAGGTGGAGGTCAGGACTCTTTGCAGACCAGTCAAGTTCCTCCACTATAAACTCGCTCATCCATGTCTTTATGGACCTTGCTTTGTGCACTGGTGCGCAATCATTTTAAAACAGGAAGGGGCCATCCCCAAACTGTTCCCACAAAGTTGGGAGCATGAAATTGTCTAAAATGTCTTGGTATGCTGACGCCTTAAGAGTTCCCTTCATTGAAACTTAGGGGCCAAGCCCAACCCCTGGAAAATAGCCGCACGCCATAATTCCCCCTTCACCAAATGATTTAGACCAGTGTACAAAGCAAGGTCCATAAAGATATAGATGAGCGAGTTTGGGGTGGGGGAACTTGACTGGCCTGCACAGAGTCCTGACCTCAACCCGATAGAGCACCTTTGGGATGAATTAAAGTGAAAACTGCAAGCCAGGCCTTCTCGTCCACTTCAGTGCCTGACATCACAAATGTGCTTCTGGAAGAATGGTCAAACATTCCAATAGACACACTCATAAACCTTGTGGACAGCCTTCCCAGAAGAGTTGAAGCTGGAAGAGCTGCAAAGGGTGGGCCAACTCAAAATTGAACCCTATGGATTAAGACTGGGATGTCATTAAAGTTCATGTGCCTGTAAAGGCAGGCGTCCCAATACTTTTGACACTTTAGTGTAGATTCAATTCAGCTGGTCTTTCCTCATGCATCTTGTTAATCTAGTTGCCTTTTATTTACATTCTTTTGTTCCAAGTCACCAACTTTTTTTTTTCTTTCTTCTTCTTGGCTATATATGAACTTTAAATTCAATACGTGGCCATAGTCATTCTTTTTATATAAACAGAGTTATGTCTCTTATGTTTTGAGGGAAATTGTATTTTCTGTCAGGGAGGGAATTCTTTCTGTAGCATTTTGCAACAGCTGTCTGCTTTGAGGGACCCTTACTGTAAAAGTAATAGGGGTCATTGACCTTACAAATTATTTTTTGACCTGTGTAGACTTGGAATCATTGATCAAGAAAAAAAAAAAAAATATCTTAAAGCCTAAGAGAATCTATACATGATGTTTGCCCCATACTGTGTTGTATCGTTTATAAAAATGAATTCTAAATCAATTGTTGTTATAGTTAAAAAAAACAGTTCTGACAAGTTAGCGGATTTTCTTCTCTTTGTATTTTTTTCATATTATTACTCTGAGAGCTGAGAAGAGTGCAAGAATGTTTTGGGGCGCAGAAAGCTTATACATTGGTGGTCCTACTCTATGGTTGTTTTCTAATGACAGCAGCACATGTTGTGACTAGATAGGGACACTCTCGCTTGTCAACCATGTCCTATTTCTTTCTGCTGGGCTTGGCAGTTCCAACTACATGGGCAGGGCTCAACAGTCTGAACAAAGTTCAAAACAGGTCTGTAGCTGATTGCTGATCTTAGAAATTACCAACAATTAACTTTATGTTAACTAAAACTAAACTTTCATGATTTATGATTCATTACAACTGGACACTATTTTGAATGGCAGCTTGCCAGAGTTTGAGAAAGTTGGGGACCCCCTAAATTCAATATCTTTATCAATTATTTTTTGTTTTCCTTGGCCATTTCCATGCTGTTTTCCTTCAACTGCTTAACCGCTTGCCGACCGGCTCACGCCGATATACATTGGCAGAAGGGCACGTACAGGCAGATTAATGTACCTGTACGTTGTCCTTTAAAAAGCGGTTTGCAGGCGCGCGTGTGCCCACCGCGACCTCCGTGAGTGTGATTGCGGGTCCCGCGGACTCAATGTCCGCGGGGATACCCCCGATCGTCTCACGGAGAGGAAGAGCGGGGAAATGCTAATGTAAACAAGTATTTCCCCGTTCTGCCTGATCACAGCTCCCTGTAATCGGGAGCGATGATCAGTGTCCTGTCACACAGAGCCATGTCCCCCCACAGTTAGAATTACTCCCTAGGACACACTTAACCCCTATACTGCCCCCTAGTGGTTAACCCCTTTACTGCCAGTCACATTTACACAGTAATCAATGCATTTTTAATTGCACTGATCGCTGTATAAATATCATTGGTCCCAAAATCGCACCAAAAGTGTCCGATCTGTCCGCCATAATGTCGCAGTCGTTACTAGTAAAAAAATAATAATAATTAATAGAAATGCCATTAAACTATCCCCTTTTTTGTAGACGCTATAACTTTTGCACAAACCAATGAATAAACGTTTATTGTGATTTTTTTTTTACCAAAAATATGTAGAAGAATACGTATCGGCCTAAAGTCAGGAAAAAAAAGTTTTTTTATATATTTTTTGGGGATATTTATTAAATCAAATACCTCCAAAAGAAAGCTCTATTTGTGGGGAAAAAAGGACGTCAATTTTGTTTGGGAGCCACGTCGCACGGCCGCGCAATTGTCAGTTAAAGCGACGCAGTGCCAAATCGCAAAAAGTGCTCTGGTCTTTGGGCAGCCAAATGGTCCGGGGCTTAAGTGGTTAAGGACCGCCCAAAGTACATATACTGCGGCAGGGCGGCCCTTAAGCACAAAATCACATACCTGTATGTGATTCCTCGGCTCTGGGGATTGGACACAGCGGAAGCCCATCAGCGGGTCCGGCGGCAGCGCTGATTGTTCTCAGGATGTAAACAAGGCAGACTGCCGTTCTTTTAGGGAGGAAAATGGAGGTCTTGTGTTTCTGCTAAGCAGGAACATGGATCTCTGTTTTCTTCCAGTCACAGCATTCCTCCCATGGTTAGAAAGCCCTCCCTAGGAGCACACTTAACTCTTTGATCGCTCCTGATGTTAACCCCTTCCTTGCCAGTGTCATTTATACAGTGACAGTACTTTTTTTTAGCACTGATCGCTGTATTAGTGTCACTGGTCCCCAAAATGTGTCACTTAATGTCAGATTTGTCCGCCACAATGTTGCAGTCCTGCTAAAAATCGCTGAGCACCGCCATTACTAGTAAAAACAATAAAAAAAGTCCATAAATGTATCCCATAGTTTGTAGACGCTATAACTTTTGCGCAAACCAATTTATATATGCTTAATGGAATTTTTTTTTACCAAAAACATGTAGCAGAATGTATATTGGCCTAAATTGTTGAAGAAATTAGATTTTTTCCATTTTTTTTATTGGATGTGTTTTATAGCAAAAAGTAAAAAGTATTGTTTTTTTTTTAAATTGTCTGTCTTTTTTTGTTTATAGCGTAAAAAATTAAAACCGCAGAGGTGATCAAATAGTGTTGCACGACTGCACAATTGTCCATTAAAGCAACGCAGTGCAATATCACAAAAAATGGCCCGGTCAGCAAACCATCTGGAGCTGAAGTGGTTAAAATTGTTTAAAATTGTTTTTTTTTTTGCATTGATACATGTCCCCTGGGGCAGGACCCGGGTCCCCATAAACTTTTTATGGCAAAAACTTGCATACAAGCCTTTAAAATGAGCACTTTTGTTTTTTAATGTTAGTGTCCCATAGACTTTAACTGTGTTCCATGGCTTTCGAATTTGCCGCGAACATTGCATAATGTTCGCTGTTCAACGAACACTCGATGTTTGAATTTGAGTTTTCCTACTGGATATATATTGGCACATTTGTGGTGTGGTTGATGTTTAGAACTACATGAAACAGCCACTATTTAAAACAAAACTCTAGGACATTAGCACACTCCCTCTAACTAACTGCTGGTATGCAAAATAAAAAAAACCTATCCAAGTGCCCGTTTTACTTACCAAAAGCCACAATCACATGACAATCCTTCCCTCTTTGTATCTTTACTTCCTGGGGTCCTTCTTCGAGTGTCCACCTAACTGATGCAGCAGGAGCTGGATCCTCCCTCGTAGGTTCTAGAGGCAGTGAGGAGACCAGTAATAAAAAGGTAATAAGCAGAGAAAAATGGTCCCAAGGTAGGAAATAGGCTTGGCCTATTGGGGAAATTGTGACTTTGACCTATTAGAAAGAGGTATTTGGAATCAAGACTAAGGAATGAGTTATTGCTGCACATGACATACATTTTATTTTTGCCTGGAGTTGGGCTTTATTTTTTTTATTACTTTTTACCATCCCAAGTTTTTGTCAATTCACTGCATTGGTTATGAAAGATATTTTTTAGTTGCGCACCAGATACAATTATGATGTTCTGTCAATGTTTTATACAAAAGATGTTTGAATAAATATACATTTCAGTAGCAAGCAATGCTGTTTAGCTGAGTCATTTACATGTATACTAGTTAGCAGTGTTTTACATACAAATGAATACTGATTAATAAAGCAGCAATTCACACCAAGCCGCCTAATTTTTGCACATTTAATGCACATTTAGTACATTATTCAATGTATAACAGTTTTTTTTTTTTATTGATTTGTCAGTTAAATACCTTACAAATTAAAAAGTAGTGTTGACCTCTAATTAAGGTAGAACTCAAAACATATGTTAATAATAGTGATCTAGATTTCCTTAATTACTAATTGGCTTTTTGCATATGTGTTCTGGTGTCTAGGCCCAACCTGTCACCAGAGGCTACAAAAGTTAATAAGAACCACATGTGGCTGGGGTCCTTTGCCCCTCCCCAATCTCTAAGTTAAAGCCATTTCAAACAGAAAATCAAAGCTGATCAATTTAATCGCCCCTGCCAGTGTTAAGTAGTTTGTTTCATTCATGTAAACTGATATTCTGCTGGAGAGCTTGTGCTTCTGATTAAACAACAGAATTGCTGCCTTTCCCCAGACTGAAATAAAAGAAAGAAAGCCTAAAAAGGAAATGAATGCAGCCATCATATCTAAGATTTAGTAAGCTGCAATATAATAAATGCTTGCTCTTTAATACTGGTTTAATACGGCTTTAATTTGCTAGCTTTAGTTTCTCCCTTTTTTTATCTTTGTGAGAATTTAGTTTTGGTAGATGTTGGAAAGACCTAACTGATTTTCAAGCACAGAGCAGCCTGGATCCTCCTCTTCTTGGGTCTCTCTTTGGTGCTCCTGGCCCCTCCCTTCTGTTGAGTGCCCCCACAGCAAGCTGCTTGCTATGGGGGCACCCAAGCTGAGCCAAAGCTTCCTGTGTCCATTCAGACATGGAGCCGCGGCTCGGCCCAGTCCCCTTTCCCTCCTTATTGGCTGACTGACTTGATTGACAGCAGCCGGAGCCAATGGCACCAGGCTGCTGTCTCAGCCAATGAGGAGAGGAGTCCTGGCCAGCCGAGTGTCTCGTGCAACATTGCTAGATCTAGAGGGGTCTCAGTTAAGTATGGGGGGCTGAGGGGGGCTGCTGCAAACAGAAGGCTTTGTATCTTAATGCATAGAATGCATTAAGATAAAAAACCTTCTGACTTTACAATCATGTTAAGTCTCCTATAGCCTTAAATAGTAACATTTCAGCACTTACTGCATACTTGTAGTGGCAATAACATATACCCTGGCAGCTCTGCTCTGGCTAATCTCCTTATTTATGCCATGAAAAAAAGATCTCTGATCATGTGATGTTATGGTATGAGTTCTGGTCCATGTCAGACTATAAGATGTGTTCCCAGTTCATGTATGTTGTAGTAGATAGATCATTGACTTGATATTGGTATTAATCATTTGAACATTAGTAACTAGATCCAGGAAAACAAAGCGCCAGCAATGGTAACTTTTATCCTAATTCTTATTTTGCTCTGCTTTAACAGTAAACCTGTGTTAAGAGAAATGTAGACTGCAATTGTTGATCCCTTATAGGCGTTGTCTGGCTGTTATGCTGATTTTGTGGCTAATTTTGTGATTCTCAATTTTTTGTTTTTCTGTGATTCTCGGTTTTATTGTTGTTTTTTAAGTCACTGACTGGGATCGGGAATGCAGATCAAGCCTGGCTTTGATTTTGACTTCTCTGATTACATGCTTCTTCTAGGTCAGGGAGACCAGGAGCAGTCAGGTAACTAAAGATTTTCTTTACCCAGTCAATTTAACTTCTGCAAAAAGCAATACATGTAGAGTTGTATTACGATAGAGCAAAAGAATAATAATGGTAAGCAAGCTGCAGTATCTACAGATTATAGAAGGCAAATTATAAATGGTGATTTCTGGTAGGTTGGATTGTTGTAATTTTGCACATCCTAAAAATGTTTTGCACTACCTTATTGAATTATAAGTGGACATGTAATATATATTGTGCATTGTTGTACTGCTATATTTCCTATTGTAAAATATCATTTATACACCGGAGTACATCAGTCAGTGCTTTAAATAAGCAATCAGCATATTTGTACTGTTCTGACAAATGGTGATCTTAAAGTAATAAGAAAATCATCATTGTTTAGTGTGAGCATGACAGGTTACATGTATGTTTTTAGTATAATGAACAGTTCTTTAATTAGGTTTACATTTTTTTGAGGCATGAGATTTATGTTTTGTAATGAATGCAAAGACAATCTTATATATGCAGCTTGCAAGTGTTTAATGCTATGCAATGAGACATTTCTAAACAGGCACAGAATGGGAAAAGCAAGAAAGCCATAGCTGCAATTTTTACTCTTCAGCCATTGCTAATAAGGAATAGCTGCCATGTCCTCCCACACAGTGCCTAATTTGTTAGCGGTTCTTTTCCTCCTCCTGGTCTACGTTCTCAGGCTTATATGCAGTTTCATAGCCATGTTAAGGACATCTGAGAGCAGATACATGTCATTAAAAGCTCACAAACCACACATTGTCTCCACTGCAGCCAGGTATTCTGAGTAATGAAATGAAAATGTACACTTGTAGTGTCACGTTTTTCTTTTGCTTTCCACGATTTGAACACTGATTTTTTTTTTTGTGTCCGTCTTTTAACAATTTCCTTCAAAACAGCACGAGTTAGAAGCACATGGCTGGTGAGCCCCCATGCAGCTTTTGAGTGGGTTTGCTGGCTGTGATCTCGAAACCCATTTTGAGCTTTAAAAGCTGTGCTTTGCAGCAGAGACGCACTTAAGGGATCCACAGTTAATTGGAATCCCTGTTGTATCTACTGTCGATAACCAAACATCTTCAGTGAGGTTGCAATTACTTGTGAGAAGTAGGAAAACAGATGCTATTGTCAATAAGAAATGAACACAAGCACATATCTACAAATACCTGCTTCTATTACAATCTTTCATAAGCTTATACTTACTCTTACCTTGGTTTACCTTGTTGAATACTCAGAAAATGCTTTCATAATACAGGCAGTCCCTGGGTTACAAACAAGACAGGGACTGTAGGTTTGTTCTTAAGTTGAATTTGTTTGTAAGTCAGAACAGGTACATTTTTTAAGTGTAGCTCCAGCCAAAAAAATCTATTTTTACGCTTTTTGGATATCATAGGGAAGGGCTATCACCCCTGTAACATTTGTTTTGCTGTCTGTGCCCCTGTTCAGAAGATTTCACCTCACTTTCTGTCCCAATGACAATTGGATTTTGAAAATTTTGGGTTGTTAGGGAAACATGGACTAGTGATAAAGCATCAGTGGAGACGCCTTTTTCCTATGCTAACTCTTACAGGAGTGAATTTCCCTTCCTAGGGGTAGATTTCCTATCATTTCCTGTTGTCTCCCTCCGTTTGTAAGTTGGATGTTTTTAACTAGGGGATCGCCTGTACTGCTTTTTCAGTTGCCCTTCTGCCATTTCTACAAAGTCTTTTGCATTCTTCTGTCTACTACCTAAACTAGAACTTCGTGTCATTATGACCATTTTTTAAAACTGGCCCCATACTTAAGAAGTTTGACTGTAAAAAGAAAAGTTTGAAAGGTAAAGATAAAAAAAACCCTCACCATTACTTATCGGTTGACGTCAATATCTCTTGCAGAGCTAGAAGTGCTGCTGACTTTTTATCAAGTATATTGTATGGCTTCATCTCCCTGCTTTCACCCCCACCTGCTACATCACTAGTGTTTCCCTACAGTTTGCAGGGACACACTATTGATGCAGGGGTTGGAGGGGCACATGGGCACCAGGAGACACAGGCATTCAATACACCCATTAGTTACAGGTACAGGTGATTCTAACAGTGATCTTTAGCTCTGCAAAAGTCAAGATTGGAGTCAACTTATTATTAAGGTTGGGTATTATAATGTACTTTTCAATGCTGTATGTTGTTTCAACCCTTACCCCTTCCTGCTGACTGTACACATATATAGGGCCTCATGGAAGTGAGTCTTTTTCCATGGGGCCACATATAAGCGCTGCTGTGTTTGTGCTGAGAGTGCACTGCACAGCACTCCCCCAACACAGAGACTGAACTCTCACAGATCGGGAACTGGGAGGCCCGGTTCCCAAAAACCTGATCACTGTGATGGCCTCTGTCATTCTATCTTTTTCTCTTTGCTAGAGGAGAAAAGTGTAAACAAAAACAAGTGTGTATAAAAAAGAAATAAAATATTAAAGTGATTGTAAAGTCTTGTTTTTTTTTCTATAAAAATAACAAACATATACTTACCTGCCCTGTGGAGTGGATTTCCACAGAGCAGCCTGGATCCTCCTCTTCTCGGGTTCCTTCTTCTGTGCTCCTGGCCCCTCCCTCCTGTCGAGTGCCGTGGGGGCACCCGAGCCGAGTCACAGCTCCCTGTGTCCATTCAGACATGAAGCTGCGGCCTGGCCCAGCCCCTCTCTCTTCTGATTGGCTGACTTACTTGATTGACAGCAGCGGGAGCCAATGGCACCACTGCTGTGTCTCAGCCAATCAGGAGGGAGAATCTCAGATGGCTGAGACACTCGTGGACATCACTGGACAAAGATGGGTCTCAGGAAAGTATTAGGGGGACGAGGGGGGCTGCTGCGCACAGAAGGCTTTTTATCTTAATGCATTCTATGAAAAAAAAACTTCTGACTTTACAACCCCTTTAATATTTATAAATAATAATAAATAATAATAGTTGGAGTTAGGTTCGAAGATCATGATCAGAGTCAAAGGTCAGGATAGGTGTATTTTAGGGTAGGATTAAAAATAACTTTTTTTTAAATTTAGTGTCAATGCGTTATAGGTAGATTAAAAAAATATAAATATGCACTATTGTTTTTGGGCCCTACTACAGGTAAAACACAAATAACAGAAAACTTTTGTAGTATCACTGCGATTGCCAGGAGCAGGAGAATTTATTTTGGATTGTTCTTTGGTGGTAGGTTTTTTTTTCCCCAAAAAAGTTTTATTTAGTAAAAGAAGTAAATGAAGCAAATCAGATTCAGGCAGTACATAGATAAAAGCATGTATTGTAACCCCTACATACAGTATTGAAAACAACATAAGTACATAAATGTGGAAATCATTTTGAAGTGTGTCGTGTCAAGACTGACAAGCCGGGCTATTGTTACCTAAAGAGATGCATAAAAGTTTTTTCTACTATGCGTGCCAATATTTCTTGGATAAAAAAGAAAAAATCAGGAGATATTACCATTAACCACTAAAGCTCTATTCGGTATGAAAAAAACAAGGTATAATTTATCTGGATACACTAATTAGTTGTAATGCTATGTACAATTTTAATAACACATGTCAAAGTTTTCAGATGGTATAAAACATGTTTTACCCTTCGTAATAAAGGGGTTGATCTACTCACAGAGAGGTTTATTTACTATAGCGCTAATATGAGAATGGGAGAATAAATGCTCTCAAAATAGTCTGCTTTTAAGCTGCTTTAAAAAGTGATATATAAACTGTGAAATATCATTGAGCCTAGGTTCACAATGACAGCGGGAATGAAATTGTGCAATTTCAGCTGAACTCGCACAATTTAATTCCCGCATGTCATTCCAACCTCGGGGGCAATTTCAGAGACATCTGTGTGGGTTTCTGCACAGATGTCTATTGAAATTGCACCCCTAAGTCACCAAAAGTAGTAAAGATACTACTTTTGGGAATTGGTCACACCGATTCGGACAGTGACATTGCCAGCAATAGCCGCAGATTTGGCAAGAGCTATATTAAATTCCCAATTAGCGCTTGCCTAAAAAGCGCTTGCGAAAGAAAAATTAGAGTTATATAGCTGAATGCAAGTTTCAACCATTGATTATAATGGCACAATTGTTACTTCCACCAAAAAATACATTTTAATTTTGAGATGAACTGTTTATTTCTCTAAAATAAATTGTCTTGGCAGCAATGTTGCTTCATATTTTTTGTTTTTAACCACTTGCCGTCCACGCTATAGCCAAAAGACGGCTACAGCATTGACTTCATTTGCCGGGAGGGCGTCCCTGAGACCCGCCTGATCACACGCCGGAGAAAGGGGTCAATCCCGACCCCTTACCACGTTAACAGCTGTCAGCCAATGATAGCTGATCATGTGATGTAAACAGAGCCAGTAATTGTCTATCAGCGTGAGGAGGAAAAAAAGCCGATCACTGGTGGCTGCAAGAGGGACATTGGTCCGATCATGGAGGTACCTACCAGTACCCACCAGCGCTATCTACCAGTGCCCACAGTACCACCCATCAATGCCCACAGTGTCATCTCACAGTGCCACCTATCAGTGCCCTCAGTGCCACCTCACAGTGCCAGCTATCAGTGCCCACAGTGCCACCTATCAGTGCCCACAGTGCCGCCTATCAGTGCCGCCTATAAATTAATCAGTGCGTCATTACCAGTGCTGCCCATCAATACCACCTACCAGTGCCACCTACCAGTGCCCATCAGTGCTACCTACCAGTGCCCATCAGTGCCATCTGTCAGTGCCACCCATCAATGCCTCTCATCAGTGCCACCCATCAGCCCTGGGAGGCGAGGACTAAAAAAATTCAGAAATGTATCACTTAGGTGACCGCCTTCTCCACTGCTCCTCTCTTGACCAACAGAAGCCTCAAAACTAGATTTTCCACAACATTGTAACCTATCAGAGTCTGGAAAAGCGTTCGATAAGCTTCTCTTTAAGGTGTCCGCAAAAGATTTAATCTTCTGCACTCTCTGTGGGGACGGAATGAGTTCTGAATCTTTCCCCTTATAACAGTGGTCAAGGAGGGTTGCCAACCAATAGTGATCCTTTTCCTTTACGCCACATATTCTTGGGTCCTTTCGCAGGCTTTGAAGCATGAGGGAGCCTATGCACTGCAAATTTGTGGAGGCATGAGTAGCAGACTCCTCAGGGTAACTAAGGATTATAGTATCTGGAACTGCCTCCTCCCAGCCATGTACTACTCCCAAAGGTTCTGTGGATGGAAAACCATCTCGTACTGTTTGACGTATGTCTTCCTCTGCTTCAATGCCTCTGGAACTGCCAGAATCCTCCTCTCTCCTCTCTCTCCTATTGTGTGTTCTGTGGCATTGGAACAATGGTGTCTGCATAAAGTGGACCTTGAGAGGAAAGGAAGTCCTCTTCGTCCCGCTGCTCTGCCTCAATGCCCTGTCCATAATGCCACGCAGAGTCTGCTCCAGCAGGAACACAACAGGGATTGTGTCACTGATGCATGCATTGTCACGTCTCATCATCCTTGTGGCCTCTTCAAATGGTGACAGTACAGTGCATGCATCATTTATGAGCAGCCATTGGCGTGGGGAAAAAAAGCCAAGCCGGCCTGAGCCTGTCATTGTGCCATACTCACACAGGTACTCGTTGACAGCCCTCTGCTGCATGTGCAGTCGCTGCAGAATTGCCAAAGTCGAGTTCCACCTGGTGGGCATGTCACAAATCAGGCGGTTTACTGGCAGGTGGAATTCCTGCTGAATTTCAGCCAACCGAGCACTGGCTGTGTATGATCACCTAAAATGGCTACACACTCTTCTGGTCTGCTTTAGTAGATCTTCCAACCCGGGGTACCTATTTAGGAAACGCTGCACCACCAAACTGAGGACATGTGCCAGGCCTAGTACATGTGTCAACTTTCCCTGTCTAAGGGCGGACAGGAGGTTTGTTGTACCTGTCAGAAAAGCTTTCACCTGCTGGTGGCACTGTCAGAACTATGGGCCATAGTACTGGTGTCCACCAGCGGGTATCTCCCTGCAGTCTGGAGCCGACATCATCTCCTGCAATCAGGCGTCACCTGAGACTGATTGTAGGAGGTGTATATATACCCGGCAGATGCTGCACACATTTGCATTGGTATTGTTCCTTGAGCCCTGACCTGTGTTTGTTAGCCCTTGGTCCTGTATCCTGATCCTGACCCTGTATCCTGTTATCCCGCTATCCTGTTTTCCTGTGACCACGTATCCGTTTCTGGACCCCTGCCCTGCAGCCTGATGCCTTCCACCTGTTCCCCCTGTCTCCTGTTACCCTCTCCCTGTCCTGTCTTGTTCCCAGCCCAATCTGCTTGATCTCCCTTGTATGACCCTGGCTTGTTTACGATTACATCTTACTCCTGTATATATTTTTGGTTTAGGCAGTTATTTGTTGTGTGTCATTGGGGTTGGTTGCTGGTTAATCACTGTTTGTCATATTGGAGGTGCGTTTACTTTTTTTTTACTTTCCTTATAGTAAATTATAGTATTTTCACTTTACATGTGTTTGGTTCACTCTGTTGCAGTCCACACACTTCTGGTCGCATCAGTCCATGACAGTGCCATTATCGCACACCACCATTCCTGGCACCAGCTGGCATGGCGTGAACCTTCTCTGGGCCTGTCCCTGAACAACTGCAAGAATCTCTGCTCCGGTCTGGTTCCTGTCCCCTAGACACACCAGCTGAAGCACTGCATGGCACCTTTTAGCTTGACTCATTGAATAGCCCTTTGAACGCTTAGGGGGTACTTGAGGTTCATAGGACAATTCAGCGGAGATGGGCATGGAGAAGCAGGAGGTAGAACTGACGAATCTGGCATCATCACCAGCTGTATGGAGACGTGGGGGAACAACAAGCTGCAGCACTGGGCCCCTGTCCTGCATCCTTCTGAGTTGCAAGCAGAGATACCCAGTTTGCTGTGAATGAAATATATCCTCCCTGCCCATGCTTGCTTGACCACGTGTCAGCAGTAATGTGGACTTTGTGAGTGACTGCCTTGCCCAATGATGCCACAACATTGCCTTCCATGTGATGGTAGAGAGATGGAATGGCCTTATGTGAAAAGAAATATGGACTGGGAACCTGCCATTGTGGTACAGCACATTCTGCACATTCTGCATATTCACACATGTACTAAAAACGGCCCAGACAGCTGAGCTGTGGGAAATGGTCCAGGAGATAACAGCTCCACAATGTGATGGAATAGGGTGGCTGCTCTCTACTCTTTCATGATGGCTGCCTCGTTGGGGTTGTGCCTCACCCTCACTTTCTTCCTCTGCTCTATCCGGCACCCAAGTCAAGTCAGTGACCTCATCATCATCATCTCCTCCTCCATCCTTATTACCACTGGAGACAACTTGGCAATACGCTGTGGCTGGGGGAACATGACAGTGTTCTCCCCTCTCTGTAGGCTCATGTTCCTGCCTTCCTCAACCTCAGAACCAACATCTGAATCAAGTAATGGCTGTGCATCATTAAGGAGCAAGTGGCTGATGCTGTGTTCAAATAACTCAGCTGACTCTCCCATGCCTGATGCTGGGGCTATGGCATGAAGAGCTGTGGACAAGGAGGCAGGTTTTGCCACTCTGGCAGCTGCAGGGGACTGCACACTAGTCTCTGCTTGGGGGATGGAGGATGAGGAGGAGGAGGACGGTTTAAAAAGCCAGTCCACTACCTCCTCTGCATGCTGTGGCTGGATAGCATGGGCAACATCACTAAACAGAGGAAATGATGCCCTGCCTGAGGACTGACCATGTCCACCTTTTGCCTGTGGACACATAAGCTGCTGGCCCAGCCAAAACAGCCAATGTTCAGCCCAAACTCATGCTCGGGCCAAACCGTTTGCCCATTCTTAATTTTTAGATATGTAGCTTTCAAAAAAATAATAGCTTGTTATCTTTCTAGAAATGTCCTTGTTAAGGCACTTCCTGCTCTGTTTCCCAATTGATCACCTGCACTGTCACATGGGTTTCTGATGTAGACTACAGGTAACCATTTTAGTGCACATTATGCTGTCGTCTTCTATTCTCTCTATCAGGATGCTAGTCCTGAGCCATGCCATGCAGTGATTGTTGAGGCGTTTGTATGTAGACAGGAAGTCACTGAAAAGAGGCTTCATGTGATAAGCAACACTAAAAGATGACAAAGGATGAAAAAGGTCCAAAAGAATAGTTTCTTTTAAAAAATGCTGGTTGTTTCATACACAGTGCTTTAGCCAAGTGAATGTCATTAGGGTTCACATCGACATAAATTGGAGAGAGACAGTCTGAAAGTGATAGGCTGCTGCTGCATTCTCTTTAGAAAAGCCACAACATTCTTCATAATTATTTGTATACCTTTTACTAAATGTGCATTTGTAAATTCGTTGATATATATACTATATTGTCATAGGTATTGGGTTGCCTGCCTTTACATGCTCATGAACTTTATTGACATCCCAGTCTTAGTCCGTAGGGCTCAATATTGAGTTGGCCCACCCTTTGCAGCTAAAACAGCTTCAACTTTTCTGGGAAGGCTGTCCACAAGATCTAGGAGTGTGTCTATGGGAATGTTTGACCCTTCTTCCAGAAGCGCATTTGTGAGGTTTGTGAAGGGAAATCTCAAGGCATCAGCATACCAAGACATTTTGGACAATTTCATGCTCCCAACTTTGGGGGAACAGTTTGGGGATGGCCCCTTTCTGTTCTAACATGACTGCGCACCAGTGCACAAAGCAAAGTCCATAAAGACATGGATGAGCGAGTTTGGGATGGAGTCCTGACCTCAACCCGATAGAACACCTTTGGGATGAATTAGAGTGGGGACTGCGAGCCAGGCCTTCTCGTCCAACATCAGTGCCTGACCTCACAAATGCGACAAGATTTGAAGCTGTCCTAGCTGCAAATTGTGGGCCAACTCAATATTGAACCCTACGGACAAAGACTGTAGGGTTCATTATTGAGTTGGCCAACTCTTTGCAGCTATAACAGCTTCATCTCTTCTGGGAAGGCTGTCCACATGGTTTAGGAGTGTGTCTATGGGAATGTTTTACAATTCTTCCAGAAGCGCATTTGTGAGGTCAGACACTGATGTGGATGAGAAGGCCTGGCTCTCAGTCTCCGCACTAATTCTTCCCAAGGGTTGAGGTCAGGACTCAACCCTTGTGCAGGCCAATTAAGTTTCTCCACCCCAAACTCGCTCATCCATGTCTTTAAAGACCTTGCTTTGTGCACTGGTAAATGATAAAACAGGAAGGGGCCATCCCCAAACCACAAAGTATGGAGCATGAAATTGTCCAAAATGTCTTGGTATGCTGACGGCTTAGGAGTTCCTTTCACTGAAACTAAGGGGCCAATCCCAACCCCTGAAAAACAACCCCACACCATAATCCCCCCTCCACCAAATGATTTGGACCAGTGTACAAAGCAAGGTCCATAAAGACATGGATGAGCGAGTTTGGGGTGGAGGAACTTGACTGGCCTGCACAGAGGCCTGATCTCAACCCGATAAAACACCTTTGGGATGAATTTGAGCGAAAACTGCAAGCCAGGCCTTCTCATCCACATCAGTGCCTGACCTCACAAATGCGATTCTGGAAGAATGGTCAAATATTCCCTTAAACACACTCCTAAACCTTGTGGACAGCCTTCCCAGAAGAGTTGAAGCTGGTATAGCTGCAAAGGGTGGGCCAACTCAATATTGAACCCTACAGTCTTAGTCCGTAGGGTTCAATACTGAGTTGGCCCACTCTTTGCAGCTAGAACAGCTTCAACCCTTCACGCATTTGTGAGGTCAGGCACTGATGTTGGACGAGAAGGCCTGGCTTGCAGCCTCCACTCTAATTCATCACAAAGGTGTTCTATCGGGTTGAGGTCAGGACTCTGTGCCAGCCAGTCAAGTTCCTCCACCCCAAACTCGCTCATCCATGACTTTGGACTTTGTGCTTACTATGTTAAACGTTGATTAAAGTATCACATGAATTAAATTGATTCTTAGGATCATTTTAGGTTGAATCAGTTTAGTATCTACATTTTTGGGCAACATTTTTATTGTGCTATTTAAATGAGCTGACTGATTGTTGCACATTCAATGAGTTGTTTATCGTAATGTTTATCATCTTTGGCAGAAAAAACCTTTTGAGTGATTACATTCTAACCTTGTTGTTCCTATATTTGTAAATCTTTTTATTTATAAATGCATGGGAAATTGATTGCTAGAGGCTGTGAAAAATGACAAGACTAATATTGTTTGCAGTTTTACCTAACTAACCTACCTTAGTGATGTTGCGTGTATTCCCAAAGCATTGTAGAAAGCATATGAGAATAGTGCATGGCTAAATATTGCTCTCTATACAGACACATTAAGAATTGGTCACACCCTTTTAATCTGCATGCATTCAACCATTATTTCTATTTTTTTTAAACAAATGTAAAGCTGCAATTAGTGCTGCCTCTATTTATTTATTTCTCCCAATGGTGGAGAATTTAACTTCTTGTTTGGTATTTTTTAATATATGTACCTTTAGCTATTATGGCTTGTATTTTTGCTGCTCTGCTGCGATTGCATCACTGTGATGTGCACACGGTAACGCCATTATGCCACGTGCGTGATGATGCATTGGTGCATAGGCAATCGTGCACCGCGTCAACGAACGAGCAGGCATGCAATGGTGCCCATTTAAAGCCTAAACAACACAAATGGTGGCAGATCAAATTTTTACCAGCCTCTGAAACAGCTGGCTGAGACCAGTGAAACCGGTCAGGATTCTTGCCATTGTCCACCTCTCTTTGATGACTCAACACAGTATGGGATGAATTTACCCAGCAATGTATCCCCCATTGGACATTTTCTCCACTCACTATAGGAGATTTATCAACGATAAAATCTAATAAGTATAATTTACTTTCTTGGATATGGGACTTTCACCTTTTCATATCATGCTTTTCATGGATTACAATTATCTCTGGAACTGTGCCTGAAGGGTCATAGACCATCAGTGTGGTTGATTGTACTGTGCGAGGGGGGGAGCCAAAGCATGAAGATTTGCTGAGATATAATATGCAACATCTGACCCTCAGGTGGGTCTTCAACACCTTTGCATCTTCAGAACCTTGAATAACTGGCCTCCTCTAGACCACTGCACTGCATTAGCCTTGTTTGGATATATTCCACCTTTTCATAGTCCATGTGTTCTTTCTACAATCAGATATGAACTGTGTATATTCTCCCTGAGTTATAAGTTATATCCAAGTACCGCGGCTCAAGTGCCACAGTATGTAATAAGGGATTGCGCTGAATTGTTCCTTTGCAGGATTATCAGTCCAAATACAGTATAAAACCCTGCACAACCATATATATCCCCATCCACTGGCAATACCAGCCAGGGGGGTCAGGGTATATTAAATTTATTGACACACTGGGGTCACCAAAACCCATATATATGAGGTGAACGAATGGCTTTTAATGGTATGAGTGTTTTTCTTTGTTGTGTTATGTGGTACCAATTTTATTTGCTAACTTTTTCAATACTTGACTAAATAAAGTATTTTTCTAGTTGACACAGTGAGTTGTACCAATTTCTGCAATCATTTGTATATGAGGAGGTTGAGCTGGAATTAGGATTTTATTCTCAGTTATTGTGAGAGCTGCATTGTGGAGATCTTTGGAAGTGGTAAGGGCCCCAAGAGAGGTCTCAGGAATCCAACAGGTTTCTGTCTAGATGGCCATAATCTTTTGGTGACGTTCCTCTTCTAGATATGCGATCATATAATAACTTTTGATGCTAAGACATACACTAAACTTGTACAAATGGTAGTATGTCCTGGTTGTTTGTTTTTATTTATTTTTTGTCATTTCAGAATAGTTCCGTATTTCGATGACAGGCTTTGCTATACTTTTAATTACATTACCTATTTCTATAACTCAGAAGGTAAACAGCTCCACAGGGAAAACCAGTCCCAACTACAGAAAAATCCCTAACAAAACCCCTACAGACAAAAACAACAAAATAAAAAAACACCAAGAACAGATCACCCTGACTCAAAGACAATTATTGAAGTAGCAATATATTGTATATAAAAAAAACTACTAAACACAAAAATAAAGATCGATAATTTAAAAAAATCTTTATTCCTATGATTGTATCCCAAGACCCTAAAACAAGAAAAAATAGTAGAACTGAACTCAGCAATGATCAAAAAGCCAAAGAATTAAAAAAAAATACTGTCTTAATCAAAATACTGTGATCTATAAGTGCACTCAATATCTTTGAGTGTGCTTATGGATTAGAGTGTTTTGATTGAAGCACAGTGGTTTTCGACTATAATTATATATTTTTTTTTTTATTGTTGCTGAGTTTGGAGTTCTACTTCTCAGTTTTTCCCAGAGAATTTGGTTAATATCATTTAAGTTTTTTTAGCATTGGGTTATGGTTTTGGGATGCAATGATGGGAAAAATCTATTTTTGGACATTATTGATATTTGGTTTTGCGTTTTTTGTTAGGTGGGATTTCCATGTTATGATAATAAAAAGAGAAGTGTAGGAATCTAAAATAATAAACATACATTTTCACCTAGATGGCTGTAACATTGATATGAGTTGCAACTATCCCCCGCCGCCTCTACACTGAGAACTGAGTGATCAAAGTCCTCCTATTGCCCAGTTCTCAGGTTCACTCTGAACACAGAGCAGTGACTGTCACTGCTCTGTATTTGGCCCCTGTGAGCGCTGGACCATGGAGGAGTGGAAAAGGCTGACTCAGGCTTTCAGTAGTGGCTGAGCCAGCTGCCAGTCAGATATCTGGGTGGAGCCCAACATCATTGCCAGGAACCCTGCAGAGCCTGGACCGACTCTGTGACATTAGCCGACAGTGGACTTTAACATGCTGTCAGCTGAATTTGGGTCAGAGAAATGATGAGTTAAATGCACTCCTGTGATGCACAGAAAAGTATGGCAAAAGAGATTTTGCCACACTTCTCCTTTAACCACTTGCCACCCGCCCTATTACCAAATGACGGCGGCAAAGTGGTTTGCTATTTCTGACCGGACGTCATATGACGTGATCAGGAATATCAATCCGCTGCGCGCACCTGGGGGCGCGTATCGCGGCGATCGTTGTTGTGGGGTGTCATTCTGACACCCCGCAACACCGATCTGGGTAAAGAATCTCTGACGGAGACTCTTTACCACGTGATCAGCCGTGTCCAATCACGGCTGATCACTATGTAAATAGAAAGAGCCGGTGATCGGCTTTTCCTCACTCGCGTCTGACAGACGCGAGTAGAGGAGAGCCGATCGGCTGCTCTCCTGACAGGGGGGGTCTGTTTATCAGCACAGCCCCCCCTCGGATCCTACCCAGAACCACCAGGGAAGCTGCCCAGGACCACCAGGGAAGCCATCCACACTGGACCACCAGGTATGCCCCTAGACCCCCAGGGAAATGCCACTGTGTGCCCAGGCAGCTGCCAATCTGTGCCCAGGCAGCTGCCAATCAGTGCCCACTTCAATGCCTACCACTGCCAGTGCCACCAGGGATGCCCATCAGTGCCTCATATCAGTGCCGCGTATCAGTTCCCATCAGTGCCACGTATCAGTGCCCAGCAGTGCCGCCTATCAGTGCCCAGCAGTGCCGCCTATGAGTGCCGCCTATCAGCCCCACCCTATCAGTGCCCAGCAGTGCCGCCTTTCATTGCCCATCAGTGTCGCCTATCAGTGCCCATTAGTGCCAACCAGTGCCACCCATCAATGCCCATCAGTGCCGCCTATCAATGCCTATTAGTGCTGCATATGAGTGCCACCCATCAGTGCCGCCTACCAGTGCACATCAGTGCCGCATATCAGTGCCCATCGTCAGTGCACGCTCATTGGTGCCACCTCATTGGTGCCGCCGTATCAGTGCCTGTCAGTGCCGACCTATCAGTGCCCATCAGTGAAAGAGAAAACTTACTTATTTACAATTTTTTTTAACAGAAACAAAAGCAAAACTTTTATTTTTTTCAAAATTTTCGGTCTTTTTTTATTTGTTTAGCAAAAAATAAAAACCGCAGAGGTGATCAAATACCACCAAAAGAAAGCTCTATTTGTGGGAACAAAATTATAAAAATTTAGTTTGGGTACAGTGTTGTATGACCGCGCAATTGTCATTCAAACTGCGACAACGCTGAAAGCTGAAAATTGGTCTGGGCAGGAAGGTGTCTAAGTGCCCTGTATTGAATACAGCCATTATATACAGCCATTATATAATGTGTTTAAATTTCTAAAGAAAATCTTCTATGCACCACTAACGTTTAATAAATGTGACTTATTTAAAGCTACTTTCACTTTTCTGTTTATGTTTTCTGTTATTATGGTTCAGTAAGAAAATTACTGTTAAACCTTGTAGTCCATGACATTTGAGAGCATTAATTGAAATATCTGAAAGTGAGTTCTTGTTCCCAGTCACTGCCAGTATGGAAGATGATAAAGTAAGACTCTGATTATTATCAGACATATCTGTGCTTTGCTTCGCGAAAAGGGCTGAAGGAAATTGAGAGTTGTCTTTGAAACCTGAAAATGCTTTTTTTGTATAACAAACTTCCTACTTTTCCTTGACATACAGAGGACTCTGTATAGAACTGGATGAAAACCTTTAGAGGCATATTGACTCTGGTTTTCTACTTAGTTTGTATCAAACCTTTCCTGAGTGATACTGTACATGGGGGCTGCTGTTACCAAATGTTTCCTGAATGTGCTAGTTTTCTGGTTTGTACAAAGACCATTTGATTTTTATAAAGTATTTTTATGCTTGTTTAGGTAAGGGACACAAAATATTCAAGCAAAAGTGTAAACTTTATAGCCCAGTAACTATAATTTTCAAAACAAAAATTGCAATGTAAGCCCCCAAAAGAAAAAAGGCTCTCCTTTTCTAGAAAACCTGTGCTATGCCCTTTCAAAGAAAAGCAACAGGTTTGTTATAATAAAATATATATAATATATCCCTACACTGGCTTTCGATTGCCTAGCGAATTAAATTCAAAATACTAACCACAACATACAAAGCCATTCACAGCTCTGCCCTGAGCTACATCACCAATCTTGTCTCCAAATATCACCCAAACCGTGCTCTCTGTTCCTCTAAAGACCTTCTGGTCTCAAGCTCCCTTGTCTCCTCCTCCCATGCTCATCTCCAGGACTTCTTCAGAGCCTCTCTCATTCTCTGGAAATCTCTACCTCAATCTGTCCAGCTATCTCCTACTCTGGCTGCCTTTAGGCAAACCCTGAACACTCATCTCTTCAGGGAAGCCTATCACGCCTCCAAATAATCTTTTATCACTTCCATCAGCTCATCCCTCACAGTTATAGCTTTTTGTTACGACCTGCTCCACCTTATTAGATTGCAAACTCTTATGAGCAGGGCCCACTTAATCCTCTTGTATTTTATTTTACTATAACTGTACTGTCTCCCTTTTATACTGTAAAGTGCTGCGTAAACTGTTGGTGCTATATAAATCCTGTATAATAATAATAAGGTATTAAATAACTGTTTTTACTTATAGGATGCTTTAACTGACATGATATGCAGCTTGAAGGATGTCAATTTGATCTGCAGATGAATGCAGCATCAGTAATGAGTTCATAACAAAAGTTGATAAACTCTGTAACTCTGTGTTGCATAGACGTGACTGTAGTCACTACTACCATGCAATGCAAGTCCCAGCTGTTATTTTGACAGCTGGGAATCGCTGACAAGAGCAGCAAGGAAGCCACAGTAGGAGTAAGAGACAGAGTGTGTTTACTTATTATAATAAATAGATCTATTTTCACACGTCCCATGCTTGCACTATTGTTCTACTCATTTTTCACCCATGTCCACCTTGTGTTCTCCAAATATTCCACAGTTATTCTAAGATTATTTGTTTAGTTTGGTGTGTTTGCCTCATATTCAAGCCTTTATGTATTGTTTTAAAAACATCTGGCATATTGAAACTGAAATGGGTTTGCCTTCCCTTGGTAAATAGGCCACTTTGAGTCTTCAAAGATACTTTCTGGATGTGTCCAATATGGTGATCATAGCAGACATTTAGATGAAAAGCTATGCTGACTAACTTTTTTCAACAGTGACTTATTCAATCTGTAGGGGCGTGTTCACCCCAATAACCCCTCTATTCATTTCTAATGTCACATAGACACATAGAACATGACCAATTTTCACTTTGCCACAATTTGTTCCTCTTTCACTCCTGAGGGTATTTTATTTTGTATTTAAAATTCTATATTGTATAGTTCTTAAGAAACACTGCTATTGTATACAGGTAAACATGCCCCCCATCTTCCCCTCCCCCTCTCCCTTTTTCTTTCCTATTGCTTTTCTTGGCTTTTTATATACATCATATGTCTGTATTATACATCAGGCCTATATCTCAGGGCCCGCATGATTTTTCTGCTGTTTTTTCTGATACGAAAATCCAATAAATATTTCTAAAAAGAAAAAAAAAAGAACATGACCAGAGGTAAAAATACAGCCACAACCAGGAGAACATGAGAATATAAAGTCCATCATGGAGAGGGAGATCATGCACAGCATGGCACAACAACATGGCTACACAAAGTGAGGCCTGCTTCACAGAACCCTCAAAACAAGCTGACTTTTCTACTGTCGTTTTCTTTAACTACTGCAGGATATAAAGCATCCTACAATTTAACATACTAGTTTGATTCCTGTTTTATAGAAGAAAACACATCGAGTTTTATTTGTCTCTCTGACACCCTCTGCTTGTTTAGTTTGAACTGTGGGTTGAATCCACTCTGCTATCATTTTTGTTGTGCATTTCCTTATGACCGAGGAACTATGAAGGTAGAATATCACCCCAGTACAATAACTGTAACAAAGGACTCACTATGCCGATTTTCATATGCCAGGCAACTTGATTCTGAGGCTATACACGGGCTGTCACCACTTATACTAATCTGCTGTATTTCCCTGGGAGCATGGTATGGTAGGCAGAGTGCTAATTCTTGAAAAAGCATGGGGTTCATTATTTTGTTCATTATTAAAATGTGACCAACTTCACGTATGCTAGAGGAGTTAGCATCCTAGTTTATAAATCTCTTCCCCCCCTTTCAAATCATGGATCTCAAGCTGGACCCCCCCAAAGGGAAATACATGAGTGTATACACTATTGTAGACTGTATTAAATTGGTTTTCGGTGGCTTGTACAGAAGTACAAGGAGCTATCTGCCACTGTTAGAATCGTCAGAATAGCTCTCCCAGATTGTACTTAGTTCAATTAATGAACAATTCACATATTTTTTATGCAAACCCTGTATACATTTAAAGCAACGTATACAAATATATCTAGACACAGAATTACTGACTCTTTCCCCTCACTTACAAACTTGATTAGATGGTAATTTTACCCTGAAGGAAGTTCAGTATGCTAAAACCATCATCCAATCTGGTAGATAACTTGAGGACAACAGACTACCCAAAGAACTCTTCAAAACCCATACTGAGATCCTGGCCCCTTGACCAATGGAGACAAATACTGAGACACTATCATAGAAGCACAATTACAATCTTCTACGTTGAAGGGAATTGTGGTGGTGATTCCCAAACCTGACAAGAACCCAGGACTTTTTTTTTCTTCTGGGATCACATATGTGCCACCTCGGGTTCGTGCCTGGGGTCCGATGCATCCCTGTTCACCGGTTCAGGTGTGAATCAGGTCTAGATTTTTGCCTGAATTTGCACCTGAATCAGACCCAAAGACGCATAGGACCCTTTTTGAATGCAGACAACGGCCGCCCTGGACCTGTGTGAACCAGCTCCTTTGAGAGCCGGTCACACTAGGGCTGTCTTGCGAATTGGATGCGGGGAAACCTGCATCCAATTTGCATATGTGCAAACCCAGCCTAATTGTCTAATCTCACCTTTAAATGTGGATAGTAATTTATTGATTAAAATACTAGCAAATCATTTAAATAAGGTTATCTTGACTCTGGCACAGGGGAACCAAGCAGATTTTATGCCAGATAAAGGGACTAATATTAACTTAAGACACCTGTTTACCAATATTAGTGTGAACCACTCAGTAGTGGAACAGGAGTGTTTGCCTCCTTCGATGCTAAAAAGATGAAATAGTGACCACTATAGGTGAGTTTCTGAGACCACAGCTTCATGTAATAGATAGATGCCTGTATATTTATAGTACACGGTGTGTTTTTTTTATTTTAGGTGATGTCGATGTTGTGGAAGAAGAAACACATTTCACAAGTGCAAGTGCACAGATCCTCATTGGGGAGATAATGGTATGCAATAGGGATTTACAGAAGATCAAGGAAGACATCAATGATGTTGGAAAAAGACTCAAAAACATCATTGATGTTTTGGGCAGAATCTAAAACACACCAACATTTTTCAAATTGTTTATATTTTTCTAACTTTTTTTTTAAATTTTGAAAGCCAAATTTTGAAGATGCATACAGTGTGTCAACATGTGCTATCTGCCACCACGGGATATCAATGTACACGTTTTGTGGGTGCAACCCCTTCCTCGCAACTAAAGTAGATGAGAGGAAGGGGTTGCACCCCCGAAACACGTCCATTGATCCCCCCCCAATGGGAGCTAGCACATGTTGACCTTAGGCATGGGATCAGGAGGGAAATCCCCATTTTGACTCCCAATTTGTGTGCATCTTCAAAATTTGTCTTTCACAGGGGTGACATCACCTCATCTGATGAAGGCAATATCGACACAGTTTGGACTAATGTCTGATATTGCCTTTATCAAAGTTGAAGTTTGTAAGTTCCTGAGTTGTGTCTTGTTTTATGGTTTTAAACATGCCTGTTTAACACAAAAAAAGATATTTCTACTGTCAAAAAAAAAATTATTAAAAAATATGTTGGTTTGTTAAAAAACCCTTTTCTAACACGCATGTGAATATACACAGAGTAAAAAATGTTTCTACTCAACAATGTGTGACTTCTTCATTCAATGCTCAATAGCAGTTTTTTGAGTAAATAGTAGTGACAATGGGGGTTTTTTACTAAAGGCAAATCCACTTTGCACTACAAGTGCAGTTTCAGTGCACTTTCAGTGCACTTTCAAGTGCACTTTTGCAGTGCACTTGTGGCACAAAGTGGAGTTTCCTTTAGTAAATAACACCCACAGTGCTTTATAATTTGCAACAATCAGGCCATTTTCGTCACTCCAAAAAATTAGTTCATGGTGCTGAAAATGATGAATATTTTTATCAGTAATTACATATATTAACAACAAAACAAGGTGTGTGTGTGTAGCAGACCCACAACATAATAGTTAGCTGAAGAAGAGATTGTCACCTCATGTATCAAAGAAATTACGTTTGCACTATTGAAGAAAATGGCCAAAAAGAAAAGCCCATTGGGTTAGGAGACAGGAAATATTATTTCAGTTTAAAATAAAACTTTATTTTAAATAAGTTTCTTAAACATTTTCTGGCATATCAATGGCCCCCCTACCCGCAAAGTAGTTTTTAGACAGACCTCGCGGGCGCTTTGGGGGGGCAAGCCAGGACGGCCAACTTCAAACGCCGTCAGGGTTTGGTTTTGAAATCTGGACTCAGGCCCAACTGAGGCCACATAGTTCATAGAATTTCTCCTTAAAAAGTTGTGGAGAATGCAGCATGCAAGGGTTATATGGTTAAGTTTATATTCCGCCAAGTTGATTGGCATAAGGAATAGGCGGGGAATAGGCGGAACCAGTTGGCCATTATCCCGAAAGCATTCTCCACCACTCTTCTGGCTCTTGGCAGCCGGTAGTTAAAAACCCTCTGGTCCGGGGTGAGGGTCCTCATCGGAAACGTCCGCATCAGGTGATCACCCAGCCCAAACTCTTCATCAGCGACAAAGATGAACTGCAGACAAGCCACATTGTTTTTCGGAGGTGACAATCCCAAGCCACCACTCTGGAGCCATCCATAGAACTCGTCTGGGCGATGACTTCATCTTCCGACATCCGGCCATTCTTCCCCACATCCACATAGAGAAACTCATATGTCACCGACACCACCGCCAACATAACAATACTATTAAACCCCTTATAGTTGTAATAGTATGACCCCGAATTGGGGGGTGGGACTATGTGGACGTGTTTCCCATCTATTGTCCCTCTGCAATTGGGAAAGTCCCACCGCTGGGCAAATTGGGAAGCCACAGTCTACCATTCCTGTGGCGTTGAAGGAAACCGTGGAGTGAAACAAGAAAAAAGAAAAATTAGTACTTTTGCACATAACATTGCAAGCAGATTCAACACAAACATTACTGGCCAACATCAGTATAACATTTATTTGAAGGAGTATTTAAAGACAAAAATATAAGGTTCACTTATCAGATTCCTCACCCCCCTCTGATGGTCCATTGTAAAAATTTTAGGGTGGGGGGAGATGTTTTGAACATGTAACCCTCTCCACTTCATTGAGAGCTGAATGCATACATAATGTGTGGTACTTTGGCCAGCCCCTCCTTACTTACACTATTGGCAGCCCACTGGACAGGAAAGAAGTGTCATCATCCAAAAATATGAATACACACTGTACAAATTGAAGCACATTTTTACATTCTACAATTACCTATCAAAATAATAGGAGGACAAAACTTTAAACAGTACCTTTTGAAAGTATTTAGGCAGGCCCTTTACTACATGCTTTGGTGAATTCATCCATAAATATGACCACAAAAGAGGTAGGTATATTGTGTATGGGTTTGGCAAAGTCAGCAGATAGAGGATTGGTATCAGTTGACTTAGCGGTTGGGGGGGAGGGAGGGTTCCAAATGAGTTTGGGACCCCAAAAAAAGCCTCTGGCACTCTGCCTGAATTTAAGGACACAAATAACATTTGTACACATTTTAGGGGGTGTTTAGGGCACTACTATGGTGCTGCCAAAATACATTGTTAAGTGACTAGACTAGGTGTGTATGGGCCCAGGATAGCATGCTGGGGAGGTTAGTGAAGGCAAATATGCATGAAGGACAAAAAAGGAACTTGAAAAACTTCCAGCATGCATGAGGATAAAGAGGACATTCACAGCATATTACAATCATGGTAATTAGGGAATGATGAAAGAAATACAGTACATTAGCAAACATTAAATATTTATAATGTGATGTTAAAGGAGAAATATTACCTTAATATAGTCCTTCTGCAGAACCTGAATGATGGCAGAACAGGTCTCTGGAATAATGATCCCCAGAGCCTGGGAGGAGATGCCTGTCGAGAACTTGATGTCTTGCAGACTTCTCCCCGTCGCCAAGTACCGCAAGGTGGTGACTAGCCTTTGTTCAGGAGTGATGGCTTGCTGCATGCAGGTGTCCTGCTTTATAATATAAGGGGACAGCAAAGCCAACAGACAGTCAAAAACGGGGTCCGTCACCTGGAGATAATTCTCACAGATCTCCCGCAACAAAGGCATGTGAGAGAATTGGTCATGCTGGAGCAACCAATTCTTCGTCCATGAACTCCTCCCCGTCCTGTTCATTGACTGGGCTTGGTTCAAAGTAAGAACCCCAACACCAAGCCCCTGCACAGCACGAACACTACAATGAGTACGTACCCGCAACATGGCTTCAAAACGGTCGGCTGGTCAGAACGCACTGAAAATCAGAAAGGCCTGAGAAGAGCGGGCTGAAAATCAGAAACGAGCGGACAAGAACACACTGAACATCAAATATGTAATATAAAAATATGCACTGAAAACCAGATCCGAACAGACTACACGCACTGAAAACCAGATACGAACCCACAAGCACAAACTGAAGAGCAGTAACGATCTGAAAAGCACGAGGCTGAAAAGCGCGAATCGTCTCTCACCAAACTTCTACTAACACAAGATTAGCAGAGGGAGCCCAAAGGGTGGCGCACTTGGTATTGAACTCCCCTTTTATAGTGCCGTCGTACGTGTTGTACATCAGCGCGTTCTTGACGTTCGGAATTTCCGACAACATTTGTGCGACTGTGTGTATGCAAGACAAGTTTGAGCCAACATCCGTCGGAAATCCAGGATTTCGTTGTCGGAAGGTCCGATCGTGTGTACGCAGCATTAGTCTGAAAAAAGAACATCCAGTTCAACCAATAAAAAGGGGAAAACAAAACAAACATTTTTTTACAATCCTATAAACACAATCCCATACCCACAGTTAATCTAGAGGAAGGCAAAAAACCCAGAAAAGCATGATCCAATTTGCTCCAGCAGGGGAAAAAATTCCGTCTTGATCCCCCAAGAGGCAATCAGATGATCACTGGATCAACATTACCTATAAATGTTAGTATCCAGTTATGTACATTTAGGAGATAATCCAGGCCTTTTTTAAAGCAATCTACTGAGCTGAACAGAACCACCTCTGGAAGGAGTCTATTCCACATTTTCCTCTTACTGTGAATAAGCCTTTCTGTATTTGGAGATTAAATCTCCTTTCCTCCAGATGTAAAAAGTGCCCCCTTGTCCTCAGTTCTTCTAATTTTTTCCCATAGCTGAGCTCCTCCATGTCTCTTATCAGTTTGGTTGCCCTTCTGTGCACTTTCTCCAGTTCCTCAATATCCTTTTTGTGAATTGGTGCCCAAAACTTAACTGCATATTCCAGGTGAGGTCTTACTAATGATTTGTACAGTGGTAAAATGTACTCTCTCTGGAGTCTATCCCTCTCTTAATGCAAAAAATGATTTTGCTTCTCCACCATTGAAACCTCCAATTGTACTGCCCCTAGTATGTAATTGTTTTCTACATAACCGGCAGATGCACTTAAGTGCTACAGTGCATATTTTAGTAAGGGATGGCCATAATTTTACTTTAAATTTCATTCTCTACTGCAATATAAAAAATTAATTTGCACCTTTCATTTGACTCTCTTCCATATCTTTATATTTTAGCGCTGGTAACCAAATGGTAACTAAATGTAAATAGCTTGGTGGCACACTCTCTTTTTTTTTTAAATACACAAAAACCTCCCGCATTTGCAGGACAATGGATAGGTTCTACCTTTCATCCTATCCTTTTTCACAACATTATTTTTAGTGTTGATGTCTACTGTAATTTAACCCCAACTTTACACAAGTTCTTGATATTACAATTACTAGCATGTCAGAATGATCTAGTCATCTATTCATATATTTTTTTTATTTTGTAAGCTATGTTAGTAGTCGAAACAAAAACTGTTCTGTTGCTATATGAATGTGTACATTCTTTGCACTTGAATGATTTTCTCAGCAGGAAGTTGCCCCTTGTGACACAAATCCCATTTTATGTGAGATTGATTTTTTCTCTCTTGAATGGAGCTAGGTATTCATTGCTTCCAAAAGGTAAAAAAATGTTTTATTTAATGGTATATCAAAAATGCATTACAAGTTGTCACATTTTTCTGCTAATCACAAGACACATTCCAACTAGGGGGCACTTGCAAGCAGCAAAGGGACATGGACACATATTAACCTTGCTCCTCAACAACTAAGAGTATTAGCCAGGTGAAGAGCAACTCCGAGGCTTTTTTATCCCCTCAAACCCCACATTGCACTTCACCCTATTATGGGGAAAAAATCACTATAACTCCAGCTTCCAGAACACAGGTATAACTCCAGCTTCCAGAACACAGGTCCCACTCAAAGCACAGCCTACATTCTCAATATTGCAGGAAGAACATCAGCCTTATGTACCATGCACTCAACACTTGCCTCTATTGGGGACCCTGATCCCTCCTCAGGCACCTAGAGTAGCTCTATTTCTCAGCCTGCCCGACAGGTTCCCTCAAAACTCCTGGACAAATTAAAATCTATGCTTCAGAAAGAACTCAAAGACGCCACCAATAAACTCACCTCTTATCTCACAAAAGATATTAGGCTGCTGGGCAGGATCACTGACACCTTAGAGGACCATGAACTGGTGGTCCTAAGAAATTAACTTGACCAAGCTCTCCTGTTGCTTGAAGATCACAAAAACGTGGTTAGATGCACAGGACACGGAGCCCCAAAAACCAGAAGACCCTCCATATGATATCATCAATAAATCTACATTCTATCACTCGAAAGAAGCATTATTCCAAACTTCCTGTGACAAGCCATATTTTAAATTTCAAGGCCACCAATATCAACTGTTTGCATATTTTGCAACAAATACAATGCTGCTGTCAAATTAATAACTTTACCAGAATTCTCCTATCTAACCAGAATAATTACAAACAGGGTTCCACCTTTAAAGTGATAATAAAGTCTTGTTTTTTTGTTTAAAAATAACAAGCATGTTATACTTACCTGCTCTGTGCAGTGGTTTTTTGCAAAGAGGAGTCCAGATCCTCCTCTTCTCAGGTCCCTCGCTGACACACCTGGCACACACTATGGGGGCACCCAAGCCAAGCCACTGCTCTGTGTGTCCATTCAGACATAGAGCCGTGGCTCGACGTCGCACCCTCTCTCTCCTCTTTGGCTCACTGACTTTTTCAGCAGCGGGAGCCAATGGCAACATCGCTGGATTGAGATGAAGCTCAAGTAAGTATTAGGGGGGCTGAAAGGGGCTGCTTCACACAGAAGTTTTTTTTATCTTGATGCATAGAATGCATTAAGATAAGAAAACCTTCTTCTATCAACTTAAAGTGGTTCTAAAGGCAGAAGGTTTTCTTATCTTAATGCATTCTATGCATCAAGATAAAAAAACCTTCTGCCTTTAGAACCACTTTAAATTGATATTTGCTTACAAGTGCCAGCCCACTTGTTCTTTACACCAGAAGAAGCCACAGAAAATGTGGAATCCCTGCAACTACTTATTTGCACAAGACTACAAGAAAATTAAGCCAAGTTACCCTCTCCTAGACCTCAAGCTTATGTATGAAACCACTGTGGAAAAGCCTAACACCTGCTTCAGACATCACTGCTTATTCCCCACAATTTTGGTGACACTGTTGACAAGAGCAAAAGGAAATTTCCATCTGTATATGTAAACTTTATTTTTAATGACGTCCAGCAGGGGGCGGAGTGCCCTTCTGTTTCTGAGAGTGATAGGAGAGAGGTCTTGGTAGAGGATAATGGCATCAGCATTAAAACGAATTTGATCATTCAACCTTGCTTTAGCCAGAATATCTTCTTTCATAGTAAAGCTTTGCAGGCAACATATTATGTCCCTTGGAGGAGAGGTGTCTGGGCCTTTGGGTCGTAGGGCTCTATGAGTTCTGACAAATTCAATGGAGGCATCCTCTGGTGTTTCTAGCAGACTATTAAATATTTTTTGGAGGGCTTGTTTAATCTGCTCAGGTGGGGCAGACTGCAGGATTCCCCTCACCCTGATGTTGTTGAGTCTGCCACGATTATCTAAGTCCTCAATTTGTCTGTTCATCATGATTAGGTGAGCAGTGTGGGAGTCTGTAGTGTGTACAAGGCGCTGTATGTTCTTATCCCTGTACTTCCCAGCTTTCTCTGCTGTAGCCAGCTTCCCAGTCAGCACTAGCAGATCTGCTTTAAGGTCTGTGATTGCCACGGAAAAAGTATTTTTAATGTCTGCAGCTATGGCAGTCATGTCTGAGAAGGTAAGTGGGTGGTCAGGGGAGGATGCATCCCTTGCCAGTTCCTCTTATGCTGAGAGCGCCCACTCACTGCATGCTGCCTCGTGACGGGCCTGCATCATCTTGTCAGCGAGAATGCCGGGGCGAGCCACGGCCTGAGACTTGAACAAGGAGGAGATGTTTCTGTTGGAAGAGGCGGCAGACGATCATTGCTGGCAGTTCTGAGAGGAGTGGTGGAGAATCCTGCCCATCTCGATGCCACCGGGAGATCTATATGCTTTAGAAAGGCTGCTGGGTTCACGGAGCTCCTCTAGTTTGCTGTCATCCACTGCACTGTCCAAGCCATGCCCCCCTGTTCCCCACAGTTTTGGTTGATTGACAGGATGAGTAAGATCAATCCAGCTAACCTTACACTCTGTAATAAGAGCAGATCCCTACACACCCCATTGGTTGGAGACGTTCAGGTTCTACTGTTGCCTACTGCTTTGGGTTCTTTTTGGTTGTCACTCACTTCATGGAGATACTGATTTTTGAACAAACTTGCATCCTGGCCTGTGCGACCATTAGAGTTTTCAAATCTTTTTATTTGCAATGGAGGCCTGAACTCCATGCTACCCTTCACTTATCTGAGCGTGTTGGAGGCTCACTATGCCTTTTTGGCTTAGAATGCTATTTTAAGTTGCATTTCTATTAACTCCAGCATGCAGGTAGCCTGACTAAGAGAACAGGGTCCAACAATGTCCGATCTCAATACCACAAAGCTTGACAGACGTGACCCCCTCTCTCCTGTCTACTGACATGTGTCTATTAAACGTCTGAAAATACCACACACAAAAGGGGGATTGTTCTTTGTTCCTCTCAGAATGTTGCTGGACATCAGGTCTACTCCTTGTTGTATACCCCTATATCCAGTTTTATATACGTCATACTTAGGCTGTTTAGTGTTTATGATGCCTTTTCTCAAATATGGTTTATCTCCTCTACTTAGATTTGCAGGAGACATAGCACACTGTTCGCACACTTTGAAAAACACACTCGTCCTGTCAATACCTATCTCAAAGTATGCCAGAGTATGCTCAATGACTCTACCCTGTACCCTTCCTTTTCAGCAGATCATCCCCATTGCCGAAGTTCTCCTACATCCAGCCTATTCTCTGAACTTACACAGTTTACAGAAGCTCTCCACATTTTTGGATGTGCTTCACTGAACGCTTTGTCCCTGATTATGACCAATACTCTTAGGCATGACAATTCTTATGAAGTTCTTACTGTTTTTATCTTTACCACTCTCTCTTTGTTCCCTCATAAAAGATCTAAGGCCATTCCACTATTTTAATTCTCATAAATATGGACAATATGTCTATAAGATACCAGGCTTTCATTTGCCTTCTGTCACACATTCCTGACCAAAGACTACCCCACCTTGTTCACAGCATGTGCCTAATAAAAGGTTCAGAGGAATCCCTATTGCTTTCTGTTGTAATATTTCCTTTGCCTGTACCTTGGCGATAACTAACCCCACAGATATTTTTTTTTCTGGAGTAAGATATACTACATTGAGATAACACTTGTAACATATTGTGCCCTGCGTTTACTCCAAACAGAATTTTTTTCTCATCTTCCAAATGTAATACAACATAAAAAGGAGTGCTAATTGTAGCTGAAGACTCAAATCTAATTCTAAACCCTTCTTTAGACTATCAACACTGCAACCTAAATTTCTGCTCAAGAATCCCAGATGCTCACCCTTCTTGAATCACTAGATTTCATTTACATATGAAGCAAAAGTACTCCACAAGCCAGGGACTTCACCTTATAGTCAAATCCCCCTAAACCTTTTTGTTGAAATAATCAAACCCTTTTATCACTTCAACAATTATCCTTTCGTTTTTCTAAGGCTGGTTAGTGTCATACCATGGTCTGAACATAACCCGATACTTTCCATCAAATTTAATAGCACATACAGAATTTCTTTTCTGATACCTCCACTCAGTCTCCTCTTTGTTCATAATTTGGGAAGCTGATGATTTGAGGACCTATTATCCAAATGGCTACATGACAAAAAAGCATTATGGAAACACAGAACAAAATAACTGTTTAGTTTGTTATCCTCTGCAGAAGAAAAGAGTGGCAATCCCCAAAAATGTGACCTCTTCTTGGTAACTAAACTTGAGAAAGTATTATGCTGGTACAAACACAGATACTAACCCTTTGTTAATAAATCAGGATCAGTGCTGACAAAAAGACAAACAAAATGCTAAAATATTTTACCCAATCCAATGGAAGGGTGGAACAGATAATCTCACCTCAGACCCTTCCAAAATAGTTTCTATCTTTGCAGACTTTCTTTGCAGAAAAGGCATTCCAACAACTTCCTTGTTATTTCCGAAAAGACCAGTGTCTCTTTTGACATGGACGTCAATCAAAACTAGGTACTATTAATCCTGATGGATTCTCCACAATTTGCTACAATAAATATTCACAACTTCTAGTACCCCACTTAAAGCAACTTTTTAACATACTTAAATTGGATCACTCACTCAAACCTATCCTCCCTTCAAGCACACTTCATGATCGTTTCCAAATTTCTTCTCAACCTCAATAATTGGGATTTGGTGTGATTATTGAGAGAAAGCATATTTCCCCTTTTTGCCTATACTTCCAATCACAAATTACCCACTCTTCCCAGGACTAGACAGCCTAGAACCTTTACTTTGTGGACTATGCATCAACTTTTCCACATCTATCATTTACAACAGCAAAGTATTCCTGGTATGTTAGCATTTGAAGCCCCAATAAATCTCACTTAAATAACAAAAGTCATAAAAGTCCATAAAAGTAATTGGAATCAACAAACGTGAAGATGTATATTAAAACAGCACTGTATGGGCAGCTCCTCCCAGATACAGGAAAGAATCTCTGCAAAACAACAAGAACACACAGGGGGGCGCCTCTAAATGCAATATTGTATACAACCTTAATGGAGCAGCCAAATAAACGCTCACATTTGTTCCATAAAAGTGTGCTTCTCTAATAATGATCCTCTAGTTGATGTTTTTAGAGAAGCACACTTTTATGGAACACATTTAAGTGTTTATTTGACTGCTCCATTAAAGTTGTACTACAATATTGCACTTAGAGGCCCCCCCGTGTGTTCTTGCTGATCTGCAAGTAGTGCTGGTTAGACTGGGAGAAGCTGGACATCATGCAGCTGCATTGGCGGATTTAGGCTGCACTCTTCCAAAAGGCCTCCAGCATATAATGAAACAGCAATTTGAGTGGTCAGGCAGAAACCTTTTGTTGAGTAATTCCAGTCAGCCTGGAGACCTGCTAATTTTGATTCTGATTGATTCCCCAGCCAAAATCAAGAAGTTTTCAAGATATGTGCATATAGCAACAAATATTATGGTAAAGTGTGTTGCTATGTGTTTTTACTTGGGTTGCTCTGCATTTTTTGAGGATAACAGTCTTTTAACAACTCTAATGGGACAGCGCAGCATAATGCATGAAAATATGTAATGCGGGACTTTTTCACCCAGAGCTGTAATACAGAGTGGTTGTGGGAATGGGTCATGAATTTTTGTGTGTAAATGGATTTTTTTTCCTATGCAGCAAGATGTTTCATCTAAAAGAACATCTAACTATTCTTCCCATGGTCCTCAGGACCACGTTATCAACTCTCCCCTTGAGCAATACTTTTGATATGATGATATTTAGTAAATCTCAAGAATGGATAGGGAGGAGGCAGAGTTAGGCTTGTGACCTGACCTATCTCTCCTGCAGTAAAGGTATATACCTAGGTCACTTCCATACCTCCAGCTTGTGACTGAACAGTGAAGGAGCAACAGCAGATTGATGAGTTCATCTCTTTGATCTCTCCTTCTGTCACCATGTTCCATGTCAGCATATATGGATGCACCACACATGATTGGTCACTTAGTTCTTACCTTCCCTCACCTATTCTTTTTTTTACTATAAAGAGAATTTCAAGGGGCTGATACCAATATGTTGTTTCTCCATTTTTACAGGACAACATACAGTACATTGTTTTCTGCCTGGAGTTCATGTTTAGGCTTGCTTTTATTTAAATGCACACTAGACAGTCAACACTTGTCACCTATGTTAGCAGTGTAGTGCTATTTAAGTGGTGGCTTATCATGCATACTGAAGTTGCTGGTTGATTCTATTTATGGAACAAATGGACATCCCTGTGTTTATTTAATGCTTCTAAATAGGCCTAGATGAGATCTAGTGTTTGACAGAATTGGACATCCCAGAGACTTTACTAACTACTTATTGATTTTTGAAAGCAAATAAAAACTACTGTTTAAAGGGTACTTTAAAATCAGAAGGTCATGCCATCTATCACCTTATCGACTTAGTATTTTGTCTTCTTTTCAAGAAAGGTAAAAAGATCACTTCCTAATGTATGCAAGTGACGTTAATCGATTGTTTAAATATACTGTTAATTTATTTTGGTAAATGTTTTACAGTCACCAATCTATGGCTGTGCTGTTATGAGGACGGTGCTGTTGGAGGTCTTATTTTTATGGTTAATGTTAAAATAGGAGAAAAGGTGATACTGTATATTTGTATCTGTGTAATTCAAATATAATGCCTGTTACTTCAAATTAGTGCTCCTGTTACAAATGTACCCTAGGTCTCAGTTTACCAATGTACCAAGGGCAGTATGTAGGCTGCAATTGCTAATCTCTATTTCTGGAACTGGTGGTTGCCTGTCCTTCATACTGATTTTGATATTTTGGTTCACTACCTGGAACAAGCATGTTAATTAGGTGTTCCCGCTTTTCTTGCTGCCTACCTGTTCCAGATCATTGACTCAAAGTATCGGCATTATACAGCCAGGTAACCGGGATTTTCAGAAGGTCAGCAATGTCCTTTTTTCTCTTTATTGGTGTCCTTTAATGGTACTTTTGGCCACTTCTCCAGTACTTGGTTCCCGTCTTTGAGAACGCATGTCTCATAGATGTGCAATTGGAATTGTGTAATTTATGTAATTTTTAAAAAGATTTATAATTTTCTCTTCTAATTTTCATATTCTGCTGCTTTGGAATATGTAGTTTGTTTTCAATACTGACAAATGAAAACTGGCTTGTGTTTAATTCCAGTGATACTATGGGCATGGAATGGTCCCAAGTATATCCCAGTCCATTAAATTGATCTATGTAATAACAGCAGGTAAACTCATCTATTGAATGAGACTGAAATATATTGAAAGCCAAACAAATCATTTAGTTTGTGACATTGAAACAGTAATGATTCAGATACAGAAAGAATGCCTTATTTTTGTATACCTGTAGATAAGTGGTATATTTTTTCACCAGAATACTGTATATGTAATGGTAAAGGTACTTATGTGTGGTGAAAGATATCATGAGAAACATGCCACTGTGCATATATATATATATATATATATATATATATATATATATATATATATATTGTGACAGTAGGAGATGCTGTCAAGGTAAAATTGATAGTTTGGGGGACACAGGTTATGCACATTTGCTTGGTGCAAGGCTACAGAGCATAAATGTGGACTGGAGAAAACTGCTTTCGCAGCTTTCTCCAGGTTTTGGTATTCGGTCATGGGGCCCTGTAGTTTGGAGATACCATAGTGTCTTAGGTGGGATGAAATCCCCAGTCCTGGGTCCAGATTTTGAGATCCACCAGCATATTGACTGGTCAGGTGTGTGTTGGGCTATTTGTAGACACCTGACCATAGTTCTGGGCTCCACCCTCCCGAGGAGTCCAGGCAAGAAAGGGAGAAGTGTGCATGTCTGCACAGGTCTGTCAGAGTAGACAGAGGGTCCAAGCCTGTGGGCTGGAAAAGGAAGCTGGAAAAGAGTGCTGAGGTACTGGGTTTACAGGAACTCTGTTATAGACCCGAGAGGGCTTGGTATTTTTGATTGAACTTATATTGTTGCTGTGGAAAGCTGGGCTTGGTATTTTTGATTGAACTTACATTGTTGCTGTGGAAAGCTGAAACCCCTGTGTGGGCAACACTTCTGTTATCGGACATTTCCTTTCTTTAATAAAAGTGGGCCTACAAGCCCTTAAAACTGCGTATCTGGCGTGGACTCAGCTCACTGGTAAGCTCTACCTTTAAGCTAAACCAACCCCCGATGTTACAAGTGGTGTTTGAATGCGGGCAACAGACGGTGAAATCCGGGTCCTTGCTCCACAGTGGGTTCAAGTCAGTAACTATTGGCTGTGTGTGGAAGTACAGCCAGGCAAAAGGCATTGCGTGTTGCAGGTGGTGTACCTGTGAATGAAAAGTCAAATTTTTTTTTTCTGCTATGAACTGTGTTTGTGTGCATGAGACGGCACAATCTGTGTGTGCACTTAGCAGGTGAGGAAAGCTTGCATGAAGTGAAAAGCAACTTGCTCTAAAGTGACAGTGCTTCATTTTTTGCTGGAGGCCGCAAAAGTGCAGTGGAGTGACTGCGAATATGGAAAGTCCACCAGTGTTTGAATCGGCTGTGGACTGGTGCAAGCGGCACCTGGCAGCGCTGAACCAAGTTACAGAGGAAAGAAAGCCAACCCTTAGTGTAAGGGGAGAGCGGCTGGATGTCCATAACTGGAAGAGGGGTGTTGTTGCCCCTGGCAACGCTGCTGCAGTTAAAACAGTAGCTATTGTGAAAAATGTCAATGTGTCAGGATCCAGCAGAGAGAAACCCATGCTATTTACAAAGAGAAAGGCTGATCAAAGGCTGAGACCAAGAGTGGTTGCCCATAGCAACACAGAGGAAGCCAGTCAGGCTGTCTGTGTACCATGGGGTATGTCTAAACAGGATCGTGGCAAGTGGCTTCAGGAGAAGCCGATACATCATGTTGGAGAGAGCCAGCAAAGTTCTGCTGGGAGAGTGCGATCTCCCATGGCGACGAGAGTGAAAGTGGTGCCGGACAGGAGGAGCTGCAGAGGAGATTTGGCTCAGCGTCCTCGCAAAGAGGCTTGTGCGTTCCAGCCAGCTGGGAATCACCAGGAGAGAAGCGCTCTGGGAAAAAGTCGTCCAGTACCATGCCTGGAATGTGGCCAGCTGGGGCGTGGCATGTTTTCTTGTCCTAGGTTCTGGAATTCAGCTGGAGATAATATTGCTGAGAAAAAGTCTTTATCTGCGGGCCCAGATTTCTGTGAAAATATGTTTTCAGTCACCCCTAGCAACAAGAAGGAGTTTCCTGTTGTGTCGGCAGGTGGTGCTAAACAGTGGGAGATGCCTGCTGTAGTTTCATCCCGTGGCCACCAGGGGGAGTTGGCCAGTAAAAGTGCAGCAGAGGATTGGTTCATAAGACAACGTACTCAAATGAAGATGGTGACCCCAACTACTGCGGTGGGTAAGACTGACTTTAATGAAGTGGTGGCTGGATCTGCTGATTTCATGTATAAAAGGACTGGTTACGAGACTGTCCATGATGATGTGAGAATGACCCCAGTTAGTGGGGCCACTGAATGTGCATTTGAGAATGACTTTTCCCTACCCAGTGGGAATGCCGGGGTTAAAGTCCAAATAGAACCTGTGTTGATGACTAAAAGTGTTGTGTCTAATGACTGTCAGTCTCAAATTGGCAGTGGGCTAGGCCAGCCTGCAAAAGCTAAAAGTGCTGTAAGTGTTACTGTTAATGAAAAGTTGGTTGCAGTTGGGAAAACCCCAGGTTCTTTCAGAGCAAAAGTTATCACAAATGGGCCGTTGCCTGTAGCAACGGGTGGTAAGATAGCACAGTTGTCCCCAGAAATCTCCAGGGAACTTCATGTATTGGAGTCGGAGGTTGCCCTGGACAACTGCGATGTCACTCTGGTGGGACGGAGTGGAACTGTACCGTGTAATGGTAATGTGTTAGTACAAGCTGTTAGTACTAAAAATGTGCAGGTAAATGGTGGGTTAACACAACCTGTGAAAAATGCAAAGGTGTGTGAGGTTTACGAAGCACCAGCCGAGCAAGGTGGTGAATATGGTGTATTGCAACCTACTATGCTAAAACACATATTGCCACAATCTGACATGATTTACAATGACTTGTGTAATGAGTCTGCAACTAAGCCAGTCTGTTCTTATGTGTCTCCTTGGGTGGATGGATCAGTGCTGAGGAGTACCGCTGCAGGGAGCACGCATACAACTGATTGGGATAGTTGGGGTAAAAATCTAATCTCCCTGATAGATAAGGTTTTTAAGCACAAAAATAAGGTGGACACGGTTTCTGCTGTGCCAGCAGGAGGGACTGCAGAACAGCTTGTACCTGAGGGCGCAGTGGCTGCTGCAGGGGTTAACCCTCATGAGCAGGATGAACCAAATAAGGGTGAGCGCACAACAGAGACATTATCCGTGACCCACAAAACTGAGGTTGACATGGAGTGTCAAAGTGACGTCACTGGTAATGTTCTGGAGCAGTTCACTGATGCTGAGCCTGAGCCTGAGAAGTTGGGTATGAGTCCAGCACCTGGCAGCGCTCTGGGTGAGCACCAGGCTGTGGTTACCTCCAGCTGGGAGGATGTTTGTTTGACAATTGCAACTTCTCAAGTCTCAGCAAATGAGTCTGTCTGCATTCCCAATGTAATGGGAATTAAGGGTCTGGTCTGTAACCAAAGCATTAAAGGAGATGCTTAAACTTTGGGATGTACAGCCAATCTATATTGGGGTGTCTCCTCCGCAGTCAGACGGCCTGGTACTGTGGAGTACCACTAGGTGGAGCACTAAATGGCAGGCTGTACAAAACAAAGGAGAACAAGACAGGAATGGTTTATTCTTGAATGTATTACTATTGTTAAAAGTTGCTTCTGGGTATGCTGCTGGGTTAATTCCTAAAAAAATGGTATATGGGAGATGCTTTGGAGAAATTAAAAATGAGTCCAAAATGTCTGAGGTTTCACCTTCTATCAGCCCAATGGGAAGCATTTCTGCGGCTTTGGTCCAGGGTGGTGCTGGTCAGTTGTCAGTGAAGGGCGCGTATACTGCACCGGTGGACAAACCACGTGAGATGGAAGGGCCGAGCATGGACCAGAAAACAGAAGAAATCCTGACCGGGGCTCAGACAGAGGTGATTAAAGAAACTGGGGTTACCAGTCCAATAATAGGTTTATGTGACAAACCTGATATGGTCCCTGAGACAGGGAAATGGGTAAAAACTGCAATAAGGTTGGTACTCGGATCAGACGAGAGCTCGCCTGTTCCGGTTTTGGATAGAAATCCAGGTGGTATTAAAGGTCAAGTGGTAGGACAGCTGTCTGCAGAGTGGGTGAACCCAGGGGAGGTGACATCCTGTGAGGTTCCCGTGGGTGATGGCAGCCCTCCGGTATGTGTGCCCTCTGCACACTCTGCCCTAGCAAATGCTGAAAAAAAAGGCATTGGTGACATGTGCAACATTGAGAGGTGTAATTTTGGTTTGAAAATGTCTGTCAATGATGAACCAAGTAATGTGTTAATGGTACATTATAATGTGGTGTCCAAAGGTACAGGTAAACCTGGTAAACAATTAGTGACTGCTGAGTCAGGTACCAGAAATAAGAGGAGGGGTCCCGTTATAAACACCATAGAAATAGGCCCTCTACAGTCTCAGAACAGTAATGCTGAGAGAGGTTTTGGGAAACAAGGAAACTTGAAGCGTGGAGGCAAAAGAGTTGGTAAACCCAAGAGACCTATTGTGATGGGGAAAACGGGTACCAGTGAGGGAAAAGGTGGTTACTCATCAGGCGTAGTGTCTGGAGCAGGTTCTCTACAGAATCAGGAAACTGAGTTGGAAGGAAGTAGCAGGAAAGGCAGGGGGCTAACAGAAAAGAAATGTGAGCTCAGGAACCCCAAGAACAGAGGGAGTAGGCTGAGTATAGGGAAATGTAGGACCCTGTTAAGATCCAGGGTGGGACGTACCTGGAAGCGCACCCGAAAAAAAGGTTGGGCCTACGTGGCTGACAGCCAGCACAGAGGTGTCCAAACCATGACGGGTGCTGGTGTTCCTCCCTCCGGATCGAAACAAAGGGGGGGATATGTGACAGTAGGAGATGCTGTCAAGGTAAAATTGATAGTTTGGGGGACACAGGGTATGCACATTTGCTTGGTGCAAGGCTACAGAGCATAAATGTGGACTGGAGAAAACTGCTTTCGCAGCTTTCTCCAGGTTTTGGTATTCGGTCATGGGGCCCTGTAGTTTGGAGATACCATAGTGTCTTAGGTGGGATGAAATCCCCAGTCCTGGGTCAAGATTTTGAGATCCACCAGCATATTGACTGGTCAGGTGTGTGTTGGGCTATTTGTAGACACCTGACCATAGTTCTGGGCTCCACCCTCCCGAGGAGTCCAGGCAAGCAAGGGAGAAGTGTGCATGTCTGCACAGGTCTGTCAGAGTAGACAGAGGGTCCAAGCCTGTGGGCTGGAAAAGGAAGCTGGAAAAGAGTGCTGAGGTACTGGGTTTATAGGAACTCTGTTATAGAGCCGAGAGGGCTGAAGCATGTCTGAGCAGCAGTGCTGCTAAAGAGAGCCAGGTGGCTTGGTATTTTTGATTGAACTTACATTGTTGCTGTGGAAAGCTGAAACCCCTGTGTGGGCAACACTTCTGTTATCGGACATTTCCTTTCTTTAATAAAAGTGGGCCTACAAGCCCTTAAAACTGCGTATCTGGCGTGGACTCAGCCCAATGGTAAGCTCTACCTTTAAGCTAAACCAACCCCCGATGTTAATATATATATATATATATAACATTTCTAGTTCTTTTAGTTCTTCTTTCACATTTTTTCCTGTGCCATTTACTTTAAAACAAAATAATCATATGAGGCTTTCAAAGCAAGGATATGGATCTTTATTATAGACATGAGATGTAATTTTTAAATTTCATTAGACTCAGCTGCAAAATACATGTCATGTTTTTAAAAATAAGGACCATTATGTTTTAAGCTTATATTATATTGTCAATTTGTATTTGGTCTGCTACATTGCCTTTGCACTTATAATTCTAGGTCTGAAACAGGAAATCACAATGGTGGCGATCCTTGCCCACCTCTTTCTGCAATAGCATCCTGATGTTTTAGAAATTAGTAACCATAAATTTTGTTAACTACATAATATAACCCAAGGAACTTGCTAAAGATAGCGATAGATTGTGGCATAAATGAGTGGTTGAGTGCCAGGAGTGTTAGGTTGGCCATATATAGCTCTGGCTAAATGAAAAAAACGGAACCAATTCCCCCATCCACAAAATTGAGGTGGATGTCCTTCCTGCTGCACTATGGTATGTTGACAATGGAGAACAGTGGCCACACGTAAATCAAAATTCTTATGGTCCCTGCTTAACCAACCAAATTTCTATGGCCAGCTTTAGACAGATATACACAGGTGCTGTTTAGAGATCTAACTAAATGATATGTTTTGTAATGGCCTGACATTATTTTACTGCCTACATAATGCTTATGGTATATTTGTATGTGCTGTAATGTGAAAGAGCCTGAAATAGAAGTATAAGGTTGACAGCTGTAAAATGAAGGTTAATACTTTTTTAGAGCAATTCAGGTAATATCTGTGTTAATAGAAAAGTAAAACTAAAAACGTTAGGAAAATATATTCTGTATATTTCTGAATTTTTATAAACACTGTATGTCTACATCATGTTTATATGATCATTTTCTGTACCATATTCTAACAACATAGGGCTTTTACATTGAAGGAGAGAGGTATACTGTGCAAGAGTGTGGTAATCTTTTGTTATGCTTGGGGGGGGTTTGGTGGAAAGACATTTTAATACCCACAAATATCCCAGCAAAGGAATTCTAAATATTCAGCCCGCATACTCAAGATTATATATAGTTTAGTAGTAGATATAGATTTAATAAACAATTGCATTTATATCATGCAACATAAAAAAAATGCAGTTACCATCATTAGTCTATGGGTCATCTGCTTTAAGAAAATATTGAATGGTCAAACTAAATGCTAAAAGAAGAATAAAAGTGTGCACCACATTAACTAAGCAGATCAACCTGTTTGAGCTCTGTCTGTGCTACCATGCCAGTTTCTTTTTCAGAGTGAAAAAGAAATGGATGCAGGGTCTGCACAAATTAGAAATGTAGAAAACGAATGTAGCTGGAATATAGATAACACATAAAAACCTTTTTTGATGCACACTATTAGATCCTATATGATTTAAAACTTCAAATTTTCCCAATTTTCTCTCTCTCGCATATACACTATATTGCCAAAAAGTATTGGGATGCTTAAGATGCAATTGAAGTTCACGTGTGTAAAGCCAGGCGTCCCAATACTTTTGGCAATATAGGGTATAAAGATATAGATATCTATATCTATATATATCTACTACATTATATATATGTAGCACCCTCTAGCTTAGGTAGGTAGGTGCTAGAGTAGTGTTTGTGTTTTTACTGCTAGTGCAGGTAAATTTAGGCAGGTCTAATCCCCAACATATATATTCCCATGGTCAGCCTGTGGTGGGAGGAGTTGTCAGGTGGAAGAACTGAGATGATGGTGTGTTAGGCTGTGGTGGCCCTTGAGGGACGCCCTTTCTGGGGGGGTGTACCTCAGACCTGGAGCTCGGGAGGTGGGAGAGAGCCTCACATTATACGGTCATTGAGAGGTGTCCTGGAACAGGAGCAGGAGGAAGACAGCGGGGAACATGACCAGGAAAGTCATTCAGGAGGGATCCATGCTGGGGTCAGTGAGTGAGAAGCACAGTGAGAAGCTCTGGGAGAGACATGCCAGGATTGGATGTGGAGCCAGAGGGAGAGACTGTGGTGTTATTGAAGTTAAGTCGCTGCAGCCAGGAGAGTTGGCAGGATTTGCATCGAACGTGCTGGGAGCAGTAGTCCACCAAGTGTCAGTTAGCACAATTATCTTCTTCATCTAAAATGTTTGTTATCACAGAGGGGCCTGCAGACCCCCGCCTGCAAATGGCTACTAGGAAAATGTTAGGACTTATTCAGAGTGAGGCCTAGCCATGTGCTAACAGTGACAGGAACCTAGAATTGGACAGTGAAGGAAAGAAAGTGATCTCAAGTAGTGTGCTGGAGGAGGTGTGCAGTAGAAGAGACTGTCAGTTTGGATTCAATTACCTTTATTTCAATTAGAAATATTCATTATTTGGGCCGCCCATGTCCCTTTTCCCCATCCAAGTTTAACCCCCTAATAAAAACAACAAAAACAAGCAAGAGACTGTTCATTGACTGGAATAGTGTGCCTAAAATGGATGTCTGACTAGCGTGGTGATATGTGGTTGCTGAAACATGCAGCAACCCCACGGGGGCACCGCTACATACAGTATCTCACAAAAGTGAGTACACCCCTCACATTTTTGTAAATATTTTGTTCCATCTTTTCATGTGACAACACTGAAGAAATGACACTTTGCTACAATGTAAAGTAGTGAGTGTACAGCTTGTATAAGAGTGTAAATTTGCTGTCCCCTCAAAATAACTCAACATACAGCCATTAATGTGTAAACCGCTGTCAACAAAAGTGAGTACACCCCTAAGTGAAAATGTCCAAATTGGGCCCAAAGTGTCAATACCAGTGGCCACCATTATTTTCCAGCACTGCCTTAACCCTCTTGGGCATGGAGTTCACCAGAGCTTCACAGGTTGCCACTGGAGTCCTCTTCCACTCCTCCATGACGACATCATGGAGCTGGTGGATGTTAGAGACCTTGCGCTCCTCCACATTCCGTTTGCTCAATAGGGTTTAGGTCTGGAGACAGGCTTGACCAGTCCATCACCCTCACCCTCTGCTTCTTTAGCATTTATGACTCCCTTGATGAACTGTAGCTTCCCAGTGCTGGCAGCACTCATGCAGCCCCAGACCATGACACTCCCACCACCATGCTTGACTGTAGGCAAGACACATGTGTCTTTATACTCCTCACCTGGTTGTCACCACACACGCTTGACACCACCTGAACCAAATAAGTTTATATTGGTCTCATCAGACCACAGGACATGGTTCCAGTAATCCATGTGCTTAGTCTGCTTGTCTTCACAAACTGTTTGTGGGCTTTCTTGTGCATCATCTTTAGAAGAGGCCTCCTTCTGGGACGACAGCCATGCAGACCAATTTGATGCAGTGTGTGGCGTATGGTCTGAGTACTGACAGGCTGACCCCCCACCCATTCAACCTCTGCAGCAATGCTGGCAGCACTCACACATCTATTTCCCAAAGACAACATCTGGATACGACGCTGAGCACGTGCACTCAACTTCTTTGGTCGACCATGGCGAGGCCTGTTCTGAGTGGAACCTGTCCTGTTAAACTGCTGTATGGTCTTGGCCACCGTGCTGCAGCTCAGTTTCAGGGTCTTGGCAATCTTCTTATAGCCCAAGCCATCTTTATGTAGAGCAACAATTCTTTTTTTTTCAGATCCTCAGAGAGTTCTTTGCCATGAGGTGCCATGTTGAACTTCCAGTGACCAGTATGAGAGAGTGAGAGCGATAACACCAAATTTAACACACCTGCTTTCCATTCACACCTGAGACCTTGTAAAACGAATGAGTCACATGACACCAGGGAGGGAAAATGTCTAATTGAGCCCAATTTGGACATTTTCACTTAGGTGTGTACTCACTTTTGTTGCCAGCGGTTTAGACATTAATGGCTGTGTGTTGAGTTATTTTGAGGGGACAGAAAATTTACACTATTATACAAGCTGTACACTCACTACTTTACATTGTAGCAAAGTGTCATTTCTTCAATGTTGTCACATGAAAAGATATAATAAAATATTTACAAAACTGTGAGGGGTGTACTCACTTTTGTGAGATACTGTATATATGTGAATTGTCCAAAGATTTATGTTTTTGTACACAGTCTTTTGCTAGACAGCACAGCCAGCATGGAGACCTGACTTTTCTACTGAACTTAGTGCATCTAGGTTTTCCCCCTCTTCCAGCCTGTGATTGGACAGTAAAGGAGAAATTCAGGTACTTATTTATAAAAAAAAGTAATGATTTTGTAATGGACACATTATTTATATTATACAGGATTTATATAGCGACAACAGTTTACACAGCACTTTACAATGTAAAAAAGGGGAGACAATACAGTTATAATACAGTAAAATACAAGAGGATTAAGAGGGCCCTGCTTAGAAGAGCTTACAATCTAATAGGGTGGGGCAGGTGGTACAAAAGATTGTAACTGTGGGGAATGAGCTGATGGAAGTGGTAAAAGACTAGTTAGAGACATGATAGGCTGTCCTGAAGAGATGAGTTTTCAGGGATGGCCTTAAGGTAGCAAGAGTAGGGGATAGCCAGACAGGTGGAGGTAGCGAGTTCCAGAGGATGGAAGAGGCTCTGGAGAAATCCTGGAGATGAGCATGGGAGGAGGGGACGAGAGAACTTAAGAGTAGGAGGTCTTGATAAGAGCGGAGAGGACGATTTGGGTGATATTTGGAGACAAGTTTGGTGATGTAGCTCGGGGCAGAGTTGTGAATGGCTTTGTATGTTGTGGTTAGTATTTTGAATTGAATTCGCTGGGTGATTGGGAGCCAGTAGGGTTGGCAGACACTGAGCGGTTGGTAAGGTGTATAAGTCTGGCAGCAGCATTCATGATAGACTGAAGAGGGAATAGCATGCATTGTTTGTTTTTCTGCCTGGGGTTTCGGTTTTATGCTTTGTAGTAAATGATATTCCTGATTCATCAACCTAATAGCCAGAGAAGGGTTCAATGACTTAACTATAAATGACAATAACAATGAAGATTGTGTGTGATCATTACATTCCAAGGTGGTTTAAAAGAAAAGCTTTTCTTCTGCTCTCTGTTGCTGCCTGTGTCTAACACTAGGGCATCTTTAAAAGTACATGTATTGGGATGTGCAAATAATTCATGTTGTACAGTATATTCACCAACTATTTTTCTTTTATGACCAGAAGACCATTAAGAGTACAATAGGGTGCTCCATTTCAATCACTAGAACAGAAGAAAAGACAGAGCCCTTTCATCATTGGTGAAAGTTAAAGATTAATGACAACACCCTAGATAGTATAATTCACTGCTCACAGCTGGTCTAAAAAGTTCTACATTGTTACCTTGGAAACCTTCGGCAACACTTAGGCTTCTTATAAAGCAAAGATGTTTTCATGAATCCATTAACTATATTCTATATTAAGAAGGTGTCACAAAGAACAATAAAGCATTGAGAATCGGAACTCTGTATGGGAAATCCTTTTAAATAATGTATATATGTTAAGCTGTCATTAGTAACGGCACTGGAAAGGAGAAATGTTATAATTACCACTTACAATATATGAAAAACCTGCTATTAGCATACTTTATGTTTGAAGAACTGGAAATATTCTAGACTACTATACAGAGTTACTAAAAGCCACATAGCTCCTGTAGCTACTGCACCATATTTTTTGAAGACTGTAAAATGAGACATGTATATACTGCTTCCAACGTGACCCATTTGAAAAGGTAGGCTGAGTATTGTATTCATCAAGTACCCTCTCTGTCTCTGGTAATAATTAAATATTTGGAAAACCCATCAGAAGCACAAGTGATTTTAATTATAAAGGTAGTGAGAAGTTTAGAAGCAGAATATTTGTTCTTTATTGATGGCCATGTTTTATGATCTGGTTGTGTTCCTGGCTGCTGTTAGAAATCACAGGGCCCCATACAGCCCTGCTGACAGGGCCCCCGGCCAAAAGTGACTGAGGACATAAATTTATCAGTCCCTTTCTCTACAGCCTCAGCTGCACAGATGAATAAATTTGACGTGCTCTGAGGCTTCCTGCTCATTCACAAACTGAAGCATATTAAACACTGTTTACTACGTTTCAGTGATGAATGGACAAAGAAGCGATTGGTACCTGATCACTCATTGTGTTCATTTAGGAAAGGAAGGGGACAATAAATTATATATTTACCGCCCCCCTCCATCTTTAAACATCCTCGGTGTGCCCGCAACAGCTACCAGCAGCAGAGAAGAGGAGGGAAGCTGGCAGCACTGCAGGGGGAAAGGGGCTCACAAGGGGGGCCTGGACAGCAGATGGAAGGGGTGTGTGCTAGAACCAATCCCCCTGCAGCACAACTGGAGGGAGATACAGTGCCTTGGAAATGTATCCATGTTTCTACCAGCTTTGCACATCTAGAGAGTTACATTTTTGCCCATTCTTCTTTGCAAAATAGCTCAAGATCTGTCAGATTGGATAGAGAGCGTCTGTGAACAGCAATTTTCAAATCTTGATTCAGATTCTTAAATGGATTTAGGTCTGGACTTTGACTGGGTTATTCTAACACATGAATATACTTTCATCTAAACCATTCCATTGTAGCTCTGGCTGTATGTTTAGGGTCATTGTCCTGCTGGAAGGTCAACCTTTACCCCAGTCTCAAGTCTTTTGCATACTCTAACGGGTTTTCTTCTAAGATTGCTCTGTATTTGGCTCCATCCAACTTCCCATCAACTCTGACCAGTTTCCCTGTCCCTGCTGAAGAAAAGCACCCCCAGAACATGATGCTTCCACCACTATGTTTCATGGTGGGAATGGTGTGTTCAGGGTGAAGTGCAGTGTTAGTTTTCCGCCACCCATAGCGTTTTGCTTTTAGTCCAAAAAGTTCAAGTTTGGTCTCATCTGATCAGAGTGCCTTCTTCCACATGTTTGCTGTGTCCCCCACATGGCTTCTCACAAAGGGGACTTCCTATGGCTTTCTTTCAACAGTGGCTTTCTTCTTGCCACTCTTCCATAAAGGCCAGATTCATGGACTGCACGACTAATAGTTGTCCTGTGGACAGATTTTCCCACCTGAGCTGTGGATCTCTGCAGCTCCTCCAGAGTTACCATGGACCTTTTGGCTGCTTCTCTGATTAATGCTCTCCTTGCCCGCCCTGTCAGTTTAGGTGGACGGCCTTGTCTTGGTAGGTTTGCAGTTGTGTCATACTCTTCAAAAAATTATTTTTGAATCTATCAAGGATATTTCATTTTTCACTTTCACTTATAAAGTTGTGTTCCTTGTCGCCATCACCTTTGCAAGTTATGTGTTGGAACTGGTAACTTTGTTCTGTAAAAAAACCTTTTCTGTTCTTACACAATAACCTAGAGCCTTCTTGATTTCTAAGTTGGCCTTTCACCATAACCAAAACATTGTGCTTCTGTCCAGCCCAGTATATCAGAAGGAGATTTTGCTTAATTGTCTGGAACTAGTAGACCTGCTGGTATCTACCTCACAGCCTTTGGAAACTCTAAATCCATATTTGTCATTCCTGATGGTCCCTGCAAAGGGAATCATTTTCAGACAGATCATCATTCAAGCTTATGGTTTTAAGGATACGGATCCACCCTTTTCTGTCAAGACACTATACTAAATCTAAAAGTGTATAATAGTGCACTTATGCTAAATGATAAATTAAATAATTGCATAAAAAAATGGGGTAATGGCGAATGTAGCCGTGTATGGTGGTACATGCTAACAATAAATACTAAACCCTTAATAAAAAATCTTTAACAAGGCACAATAAAAAAACAAGTGAAAAAAGAAACACAATCAGTCCAAATATCGTGATTACATAATTAGTGATATTAAGTGTCCAAAAAACGTGATATTAGATGTCCAACAAAAATGTGCAAAAAAAAAGGGGGGTAAACTGTCCAGTGAGATAAACTTGCATCCACCGCCACCAACAAGTGAAATGGCCGCTCACCTCATTGACTGACCACAAGGTCAAACATAGCTTTAAAAGATCCACAAGGTATCTGCTAGGCTCCACACTTGTTGTCTCCAGAGACTGTTCAGCTGTTTAATTACTCGGAGATCACGATCCGCAACCACTCAGAGAGAGTAAAAACATATCATAGTGCAATATTGCCAAAAATATAAAAATCTTTAATAATATCTGCTTATATTTCAATTTAATGACTTCCGTTTTAGGAAGGAAACTTCAAAAAGGGTCACCTCCTCACTGCACTTCCGTATACTGCAAACATGAGAAGTGATGTCACAGGCTCCACCTGACACATTGTGTCACTGGTCACATGACTTCCTCAGAGATAGGAGCCATGTGACGAGTGTCAGGCTATTTAAAGCCCCTCAGTAATCAAGGGTTTGCCTTAGTGACAGATGACTCATAGGTTCATAACCACTCATTGGTTGAAAAAACTGCATACACTCACACAGCTAGTCACGTTATAGAGAAATCAACCATGCTTAGGATAAGGGTATGGAAGAAAAGGTTGCTGCCTCCCCTAATAAAGCTCCCCTAGGGGAACTTAGATAGAAGAGCAAACAGATGAAAGGGGTGTGTGGCGCTACCTAATAGCCAAGAGGACACAGATTTTTTGTATGGGGTGGGTAAGAGGACTACAGCATAAATGTATAAGCCTCACCGACGTACTTCTCCTGAACCCCAAACTAAAATAAAAAACAAATAAAAACTCAATACCTCATATATAGGTATCCCTGTGTGTATAATAGTGAAAGGCATACGTACTATCTGGCGTGTACGTGAACTGCGGTGCAGGTGCACCCCTAATGTGGAAGGTAAAAACACAATCCAAAATACCTAATACCTGTGTATGCACCCCTAATGTGGAAGGTAAAAACCACGATTCAAAATGACCTAGTACCTGTGTATGTGCAGGCCTAAAAACTTAAAGAGTAGTATGTACATCCCAACAACTACATAAGTAGTTCCAGGATGGAGCCTGGAACCAGATTTCTGTGCAGAACAGACTGGGGAGCAGCCGTTTGCTTGTATCGGGTTTAATAAGGATTACTCCTGTTCTACCTGGAGATAGAGGAACGCTTTGGAAACAGTCACGGCAGACATTGTGGTGAACTGATCGCACTGTCTATATCTGCATGTGTGTTGCCCCTGCTGGGGTGAGTGGATATCCTTGAGGGGGAGCACAAAAGTCACCTGAAGACACTGTGAGCACTCAAGTCACCCCTAAGTTTTGGGATTAACATACCTGTGATCACCTGACACAAGCAATTGCTTTCCTTTGGATGTGTTTTCACTTATTTATATGTATTTTGCTTATTTCTATTTTTCACCCTGACAGTTGGATTAATACCACTTAGAATCAACATTTATTGTACTGTATGTATCACTTGATATGCACTTGTGGTATGTAGTTGTTGGGATGTACTACTACTCTTTTAGTTTTTAGGCCTGCACATACACAGGTACTAGGTAATTTTCAATGGTGGTTTTTACCTTCCACATTAGGGGTGCATACACAGGTATTAGGTAATTTTGGATTGTGTTTTTACCTTCCACATTAGGGGTGCACCTGCACTGCAGTTCGCGTACACGCCTGATAGTACGTATGCCTTTCACTATTATACACATATATATCACACAGGGATACCTATATATGAGGTATTGAGTTTTTATTTGTTTTTTATTTTAGTTTGGGGTTCAGGAGAAGCACGTCGGTGAGGCTCATACATTTATGCTGTAGTCCTCTTACCCACCCCATACAAAAAACCTGTGTGCTCTTGGCTATTACGTAGTGCCACTCACACAGCTAGAGCTGATCTTGTAAACAGCCAAATGCTAACCTTAAGGTAAAGCATAGCGGGCACATGGCATGTATGGCAATATCAGCTTGATACATTGATAGATATATATATCAATCAATAATAATGTCAATCCTGATAACTTTGAACAAACATAATAAAAACATATGAAAATATGTGGAATAATTAAAACGATATTTATAAACAAATATATATGTAAAACACAGATATATTCGGTTATAACAACTAGATAATTCAATAGGACACTGCTATCTAGTGTGCTAAAAAGTTACTACATCTAGAGACACGGGGAGAAGATTCTATAGGTTAAGAGCATCTACCCTATCTTGATAGACTAATAATTCATTTTTTCTATTAGTTTTTTCTGAATTATAAAATAGAGAGTTAGAAATCTGGAATAAAGCAATTAAGGTCAAAGTCTATATTAAACCCTTGAGGGTGAAAGGAGTCTAATTCAAAAATCCATTTTGATTCGCATCTACTAAGTACATTGATCCTATTACTTCCTCTCCAATGTGGCTTGTATTTTTCAATTGCCCAAAATTTTAGGAGTGTGGGGTCCTGTGAATGATATTGTACAAAATGTCTTGACACACTGTGATTACTGAATCCTTTATGTATATTTTGTACATGTTCACAGATTCTCTTCCACATAGGTCGTTTAGTCCTACCTACATACTGTTTAAAACATGGACATTGGAGGACATAGACCACTCCTTCTGTCCTACATGAAATGAATTCATTAATCATATATTCTTTTTTGGTGACTGTTGATATGATTTTATCACCTTTTTTGGCCATTAAATTGACTATTTTTGCAGGCATAGCACTTCTTACACAGAAAAAACTTTTCCTTAATTAAAGGCTATGTGCTAATCTGTCTATAATAATCAGTATTATGCCAAAAATAGTTGTGACTGAGTCCATATTCCAAACATTTTAAAATAAAGGATAACTGTTTGGATGCTAGATCACCGAAAGTCTCCAAACCCCACTTTGCTGCTTTTATCGCTTCCTCATGGTCAATGATCGTGTATAAGGATGATACATCAGCATTTACCAGAAATAAATGTCCATTGTGTATTTCCATCATTTATTCAAGATCTGGATAAGATGTTTAGTGTCCTGTAAGTATGATCTGGTCTTTGGTATCAGTGGTTGTAAGAACAGGTCTATGTACTCACCCAATCGTGCATTCACTGATTGAATAGAATTAACACTAGGCCTTCCTGGTGGACAAGTTTGATCCTTATGTAACTTTGGTATAGTATAAATAACAGGTACCCGGCAGCATTGGGGTATCATGTAATTGGCCTCTTTCACATTTAAAATATTTTTTCTTGTACCCAAATCCAAATTACAGGCCACAAAGAGAATCAGTTCACAAAAGCATTAACAAATGTATTATTTTTTTAGTTGGCATTATTTGCTAATTTTAACAATATACTTTATTTGATTACAGTTCATTGACGGTTTCTATCACCTGATCCTCCTAAATTTACCACATGCATAATATATTTTCAGTGTTTGAGAGTTTAATTTAATACTGCAAAGATTATCATACACTATTTTACCTATAATTACTGCAAGTTTCTGGCTGATGTGTACAGTGGGTTTCCTTAAGGTGTCTGTTGGAGAGCAGAGAAAGAAGACATGTCAGGTGGAGAAAAAGAACTAACATATGATAAATTACTGATTCATGAGAAACAGAGGCTTTTTCATAGTTATATGTTACATGCAGAAAAAGGATTCCACACAATGCAATATATTTGTGTATTGTATGAATATTATACAATTAACATGAAATAAGGAATGTCAAAATCTTCCATGGGGCTTTGTGAATTAACACTTTTTTCAGTAGATGATTTAGAAATAAAATCTACTAAAAACCAAACATCCATTACTCCCTGTATCCTCATGCTGGATAGGACAGGCTCTGGGTGAAACATAGCTCCCAGTTACATTATTTCTCCTGTCTCTTTGATGTAACTGGTTTTGAGTCAGTAGAAATGAGAGCAACACTCCAGATACTCCAAGATTTGAACCACACAGTTGTGATTTAATGCCTGCAAGGGGGATTTTAAAATCTTGTTTCCTGATTACAGTTTCTTGTAAACTCAACATAGTTTTTTTGCTATTCACACAATCTTGACCAAAGGTGAATTCATCTGACGTTTTTTCTGCACATGGCTATGACCTATACTTGATTTTAAAAGGCATTCATAGGAGTTAAAAATGTGTCACTGGAAAAGTCAGTGACTTTTAGTTTCAATCTTTCTTTATTGAGGATTCATAGTTTATCGAAAACACAAAGAAATATGTGCCTATAGAGGCCAGTAAAATGGCTAGTTAAAATGTCTCAAGAGGTAACAAAATAGTTAAAACATAAAAAAAAAAATTGACACTTAAGATGGTCACACACTATGCAATCTGATTGGCCAATCTCTGTACAGCTCGATATTTAGGAAAAATAGGTAATAGGAAGACACACTTGAACAATTAATTCAAAATATAGGAAATCAAACAGGCTCTTGCACTAAATCTAATTTATTTAAGATCTAACTGATTGTAGTGTATCACCTTTAAAGATCAAGATCTGAAAATATTAATTTATTGGGTTTAGAAACACTTCTCTGTTCTTTGTAATGTATTGAAAGATGTGGGTAAAAAAAAAGAATAAAACACATTTCAAAGACATACTAGAAGGGATAAGAATGAGATTCACATCAAATGGGTTAATTAACTGAGTACACCTACTAATTGCCTAACAAGACACATCCAATGAGATAAAATTAACCAATTGTATTGGGCGTGCACTATTATCAATGAGAAAACTGCAGTTACCCTAGCGCCAGTTGCAGTTTATATATGCGGGTATTTATTATTGTTATTTGCGCTTCAATGTGCGCCGGTTCGCACTTTCAATGAATGACTTTTCGGGTGTACCAATTAATGTATGAACTGGTGCAGTGCCTTCTTCTTAGTAAATCACTCCCAATATGTCAGTTATATTGAAGGGCTTCTTGCCATAAAGATTTTCGTTTAACTGGGTGATTGAGACCCTTGGCATTTAAGGTAAGGAATGTCACTTCCATGTTTGTATGTAAAGTATTTGATGCCTTAGTAGATGTTGAAAAAGGTACTGACACATTGTGGGAGCTGACCCCCCATGCTCCTCGGTGTATATACACTGTTGGTTGATCTCCATCCCTTTGGCGTCTTGGAGAGGCAATTTGGTCCAGAATTAAGATATCTGTGATTTTGACTGTGGTAGAAACAGGTGAATTAAAAACAGAACAAAACAATTGCATAGTTAGATAACAAAAAACTGAACTGACAAACAATAAAAGAGTGGGTTATGAGAACTCAGATGCAGCTTCATGCTGCTCAGATGTTTACGGTGTGAAAAAGTAAGCGAGCAGACTTTTCGTCGGACTCAAGTCCGATGGACTTTTTGACGGAGTTCCGACGGAGTTCTGCTGAAACGGACTTGCCTACACAAGATCACACCAAAGTCCAACCGTCTAGAATGCCCTGTCGTACACCAGGTCAGACAAGACTATAAAAAGGAAGTTCAATTGCAAGTGCACCACCCTTTGGGCCCCTTCTGCTAATTTTGTGTTTATCTCGTGTTAGTAGAAGTTTGGTGAGAGATGATTCGCGCTTTTCAGACTCGTGTTTTTTCAGAACATTTAACTGTTTGTGCTTGTGGGGTGTGTAGCTGCTTTTCAGTGCGTGTAGTCAGTTCGCATTGGTTTATTCAGTGCATTCTTTTCCGCTCATTGCTGATTTTCAGCTCGCTCTTCACAGGCCTTGCTGTTCTTCAGTGCGTTCTGTTTAAGTTTGTTCTGACCAGCCAACCGTTTTGAAGCCATGTTGCATGTATGTACCCGTTGTAGAGTTCCTGCTTTGCTTGGGCTTGGTGTTGTTTGACCCAAGCCCAGTCCATGAACAGGGTGGGGAGGAGTTCATGGACCAAGAATTGGTTGCTCCAGTGTGACCAATTCTCTCACATGCTTTTGCTTCATTAGATCCGTGAGAATAATCCTGATGATTTCAGGAACTTTCTCTGGATGACGGACCCCGTTTTTCACCGTTTGTTGGCTTTGCTGACCCCTTATATCAGCAGGCAGGGCACCTGCATGAGGCAAGGCATCACTCCGGGGCAGAGGCTAGTTGCCACATTGCAGTACTTGGCGACTGGGAGAAGTCTGCAGAACCTTAAGTTCTCGACAGGCATCTCCCCTCAGGATCTGGGGATCATTATCCCAGAGACCTGTTCTGCTATAATTCAGGTCCTGCAGAAGAACTATATGAAGGTAAGATTTTTCCTTTAACATCACATTTTATTGTATTTAATGTTTGCTAATGTATTGTAATTCTTTCCTCAATCCCTAATTGCCATGATTGCATTATGCTGTGAATGTCCCCTTTGTCCTTATGCATGCTGTAATCTTTTAATGCTCCTTTTTTGTCCTTCATGCATATTTGCCTTCACTAACCTCCCCAGCATGCTATGCTGGGCCCATATCCACCTAGTCTAGTCGCTTAACAATGTATTTTGTCAGCTCCATTGTAGTGCTCTACCCTAAACACCCCCTTAAAATGTTTCCAAATGGTTTGTGTGTCCTTAAATTCATTAATAAGCCCCACCTTAAAATGTGTCCAAATGGTATGTGTTTCCTAAATTAATTTATAAGCCCCCCTCCCTTAAAATGTGTCCAAATGGTATGTGTGTCCTTAAATTAATTTAAAAGCCCCCCCTTAAATGTTATCAATGGGCCATCAGAGGGGGTGAGGAATCTGATAAGTGGGCCTTATATTTTATTCTTTAAATAATAATTAAAATAAATGTTATACTGATGTTGGGCAAGAATGTTTTTTGTGTAATCTGCTTGCAATGTTATGTGCAAAAGTACTTATATTTTTTTTCTTGTTTTACTCCCCAGTTTCCTTCAACGCCACAGGAATGGCAGACTGTGGCATCCCTTTTTGCCACCTGTTGGGACTTTCCCAACTGTGGAGGGGCTATAGATGGGAAGCACGTCCACATCATGCCACCACCCCATTCGGGGTCATACTATTTTAATTATAAGGGGTTTCATAGTATTGTGTTAATGGCAGTGGTGTCGGCACCATATGAATTTCTGTATGTGGATGTGGGGAAGAATGGCCGGATGTCGGATGGAGGAGTCTTTGCCCAGACGGAGTTCTACCAACATCTCCAGCGTGGTGGCCTGGGATTGCCACCTGATGTGGATAACATGGAAGGACTCCCCTTTGTCTTCATTGCAGATGAAGCCTTCGGTCTGGGCAGGCACCTGATGAGGCCATTCCCCCAAAGGACCCTCACGCCAGAGAGGAGGGTTTTTAACTACTGGCTGACCAGTGCAAGAAGAGTTGTGGAGAATGCCTTCGGGATAATGGCCAGCCGGTTCCACCTGTTTCTGACAGCAATCCATCTGGCGGAATACAAACTTAATCATATTGTCCTAGCATGCTGTATCCTGCACAATTTTTTAAGAAATAATGGCAGAAATTATATTTCATCAGTTGGGCCTGAGGCCGGACTTGCAGACAATCCTCTAAAGGGCCTGGATACAGACCATACTGGCTTGGCCTCCCAAAGAGCCCGTGAAGTTAGGGAGAAATATGGTAATTATTTTACGGGTAGGGGACCATTGCAATGCCAGACAATGTCTGATTTTTATAAATAAAAAAATAATGATCAGATAAAATCTCGAAATGTATTTGTTGCTTGCTTTTCTTTTTGGCTGTCTCCTAGGTTGTCCTAGTGCACTTGTAGTGCCAAGTGGATTTTCCTTTAGTAAATAGGCCCCATTGTCACTGTAAACACAAAATTACTTACAAAACTGGTATTAAGCATTGAAAAAAGAAGCCACACATTGTTGATTAGCAAACTTTTTAATCTGTGCACATTTACATGTGCGTTTATAATAATTTTTTTTTAAATATATATTACTTTTTTTAACAGTATAATTTAAAAAAAATATATTTCTTTTTTAACAATATAATAATAATAATAATTTTTTTTTTTTTTTTACAAACAGTCATGTTTTAAAACATAACATACACACAACTCTGGAACTTACAAAGTTCAACATCTATATTGTCCAAAATGTCTTGATATTGCCCTAAATCAGATGGGGTAATGTCACCCCTGTAAAAGCCAAATTTTGAAGATGCACACAAATTGGGTTTCCAAATGGGTAATGTCAACATGTGCTATCTCCCATCATGGGGGATCAATGGACGTGTTTTGTGGGTGCAATCCCTTCCTCTCACCTACTAGCATTATGAGGAAGGGGTTGCACCCACAAAACGCGTACATTGAAATCCCCTGATGGCAGATAGCACATGTTGACATACCGTGTGCATCTTCAAAATTTGGCTTTTAAAAATGAAAAAAATTAAAATCCCAGAATGTGGGCATCTAAAAAGGAAATGAAGAACATGGTCGATTTAGTTTTAGAGAAAAAGGGGTTAAATTCTCCCCAAAACATTGATCATGTTCTTCATTTCTTCAAAGCAATATGAAACATTGCTTTGAATTGGTGTACAATTGTCTATTTGGGAAGAGATCCAAGTTGAAGACATGATTAAAAATCCCTTTTAACCAAACTGCAATACTTACCTTTTTTGGCCAAGTTTCACAGATGGATACACCACAAGTATCCACTGGAGCACCTGTGTGGGTTACCCTAAAAAAATGTACTCTGGTGTCCCACACTGGTGCTCCTGAGTCCAGATGTGTAAACAGCTACTGAGTGTCCTCTCCTTACATTTCACTGAATCAAGTTTGCAATTCATTCAAGTTTCAAAGACATCTAGACAACAATGTCCTAAACTTCTTTTAATAAGACAAATTAGCAAGATCAAAAATGTATTTAAAACTCTGTATCAACTAAATACATTGTATATATTGTCAAACAATGTTTCCTTCGAACGATGTTTCCTACTAATAATGATGTTTCCTACGAACAAATACTGTGTCCACAAACATGAAAGTAGCCATTTAAAACTGTACAACAGTAAAAAAAAAAGCACATGGAGCAGCATGCAAGTTAATAATCAGAATAGGAACACATGACAAGTACTTACTTTTTTTAAGCACTTATTTTATTCTTCTGTACTGATCTGGCTCCCTCAGTTTAAGGTCAGCCCAGCGTTTCCTTAATTGGTCTTTGGAGCGGCATACCCCAAAATTTTGTTGCAGAGTCTTCACAACTTTAGACATGATTTTGGCCTTGCGCAAATTCGGCTGGGTGTACAGTCCATGCTTCCCATCATAATCGTTCCTCCGCAAGATGTACACCATCTCCACCATTTCCTCAAAGGCCATATTGGAGGCCTTAAATCTCTTCTTCCCGGATGGGGACGTTTCATGCTCCGGGCTTTCTTCGCTACTGGAGTAATTAACACACACCTGCTGTGTCTCCACCACGTTGCTCCTAACTGCGCACCGTAGAGAGAAGGGGCGGGGAATATTCATGAAAAAGAACGTCAGGGGCGGGCAACGCAGGCGGAGTTTCACGCATGTGCAGTGTATATAAAGCTAACATGAATGTGCCGTACATACATTCTGTGCGTAGAGAAGGGGGCGGGGAATATTCATGAAAAAAGAACATCAGGGGCAGGCGACGCAGGTGGAGTTTCACGCTTGCGCAGTGTATATAAAGCTAACACGCATGTGTTTTACATACGTTTTGTGCGCAGAGGAAAGAGGAACTGAAGTTGCGAGCGTCCGAAACGAAGGTAAATTTTATTGAATTAGGAACATCAGTGGCCTATACTGCTTAAATATTGAGGCCTATGTTGGGATAAGATTATGAGAGTTTAGGCTAACATTAGTGTTTTTGTCTTGTGTATTGTCTTACAGAAAAAATGAATAATAAGTTTAAGGACCCTGAATTCATGTCCCAATTTATTGACAAGTGCAGGGAGATGAGGAATCTGTGGGAGGTCAAACACAGTGCATATTACAATAAACCAGTACGGAAGGAAATGCTGGAGAGACTTCTGGCATTTGTGCAGACTTTGATCCCAGAAGCAACCATGAAGATTTTGGAACGTAAAATTGGGATCTTGAGGAATATGTATAGGAGGGAGCATAACAAGATCTGGGCTTCCCTGAGATCAGGAGCATCAGCAGATGATGTGTATGTACCCAGGCTGTGGTGCTTCAAAAAACTGCGTTTTCTTGATGAGCAGACTGAAGCCAGGGAATCTCTTTCAACCCTTCCCTCCATCCTTCCCTGCAGCCTTCCCTCCACCCTTCCCTCCACCCCAGCAGAGGCTGTCGAGGAACAACCTGGGCCTTCCATCCTGGAAGAACCGGATGCGCCCAGCTGGAGCCAGGTATATAATTTTTAGACATATTTAGTGTCCTAATATTAATGATGTTAACTAGATGTTATAATTGATTACCTATTAAGGATTTTATCCAAAATATGATGTATACATATCAATTGACAGTAGTGGCCAAAAATGTTTGTCACTGGCTTGAAAAAATGCTGGGGTCAGAATGATACTCTTTTTTTATGTATTAACATTGAATTTGCAAGTCATGAGCTGAAAATTGTGTGTGATTGATGAACCAAAAACTAAAACTATGTCCCTTTTTTATACACAGAATGAGCTCAGCCAGGAGGAAGGTGTGGCAGGCAGGAGGAGGCTGTGCCCAGTGACAGCTAAGAGGTGGGCGGGCCCAGTGTCAGTCAGGGGGTGGGCGGGCCCAGTGTCAGTCAGGAGGTGGGCGGGCCCAGTGTCAGTCAGGAGATGGGCGGGCCCAGTGTCAGCCAGGAGGTGGCTGGGCCCAGTAGGAGCCAGTAGGAGCCTCACCCAATTGCAGGTGCCTTCCCTCCAGGAAGAGGATGGGGACAGAGGAGGCATCACCGCGCCTCATTAGAGAAGCTACGAATGTCCTCACGAGCCCCCCTGACACTGAAGAGGCCTATGGCTGCTATATAGCGACCAGGTTGGTCAAATTGGAGAAGGGCCAATGCCTCCTCTGTGAAAGAATTCATTTTGATGCCCTTCACAAGGGGCTGAGGGGCGAGTTAACTGCCAACAGCCAAATATATGAGCAAGCCCATCCTCCTCCTCCTCCTCCTCCTGACACAAGTCCACCACCAGAGCCACAGCCTCCAAGGAAGGCTGCAGGGAAGGCTGCAGGGCATTGTGGAGGGAAGGCTGCAACGAAGAGAAGAAAGTGATGACCTGGGTTCAGTCTGGTCTGACAGAAGACGCAGGCTGGTGTAGTACCACAGCCTGGGGACATATATGTCATCTGCTGCTGGTTTTGATCTCTGGGATTCCTGGACCAGATTGTGCTCCCTATTATATGGACTCCTCAAGATCCCAATTTTCTTTTCCACAGACTTGATGTGTGCCCTGGGGCCAAAAGGCTTCACAAATTCCAAAAGTTTCTCCAGCGTTGCCTTCATCTTTATTTTGTTAACCAGAATAAATGGATATTTTATTTTCTGAAAATACTTGCCTATGTGTTTTTATTCAAATAAATTTCTAAAAGACAATGTCAAATTAACAAGGGACACCAACCTCCTTGAGGTTACAAAAAAAACAAAAAGATAATGTTATTGTGTTAACTTGACACAAAAAATAATAAAAGATTATTAATGTTATTGTGGTAACTTGACACACACAAAAAAAATAAAAATATGGAGATCACTAGAAAATAATTTTTAAATAATCATAAAAAAAATCTTGATGAAATCAAAAATAATAAATGATGACTCAAAAAATAAATGCATTAAACGATCACAGAATTTGCAGCGTGAGGAATGTAGGAATGTGCTAGCTCCAATACGATCACTAGGTTTACCAGACCGAGCGCTTCCATCTCCGTTTTTTGTTTGGCGGACCAGCATACAGACGAGCAGATTTTTTCGATAGGAACTGGGTCCGGTGGAGTTCCAGTGGAAAGATTTAAAACATGTTCTATTTCTAAAGTTCGTCTAATTTTTCGACAGCAAAAGTCCGATGAAGCCCACACACGATCAAATTGTCCGACGGATTCGTTCCTTTGGACCTTTGTTGTAGAAAACTCCGTACACGGCATTAATGAACTTCCGCATCCCAGGGGAACATGGATGCAATATAGATCCAAATGTAGGCTTCACTAAGCTCAGTTGTGCTTTTGAGAATTTTTTGCTGTGACTAAGAACCATTCAGGACCCATATGCTTAGTGCCTCCAGAGGATGAAGGAGAGTTGCAGGAAGCGTCAGGCAGGATATTCCAGGACTTAAAAAGAGAAAGACCACTCTCCAAAGAGTCTATCACATACATGGTACGAACCTTTCTTTGTTCGTACGAACCTTCCTTTGTGATAGTAATTTTAGTGGGATAGCCCCATCTGTAGACTATTTTGTGGTTCCTAAGGACTTTGGTTATTGTACAGATACTCCTTGTTTAACGACTTACCTGTTTAACGACCACTCAGACATACGGCCAGCTCTCCCTACCCGAATGACGCAATATACATCGTAGTACTGTACGGTACAGTAGAGAATTTTTGTTTGTGTTCTGTACTTATGCAAATTAAAACATTATTGAGCTGGAGTTTTGTGTTTTAGATCTTTTTTTCACAGTACAGTACAGTAGAATGCCTAAAATATTGATGACTTATTTTTCTAGTTTAACAAGTAGGTTATTGGGTGTTTAACCGCATTATACCATCAAGACATTTAGTTACACATTTAAAAAATATTTTGGCAACTTTTAAATATATGTTTAAATTGGAATTCTGAACAGTTTTTCTTTTAAAAAGAGAAACTTTAATAAAAAAAAATAATAATAATTCTAGTATTACCTGAATCCTTATTTTTTATTTTTTATCTCATGCAAACTGGAAGTCATTCTTACTATGTAATTATCTGATCTGTGAGCAAATTAGTCTTGGAATGCTGTCACCCTGACATGTTTCCGGGACTGGAGGCTGTTTTATGCTATTTAGGCAGGCATACAAGAAGACAAGGGTCCAAAGAGGACCTCATCAGTGGGGTATTATAATTAATAGACTGATAAGTAGGTTGGAATTGTGGCAAAAAAATAACTGCACAGCAGTAGGCTTCCATTGGGTGTTGCCTTTGGATATAAAGTGTGGCAGGAATGTGTGAATCACTAGAAAAGATGCAATAAAATCCAAATTAAAAATTGAACAATATGTACCTGTATACCAGAGTTTATTGGCTTAAGTTCTACTTAAATTTATGTTCTGGTTTTTATTTTCCAAACATACAAAGTTCTTGAATATGCAATTTGTATTTCGGGAAGGCTTTTAAGTTGTTGCAACAAGATATGTTTGTAAAAACAAATGTTATGTTTTCAAGTGTAACTCACAAACCTCGAATACTGTAAATTACTTCCACATTGCCTCATAGATTTCTGCTCTGCAATGCTAGATTGCATTGTCATAAGATATTGTTTGGTTATAATTCACTGCTTAGTAAGACAGATTTATCAGTGTTTTCTGTGGTGATGATAGAACCTGTAAGGATTTCTCAGCATTTTTGCGTTGACAGTAATTGGCTGCAACATTCAAACATTAGAATATATTAAAAAGCGAAAGTGTTCTTCACTTACTTTCCCCATGAACACAGCACAATTTGTATGGAAATTGAGGCTACACATCTTTATTTGCCACCTTACTTTGATCCACTAGAACTGATGATTTGATTCGTTGTATCATTTGTCTCTTGTTTTATGTTTTTTTTTATAAACTTTTCTGCATTCTATACATTTAGGAAGCATAACAGAAAACCTTGCAACGGGATAGTTTAATTCTATTTTTTTATAATACATTAAATAAAATATCATTATATGCTATTAAGCCATAAAGATGTTTTAAAAGCTGCCAGTTCTTTTCCCTAGACTGAAATAGAATATATGAAAAAAAATGTACTTTAGTGAACTAAAGCATTCTATTTTTCTCAAACAATATGCTTTTTGTACTGTTAATGCCATTCTGTTGTGCTATTAAATAGTCTTGAAACTGCAAAATGTAGTATGGAAATATTATTGCCCACCTAAACAATTTCAGCAAGTAATATTAAGACAATAACTTCCTAGCTCTTCGGCTTGAAAGTCTTTGACTGTTTTGGTGACCAAAGAATGATATTTAAATATCACCAATTTAAATCTGCAGAGTTTACTCTGTTTCAGTTAATCCTTGCTTCTACTTGTTTTCCTATAGAGGGTAAAGAAACAACATGCTAATGCTCCCCTTGCCAACAGTACATACTTGCCTTCCTTTTCACCTCCTTCTTCTCTTACTTTATTAAACCACTGGGAACAAGGAAGAAGAACCCTGTGTAAGCTCTATTTTGGATCTCTATTTAGAGCAGCTTACATGGGGCATCTATGTGAAAGTGATGGGCCAGTCACCAGGCACTGGCAAGAGTCACATGCTTCTCTATTTCTCCATAACCCTACATAGACAAAGCACAGGTTTTGCTATACACTCCGGGCTCCTTGCCTCCCTCCCAAAAAAATGTTGGCAACCCTCAACTATGGCCCCATTTTTAATTAATACTGACATTTACTGAAGTCTTTAGGCCAGTCATATGACACAGTAGGGTCCTTTTCTTTTTCTCTTTTTCTGACTGGGCAATCCATACTGATGCAGAGAGTAGTGCTGACATCCTGATCTGTACCAATACAGCATGCAAGAAAGGCACTGTGGTGATGCCCCTTCAAGAGTCAGCACCGTGATGCCCTCCATCCACGCTAGACTCAGTCTTTCGGTTTCAGTAATTTTGGGATCATTTGACCTGGAAAACCGCGGACATGTAGTGAAGAGGAGATACTTCGGAAGAGCAATTCTAATAAAAAGTCAGTGTCGCATCCTGAATTGCCACATTAACTCGTGTTCAGAATCTGGGTTTCTAGGCTTCTGGTTTCAGTTATGATTTAAAATTACTTTAAACATGAACTATTTGCTAGCAGATTATTTGCTGTTATATTAAAGCTATTTATTTATTGTATTATTTACATCAGATAAATTGAGGAATTGACTTTTTATGCTTGCTGTTTCCTATATTAGTTATGATTTTAATATACAGATGCATAGGTTACTCCTCTGTATGTATCTGTAGCTTTCTTGCTGAGTGGTTGCTGAGATAAAAGGATAAGCAGCCTACAGATTTTATTTCTAGTCAGTATGAATAAAAATTAAAGACTTGATTTGAGATAACTTGAATGCACAGTGTGAATATGTAATTAACAAATATGGCTCCCTTCTATAGTTATATAAATAAAAAATATAGCTAGCAATTTTATTTTAAATGCTGGCATACAAGACTGTAGGTCCCTTTTTTGTCTGTCAGGCTGATACAGGAATGTCTTGTCAGGTATTTCCAATCTTGTCAAGCACCCTCCAAGAACTGTCTAACAATTTGCACTAAGCTGAACAGCTCAATAAACACATCTGCCGTTGTCCAGCTTTATCACTTTCTCCAAATATTGCATACAATAATTAGCCCATGCTACCATATTGATTTACATTTATTTTTAGGGTTAGAACCTCTGCCAGAAGAACATTCTAAGGCTGGCCATACATTATACAATTTTCTTTTAGAATGACCAAAACCATATAATATGAGGTCAAACCTAAACAGTTTCAATTTGTATCCCCTTAGGTGGGCCCTTGCACTACATAGTTGAAGGTAAATGTAAAGGAAATGGAATAGGAACATTGTATAATAGACCCCCCGTGTGGTCTATGTGCATTGCAAGGATTTTAACAAACTTTGTTGCAGATTCCTAAATTTTGTTATTCTGAAGAAATCCCTCTGTGTTTGTATCCATGTGGTGAGTTTAATGGGAGTGGTTTCACAATTATCAATCATCTGTTGCACCTGCAATCTAAAGAGGAAAGTTGCTGGAGAGTATCTCACCAAAATGCCATTTTTTGTTGCAGGGGGTGCCTGAAATCTGACTTGTGTCTTAGGCAGACTTCTGGGAAAATCAGTGAGCCATTTACACAAGCAGGAAATGGTGTTTCTGGAGGGGGGGGGGGGGGCGTTCTGTACACATTCTGTGTATAGATCACCTCCAGGTAGCCATATTGCATTTTCAGAAAATGACAGAGCTGCAGATTGAAAAGGAAAGGTCATTTTTAATAACATTCAATTACAATATGACTTGTGTCGCAATTGAAAGCACTATATTGTTTGGTTCTTTTTTTGATATTTTTTTTCCCCCATGAAAGTGGAGTTAACCTTTAAGCTAGCCAAATACTATACAGTCTGAGTGTACAATCTCCTTTAGATTTACCAAAAATGTACCTACACTGCATAATTGTTAGATTTAAAAAAGATTGCACATATAATACAGTAGTCAACTTAAGACTTAAAAGCTGACAGGGTATTTAATACTGAGCGTTACCTCCAAAAAACATGTATATTATTATTATTGGTGTTCTGCATGATTTATATAGTGCCAACATTTTGAGACGCACTTTACAAAATGTATAACTAAAATGCCTGGAATGATCAAGCAACTGACAATATTCATTTCACTAAAGTGACAACAAAGTCTTATGGTATATTTGTACTACCTTATTCAGCTGGCAGCATAAGCAATGTATAGTTTCCCTGTCTGATGCAGAAGATTGAATAAGTGCTGCTCCACTGACCTAAGCAGAAACTTTCCTGGCAGTCTCCTATCTGGGTTTTAGGAAGAAAAAAGGGAAGGAAATAAAGCAGGGATGCACGTCATCAAGGATGTGAAGAGCACTTTGGAGTAGAAAGGAATGGCTAAGAAACGAAGCAGGGAATGTGGACAAAATAGGCAGTGGGAAGCTGAGAGAGAGCACAGATGCAAATAAGTGGATTATGAGGATGGCAAGCACTAGACACAAAGAAGATGTAAGACGTGTTGTACTGAAATTGGAAAAACAAGTAACTGATAACAAAATGAGTGCAGCAGAAAAGGAAAAGAGGGCCTAACATTCAGTAAGAGAGAGCTGAGAGAAGACATACATGGCCAAGTATTGAAAAACAAGAGGAAAAACAATGGTTACAATGGGAACAGGAGTGTACAAAAACTAACAGAGTGCCATAGGATGAAAAAAAAAAAAATAGTAGGTTACAAAACATTGGGTGTGGATTGGACTGATGGTGCATGTCCCTACCTTAGAGCCTCTATGTCTTCCACCTTTGAGATGGCCTTGTTAGTAAATGTCATACTAGGACATGATCCATTGTCTGTAGGCAGCTACACAGGAAAAGGCTGCTTGCCAAGTTGGTGCTCCCATCAGTGAAAAGTGTGCAGTGCAAAAATAGGCTGGGGAGGCTTATTTTTATTCTTCTTTTATTCTAACTGTATTAGGTTTTCAAGGTAGAGTATGCAAGCAATGGTGTAATCATATCATATCATGATAATGGCAGGAATTATTAGGTGAAACACAATATGATTTGTAATACTATACAATACCATACAGAGGATACAGATTGCACATTATATTGTGTAAACCAATTTTTTACTCAAGGGGGAGGGGGTTAATTAACATGTATTTTATTTTCAAATACAATAATATGAATCAATATTAAAAGACAGTTGTTTTTTCAGTTTTCAATATATGCTGACTAATTAAGTGAGCCTTTTGCTAAATATATTCTCCTGTAAAAATTGAAAAATATACCCTGAGATGCATTCAAGGAGCATAGCTTTTCTGATGATTACTTCAACTTTTCATCCAAGAATTGATTTTGTGTACCAGGCCATACCACAAGCCTTAATGTCTGTATTCTAGTGATTATGGAATTCATTGGCTAGTAATGCTAGAATACACTCCTTGCTGCCTCTCTACTACCAGTTCTAAGAAGTTTCTAAAGAACTTAAATGTTTTTCTGTCCTGACCTAAAACTTTAATTTAATTGACAATGTAGGAAGCAAATAAAAAAGGCAAGTTACACAACAGAAATTTAGGAAGTACACTCATATTGCCTTGCTACTTAACGTTTCTGGAGCTGTGTATAATTATTCTACACCAGGGGTCTTTAAGCCTTTAGTAGGGGGGCCACGTCATATATTTTACAAATATTCACAGGCTGAAATAAACTGTTTTCTAAATGAATGAATAAAATTGAAATGAATAATGAGTTTTAAAACGGATAAAAGGATGCACCAGCCAACTCAAAATATATAACGACTGCTGCACCTGAAATTCCCTGAATACCGGGAAACACAAATGGTGGAAAAGATATAGAAAGTGCGCTGTAAATATGCCCGTGGGTAAATACCCAAAGAAAACTAAATATAGTGCATTTAAAAAAATAAAATTATGAACATGTGCACTGATCTTAATACATATCAAAAGCCTGTGTATAACAACATTACATATGGCATATAAAACAAATAATAAAATAATAAAAATGTATATAAATATATAAAACTGCGTGCATAAATGCCAATGAGTTAAATCTAATGTGCAAAAACATCCCAGCTAAACTCCAAATATTTGCTGGATTATTCAAAACAGTCCAAAATAGTGAATGTTGAGACTCAAATGGTGCTTAATTCATAGCGTTCAAAGTGCTGCATGTATCACCACTGTGCTCTGATAATGAAATGGCTGCTTACCAGACCAAAATGGGTCAATATGCATGTGTGCTGTTCTCAGCTAAAGGATCAATATGTGTTACTGCCCATATGAAGCTCGGAACGATCATCTCTATATCCATCCGAGGTCATGGATGGATATAGGGATGAAAGGAGGACTAATCGTGCATTATCACTAAAACATTGTGTTTATTTTAAAAAGAGATACACTTACAAACATTGTAGAAATAAAAGCACAGATAATCGTGGTGACGTGTCCACCTGCAGTGCGGTCCGTGCGCGCTGATGTCACTGTCTCCACCCGTCGCATTTCACCTCAGAAGGCGTCAACTGGGATTGGAACTTAGCTTGTGGCATCATATCCATATCTTATATAGCAGAGAAAAACAGAACTCTCTTAATAATACGTTTTACCTAGAGCTTTGTTGTAATCAGCATGATATAATTTAGAATAAGAGAGAAAGAATTTTAGTAAAACAAAGCAGTACATTTAAGCTATTAATAAAGGTCAAACAAAATACATTCAGTTTGCACCTTTCTCATTAGAGTCCTCTTTAAATCAGGGTCCCCATCAGAGTCATCCTTACATCAGTGTCCCCCCATAAGAGTCTCTCCTTATAATTAGAGTCCCCATCAGAGTTCCCCTCACATCAGAATGCCCCGTTACATCAGAGTAGTCCTTATGTTAGAGTCTACATCAGACTGCCACCTTACATCAAGGTCATCCCTACATCAAGGTACCCATCAGAGCAGAGATTTTAACTGTAGCACAGTCTCTGAGCTTACTGCAAAGCATTAGTTGCTCACAGAATACTTGCATTTGCTGCTAAGAATTGGTCTTTAACATTTCATTATAGATACAACTAAAGAATGATAAAGATGTAGTGATGCAGCAAGAAATACTGTATAATACGCTAGGGGAACAGAGCTTGGATCTTCAACAAGCAAATCTCACTACTAGAGACCCCAAATTTAAGGGAAGTCTGTGGGTGATATAACATTGTCAGTTTTTAATTCCTGTTTTAACATTATAAATGTGAATGGTAGTTTAGTAGTGGTCTTGAAGCAAGGATAAAAATTACAACCCTTAAGCTAGAAGTGTTGAAAACATGTCAGCAATAAAATCTGCCATTTTCATACTGATAGGATCTGCTTTAAAATGTATATCCTTAAGCTTCATTTATAAATTAATCAGATGCTGTCATCGTCAACCAGACTGATTTCTCTTTTCATTTTTTTTTTACCTATGGTTGAAACATGAAGCAGAAAATGGGTTGTGTTTAATGACATGATACTTGGGCTATAGTAACATCTCAACAAATCTGCTTCTCAAATTATTATCACCTTTGCTTCTTGTGATCTGCATAGAATTGCATTAGGCTGTATGTTAGTTCACTCTGTTTACATATTACATATTCTTCTCAACTATTGAAAAGGCTTTAGATTTTAAAGTAATTATATGATATGAAATGTTTATGAAAAGGAAGATCATTATGCTTCAGAGACAAACTGTGGGGTCAAATGTAAATCAGAGCTGTCCAAAATAGCCAATAGCTCAAAGAGCGTCGCCTTGCCTGTTGGGGATGTCTGCAATGACTAGGCAAGCTGACAAATTATCTTGGCTGAGCTACTTATTTCACTCCATATCAACCTCAAGTCTCATGTGCCAAACAGACTTTTTAGCTACACGATAAAAATAAAGCCATGTCCTCCTTGAGGTGCAGGAGCAAATGTGAGAGACACATCCCCATGTTATATGAGGATGATGTATATGCCAAAATACTATCAAGGGGAATATAAATGGTGTCTTGACGGGCTCCATCTTTGAGCAATAAACTATCACCAAGTGACATTTGCTCCCGCACTTCAAGGAGGACATGGCTTGACTATGTTGGAAACTACGGATGTGGAACCAACATATGTCCATGTTGTCAGCGCATTATAAAGGGATATAAAGGGTTTTTCTTCCACCATTAGTGGCAGATCCTATAGTGTTGGTACATATATCAATTGTAACACCAGATATGTGGTCTATTTAATAACATGCAAAAAATGTAATATTCAATATGTAGGTCATACTACAAGAAGGTTAAGAGACTGATTAAAGGATCATGTTCGTGACACTAAGAAGGAGCGGGCCACCAATGTAGCTAGACATTTTAATGATGCCCACAATGGAAACATCTCATTGATACACATACAGGGTATAGAGAAAATCATAACACTCAGAAGAGGGGGTGATAGTTTTGGAATCCTATGTAAACATGAAGTTTGGATATTCAGTTTACAGACTAGAATTCCAAAAGGTCTAAACTTTGAATGGGACCTCACACATTTTTATGATTAATTATGAAGGTTTTCTTTATCGTACATCACAGGACACAGAGCACCAGTAATGACTATCTGGGTTATATGCTACCTTTAGGTGATTGGACACTGGCAACCAATAGTAAGAAGGTTCCTCCCATATAACCCCTTCCATACAGGAAGTACCTAGTTTTTTGCCAGTGTCTTAAAGGTGATGTTTACGGCTGTGGAAGCTCTTCAAATTCTTCAAAAAATGTCCCAGTGAGGATGTTATAATCGGATCCATTCGGATGGCATATTATGCTAAAGTGGATGGTACCCGAGCCTTGGTTCAAGAACAAGGTTTTGCCTGTAACGTGTCCTTATGGCGCTGGACCCTTGTGATATAATATTGCTGGTCTTTTCACTTGCCCAAGGAAACCTAAAGGGTGCCTTACAGGTCCAAGGGTGTGGATCCTGAACAAAGGGGGACCCGGTCCTTGAAGGTCCTCAATGACGCTACCCGTGGTGATGGGGGAAAATTGGGCCTATCTCAGGCCCTGCTGCGAGGATCGGTGAGTGCTTCCTCTGGAGGCCTAATTTATTATATTGTTGCTAAATGTAATTTTATGGCCAGGTTTTCGTGTCTGTTGTGCCCGCCGTAATAGTCTCAGATAGGCTGCAAGATACACTCAGGTGGATGTTCCCGCATGGGGGCCACATGGACTGGTCGTGAGCCCACTCGGGAAGCGTGCGCGTGCAGTGGATGCCCGTGCACCTGCTTTCACCTGTGTGCACTTTGGCGTGTGCGGATGGCGGCGCCGCGTGCATCACGGCATGTTCGCTTGTCACGTGTTCCCCGCGGGCGTGCGCATGTGCAGTAAGGTTCCCAGGCATGTGTACGTCATGTGACGGCGCACGCATATAGAGGGAAGTTGGGCGCCTGCGTGTGTCAGTGCTTGTCAGATTTGGCTCGTGAGAGCCAGGAGCGGTTGCGGTGGGACACAGAGCTGGGCACGTGAGTCGGGCATTTGCAACACTTTAAAGGAGGTTGCTATAGCTGATACAGCCATATAGCACAGAGAGTATTTTACGCAAAACTTTGTAAGCAATGTCTTCCAGAAAATGAAGTACAGGGAGTAGGGCTAGTCCAGGGGTTAAAATTACTCTTTCAAAAAAAGGAGATGAACCTCAGGCTACTGCAGCATCAATCTCCCCTGAAAGACCTGTGGCATTTGGCCTGGCTGAGCCATTGCATTTGTCAGGCGCAGTGGCCACCACCAATATCCCTGCATCGGCTTATGTTACTAAGGATGACTTAACGTCAGCCCTCGCTGGCCTGGAAGGCAAAATAGCGGGTATGATTGCCTCAGTAACACAGGGAGGGAAGAAACGGCATAGATCTCCCTCTCCTGAACCTGGTCCCAGTGCAGAGTCTCTTGAGCACCAGGACTCCCTTAGCCAGTTGGGTCCCTGTGATTTGGATCCAGAATGGGTAGAGGATTTTGAGGAGGTGGCCGTAAGGGATAAGGAGGAAGCAGAGGCTGAAGAGTCCTCAGCAGGGGACTCAGGTTCTGAGGAACCATTGTCGGCTTCGCAATCCCAAAAATTGTTTATCCAGTCTTTGGCTGAGATGGTGAGAGCAGGATTTAAGTTACCCCCCGTACAGGGACTGGGACTTTTCTGTTCTACATTGGGATCCTTGCGACCACAGCAAGGTTCCCAGGCGTTCCCTGTGCATCCATTATTGGAGCAGCTGATTTACGCTGACCTGGACCACCCGGACAGGATATACTTGCCTCCAAAGAGGTTTTCTTTTTTAAACCATATGGAGGAAAAGTTCAAAAAAAGGTGGGATACGCCTTTGGTGGATGCTGCCATTTCATCAGTGAATAAAAGCTTAACCTGTCCAGTGGATAATGCCCAAGGGTTTAAAGACCCAGCGGATAAAAAACTGGAATCCTTACTAAAGGCCTCCTTTGCGGTGGCTGGGTCAGCAGTGCAACCGGCAGTTGCGGATATTGGTATTTGTCAATCCCTGAAGGACCGTTTTAAAAGATTGGTCAGGAACCTGCCTGTTCAGGAGGAATAATCTGACGAATTGTCAGAACTTCCTCGCGCTTTATGTTTTGCAGTAGACGCATTAAAAGACTCAATCCAGCAGATGTCTCGTTTTGCGCTACTCTCAATACATATGCGCAGGGTCTTGTGGCTAAAGAGCTGGTCACCCGAGATGCCATGCAAAAGGCTACTCACGGCTTTTCCCTTTCATGGGGAGCATTTGTTTGACGAGGATCTTGATAAGTATATCCAAAAAATCTCATGAGGAAAGAGCTCCTTGCTTCCTGTTAAAAGAAGGAATAAGCAGCCCTCCTTTAAAATTCCTAATGCTCCTGGGCCAGGCACCTCTTCTCCCAAGAAGTATCAACGGCCTCAACCACCTGCCTTTAAGAAACCTCAGGGTCAAAAGAGGCCTTGGACTCAGAAACTGGCCAAAACAAATTCCAAGTCCTCCTTGTGAAGGGGCGCCCCCACTCTTACGGGTGGGGGGCAGACTGCGGCGGTTCGCAGATGCTTGGGTAAAATTGGTTCAGGACAGGTGGGGCATTTCCATCATAACACAAGGTTACAAAATAGAGTTCCAGGATTTTCCCCCAAATCGGTTTCTGGTATCAAAAGTCCCATCGGACCCAGAGAAAAAGAAAAGCCTATTCCTAGCCTTAGAACAGCTAGAAAGGCAGGGGGTGATTATTGAGGTTCCGCACAAGGAAATATTCAAGGGGTTTTATTCGAACCTATTTACATTGCCAAAGCCGAATGTAAGCCTAATTTACGCTTCTCCTTCAATCCAGATGCTGCCGCACCTGTTACGCAGGATACAGGAGGAACGGAAAACAGTAATTCTGGTGGCCCCACAGTGGCCCAGGAGGTCTTAGTACTCACAGATTGTGAGGGTGGCGGTAGGGGACCCATTGTGCCTCCCATTCCGTCCAGATCTGTTGTCCCAAGGTCCCATATACCATCCTTCTTTACGGTCGCTGAATTTGATGGCATGACTATTGAGAACAGAGTACTAAGGGACCGTGGTATCAGAGGATCTGTCCTGTCTACTTTAATAAATGCTAGAAAGCCAGTTTCTAGAAGTATTTACCATAGGGTCTGGAAGTCGTACATCTCATGGTGTGAGAGGAGAAGATGGCACCCTCGACAAGTATACGATAGTGAGGGTCCTTGCCTTTCTTCAAACAGGAATTGATTTAAACTTATCCCTAGGGACCATTAAGGGACAAATTTCGGCCTCATTGGTTTTTTCCAGAGGCAAATCACATCTCATTCTTTAGTATGAGCCTTTGTTAAAGGAGTGATGCATTTAAGACCGCCAATTAAGCCACCCTTATGCCCCTGGGACTTAAACTTAGTACTTTCAGCTCTACAGAGTCAACCCTTTAAACCTATTAGGCGTATTCCTTTGATCCTATTAACTAGGAAATTGGTCTTTTTGGTGGCTATAACCTCAGCCAGAAGGGTGTCGGAGTTGGCCGCCCTTTCTTGTGAAAAAACATTTCTGTTTGTTCATCAGGACAAGGTGGTGATGCGGCCCCGTCCAGATTTTTTACCCAAGGTGGTTTCCAGTTTTCACCTGAATCAGGATATCATTTTACCTTCCTTCTTTTTTAACCCTAAGTCAAAAAAAGAAAGATCGCTCTACTCACTGGATGTGGTGAGAGCTGTCAAGGTTTACTTAGATATGTCAGCCCCTTTTCGGAAGTCTAACTCACTTTTTGTTCTGCCTGAGTGTCCTAAGAGGGGACAGGTAGCAACTAGTTCTACAATCTCTAGATGGATTCATCAGGTCATCGTCCAGGCCTATGAGTTGAAACACAAGGTTCCACCTCGAGATCTCAAGGCTCACTCTACCAGAGGAGTTAGTACATCATGGGCAGTGTGCCAACAAGTGTCTATGGCTCAGGTTTGCAAAGCGGCTGCTTGGTCTTCAGTTCATACATTCACCAGGTTTTACCAATTGGATGTTAGCTCTCAAAAGGAGACTGTTTTTGGCCACAGCGTGCTGCAAGCAGCTTTATAATTCTGGAGCCTAAAAAGGGGGATCTAGGAAGATTATATTCCCTCCCCTCAAAAGCATTGCTTTAGGACATCCCAGATAGTCATTACTATGGTGCTCTTGTGTCCTGTGATGTACGATAAAGAAAAATGGATTTTTAAAGCAGCTTACCTGTAAAATCCATTTCTTGGAGTACATCACGGGACACAGAGGTCCCTCCCCTCTTTTTCTGGGATCTTCATTGCTTGCTACAAAACTAAAAGGTACTTCCTGTATGGGAGGGGTTATATAGGGGGAACCTTACTATTGGTTGCCAATGTCCAATCACCTAAAGGTAGCATATAACCCAGATAGTCATTACTATGGTGCTCTGTGTCCCGTGATGTACTCCAAGAAAAGGATTTTACAGGTAAGCTGTTTTAAAAATCCATTTTTTATACAATACACTATATTTTGTCTGTATCTATATAGGTGTGATTCTATTGTGTCTGTAGTGCTCCCTTTTTTGAGGGACACAGACACAGTGGGGGTACAGTTATTCACCGTGTTCACGTGCACATGTGCTCATGTGTACTATGTGTGTTCATGCCCATATAATTATATCGGTGGAGACACATGAAGAGATATTTATACAAATTGCACAGCAATTACAATGAGTCATGTGTTGAAGCCTCAGCACGATCTGTCTACCTCTCCTCCTCATGGATATGCATCTTTGTGTCCCCACTGTGTTATCTAGCTAATTTTTTACTAAATATATATATTTTTACTAAGCTATTTGATATATTGTGGAGCTATTAATATTGACACATTGGACATGGATTCACATTTTACATATCCATTTTTCTATAGTTTTGATGGATTTATGTATGATCTATTTATATGATTAGTGGTGAAAACCTTATATAAAAAAGGGGCAAGTATCTTTAGACTCGCATGTATATTTATCTATGTGGCATCTATATGATTAATATTTTCTGCATTTATCTGTTGCTGTACTATTTTTTTGTTTTTAAAAGTTTCTTGTCAAGTTTGTTTAGAATTTTGGGATGATAATTGATAATTGGTACTATGTTATATGCTCTGTTTTATATGTATTCTTTTTACTTTTGTATATACACTTTTGTATCACCTGAATCAATTTACTGAGGATTTGCTAGACTTTGAACATCCACAATGAGACAAAAACAGGAAGTGCAATTAGGAAATTGGACACATTTGTGTTCCTTGAAAGTTATTCCCATATATACTGGGAGATTAATTGCATTTCCATGTGGTTTTGATAAAGCATGAGCTTTGTGTGAAACACGTTAACCTTGTCTCCTGTGCCTATATTTGTATCAGGGGTGGACTGACCATTGAGCCACTCGGGCAATGCCCGAGGGCCCTGGGCCACTAGGGGGCCCCATCAGAGTTGCCAGCCTCAGTAAAACCAGGGGTAGTATGTATAAATCTGTGTTTTTTTTACATCTGTCTGTGTATAATTTGTGTACATGTATGTGTATACTGTGTGATTGTATACTGTGTGTGTGTGTATACTGTGTGGCCCCTTAATCTCTGATTGCCTGGGGGCCCCATAATCTCCTATTGCCCGGGGGCCCCCATGAGTTATCAGTCCGCCCTTGATTTGTATGATTTTTTTACTTCAATAAAGCTGACATTGCATCGTGTGGTAGTGCAGCCGATCATTCTCTTCTGTTTCATGAGTTAACTGCTGGCAGCTAATTACATGGTTAAAGAGCCGGCTCTTTACAGAGATCGGGGCCGCACTGTGTCCTAGCAACACGGTGCGGCTGCAATTACCATGCACCCGAGCAGCCGTACTGGGCGCCATCATATGACATCCACCCAGAACGAGAGCCGCACCCTCCCTCTGTCATTTGTTGGTGGGTGGGCGGCAAGAGATTAAGCGGCTGCAGGGCAGGAAATGCACTTGAGATCTTGCAAGAAGGGCTCTATCTGACTTGCTGCAGTTTATAGAAGCTTGTACAACTGTGCAAGACTAAAAGTAAGGCTGGGGTTCAGCTTTAACCGCTTAACGACCTCCCATTGTAGATTTACTGCGGCAGGGTGGCCACTCTGCACCAGATCACGTACCTGGTAGGTGCCGCCTTCGATCCACTCCCACTGTGATTGGACACTAGGGATGAGCTTCGTGTTCGAGTCGAACCCATGTTCGACTCGAACATCGGCTGTTCGACCGTCCGTCGAATTGCGAACGATATGGGCCGTTCGCGCCAAATTCGTGTGGCGCGTCACGGCCCATAATTCACTGCGGCATCGCAGTGCATTGCTGGCTGATGATTGGCCAAGCATGCACTATGACCCGCATGCTTGGCCAATCACAGCGCCGTCAGTAGAGAGAGCTGTAATTGGCCAAAGCCAGGGTGGCTTTGGCCAATTATGGCTCAGGGGATTTAGTACACACCCCACACTATATAAGGCCGCCTGCACGGCGGCCCTGTGTAGTGTGTGTTCCGGTGTGCTGAGCGATAGAGAGAGAGAGAGACAGTGTCATTTGATTTGAGTTAGATAGATTAGGCAGAACAGTCAGTCAGTTAGCTGCACTTACAGTGTATTGTGTATATATATGCATCCCAGGTGTTGCATATATATATATACACTGTATTCAGTTTAGCTAGATCCGTTCCTGTTATCTTCTATCTAGACTATTTACATTCAGTGCAGTGTGTCCTGCTCACAGTGTTCAGCTAGATCCGTTCCTGCTATTTACATTCAGTACAGTGCTTCCTGCTCACAGTGTTCAGCTAGATCCGTTCCTGCTATTTACATTCAGTGCAGTGCGTGCTGCTCACAGTGTTCAGCTAGATCCGTTCCTGCTATTTACATTCAGTGCAGTGCGTCCTGCTCACAGTGTTCAGCTAGATCCGTTCCTGCTATTTACATTCAGTGCAGTGCGTCCTGCTCACAGTGTTCAGCTAGATCCGTTCCTGGTATTTACATTTAGTGCAGTGCGTCCTGCTCACAGTGTTCAGCTAGATCCGTTCCTGCTATTTACATTCAGTGCAGTGCGTCCTGCTCACAGTGTTCAGCTAGATCCGTTCCTGCTATTTACATTCAGTGCAGTGCGTGCTGCTCACAGTGTTCAGCTAGATCCGTTCCTGCTATTTACATTCAGTGCAGTGCGTCCTGCTCACAGTGTTCAGCTAGATCCGTTCCTGCTATTTACATTCAGTGCAGTGCGTCCTGCTCACAGTGTTTAGCTACATCCGTTCCTGCTGTTTACATTCAGTGCAGTGCGTCCTGCTCACAGTGTTCAGCTAGATCCGTTCCTGCTATTTACATTCAGTGCAGTGCGTCCTGCTCACAGTGTTCAGCTAGATCCGTTCCTGCTATTTACATTCAGTGCAGTGCGTCCTGCTCACAGTGTTCAGCTAGATCCGTTCCTGCTATATACATTTAGTGCAGTACGTCCTGCTCACAGTGTTCAGCTAGATCCGTTCCTGTTATCTTCCTACTGACAGGCAGGCTTGTCTGGTTACAGTATATAAAGCTACCTGAAGAAAATTACAGGTGTTCTTTTTGATCCTATTAGTACCACGGTCAGGCAGCTAGACTATTTACATTTAGTACAGTGTGTCCTGCTCACAGTGTTCAGCTAGATCCGTTCCTGTTATTTACATTCAGTGCAGTGCGTCCTGCTCACAGTGTTCAGCTAGATCCGTTCCTGCTATTTACATTCAGTGCAGTGCGTCCTGCTCACAGTGTTTAGCTACATCCGTTCCTGCTGTTTACATTCAGTGCAGTGCGTCCTGCTCACAGTGTTCAGCTAGATCCGTTCCTGCTATTTACATTCAGTGCAGTGCGTCCTGCTCACAGTGTTCAGCTAGATCCGTTGCTGCTATTTACATTCAGTGCAGTGCGTCCTGCTCACAGTGTTCAGCTAGATCCGTTCCTGCTATATACATTTAGTGCAGTACGTCCTGCTCACAGTGTTCAGCTAGATCCGTTCCTGTTATCTTCCTACTGACAGGCAGGCTTGTCTGGTTACAGTATATAAAGCTACCTGAAGAAAATTACAGGTGTTCTTTTTGATCCTATTAGTACCACGGTCAGGCAGCTAGACTATTTACATTTAGTACAGTGTGTCCTGCTCACAGTGTTCAGCTAGATCCGTTCCTGTTATTTACATTCAGTGCAGTGTGTCCTGCTCACAGTGTTCAGCTAGATCCGTTCCTGCTATTTACATTCAGTGCAGTGCGTCCTGCTCACAGTGTTCAGCTAGATCCGTTCCTGCTATTTACATTCAGTGCAGTGCGTCCTGCTCACAGTGTTCAGCTAGATCCGTTCCTGCTATTTACATTCAGTGCAGTGCGTGCTGCTCACAGTGTTCAGCTAGATCCGTTCCTGCTATTTACATTCAGTGCAGTGCGTCCTGCTCACAGTGTTCAGCTAGATCCGTTCCTGCTATTTACATTCAGTGCAGTGCGTCCTGCTCACAGTGTTTAGCTACATCCGTTCCTGCTGTTTACATTCAGTGCAGTGCGTCCTGCTCACAGTGTTCAGCTAGATCCGTTCCTGCTATTTACATTCAGTGCAGTGCGTCCTGCTCACAGTGTTCAGCTAGATCCGTTCCTGCTATTTACATTCAGTGCAGTGCGTCCTGCTCACAGTGTTCAGCTAGATCCGTTCCTGCTATTTACATTCAGTGCAGTGCGTCCTGCTCACAGTGTTCAGCTAGATCCGTTCCTGCTATTTACATTCAGTGCAGTGCGTGCTGCTCACAGTGTTCAGCTAGATCCGTTCCTGCTATTTACATTCAGTGCAGTGCGTCCTGCTCACAGTGTTCAGCTAGATCCGTTCCTGCTATTTACATTCAGTGCAGTGCGTCCTGCTCACAGTGTTTAGCTACATCCGTTCCTGCTATTTACATTCAGTGCAGTGCGTCCTGCTCACAGTGTTCAGCTAGATCCGTTCCTGCTATTTACATTCAGTGCAGTGCGTCCTGCTCACAGTGTTCAGCTAGATCCGTTCCTGCTATTTACATTCAGTGCAGTGCGTCCTGCTCACAGTGTTTAGCTACATCCGTTCCTGCTGTTTACATTCAGTGCAGTGCGTCCTGCTCACAGTGTTCAGCTAGATCCGTTCCTGCTATTTACATTCAGTGCAGTGCGTCCTGCTCACAGTGTTCAGCTAGATCCGTTCCTGCTATTTACATTCAGTGCAGTGCGTGCTGCTCACAGTGTTCAGCTAGATCCGTTCCTGCTATTTACATTCAGTGCAGTGCGTCCTGCTCACAGTGTTCAGCTAGATCCGTTCCTGCTATTTACATTCAGTGCAGTGCGTCCTGCTCACAGTGTTTAGCTACATCCGTTCCTGCTGTTTACATTCAGTGCAGTGCGTCCTGCTCACAGTGTTCAGCTAGATCCGTTCCTGCTATTTACATTCAGTGCAGTGCGTCCTGCTCACAGTGTTCAGCTAGATCCGTTCCTGCTATATACATTTAGTGCAGTACGTCCTGCTCACAGTGTTCAGCTAGATCCGTTCCTGTTATCTTCCTACTGACAGGCAGGCTTGTCTGGTTACAGTATATAAAGCTACCTGAAGAAAATTACAGGTGTTCTATCCCAGCTTAGTGCAGCTACAGGCCATTAGTATGTCTGGAAGGCCAAGAAGGAGAGGCAGACAGTCACAAGCCAATAAGAGAGGGCAAGCAGGCTCTGTGTCTAGTGCTGGTCGTGGAGACGGTGCATCCTCATCAGCACGTGGCCATGGGACACGCTTGGCCTTTTTTTCGGCAGCTGGCCGTGTTGAGCCGCAACATGCGGAAGACTTGGTCGAGTGGATGACCAAGCCGTCCTCATCCTCCTCATCCTCTCTCACCCATGCCCAGGGTGCTTTGTCTGGCAAAGCAGCGGCCTCTTCCCTCAGCTCAATGTCATCAGTGACTCCTTCCCTAGCCCCACCATGTCCTCCTGAGGATTCCCTCGAACTGTTTGACCACAGTGTTGGGTACATGCTCCAGGAGGATGCCCAGCGTTTGGAAGGCTCTGATGATGATACTGAGCTCAATGAAGGCAGTAACATGAGCACGGACAGAGGGGGTGCCCAAGAAGGACAGCAATCTGGCAGTCATGCTCCCCCTGCTGCAGCATACTGCCAGGTTTGCTCCAGTGATGAGGAGGGAGGGGATGATGAGGTCACTGACTCAACGTGGGTGCCTGATAGGAGAGAGGAGGAGGAGGAGGAGGAGGAGGAGGTGGCACATCACCAACTAGGCAGGATGCCCTCCAGGGGCCAGCCTAAGGGCAGCACATTGACTGCATCACACCCCAAAGCTCCACATGTGCAGGGCGCTGCAGTCTCTGCGCGTTATTCAAAAAGTTCTTTGGTGTGGGCCTTTTTTGAGACGAGTGCATCAGATCGCACCGCTGCTATTTGCAATATATGTCTCAAGCGTATCTCGCGTGGCCAAAACATCTCCCGCTTGGGTACCACATGCTTGACCAGACATATGTTGACCTGCCATGCAGTTCGTTGGCAAGCGTATCTAAAAGACCCACACCAAAGAACAAAGACGATCTCTCCTTGCTCCTCATCAGCTGAGATTTCCAACCCCACTAGACCTTCAGTCCTCTCTGCGACCTGCAGTGAGAGGAATGAAGGTGTAGAATTAGGTGTGTCACAGCCAAGTACTTATGGGCAATCTGCTTTTGGTACACCGACGTCAGATTGTACCAGGCAAATTTCCCTGCCCCAGCTGCTGCACCGCCGAAAGAAGTTTGCTCCCAGCCATCCACATGCCCAGCGGTTGAATGCTAGCTTGGCAAAATTGCTAGCACTTCAACTGCTGCCTTTTCAGTTGGTAGACTCTGCCCCCTTCCGTGAGTTTGTGGAATGTGCGGTTCCTCAGTGGCAGGTACCCAAACGCCACTTTTTCTCACGGAAGGCGATTCCGGCTCTCTACCGGCATGTGGAAGGCAATGTCCATGCCTCGCTGGACAGGGCGGTCAGCGGTAAGGTGCATATTACCGCTGACTCATGGTCCAGCAGGCATGGACAGGGACGTTACTTAAGTTTCACGGCGCATTGGGTGACTCTGCTGGCAGCTGGGAAGGATGCAGGACAAGGTGCAGTAGTGTTGGAGGTTGTTCCGCCACCACGCCTCCAAAATGCTGATTGTGACACACCTCTCTCCTCCACCCCCTCCTCTTCTTCTTCCTCCATGGCCTCTTCCTCGGAACCAGCGGTGCTCCGTAGGCGTTCAAGGGGCTACGCAAGTACGCAGGCCAAAAGATGCCATGCGGTGCTTGAGCTGGTGTGCTTGGGGGACAGGAGCCACACTGGGGCAGAGGTTCTGTCAGCTCTGCAGGGGCAGGTTCAGAGGTGGTTGACGCCACGCCAACTTAAGGCAGGAATGGTGGTTTGCGACAATGGCACCAACCTCCTCTCTGCCCTCCGACAGGGACAACTGACCCATGTGCCCTGTTTGGCTCACGTCCTTAACTTGGTGGTGCAGCGGTTCTTGGGCAGGTACCCGGGCTTACAGGATGTCCTGAGGCAGGCCAGGAAAGTCTGTGTGCATTTCCGCCGGTCATATAATGCCAGTGCTCGGCTGACGGACCTCCAAAAGGAGTTTAACCTGCCCAAGAACCGCCTAATCTGTGACATGCCCACCAGGTGGAACTCGACGTTGGCCATGCTGCAGCGGCTGCACACGCAGCAGAGGGCCATCAATGAGTACCTGTGCGACTATGGCACCAGGACAGGGTCAGGGGACCTTGGTTTTTTTTCCCCACGCCAGTGGGCCATGATCAGGGATGCATGCACTGTCCTGTCACCATTCGAGGAGGCCACGAGGATGGTGAGCACTGACAGTGCATGCATCAGTGACACTGTCCCCCTTGTCCACCTGTTGGAGCACACGCTGCGTGGAATAATGGACAGGGCACTTGAGGCAGAACAGAGGCAGGAAGAGGAGGACTTCCTTAGCTCTCAAGGCCCCCTTTATCCAGACAGTGTTCCTGCGTGCCCGCCGATCACACAGGAAGAGGACGAGGAGGAGGAGGAGGAGGAGGAGGAAGATTGTGTCAGTATGGAGGTGGAGCCTGGCACTCAGCATCAGCAGTCTTTAAGGGATCAGTCCCAAGGAACACATGGACTTGTACGTGGCTGGGAGGAGGTGGCTGCGGACGTTGTTGTCCTTAGTGACCCAGAGGACTCCGGACCGAATGCCTCAGCAAACCTACGCTGCATGGCCTCCCTGATCCTGCAAAGCCTGCGTAAGGATCCTCGTATTCGTGGTATCAAGGAGAAGGACCAATACTGGCTGGCAACCCTCCTTGATCCACGTTACAAGGGTAAGGTTGCGGACCTTATCTTGCCATCGCAGAGGGAGCAGAGGATGAAACATCTTCGGGAGGCCTTGCAGAAAGGTCTGTGCAACGCGTTCCCAGAGACTGGGAGGTTACAAACTCCTGTTTCTGGACAACGTGTTGCTGAGGCTTCGGTCAGTCAAAGAAGGAGCGGTGGAGAAGGTGGCCGTCTGACCGATGCGTTCAGACAATTTTTTGGTCCGCAGCCCCAAGGTATGATCGGTTCCAGCAACCATCGCCAGCGTCTGTTTTACATGGTGCAGGAATACCTAGGGGCAAGATCAGACTTGGACACCTTTCCCACCGAAAATCCTCTGGGTTACTGGGTCTTGAGGATGGATCACTGGCCAGAGCTTGCACAGTATGCAATTGAGCTACTGGCCTGTCCTGCATCCAGCGTTCTTTCGGAACGCACATTCAGTGCTGCTGGAGGCGTGGTAACCGATCACAGGGTGCGTCTGTCCACCGACTCGGTCGATCGGCTGACCTTCATAAAAATGAATCAGTCTTGGATCACCACCAGCTACCAAGCACCTGATGCAGATGTAACCGAATAATTTTTTTTGAAATCTCAGATCCCTTCAAAGACTGCCTATGCTGATGCTGAGTGACTATCCCTGAGTAATTATCCTCTTCCTCCTCAATCATCACGCTGATAGCTTGTAAGAACATTTTTGGTTCTGGGCGCCACCACCAGTGCCTAAGGCACAATTTTTCAGCCCCTGTCTAACAGGGGCGTGTAATTACAATTTTTGATGCAATACTTTGCAGCAGGGCTTGTTCCTGCGTTTCAACTAGAGTGTCTGTGAGGGGTTGCAGTGTTGTGGCACCAGCACCAGTGCCTAAGACCCAATTTTTCTGCCCCTGTCTAACAGGGGCGTGTAATTACAATTTTTGATGCAATACTTTGCAGCAGGGCTCGTTCCTGCGTTCCAACTAGAGTGTCTGTGAGGGGTTGCAGTGTTGTGGCACCAGCACCAGTGCCTAAGGCCTAATTTTTCAGCTCCTGTTCAACAGGGGCATGTAATTACAATTCTTGATCTAATATTTCACAGCAGGGCCCTGTGAGGGCTTACAGTGTTTTGGCCACAGCAACACCTAAGGCCCAAATTTCTGCTGAGTATATAGGGCAGGACCCTACTTTCAAACATCTAACTTACAAACGACTCCTACTTGCAAACGGAAGGAGACAACAGGAAGTGAGATGAAATCTACCCCTAAGGAAGGGAAATTCTCTCCTGTAAGAGTTAATATGGGAAAACAATTTTTCCTTTCCACTGATGCTTTCCAATCCTTGTTCCACAAAAAAACACAAATTTTCAAAAAACATTTTTCATTGGGACAAAAAAGTGAGGTGAAATCTTCTGAAGAGGAGGAAAGACGCAAAACAAATGTCACAGGGGTGATAACCCTTCCCTATGTTTTCCAAAAAGCTTAGAAAAGATTTTTTGGCTGGAGCTAAACACATTAAAAATGTTCAAAATTACAAACAGATTCTACTTAACAACAAACCTACAGTCCCTGTCTTGTTTGCACCGCCTGTATACTGCTGTTCAGAGTATATAGGGACCTTTCCTTATTTTAATTTGGGTGCGGGGTTCCCCTTAATATCCATACAAGACCCAAAGGGCCTGGTAATGGACTGGGGGGTACCCATGCCGTTTGTCTCACTGATTTTCATCCATATTGCCATGACCCGACATGACATTAAACCCGCAAGCAGTTTTAAATGAGATTTTTTCCTTTAAAAATGACATTTGGTGCAGGGACTGTTCTAAACATGGGAAACACGCGTCACTTTACAGGCATACTATAGACACCCCCCAGGTACGATATTTAAAGGAATATTTCACTTTTTTTTTTTTTACTTTAAGCATCATTAAAATCACTGCTCCCGAAAAAACGGCCGTTTTTAAAAGTTTTTTTTGCATTGATACATGTCCCCTGGGGTAGGACCCGGGTCCCCAAACCCTTTTTAGGACAATACCATGCAAATTAGCCTTTAAAATGAGCACTTTTGATTTCGAACGTTCGAGTCCCATAGACGTCAATGGGGTTCTAACGTTCGTGCGAACTTGCGGTCCGTTCGCGGGTTCTGGTGCGAACCGAACCGGGGGGTGTTCGGCTCATCCCTATTGGACACATCGGGAACCAGTCAGCGGGTCCGATGGAACAGATGTCTGCTGGGACCTGCCGATAATTCAGGTGAAAGGTAGAACAGCAGTCTGCCTATGTAAACAAGGCAGATTGACGTTCTGTGAGAGGGGAATGTACTGATCTTGTGTTCCTGCTAAGCAGGAACACAGATCTGTACATTCCCACACAGTCAGCAATCACTTATAGGGAACACATTTAACCCTTTGATCGCCTCTGAAGTTAACGCCTTCCCTGCCAGTGTCATTAGTACAGTAACAGTGCATATTTTTTAGTACTGATCACTGTATTAGTGTCACTGGTCCCCAAAAAGTGTCAAAAATGTCAGTTTGTTGTTCCATTTGTCCACCGCAATATCCCAGTCCAGCTATAAGTTGCTGATCGCCGCCATTACTAATAAAAAATAAAAAAAAATTAAAGAAAAATATCCCATAGTTTGTAGATGCTGTAACTTTTGCGCAAACCAATCAATATATACATATTGGGATTTTTTTTTACTAAAAATACATAGCAGAATACATATTGGACTAAACTGATGACGAAATTAGATTTTTTACATTTTTTATTGAGAAAGTAAAAAATATTGTTTTTTGTTCAAAATTGTTGGTCTTTTTTTGTGCATAGTAAAATAAAAACCGCAGAGGTGATCAATACCACCAAAAGAAAGCTCTATTTGTGGGAAAAAAGGACATACCTTATATACTCGAGTATAAGTCGAATTTTTCAGCACATTTTTTTGTGCTGAAAGTGCCCCCCTCGACTTATACTCGAGTCAAGCACTTTTCTGCAGCAAAACATTTCATTTTCCGAACCAACTTTTGGGCCCCATATCTCAGGGCCACTTGGTGCTAGAAACCCTAAATTTGGTAAGCAAACCCAGTGGACTCAGTACCACAACATATCCAAAGCTGAAGTTCCTAGCACTAAGTGGCCCTGAGATACGGGGCCCCAAAACTGGTTCAGAAAATGTCATTCTCTGCTGCAGAAAAGTGCTTGACATTTTCTGAACTGATTTTTGGGGCCCTGTATCTCGTGGCCACTTGGTGCTAGAAACCCCAGCTTTGGAAATTTTATGGTGCTAGTTCCACTGGGTTTGCACACCAAATTTGGGATTCTTAGCACTAAGTGGCCCCGAGATACGGGGCCCCAAATTCGGTCAACTGTGTCTATCTGCAGCAATGTCATTTCGGGACCCTTTGGGTTCAGAGACCCCAAATTTTGGCTGCAGCTAGGGGACATCTAGGAACCCTTAACTACCGAGTTTGAAGTTCAGGGGACCTATGGCTGCAAATGGGCACAGTGAGGCATGCAAATGGGCACAGTGATGCTGCAAATGGGCATTGTCGACCCTCTTTTCCACTTACAGTAGCTGTGCATTTCTCACCCTCGTCTTATACTCGGGTCAATAAGTTTTTCCCATTTTTTTGTGGTAAATTAGGGCCTCGACTTATACTCGGAACGACTTATACTCGAGTATATACGGTACTTTTTTTGCGTACAGTGTTGCAAAAAACTGCAAAAAAACGCCTGAAAAAGTGCCAGAAAATTTGAAGGGTAGCAATGGCTGATCATCTGATGGGTTGAGTGGATTCCTAGATAATTGGAGCATGTTTTAGTGAGTTATGTCTGCTTGAATTTGCAGTGATGAGGATAAGGGTAGGCCCCAGTTTTGAAGAGGCTTGATGCCTTCTTTTGGTTGGTTTATCCATGAGACTTTCTTTTGGTGTGTCACCTTGAGCTTGGCTAGAAACTCCCAGACAGGAATGTTGTGATCTCTCAGGGTTTTAGCTATTATAGCGAATTCTCTGCTATGGAGCAGCGTTTTTTCCACTAGGGAAATACGCTCCTCAGCAGTATAAAAATGAATACATGCTATTTGCGTTCAGCAAAAGGTTAGGCTTGGGCAGCCTGGGAGCATGGTTGATGATCAGATCTTGTTGAGAGAACTCTAGGGATATAGCTGAAAAAAATTAAAATTGTTGCAAAAGCGGTCAGGGTGGAAGGTTGGATTGACTCAGGGATACCCCGGGTTTTAACTTTTTTTTCCTAGAGAGATCCTCTAGGTCTGCTAGTTTGTCCATAACGTATTGCAAGTCTTCAGTGTGAGATTGGTGAGCATCCAAAAGTTTGTTATATACCATTGTGAAATCAGAGAGTTGTCATTCCTCCTGGTCAGTGCGATCTCCTAACTGATCAATTTGTATTTGGAGATTAGAAATAGTAGAGGATATGTTCCTGAGCTGATCTTTCTGTAAAGTCATAAGCATGTGTTAAAGGGTTTTTTCTGAGACTAGATTGTCAGTAGTAGAGAATGCAGCCAGCGACACAGATACAGAGCAATCATGATCATCAACTAGGCCAGGAGCCTTGTGTTGCTTCTTCCTTACAAGCACATTCATGCTAGAAGTATGTGGCGATGGAGCACTCCGTTTCAACCTGTCCCTGGAGAATGGTGCAGCATGAGAGTCATCAATATTGCAGGTATAGTCAGTATTGTCAGGCTGGGAGCATGCTAGGGCAGCCCATTCCATGGAGATGGGGGCAGCCTCCTCCGTGGAGATTGCGGCACCAACTTGGCTTCTTCCCCGCTCCACTGTGGGAAGAAGTCCGTGAGCTGGCGGGGAGCCTTATGCTTTCCTTTCTTGCAGTATATCACTGCCCGGTAGTAGAGGGGAGTGCCCATCGGTGCCTGTGTTAGTTGCAGCTGGAGATGTCCATCAGATCTGGAGATATCCTTCCCTGCCAGCGGAGCTCTCCTCTCATGAGGCCATCCAAAATCGTAGCCAAATTCCGCCCACAATAGGAGTATTTCTAATATAGACCTTGTCTAAGATTAAAGTAAGGTTGAAACTGGTTAACTTTCCAAAGGTCCAGACCAACTAAGAATGAGCACCTAAGGTGTAGTATAACAAGGAATAGTAAGCAAGAACTCTTGACCAACACTGTATCCTGGCCTAGGCCAACAAGGCCCAGGCCTAGGGCAGCACTTTGCAAGGGGGCAGCACGTAAAGAGCCCCCGCCGGCTTGCGCTTAACTGTTAGTGTAGTGCCAGTCTTATGGGGTGGACTGGGCTGAGAGGTAAATTAGTCTAGCGCCCCCATAAAGCGGCTGCACTGCTTCCGGTATGCGGGCAGCCGGCATTCCGCAACTGTTGGAAGGGGCACCGCTTCTAATTTTGACTGACCTATCATCCTGGACCACAAACCTTCCTCACTGTGCTATATGTTTTCTGCTGCACCATTGGCATGGTTGTATCTTCTTAGTCCTCTCTATAAAATTATTAGAAATTTGTGCTTAAAGTAGAACTATAGGCAACACTTTTTTTTTCATTTTGGATAGCATAAGGGAGGGTTATAGCCCCTGTCAGTTTATTTTTTACCATCCCTGTCCCATTGCAGAGATTTCCCTTCCCTTTCCTGCCCCATAGCCAAACAGGAAGTGAGAGGAAATCTATGCAAAATAAGGGAATCCATTGCCCCCCAGGCCCTCAGAACTGGTGTCCCCACTCGAAAATTTCAAAGCGGGTTTTAAACAGTAAGGGGTGTGGCCTTGACAAGAAGGGGTGGGTCATATTTAAATTAGGGGGTGCATGAGTTTAGTCAGGCCTAGCGCACCACAAACCCCTAAATACACTACTGCTCTTGACCCATATTCAGATGAGACAATAATTGGGAGAAAAAGGTTCAGTACTCAATGCAAGGACTATAGAGTATTCCTGCAGGAACGTGTCATAGATATTGCCATAAAAATACTAACTAAATACTAACTAAAACTCTAACGTAGAGTATACTGAGTGAAACTGAGTTCTATATTTTGGTCCATGTAGTACATTTGTTATTTTTGCAACTAAATGTGACTACTGCAGAACTGTATTGCGACAATGTAATGCTTGTCATTTAGTGGAGTCATGCAGTCCCATCATATTCTAGGAGACCAACACTAGGGGTCTAGTGGTGTTTGTGGACACGTATAAAGCAGTATGTCCACTTCACAATTTAATTGGGGACAGGGAAATCAGGATGGTAGGGAAAATACATAACATTTTAGTGTGTGATTAATCTGCTAATTGTTGCCACAGGCTTAAATTAATGAATACTAAGAGCTTCCACTCTAGAAATATTTTGCTTATTCGATTGCAGTGATGACATTGTTATTGTGTTCTCTGCGTGAAAAATGGTTATTAACACGCCACTATATAAAAAAATAAAAAATAAAACAAAAGTTCAGTGAGAGGAAGAGTTATTGTAAACTTTAAATATTCTTTTTTTATATATACACATAAACAACAATGTGGCAAAAGCATGATTATTTTAGAATTAACTCGTTTAGTTAATGCTATACAAGATTTAGTTTGGCTATGTTTATTTGTTAATGCTAATCATATATCTTTAATACTTCATATGGGCATGATGAAGCCCAGCAATGTGTTCTAGAGAAGCAATCCTGTCTACGCTATTTTCATTTATATGATTTGATGCAGTTTGTTCTTGGTGTTCATTTGTTACACATTCAAGCACTATGATAAAACACCTTCTAGCACAGTGTTTCTCAACTCCAGTCCTCAAGGTGCCCCAACAGGTCATGTTTTCAGGCTTTCCATTATTTTGCACAGGTGATTTGATTAGTTTTACTGCCTTAGTAATTACCACAGCTTTTTCATATGAGGAAAATCCTGAAAACATGACCTGTTGGAGCACCTTGAGGACTGGAGTTGAGAAACACTGTTCTAGCTTATATGAGTGCCTTATGTGTGTGCTAATGACAGCTTAGGTGTGTACAGAAGGGAAGTAAGTTGTTGTACTAGTTTAAAAGCTAATTACTAATATATGCTGCCTAGATTAAATGTATTTCTCAGATTTGGTGGGCGTACGTTCAGATGATGGAATATGCATTCCATAGCAAACAACACTTGTTAGTAAATTAAGTGCATGTACCGTGTAACTTCTGTGCACATGGCATGTGCATAGCAAATACCAAGGATGTAGTATGGTTGTCTGTGCATGATGACTGTGATGGCATACTGTATTCCCATATAATTTACTAAATAAGGCCTACAGCCTTTGCTGAACAAGAATACCTACCCCAAGGATAGTTTCAGACTATCAGACCTTGTCAGCATGTGAAACTTCATGTTTCTTATGTAAATTGCACATATGATGTCCAACCCCTCTCTACAGTCCTTCTTTACTACTTATATATTGAACAAAGATCCACTGGGGTTGGACATATGGTGTCCAACCTCAGTGGATCTCTGTTCAATATTTAAGCAGGACTCTAGAGATTTGTGGAGGCTTTTAGAGCAAAAACCAACAAGTGTCTGTCAGTAATAATTTACCTACATAGCATAAAAGTGCTGATAATTCTAAAACCCTGACTGAAGTTCTAACGGTTTCTCACAAAAGTCAAAGCGATAAAAGTGTTAACTGGTTTTCTACCTTAAGGCTGAATTTCAAACAGATGTAAAGCACAAACATAAATAAATTATTTAATAAAATCTATATAAAAATACATATTTTTCTGCTAATAGAAGTTTGTGAAATCTGTTTTGTATTAGCTTTCCAAAATTCACTGCACATCAGAACTCAGATTAAGAGGAAGAAGGCGAGTCATTCAGTACTGCCAGTCTATTTTTTGGGGCCCAGGGAACTTGGTTACATGAGAGAAGAGCAGAGGGATGTCCTTTTCAGTGTGGAAGTTGTTAGCTATAATTCTAGCAGCAGGCTAGAGTTAGGGGGTAACACAGCTGTAATAGATGTAATGTCAATACACTGGCTAGGCATTGTGACAGAAACATGCCCCAAAGCACCCCCCCATGTTGAGGGCATTTGGCCTGGTAGGGTTCAAAAGGGGGGGGTGCTTGTTTGTTCTCCTCCCCCTTTTCTGACCTGCCAGGCAGCATGCTGGGATGAGGGTCTGGTGTGGATTTTGGGGGGGACCCCGCGCCGTTTTTTTTTTATTTTGGCATGGGGTTCCCCTTAAAATTCATACTAGTTGTGCCACTTTACAGGCAGACTAAGGGGACCCCCAGGTACTATATTTAAAGGAATTTGTAGTTTTTATTGCTGCACTTTAAGCGTTGTTAAAATCACTGCTCCTGAAAAAACAATTGTTTTTTTTTATCTACTTACATAAAAGCCTTCAAAATGGGCACTTTTATTTTCCCCTGTTCAGCTCTCATAGACTTCAATGGGGTTTGTTGTTCGTGTCAAAAAGGGGGGTGTTCAGCCCATCTCTACTGGACATCGTGCTGAAAGGAATGATGTTAGATCATCTTTGCAAACAGACTTGTTCACATGCATGAAACAATTCAAAGAGGACATTAGTGACTTAGACAAGAGAATCGGTCACATAAAGCACACAATGGGGGAATTTGCCTCCTCCTTTAACAACCTACTAGACTCCCACAATGAAAAGGTGGATGAGCTGACCTGGCTGCAATTCAAAGTGGTGGCTCTAGAGCAGTGATGGTGAACCTTGGCACCCCAGATGTTTTGGAACTACATTTCCCATGATGCTCAACTACACTGCAGAGTGCATGAGCATCATGGGAAATGTAGTTCCAAAACATCTGGGGTGCCAAGGTTCGCCCTCACTGATCTAGAGCAATGGTCCCACTGCAGCTTCAAATTCAGAGGTATCACAGAGGCAATTCGATTTGACCTGCTATCTGCCTATGTCATTGACCTTTTCTGTTCTCTCCTTCCTACGACAACGGATGCAGAACTATTGGTGCACAGGAAACATAGCATCCCTAAATCTTCTCACCTCTCTGATACAGTCCCTAGGGATGTGATCTGGAGGGTTCATTTTTACCATGTGAAAGTGAAAATTCTGGCCTTCTTTCCCAAACCTGAACACATTATGGAAAGATTCTCTATCCTCCAACAAAGAAAAAATCTGGTGCCAGTTAACAAAGTTTTAAGAAATCACAAAATTGTTTACAGATAGTGTCATCCAGCGAAATTCAATATCACCCATAATGGCTCCGAAATTACCATCTCCACTATGGAAGATGGCTTTCAACTTCTCCCTGAATAGGGGACCTTACTCAACCAGCAACAACCCAGGCCTCTCCCCTCTACCTCCTTGACCCCTGAATGGCAGGTGGTGACCCACGAGAAGAAATCCAAAAGAGCCCCACATCCAGGAAGTACAGTATATCACAAATGTGAGTACACCCCCTCACATTTTTGTAAATATTTTTATTATATCTTTTCATATGACAACACTGAAGAAATGACACTTTGCTACAATGTAAAGTAGTGAGTGTACAGATTATATAACAGCGTAAATTTGCTGTCCCCTCAAAATAACTCAATACACAGCCATTAATGTCCAAACCGCTGGCAACAAAGGTGAGTACACTCTTAAGTCAAAATGTCCAAATTGGGCCCAATTAGCCATTTTCCTTACCCGGTATCATGTGATTTGTTAGTGTTAAAAGGTCTCAGGTGTGAATGGGGAGCAGGTGTGTTAAATTTGGTGTTATTGCTCTCACTCTCTCATACTGGTCACTGGCACCTAATGGCAAAGAACTGTCTGAGGATCTGAAAAAAATAATTATTGCTCTACATAAAGATGGCAAAGGTTATAAGAAGATTGCCAAAACCCTTAAATGAGCTGCAGCACGGTGGCCAAGACCATACAGCGGTTTAACAGGACAGTGTCCACTCAGAACAGGCGTTGCCATGGTCGATCAACGAAGTTGAGTGCACGTTCTCAACATCATATCCAGAGGTTGTCTTTGGGAAATAGATGTATGAGTGCTGCCAGCATTGCTGCAGAGGTTGAAGGGGTGAGGAGTCAGCCTGTCAGTGCTCAGGCCATATGCCGCACACTGCATCACATTGGTCTGCATTTCTGTCCTCCCAGAAGGAAGCCTTTTCTAAAGATGATGCACAAGAAAGGCCGCAAACTGTTTTCTGAAGACATGTAGACTAAGGACATGATTTCCTGGAACCATGTCCTGTGGTCTGATGAGACCAAGATAAACTTATTGTGGCAAAAACCATGAAAACAGACCGGGACAGAAGTACAGTTAAATCACACTTGTTTAATAATAAAAGTAAAAGAACAAATGTAGTCAAAACAGAGCCAAAGTTCAGTAACCGGAACGGATAGTCAGTCAATGTCAGGGATCAATGTAGTGGAACAGCAAGCAAGATCTGGAGCCAGAAAGGATGTCAGCAAAGCCAGTCTTTAAACAGGAATGCAGGAGATGTTTCTTATGATGTTGACCAATGCGAAGGCAGAGCTCCTCTGGACTGGACGGCTTAAGTAGGCAGGACTGACGAGCAGGATATTGTCAACAGCTGAGTAATTGTGGAGAGAGAGGGGAGCTGGCAATTAGACAGCTGAGTGGCCAGCTCAGAGAAGGAAGGGCTGAGTCCAGCCCTGACAATTTGGTTTAGATGGTGTCAAGCATGTGTGGTGGCAACCAGGTGAGGTGTACAAAGACAAGTATGTCTTGTCTACAGCCAAGCATGGTGGTGGAAGTGTCATGGTCTGGGGCTGCATGAGTGCTGCCGGCAATGGGGAGCTACAGTTCTTAGAGAGAACCATGAATGCCAACATGTACTGTGACATTCTGAAGCAGAACATGATCCCCACCCTTCGGAGACTGGGCCGCAGGGCAGTATTTCTTCATAAGGACCCAAAACACACCTCCAAGATGACCACTGCCTTGCTAAAGAAGCTGAGGGTAAAGGTGATGGACTAGCCAAGCATGTCTACAGACCTAAACCCTATTGAGCATCTGTGGTGCATCCTTAAATGGAAGGTGGAGGAGTGCAAGGTCTCTAACATCCACCAGGTCATTATGTAGGCGTGGAAGAGGACTCCAGTGGCAACCTGTGAAGTTCTGGTGAACTCCATGCCCAAGAGGGTTAAGGCAATGCTGGAAAATAATGGCCACACAAAATATTGACACTTTGGGCCCAATTTGGACATTTTTTTACTTAGGGGTGTACTCACTTTTGTTGCCAGCGGTTTAGACATTAACCACTTCAGCCCTGGAAGATTTTACCCCCTTCCTGACCAGAACACTTTTTACAATTTGGAACTGCATCGCTTTAACAGGCAATTGCACCCAAATGAAATTTGCGTCCTTTTTTCCCCACAAATAGAGCTTTCTTTTGGTGGTATTTGATCACCTCCATGATTTGTATTTTTTGCTCTATAAACAAAAGCAAAAAAAGAATGACAATTTTGAAAAAAAAATATATTTTTAACTTTTTGCTATAATATCCCCAAAAATGTTTAAAAAAAAACACATTTCTTTATCAGTTTAGGCCAATATGTATTCTTCTACATATTTTTGGTAAAAACAAATTTACAATAAGCTTATATTGATTGGTTTGCGCAAAAGTTATAGCATCTACAAACTATGGGAAAGATTTATGGCTTTTTTATGGCATTTTTATTATTATTATTTTTTTTTACTAGTAATGGCAGTGATCTGCAATTTTTAGCAGTACTGCGACAATGCGACCGACAGATCGGACACTTTTGACACATTTTTGTGGCCATTGACATTTATACAGCTATAAATATGCACTGATTACCGTGTAAATATCACTGGTAGGAAACGGGTTAACACTAGGGGGCGACCAAGGGGTTAAATGTGTGTTCCCTACATGTGTTCTAACTGTATGGGGATAGGACTGACTGGGGAGGAGACAGATCGTTTGTTCCTACTTAGTAGGAACAAACGATCTGTCTCCTCTCCCCTGACATTGCATGTTCTCATGCATGCAATCGCGTGTGACCGGCAGCGATCGCGCCCATCGGCCACGTGCGCCGGGTTCCCCGCCGTGCAGAGGGCGCAAGCTCCCTCTGGCGGCTCTTAAAGGAGACCCTGTACCCATACGGGGTTTCCGGCAGTGGTGCCATTGCGCCGCAGTTTATCTACGTGAGCTGGTCAGGAACTGGTTAATGGGTGTCTGTTGTTTTGAGGGGACAGCAAATTGACACTGTTATACAAGCTGTACACTCACTACTTTACATTGTAGCAAAGTGTAATTTCTTCAGTGTTGTCACATTCAAAGATATAAATAAATTATTTACAAAAATGTGAGGGGCGTACTCACTTTTGTGAGATACTGTACCTGACAGTACATAATTCTTACAATTGTTGTAACCCCATTTGTGCTTGTGAAATTCCACCTTTGATCTAATACCCCTTATAGGAATGTACAGAATTTCTCACATTCAGATCTTCCTTGGGATGTCTCTTTTTAAAGTTATTTTTTCTTTTGGATACTCAGTTTGTAGTATCGGACTGATTTTTTTCTACTTTTTTGCCTAGTTTTTCTACTCAGTTTCAGCGCAAAATCTTTTACTTGAATCTACATCTTAAGATGCTACACATCAACCCTAAACCCTCTCTAGGATTGCTACTGCCACTCGTTCGCTAACACCAGATTTCGCTCTCACCCCGCACCTCAAAGGATCCACCAATATGTTTAACCTTGTTCCTTACCAATGGGATTTACAATTGCCTCCCTGAATGTCCAAGGACTAAGCTAAAAGTCTAAGGACACAGCTGAAAGAGCCTCCATGTGAACTGAAGCTCTTTGGATTTATTATGATATCATCTGTGCCCAGAAGAAACATTTTTAGGATACAGCTACCCCAAAGTGCACAAACAAGAACTTTCTCTTTATATATCTAGCTTTTGCACCAGTCAAAAAAAGAGTCGTTCTTATCGCCATCTCCTTCCCCTTCTCTAGACCAACTCAAACACTGCTTTCCTCCATCCCCAGACCTAATTACATCAAACAAGCTATTGCCCCTACTGGCTAACTTATGGTGGCCTTGGCCTCTGAAATTGCAGCTTCCTCCATACAAGCCACACTAGTAGCCTGGTGTACACTACAAGATGTCTCTTGAGACTCTGCCTGAACCACCCCTGTCCCACTATCCTTGACCATACTAGACACTTTCATCCCAAACCTGCAGTTAGTCACTTGGCATAAATATGGCATCACTAATATTCCAGATGTATTACCGGCGGGGGACCTTAAAAGCCTCCGTGTACTAATGACACAACAAGGAATACCTAAAACAGACTTCTTTAAATATCTACAACTTAGACACTTCATATGACAGTGCCCTAACGGGACTACATGCATACTGCGGCATTGAAACACTATATACACTGTGATTCTGCATACAAAAGGTATCTCACTGTTCGACAATTTTACACCACATTACAGTTTTCTTCAAATATTCACCCTTCCTAATAATATTGAAGGTGTATGACAAACATAAAAAATATACTGTATGTTGTAGAATTGTTATGTATAGGTTTAATATGCTTTTTCAAAAGACATAACTAATAAATAGCAGGCACATGTTTTTCATCTTTGCAAACACACCATAATGTTTTCTTCATTGTGCTTTGCTTTTATTGTGAGTTCCTGGCAATAAATCAGTATCAAAATAGCGGCGCTAAATGTTTGTGCACAAGGAGTATTAAATCCCCTAAAGTGACATGTGACTCACAATTTACAAATGAGAATATAACTGACATGTGCTAAAATATAATAAATGCTAAAGCACTAAATTGACAAATAGCACTAAACACCCTGTGACAAGTGAAGTGATATGATGTAGCTAGTGAAGCTACAAAAAAAAAAATTTTTTTTTTCCAAAATATAAAAAATAAAGTCCATAAAATATTGAAGAGGATCTATAGTCGATGTGAAGATCTCCGTTCTTTTTCTTTCATTTAAACTTTCAATATGCATTTGTCTATGGCCATTAAGATTGGTTGGAAAATGTTGCTAATGTATGTCATTACCATATTATGACACATGCATTTTTATTTATTTATTTTAGATTTATTGTAGATTACCCAGTGGGTCACTCAGACACCATTCGATGTATTATATATTCACATATGCTCATTTTTTATCTATGCCTGGCAGACCTTGTTCTAAAGTGTAGGGGAGTGAGGATATGAAAATTCTTTTAAATTTAAATTTTTCTTGATCGACACTCATCAGAGGGATACCTCTTAGTCTTTATATTCCCGTTCTCTTTCCCTCATTTAAACTTTAATATGTTTTTGTATACGACAATTTATTTCATTACCATACTATGATGCGTGTAATTTAATTTATTTTAGATTTATTTTAGTTTTGTTGTAATTAAGACGGTAGTAGTTTGTATATCAATTACATTCTGGAGTGCCGACTCCTTGTTGGATGTTTATTTGTCATGTAGAAGGGGAGGAAAGGGGAAAGGGGAAAAAAAAAAAAAAGAAAAGAAAATATATTATTATTTTTTTGGCCCTCTTATAGATAATGTTGGTTGCATTGTTGACTGGATAATGCGGCTGCAGTGACACGAGGTGTGCACACGCACAGTACAGAAGGCAACAGTACATCAGGTTTCGATACATTGATATATAGGTTGTTATTATTATATATCTTATTAGGGCCACCATTTAAATCTACATTCCCGCCACGAGTCTGTTCATGTGTGGTTTTATATATTGGCTTTGTGTAAGCTCATTTCGGCAGCTGCCCTGTTCAGTTAAATGTCTGGATATTCCTGCTGCGGGGTCATGAGACACGCACATGCTCAGTTCAGTGAGCTGCGCTCCACTTATTACTAGGATATATAAGGATTGATTGTCGTGCCGTTCAGCCAATCCCATGAGTAAGTCCTTGTGACGAAACATGTCGGGAGTGGCTGTACGGCAATCAACATCATTGAGGCAGGACGTTGCTTGACACACCAGCAAGTTGACGAGCAGGTTTAGATCCAGGACCAAGGGAGGGGTGAGATTCAACCTTATGCCTGCACACCTTGGGTCCACCGTGGCCGTTTTATCCTCTGCTTTGGAGGCTTTGAAAGGCTTACCTTAGTCACTTTTGCTGTCTTTTAACTTGTACCATGTGAGTTTAAATCTTGAAGGCTGTTTAGTGTTTTCATTAAAGCTTTGTTTACGGTATTACACTATTGGTACACTTTTTTATTCACATGTGGAGATTATATGAGACGCACGGCTGGAGTTCGGATGCTTGCTCTAAAACCCTATCCATGTGGTTTAAATGCGCTTTAGCCTAACATGAGAATGTAGGCATTGGAATTCGGTGAGTGCGTTTCTTTAGGGGAGTGGAATCACAGACACATTGGTGTGGTGAATGGATTAAGAGATCTTCACATCGACTATAGATCCTCTTCAATATATTATGGACTTTATTTTTTATATTTTGGAAATTTTTTTTTTTTTTGTAGCTTCACTAGCTACATCATATCACTGCACTTGTCACAGGGTGTTTAGTGCTATTTGTCAATTTAGTGCTTTAGCATTTATTATATTTTAGCACATGTCAGTTATATTCTCATTTGTAAATTGTGAGTCACATGTCACTTTAGGGGATTTAATACTCCTTGTGCACAAACATTTAGCGCCGCTATTTTGACTTTGTGTCATTATCCCAGATTGACTAGTAGTTAAAATTCAGCTTTTATATTTTATCCTTTTAGGTGGCAGCTTCCACATACTCTGTATCTATCCAGAGGCGCAGTGGCGGTATTTTGAGTAGTGGCGCCTTTTTCTCAATTATACCCACAGGATTACAAATAAATAAGTATCACTAAGTCCACAGATGTGGCTAATATGATTGTATCTCTTTGATGGTTTTAACACCATTATGAGATAATCTTACCATGTATGGAACATTAACATTCATGTCTGTGTCAAAATTGATCTAGTGGGGATCAATTTTATGGTCCAATATTTTTTGTCTCAGGAAGTAAAGGAGAGATCCCCGGTAGGCACTGAACACTGGATGTACAGTATCTCACAAAAATGAGTACACCCCTCACATTTTTGCAAATATTTTAATATATCTTTTCATGTGACAACACTGAAGAAATGACACTTTGCTACAATGTAAAGTAGTGAGTGTACAGCTTGTATAACAGTGTCAATTTGCTGTCCCCTCAAAATAGCACAACACACAGTATTTAATGTATAACCCACAGTTTTTAATGTATAACCTGCTGGCAACAAAAGTGAGTACACCCCTAAGTGAAAATGTCTAAATTGGGCCCAAAGTGTCAATGTTTTGTGTGGCCACCAATACTTTCCAGCACTGCGTTATCCCTCTTGGGCATGGAGTTCACCAGAGCTTCACAGGTTGCCACTGGAGTCATCTTTCACTCCTCCATGACTACATCACGGAGCTGGTGGATGTTAGAGACCTTGCACTCCTCCACCTTCCGTTTGAGGATGTCCAACAGATGCTCAATAGGGTTTAGGTCTTGAGACATGCTTGGCCAGTCATTCACCTTTACCCTCAGCTTCTTTAGCAAGGCAGTGGTTTATAGCAATAACACCAAATTGAACACACCTGCTCCCCATTCACACCTGAGACCTTGTAACACTAATGACTCACATGACATCAGGGAGGGAAAATGGCTAATTTGGCCCAATTTTGACATTTTCACTTAGGGGGTGTACTCAATTTTGTTGCCAGCAGTTTAGACATTAATAGCTGTGTGTTGAGTTATTTTGAGGGGACAGCAAATTTACACTGTTATACAAGCTGTACACTCACTACTTTACATTGTAGCAAAGTGTCATTTCTTCAGTGTTGTCGCATGAAAACATGTAATAAATTATTTACTAAAATGTGAGGAATGTACTCACTTTTGTGAGATATTGTACATGTAGAATGAAAAGAAGCTTCTCTGAGGGTCTGATCTGTCGTTGCCAAACAATAAGATGATTCTGTTTATGGCCACTTCAGTATGTCTATGAGTAGTGCAGTTCAGTGCAGTGCAAAAAAAAAGAAGCAATTTTTCTTTTGCTTGTTTGAAGAAGTTGAAAATCTGTAGTTTACAGGTTACTGAACCCGACAGTATCTAGTTACTTTTGATTCAGCTATTAGCTTTTTAATAATTTGAGTGAACGATAAAGCAGCTTCTCTCTTGCGATGACTGAATATGACTTTTCTTTGTTTACTGTGACTGTGTTAAGCAGTGTGCTCTCCACTTATCTTTAGTAGTATCAAAGGGAGGGACCATTCCTTTAGCTCCAGTCTTGCCCCCAAAAATTGAAAGTTTGTAGCTGCTGACTTTTAATATAAGGACACTTACTTGTCTCGGGATTCAGTGCTGTCTTTACCCAAGCCGATACTTCAATGGGCTTCGGGTCCAGGTGCCAGCATCTTAAAAGAGAAGTATGGGTTTTTTGTTTTTTTTAAAAAAGATTCATACTTACCTATGTGGATGCAGCATCAGACCGATGCTGCATCTGTCCCCTGCCGTCTCTGCACTGAGAACCGAGCCACCGAACATCGTCGATGGCTCAGTTCTCGCCTATCCCCGAGAGGAGAGCTGCTGACTGTCAGTTAGTGTCTCTCCTCTCTGCTTCTGCACGCTCATTGGAGTGCTGAGCTGTGGAGGGGTGGGGAGCAGCCGTCTCAGTGGCTCTCTGAGATTGCCATCAATCGAGGCAGCTGGCGGATCCAGCATTGGAAGTCAGGATAACGCACTGCCTCGACTGATGGCAGTGACGTCAGCGGAGAGTGGACTTCAGATCGCTCTCCGCTGAAAATGGGTCACAGGAGTGCAAAACGAATTGCACTTCTGTGACCCAGAAGAGAAGCCCAGCCTAAAAAGCTCAGGCTGAACTTCTCCTTTAACTGAGGGAAAATGGTTTGCGGAGTAAAACAAGCAGAAGTTCCCCTTTTGAGTGAAGTTCTGCTTTAATTAAAACAAAGCTAAATGTGCTAGCACCACCTGTCATGCACAAACATCAGTGTATCAGTGGCTGTGAACTTAGGAAATGGAAATTTACAGTTCCGAAACATGTTTTCATGATGAAATAAAGCAACTTGATGTTCATTAGGTCTGGTGACTCTGACCTATTCTTAACTAGATGATTACAGGCGCCTCTGCCTATCAAAACGTCAACTGTTTAATTTTTTTAGATCTCCCTGAATTAACCTAGTTTTCAACACCCACTTACCCTTGCATCCGAGGGTACTTAGGGAACTCAGTCAGGTGATTGCCAGACCGTTGTTCCTAATTTTTACAGACAGTCTATTGACTGGAATGGTACCAGCTGATTGGAGAAAAGCCAATGTAGCACCAATATTTAAAAAGGGCCCAAAAAACATCCCTGGGATTTACAGACCAGTTAGCCTAACGTCAATAGTATGTAAACTCTTGGAGGGGATGATAAGGGACTATATACAAGATTTTAGTAATAAGAATGATATCATTAGCAGTAATCAGCATGGATTCATGAAGAATCGTTCTTGCCAAACCAATCTATTAACCTTCTATGAGGAGGTGAGTTGCCATCTAGATAAAGGAAGGCCCGTAGACGTGGTGTATCTGGATTTTGCAAAAGCATTTGACACAGTTCCCCATAAACGTTTACTGTACAAAATAAGGTGCGTTGGCATGGACCATAGGGTGAGTACATGGATTGAAAACTGGCTACAAGGGCGTGTTCAGAGTGATAAATGGGGAGTACTCAGAATGGTCAGGGGTGGGTAGTGGGGTTCCCCAGGGTTCTGTGCTGGGACCAATCCTATTTAATTTGTTCATAAACGACCTGGAGGATGGGATAAACAGTTCAATCTCTGTATTTGCAGACGATACTAAGCTAAGCAGGGCAATAACTTCTCCGCAGGATGTGGAAATTTTGCAAAAAGACCTGAACAAATGAATGGGGTGGGCGACTACATGGCAAATGAAGTTCAATGTAGAAAAATGCAAAATAATGCATTTGGGTGGCAAAAATATGAATGCAATCTATACACTGGGGGGAGAACCTCTGGGGGAATCTAGGATGGAAAAGGACCTGGGGGTCCTAGTAGATGATAGGCTCAGCAATGGCATGCAATGCCAAGCTGCTGCTAATAAAGCAAACAGAATATTGGCATGCATTAAAAGGGGGATCAACTCCAGAGATAAAATGATAATTCTCCCGCTCTACAAGACTCTGGTCCGGCCGCACCTGGAGTATGCTGTCCAGTTCTGGGCACCAGTCCTCAGGAGGGATGTACTGGAAATGGAGCGAGTACAAAGAAGGGCAACAAAGCTAATTAAGGGTCTGGAGGATCTTAGTTATGAGGAAAGGTTGCGAGCACTGAACTTATTCTCTCTGGAGAAGAGACGCTTGAGAGGGGATATGATTTCAATTTACAAATACTGTACTGGTGACCCCACAATAGGGATAAAACTTTTTTGCAGAAGAGAGTTTAATAAGACTTGTGGCCACTCATTACAATTAGAAGAAAAGAGGTTTAACCTTAAACTACGTAGAGGGTTCTTTACTGTAAGAGCGGCAAGGATGTGGAATTCCCTTCCACAGGCGGTGGTCTCAGCGGGGAGCATTGATAGCTTCAAGAAACTATTAGATAAACACCTTAATGACCGCAACATACAGGGATATTTAATGTAATACTGACACATAATCACACACATAGGTTGGACTTGATGGACTTGCGTCTTTTTTCAACCTCACCTACTATGTAACTATGTAACTATGTAACTAAGAACTCCTCTAAAGACCCAGGATTAGAACTCCTGTGGCATTGAGAGTGACCCTTTTCATCATGCATGTTTTTTTCCATCTGTGCTCATGGAAGGTTGCATGCCCTTGTCACCCCCTGTAGGGTGACCGCAGCCTCAAAAGATGTAAGTTATTTTCTTTTTGACCATCATGGATCAACCTTTTTAGATAAATATAATTTCTGAGCCAACTGGCAAACATAAGGGCTTTCCTCCTTCCCTATTTTCTTTTTTTTTGAGGGACACCTTGATCCGTCAAAGTGATCATAGGTCGTCCCCTGGGAGACCAAATCACTTGGAACTTTGTGGACCACCACATACAATACACCAAAGCTAAATATAATCATTTTATCAAGATTATTACAATTTTAAGCCCACAAGCAAAATACCGTATATACTCGAGTATAAGTCGAATTTTTCAGCACATTTTTTTGTGCTGAAAGTACCCCCCTCGACTTATCCATTTCATGACTAAGCCTATTTTTGAAATTTGGAGTTTACAAGTTAAAATCCATATTTTTTGCTAGAAAATTACTTAGAACCCCCAAACATTATATATATTTTTTTTAGCAGAGAATCTAGAGAATAAAATGGAGATTGTTGCAATATTTTATATCACACAGTATTCGTGCAGCGGTGTTTTAAACACAAATTTTTGGAAAAGGGACACTTCCATGAATTTTAAAAAATCCAAACAGTAAAGTTGCCCCTATTTTTTTGTATAATGTGAAAGATGATGTTACACCGAGTAAATAGATACCAACATGTCATGCTTTATAATTGCACGCACTAGTGGAATGGCGACAAACTATGGTAGCTATGAATTTCCATAGGTGACGCTTTAAATTTTTTTTTTACGGTTACCAGGTTAGAGTTACAGAGGAGGTCTAAGGCTACAATTATTGCTCTCGCTCTAACGATCACAGCGATACCTCACATGTGTGATTTGAACACCGTTTACATATACGGGCACGACTTCCGTATGCGCTTTCTTCGCTGCGCGAGCTCGCGGGGACGGGGGCGTTTTAATAAATTTTTATTTATTTATTTATTTTTATACTTATAAATTATGTTTTAAAAAAAATGTTTTTTTTTTACTTTTATTGCTGTCACAAGGAATGTAAACATCTCTTGTGACAGTAATAGGTGGTGACAGATACTCTTTATGGAGGGATCGGGGGTCCAAAAGACCCCCAATCCCTCCTCTGCACTTCAAAGTATTCAGATCGCCAAAAACGGAGATTCTGAATACTGTGTATTTTTTTAAATTCGGCACCATTGGCAGCCGAGTAAACGGGAAGTGACGTTATGACGTCACTTCCGCGTTTACAATTGGAAGGCTGAAACAAAGCCATTCATGGCTTTGTTCTAGCCCGCCCACAGCTGCCGGAGGCAGCCGATTGGACACCGGGCCTCCCGATCGCACAGGAGGCCCGGTAAGAGCGGCGGGAGGCGGTGGGAGGGGGGGTGTCCCCTCCCGCTCCTCCGGTATAACAGCCGAGCGGCTTTTAGCCGCATCGGTTGTTATATACGGATAGCCGATTGCCCGCTCGAAACAACGGTACTGGGATGATGCCTGCAGCTGCGGGCATCATCCCGGTATAACCCCCGAAAGCCGAGTACGCAGATGTGCGTACGGTCGGCAGGAAGGGGTTATACTCGAGTCAAGCACTTTTCTGCAGCAAAAAAATTCATTTTCCGAATCAACTTTGGGGCCCCATATCTCAGGGCCAATTGGTGCTAGGAACCCCAGATTTGGTGTGCTAACCCAGTGGAACTGGGTCCACACCATATCCAAAGCTGGGGTTCCTAGCACCAAGTAGCCCCGAGATACGGGGCCCCAAAATAGGTTCGTAAAATGTCATTCTCTGCTGCAGAAAAGTGCTTGACATTTTCTGAACTGATTTTTGGGGCCCTGTATCTCGGGGCCACTTGTTGCTACAAAACCCCAGCTTTGGATTTTTTATGGTGCTAGTTCCACTGGGTTTGCACACTAAATTTGGGGTTCCTAGTACTAAGTGGCCCCGAGATACAGGCCCCCAAATTCAGTCAAATGTGTCCATCTGCAGAAATGTCATTTCGGGACCCTTTGGGTTCAGAGACCCCAAATTTTGGCTGCAGCTAGAGGGCATCTAGGAACCCTTAACTACCGAGTTTGAAGTTCGGGGGACCTATGGCTGCAAATGGCCACAGTGAGGCATGCAAATGGGCATGGTACGGTTGCAAATGGGCATTGTTGACCCTCTTTTCCACTTACCGTAGCTGTGCATTTCTCACTCTCGTCTTATACTCGGGTCAATAAGTTTTTCCCATTTTTTTGTGGTAAATTACGACTTATACTCGAGTATATACGGTAGTTATTTTTGCACTGGGCCCCAGACTGTTCAACAGCCACAGCATTGTCTAGTTTTGGTAGTCACCTTACACATCAGATATAACTCAAACTGGTAGACCCTTTATTGCTAATGGAAAGCAGATTGATTTATTTTTTTATTGGTGCTGGAAAAGTTCTATATATAGCTCCCTGCTAATTTTCTGCAAAATCTGATTTATCTTTTTGTTTAGCACTCATATTGCATCAGCAAATAACAGAGAATTTACTTGACATTGCTTGGTTGTGTACACACCTGGCATTCCTGCAGGTGCCAATGCCCCTTTTTAACACTTCAGCATTTTTTACCCTGTACACCTGGTTGATTTGTTTATTGTTCCATTGCTCTGCAATGAACCTGAAATCTGATATCAATTTCCAATAAATTGCACTTTTTATTTACTACTATGTTTTCAGAAATCATCTAGGCTGTCTCCCCCAGCCAAGTGCAGCTGTAAAGCCAAAAAAGGATTTTCCAAATGAAATAGCAAAGGCTGATGTGCATAAAGCATAACATGCAAACAAGCAGCATATTTGGCAGTGTCTCTTTAATTTTGGTTAATTCATATTTTGATCTATTACAAACAATCTTATGAAAAGAGGTTACTAGTTTTATTTACAGTCCTGCATATGGAGGGGTATATTTCCCTTGCGCTTCCCATCTTAACACCTAAGCCCTATTCCACTGTTTTAACTACCCAAATAAAAGTTTACCCTTCACTGAAATAAGTTAGATAAGTAGGCATGTAAAATGTGGGACTGATACCTTTTACCAAAAGAGTAGGAACTCATCCTTGTTTTTACCTGGAAGGTCAGAAGCAGTTTTCTGTTAGAAAATATATCATAACTTTATGACCACTGACAGGTTAAGTGAATAACATTTATAACTTTATTACAATGTTATCTGAATGTCAGTAGGATATAAAGTATTGGGCAGCAAGTAAACATGTTGTTCCTGAAGTTGATGTTTTGAAAGTATAAAAAATAGGCATTACAATTTGTTGTGTATGGGACTGCATAGCTGCAGACCTGTCAGGGTGCCCATGCTGACCCGTGTTCACAGCCAAAAGCACCTACAATGGGTATGTGAGCATCAGAATGGGACTACAGAGCAATGAAAGAAGGTGGTCTGGTCTGATGAATCGTGTTTTCTTTTGCATCATGTGGTGGCTGGGTGTGTGTGCGTCCCTTACCTGGGGAAGACATGGCACCAGGAAGAAAGCAATCCTGGGGAGACAGTGTAAGGCTTTAAGCAATGTTCTGCTGGGAAACCTTGGGTCCTGCCATTCATGTTGTGGATGTCACTTGACATGTACCACCCACCTAAACATTGCTGCTGACCAAGTACACCCTTTCATGTAAACGGTATTCGTTGATGGCAGTGGCCTCTTTCAGAAGGATAATGCTCCCCGTCACACTGCAAAAATGGTTCACAAATGGTTTGAGGAAAACAGCAATGACTTCTCCGGATCTCAATCCAGCTGAGAATCTGTGGAATGTACTGGAAAAACAAATCCAATCCATGGAGGGCCCACCTTGCTATTTACAGGACTTAAAGGATCTGCTACTGACAGCTTTGTGCCAGATACCATAGAATATCTTCAAGAGTCTAGTGGCATCCGTGCTTCAACTGGTTAGGGCTGGTTTGGTGGTAAAAGGGGGAACTACTCAATATTAAGTGGGTTGTCATAAAGTTATGGCTGATCAGTGTGTGTGTATATGTATATAACACACTGATCAGCCATAACTTTATGACAACCCACTTAATATTGAGTAGTTCCCCCTTTTACCATATATATATAGTAAAACTATGAAAAAAGCAACCTTTAAAAAGGAAGTCCCAGACATGGATTAAAAATCCAGCAGGATATACAAACAATATAATAAAAATAAATCTTCCTATGATATAGATTGTAACGATATCAAGTACGGGACATGACAAGCTGTAGCTAGCTGCCATCTTGTGTGGAAGAAGCCATGACAGTTTTGCTAACCATGTAACCTCACAGAGAACTCTGAACTCCGTCTTCCCCACCTTAGGAATTCAAAGCTTTTTAAGTTCAACAGAAAAGGTTATCTCAACAGAGAAAACAGAGCAGGCTAAGTCAGTAGGAAAACATTTGCTGTAAGGGCAGTGTTCAGGCCTGTCGTAAAACTGTCACCCTCCCCACTCAGAGAACAAACAGACCTCGGTCGTAAAGTTTCTGAATACACCTCATAAGAAGAAGTATGAAATTTCAGCATGTTTCATAACTTCTGACTTAGTAATAGCACAGACATAATCTGGACATATTTAGCTTCCTCAGATAATATGGAACGTTTCAAGTCCAGACACCCCTATGTCAGGTCATATGGGAAACCCCTGGGACCACTTATTCCTCCAAAGCAGGCTATACGTTATAGGTATGGCATGTTTAGACTTGTTTTGAAGGAAATCTCAAGTTGAATAATAATATGGATATTTGGAGTCTGTAAACCCTATAGATGCAGATATATGAACATGTATTACAAAATGTACCTGGGACGTGGTCATGAGTGTAGACACCTCCCAGCAACCAACCCCTACACCAGCTGACCAGATGATTGGTTACTGGTCGCTGTCAACACCCCCTTTGATTTGACAGAAAAGAGGAGATGCCAAGACAATGGGCAGTTCTCCTTTTACCATCCAAGAAGAAACATCTGCCAAGTCGAGAACCGAATACCTAGCTCATCGATTGAACTCTGATCAACCCTCGGACATTAATTGCAAGTATCCTTCCTTCCCAATTCTACCTTATTGCTTTGTGGCTGTATATTGTCTTTATTTTTTGAAACATCTTTTTTCTGTAAATATTTTATTTGCATCAACCTTGACCTTTTCATAATAAACCCTTATGTTGAAAAGTGTTAACCTTGTCTCTAAAGCTCTTAATGCAAGCTATAAACGAACCTGCCTCTTGAAGGGCGCTACTGTTGTAGAGTAAGACTCTGAGCAGACCTGTCTGTAGTGGCAGTGTGTGTGGCAGACGCTTATTCTAAAATTATAATTGGTATTGCAAAATTACGAGTCTCCCCCGGCTCGGTCTTTTAAAACGGGGGTGGTGGCAGTTAAAGGGTTAATTGTGTAATTAGCCCAGTGACAATCACTCTCAGGCTGCTCGCACCTAGATTGTGGTCCTGCAAGCTGGAAAATCTTTGTGCTGGGCGCAGCTGAGAGTGGCATTGTTACGTAAGTGACAGCGTGGTGTGAGGTTGGCCGGTCCTTTGTCGCGAGTTAGCGAGGAGGGCAGGGATCTGACACCCGCGTTCGTCACATATTGGCTGGCAGCGTAGCGGGATAGTTTCGCATTAAGAGCATTCAGTGCATTGTTAGGAATTAGCTCTGCACTGAAGGATTGTAACCTTTGTGGAAACAGTCCTTAGAGACAAGCTGGTGCATATTTTTTGATTTTGATTTTTTCAAGAGAGACATACAGCAACAACTCTTTCCTACACCTTCTTCCTATCTCTTCTTTCTGTTCTATCTCTTCTGCTTGCAAAATGTCTGGGTTATCAGCATATAAAAAGATGAGCAAGAATGAACTGACTGTTGAGTGCACAGAAAGAGGAATTGACGTTGGTGGCAAAAATCGTGAAGGCTTGATACATGCCTTACAGGAGTTTGATATCCGTGCACACCAGAACCTGGGGGAAACTGGACCAGAAAGGGTTTCCACTACTCCAGAGCCCAGTGGTTCAGAGGCGGCCTCACCAGATGGGCAAGCAGAGACTGACACTGGAATACCACGGATTGTTACCTCCAAGCCACCACAAGAGCAGGCTAGCATCAGATTGCCTGAAACCATCATAGACTCTCTTCAAATGCAAGAAACTCTACAAAACCTCAGGGAGACGGATCCTGTGGTGTACTTGCAGTTTCTGGAACGCCAGGCCGAGCGGGAGGAACGCAGGGCTGAGAGGGAGGCTGATCGTCGGCACGAACTGGAGATGGCTAGGCTCCAGCAGCAGCGACAGGCTCAGAACCTCGGATCCCTAGAGCACAGGGATGCCTCTCTGCCAGTGACCCCGGCAGCCAAGTTTCCAGTTATGGAAAAGGACAGTGACATTGACGTGTATCTACTGTCGTTTGAAAAAACTTGCCGTCAGTACCATCTGCCCCCAGCACAATGGGCCCGGTACCTGACGCCAGGGCTACGAGGCAAGGCCCTGGATGCTTATGTCGAACTGTCAGAAGAACAGTGCGACGATTATGCGGCCCTAAAAGCTGCAATCATCCAAAAGTTTCAGCTAACCCCGGAAGTGTACCGGAAGCGTTTTAGGTCCTTGCAAAAGGGGCCTGGGGACTCATACATGGATGTGGTAGGTCGCTTACGCACCACATTCCGGCAGTGGACTAAAGGCTTGGAAGCCGATTCTTTTGAATCCCTGGAAGATCTTATGATTGCAGATCAACTTTTGCACATCTGTCCTACAGACGTCAGACAGTTTGTGCTGGAGCGAAAGCCAGCCTCTGCCAAAGCAGCAGCAGAACTGGCAGATACCTATATCCACTCTCGGGTATCTGACCATCGCAAGGTTCCTCTGAATGGCTGGAAAGGAGGGAAATCGCACACGGCAACCCCTCCTCTGCCTACCAAACAAGTTCCTCAGCAGCCGGAACCTGCAACTCCTGGAGCCAAGGCCTTCCTAACTGACAAACGCAAATGCTACAACTGTGGGGGAGCCGGACATCTCAGGGCGCAGTGCCCTGAGCAGAAGAAGACGACATCACCTGGCCATCCGGCTAGCAACCCTTCAGCTGTGCTGCTCGTCAGTGGGAAACCTCCCGGAACCAATGCCAACTTGCAGCCAGTCATCGTAGGCCACCGGACTGTAACAGGCTTTCGTGACACCGGAGCCGAAGTCACATTGGTCAGACCAGAGGTTATAGAAGAAACAGACATCATCCCAGAGAAGTTCCTTACCCTCACCGGAGTTGGGGGAACCCGTTCCTGTGTACCCCGTGCCTATGTTTTTATTGATTGGGGTGCCGGAAGTGGGATGAGAGAAGTGGGTGTCTCGGAGGAGATCCCCACTGCGGTGTTGTTGGGTTCTGATTTAGGTACCCTTGTTTCATACTATGCCCCTGCTAAAAGCACCCCAGATGCTCCCACGGATCTCTCTGGACCTCCCAAGGTACTGTTTACAGATGTTGGGGTAATATCTGGGCAACCTGTAGATGGACAGAGGGAGGGGGAGGGTGGAGTGGAAGTGCAAGGTCCTCCTTCTTCAGAGACAGGAGAGGAGGCCCCCTTGCCAGTGAAGGTAACTGATGTATGTTCCAATGATGCTGAACTGATAAAGGTTAAATGTGATGATAATGATGATGATGATAATGATGATGATGCATTGCCAGTACTGGTGGTCACTCGCAGTGCTGCAAAGGCAGCCGAGGTGCAGGCCCTGGTCGCAGAACAGCAGGAGGAGGTCTCTGGGCCCTCTCCTTGTTCTGACCCAGTGGACTCCACCTCTGTTGAGCCTCAGCAGCCGTCCATGTTTGCCACAGGACTGCTGGCTGGGACCTGTTGTTCCGCCTTTGAAACAGCACTGCAGACAGACCAAACACTAGCACAGCTCAGGAGTCTAGCTGATCGCCCCCCTGCAGAGAATGACAAACAAAAGGTCTATTGGGACAAAGGTAAACTGTACAGAGAAAATATGCCTGCAGAGGGGAATGAGGCTGACCTAGGTAGCAGGCAGCTGGTTGTACCCAGTCAATTTAGGGGACAGCTGCTAAAAGTGGCTCATGAGATTCCCCTCGCAGGGCACTTGGGGATCACTAAGACCCGAGGGCGGTTGATACATAACTTTTATTGGCCTACAATGCTCGCTGACATAGCTGACTACTGTCGGTCCTGTGTTACCTGCCAGCGAGTTGGCAAGGCAGGGGATGTACACAGGGCTCCGCTAAAACCTTTGCCTGTGATTGACGAACCTTTTAAGAGGGTGGCAGTGGATATCATTGGGCCTTTGGCCATCCCTAGCAGTTCAGGCAAACGTTTTATCCTTACAGTTGTCGACTATGCCACGCGTTATCCAGAGGCGGTGGCTCTCTCCTGCGTCCGGGCAGACAAGGTCGCTGATGCTCTGCTGGGAATCTTCACAAGAGTGGGATTCCCGGCTGAGCTCATTAGCGATCAAGGCCCTCAGTTTGTGTCCGACTTGATGCAAGCTCTCTGTCGGAAAATACAGATGACGCATATCATGGCCAGTCCTTATCACCCACAAACGAACGGTTTGTGCGAGCGTTTCAATGGAACCTTGAAACAAATGTTGTGCACCTTTGTGCACTCCCAGGGTAAGGACTGGGAACGATATCTGCCTCATCTGCTGTTTGCTTACAGAGAGGTGCCTCAGGAGTCCACAGGCTTTTCGCCATTTGAACTTTTGTACGGACGGAGGGTAAGAGGACCCCTGGACCTAATCCGTGAGAACTGGGAGGGCAAGATTGCCGACTCAAAGGTCTCTGTTGTGGATTATGTCCTAAAATTCAGAGATAAAATGGAGACGCTGGTGGAAATGGTGCGGGAGAACATGACCCAGGCCCAGACCAGGCAGAAAGAGTGGTATGACCGTAACGCTAGGGAGCGGACCTATGACATTGGTCAGAAGGTGTATGTTCTGCTTCCCCTGCGGCAGAACAAACTCCAAGCAGCATGGGAAGGCCCGTACACCATCACCCAGCGTCTGAATGATGTCACCTACTTGGTCAGGTTGGGAGAAGGGCGTAGACGGCAGAAGGCCATTCATGTTAACATGATCAAAGCCCATCATGAGCGCACGGCCTATGTCATGCCGGTCTGCAGCAGGCCAGAGCCTGAGGAGGCTGATCCACTTCTAGACCTGCTAGCAGACACCAGGGAGGTAGACTCAGAACTCCTGATAAACTCCAATCTTACCCCCACCCAGGTACCTGGACTGCGGCGAGTGCTGGCAGTACATGGTAGCAGGTTTACGGGAAAACCTGGGAGGACACACCTCGCTGTCCACCAGGTGGACACCGGGGCACATCCCCCCATTAAACAGTCGGCCTATCGCGTCTCCCTGGAGGTGCTGGCCGACATGAAAAGGGAGGTGGAGGAAATGCTGCAGCTTGGGGTGATTCAGAAGTCCCACAGTGCCTGGGCGTCCCCAGTAGTCTTGGCCCCCAAAAAGGACCAGACGACCAGGTTCTGTGTGGACTACCGGAAGCTGAATGCCATCACTACTGCAGATGCCTACCCCATGCCTCGGATTGATGAGTTGTTAGATAGGCTGGCGGCCGCCCGTTATATAACAATCATGGATCTGAGCAGGGGGTACTGGCAAATTCCTCTGGCCCCTGAGGCTCGGGAAAAGTCGGCCTTCATCACCCCATTCGGATTGTTCGAGTTTACCGTCATGCCGTTTGGGATGAAGAATGCCCCAGCTACCTTCCAGAGAGTCATGAATGACTTACTGGAGGGGCTGGAAACCTTTGCCGTAGCCTACTTGGATGACATCGCCGTGTTCAGCCCTACCTGGGAAGAACACCTGGTGCACCTGTCACAGGTCCTGGACCAACTGACGGCTGCCAATCTGACTGTAAAACCCAGTAAGTGTCAGATTGGCATGACTGATGTGCAGTACTTGGGACACCAGGTAGGAGGAGGTACCCTGAAACCCGAGACAGGGAAGGTTGAGGCCATCCTGGCCTGGCCTACCCCTCAAACCAAAAAGCAGGTTATGTCTTTCTTGGGGACCGCTGGCTACTATAGGAAATTTGTATGTAACTATAGTAGCCTGGCCAAACCTCTGACTGACCTAACCAAAAAGAAACTGCCCAAGGTGGTGTCTTGGACACCAGAATGTGAGCAGGCATTTCAGGCCTTGAAACAGGCGCTGGCCAGCGCACCTGTGCTGCAGGCTCCAGATTTCACCCGCCGTTTCCTTGTGCAGACGGATGCCTCTGCCTTTGGATTGGGTGCAGTCCTGAGCCAGGTGGACGAGGCCGGAGAGGAGCATCCCATCCTCTACCTGAGCAGGAAGCTGCTTCCCAGGGAAGTAGCATATGCCACGATCGAAAAGGAGTGTCTTGCGATCGTGTGGGCTCTCCAGAAGTTACAAACGTACCTTTATGGACGGCACTTCACTGTGATCACGGATCACAATCCCTTGAGCTGGCTAAATCGTGTTTCTGGGGAGAATGGCAAACTACTTCGGTGGAGCCTAATTCTTCAGCAATACGATTTCACCATCCAGCATAAGAAAGGCAGCGCCCATGGCAATGCTGATGGGCTGTCACGACAAGCCGAGCCCGCAGGAGTCGGTTGCGTCAGGAGGGAAATTGTAGTTCCCTCCCATGCAACCACCTAAGGGGGGAGGTGTAACGATATCAAGTACGGGACATGACAAGCTGTAGCTAGCTGCCATCTTGTGTGGAAGAAGCCATGACAGTTTTGCTAACCATGTAACCTCACAGAGAACTCTGAACTCCGTCTTCCCCACCTTAGGAATTCAAAGCTTTTTAAGTTCAACAGAAAAGGTTATCTCAACAGAGAAAACAGAGCAGGCTAAGTCAGTAGGAAAACATTTGCTGTAAGGGCAGTGTTCAGGCCTGTCGTAAAACTGTCACCCTCCCCACTCAGAGAACAAACAGACCTCGGTCGTAAAGTTTCTGAATACACCTCATAAGAAGAAGTATGAAATTTCAGCATGTTTCATAACTTCTGACTTAGTAATAGCACAGACATAATCTGGACATATTTAGCTTCCTCAGATAATATGGAACGTTTCAAGTCCAGACACCCCTATGTCAGGTCATATGGGAAACCCCTGGGACCACTTATTCCTCCAAAGCAGGCTATACGTTATAGGTATGGCATGTTTAGACTTGTTTTGAAGGAAATCTCAAGTTGAATAATAATATGGATATTTGGAGTCTGTAAACCCTATAGATGCAGATATATGAACATGTATTACAAAATGTACCTGGGACGTGGTCATGAGTGTAGACACCTCCCAGCAACCAACCCCTACACCAGCTGACCAGATGATTGGTTACTGGTCGCTGTCAACACCCCCTTTGATTTGACAGAAAAGAGGAGATGCCAAGACAATGGGCAGTTCTCCTTTTACCATCCAAGAAGAAACATCTGCCAAGTCGAGAACCGAATACCTAGCTCATCGATTGAACTCTGATCAACCCTCGGACATTAATTGCAAGTATCCTTCCTTCCCAATTCTACCTTATTGCTTTGTGGCTGTATATTGTCTTTATTTTTTGAAACATCTTTTTTCTGTAAATATTTTATTTGCATCAACCTTGACCTTTTCATAATAAACCCTTATGTTGAAAAGTGTTAACCTTGTCTCTAAAGCTCTTAATGCAAGCTATAAACGAACCTGCCTCTTGAAGGGCGCTACTGTTGTAGAGTAAGACTCTGAGCAGACCTGTCTGTAGTGGCAGTGTGTGTGGCAGACGCTTATTCTAAAATTATAATTGGTATTGCAAAATTACGAGTCTCCCCCGGCTCGGTCTTTTAAAACGGGGGTGGTGGCAGTTAAAGGGTTAATTGTGTAATTAGCCCAGTGACAATCACTCTCAGGCTGCTCGCACCTAGATTGTGGTCCTGCAAGCTGGAAAATCTTTGTGCTGGGCGCAGCTGAGAGTGGCATTGTTACGTAAGTGACAGCGTGGTGTGAGGTTGGCCGGTCCTTTGTCGCGAGTTAGCGAGGAGGGCAGGGATCTGACACCCGCGTTCGTCACATAGATGACTAAGACAAAGTTGTGAAGGAATGTTTAAGACACTGTCTGCAGATATTGGTCATACTAAGGCCAACTGTAGTATTTACCTTGGGGTTGTAAAACTACAGTTGTCTATGCCTGTGTAAATACAGGTCAAGCTGTTACTAGGCCATCCACATAATTGATGTCTGTCTGTGCAGGCACACTTGTATAGTTCATATGAAGTCTAATATATACAGTATGTGCATGTGTGTGTGTATATATATATATATATATATATGTATTTATATATACAGTATCTCACAAAATTGAGTACACCCCTCACATTTTTCTAAATAATTTATAATATATTTTCATGTGACAGCACTAAGTAAATGAAACTTTGCTACAATATAAAGTAGTGAGTGTACAGCTTGTATAACAGTGTAAATTTGCTGTCCCCTCAAAATAACTCAACACACAGCCATTAGGGTCTAAACCGCTGGCAACAAAAGCGAGTACACCACTAAGTGAAAATGTCAAAATTGGGCCCAATTAGCCATTTTCCCTCCCTGGTGTCATGTCACTCGTTGGTGGTCCCAGTTTCTGTGTGTAGCTACATGTATCTGGTCATCTCCTGTGCTGACTCCTGACATGCTAGGTGAAATCACAGTATTCTGGTATTGAAAGTTGCAGTGTCTGCATCTCTTTAGAAGTAGTTACGTTTCAGGGAGTGTCTCACAAATAACATTTCTGGGGGGCATTATGTACACCAGCATTGCACAGTACTCCTCCAGGTTGACATATTACATTGAATTTTTTGATAGTTTTAGAAAATTACAGCAGCTTCAGACTGAAATAGCAAAGTACATTTGAATATCATTAAATTACAAAATGACTTATCAAGCATTTGCATATGCTATTCTATTTTTTGAATATTGAGGTTTCTTTTATTGTATGTGTGTTCATAATTTTATGAATTGGTCTTCTTGGGGTAGAACTGTTAAGTTATACCAACAGATAACCATAAAATATTTTTTACAATAAATATGTAGGCTTTCACAACTATCACCATTCTGTCTCCTCCAGATGAAATATGTTTTATCCCCTAAGACAGAAAAGAAGCAGCTTTTCTACCATTATGGATCATAACTCTGACCAGAAAATGAGTTAATGAAAGCAGTGCTGTAAGAGACCCCGCTGTATTTTTTTTCTTCACACCAGACTGCATTTTCTTTGTTAGAAATATGATGACTGAAAATTTCATCTGACAAAAATGACATCATGAATTATAAAGGACACATATTTTATCTCACATCAAGGCAGCTGCATCTGTTACTTTAATATGTCTTTGGAGAGAAACAAAGGAAGACTAATTAATGTACTTATGCAAATTTGGCACATAACAATGACTAGACCTGGCAAATCTGTTATATATTTATTTACTTGTTCAGTTACAGTCTGCAGAACTTTTTTTCGGTGGATGATAGTGGTTTTCAGGAACAAGTTAGAAATCATTTGCATTGCTTTAATTGTTGCTTATTTGAAAGCAATGCCTGGAGGTACTTTATAGCAGGAGCTCTCAAAGATGTTCTTTGTACATGTCCTGTAGATGTCCTCATAAACGTAGATAAAATGAACTTCCTACAATAGACATCTACGAAACAGTCACTGCTTATGAAGTCTGAGGACAGGTTTAAAATGTATGCCTTAGTTATTAATACAGGATGAAACCATGTATATACCAAATACAGTAGATTCCAAAGTTTTGATAAACAACAATTAAAAAAAAAAGAGAAAAAGAAAAAAAATGACTCATGTTTTAGTTAAAAAAACAAATGTCGCTCTGATACTACGTGTACCATGGGGTAAAAAAGACAGGTTGCGTTCTCGGATAAGGGTCTGGTATGGATTTTTGGGGAGACCCTACGCCATTTTTTAATCTATTTTGGCGCAGGGTTCCCCTTAAAATCCATACCAGACCTGAAGGGTCTGGTATGGATTTTGAGGGGGACCCCCACGCCATTTTTTTTAAATTTTGGCATGGGGTTCCCCTTAATATCCATACCAGACCTGAAAGGCCTGGTATGGAATTTAGGGGGACCCCCATGCATTTTTTTGTTAAATTTTGGTTCAGGGTTCCCCTGTGGGGAAATCCCATGCCGTGTTTATCAATGAACTTTTATGTGTATTGTCGGACCGACAATTCATTATAGCCGCGAGTAGTTTTAAATGACTTTTTTCCTTTGAAATGTAATTTTGCTGTCAGACTGTTCTAAACACGGGAAACATCCGCCCCTTTACAGGCATACTATAGACACCCCCCAGGTACGAAATTTAAAGGAATATTACACTTTTATTGTTTCACTTTAAGCATTATTAAAATCACTGCTCCCAAAAAAATGGCAGTTTTAAAACTTCTTTTTGCATTGATACATGTCCCCTGGGGCAAGATCCAGGTCCCCAAACACTTTTTATGACAATAACTTGGATATTAACCTTTAAAATGAGCACTTTTGATTATTCATGTTCGTGTCCCATAGACTTTAACGGTGTTCGCGTGTTCAAGGGAATTTTTTGCCTGTTCGCATGTTCTGATGCGAACCGAACCGGGGGTGTTCAGCTCATCCCTACACGGTGGTTGTTGTAGATAATTATTGGTATAGCCTACTGTATTGGTCCTATAATCAACAACAGTAAGCCTAACAATATTGCTGATGCATCACAGATAGGCGTTTGCTGTTTTCATCTCTTGTCTTTGCAGGGCAAATAACTTGATGATTCTTGCAAGTTTTTCTTGAATATCTAGAAAATTCCCCTCTTTGCCAACCCTCAAATCTTTACCTGCTTTTGCTCTAATACTCTTTCCTGTTGTGGGTTCCCATCTTTCTTTCTGCAGATCATTTTACTAATGTTGGTACCCCTAGCTCCTTTTGTTTTTTACAACCTATTGCTGGTCTCCATCACTCCTCCTCTTGCAGACCATTACCTTCCTGTTGCTCCCAATCTCCCCTCCTCCCCTCCTCATGCAGATCTATATCCTGCTGCTGCTTATCATCTCTTCTAATCATGCAAATCGTGTCCATGCTGCTGGTCAACATCTCTCCTCCTCCTGCAGACTGCAACCCTACTGATGGTCCCCAACTCTCCTTCTGTAGATCACTACCCTGATGCTGGTCCCCATCTCTCTTTCTGTAGATCACTACCCTGATGCTGTTCCCCATCTCTCCTTCTGTAGATCACTACCCTGATGCTGTTCCCCATCTCTCCTTCTGTAGATCACTACCCTGATGCTGATCCCCATCTCTCCTTCTGTAGATCACTACCCTGATGCTGATCCCCATCTGTCTTTCTGTAGATCACTACCCTAATGCTGGTCCCCATATCTTCTTTAGATTACTACCCTGATGCTGGTCCCTATTTCTGGTCTCTTCTGTACTCTACTCCAGCAGGCTTTTTCTGGGTTTTCTTGCTGGTTTACGATCATGAGGGATAGAAATAGGATAATTTTCAGGCAACTGGCTAGTTATAATGCATGCAAATGCATTATTTCCCATTGTCGCATTAGTTAACCTGATTTTTTTCATGATATTGTCATGAAATTAATTCCTTGCTGACAAATGCCTAATTTACTGCATGTTGAGATTAATATGTTGCATTATGTCAAAAGAAATAACTTCAACATACTTTGTTGAAAAGAGGTATATCTCTTATTAAGTGAATAGCAACTGCCTCTAAAAGAGACATTCTTTTAAACGCAGTGTTTTTATGCCCTATGTTTCCTGAGGGGGGGCTTAACCTTGATTTGGAGAGAAGCTGAGGCATTCCCTTTAACATTATTGTTACTTTAGGACACTTTTAAGCCAGGTCATGCCCACTTTATAATCAATATTTAAGAGAGTTTTTTTTTTTATTTGTCAATTTAATTAACAGTTAAGATATGCAACAGTGAAGCTAATTTTCTTGTCTTTTATGCATTGTATCAATCAAAGAGAATTCATCATATTTTAAACATCTTTTGTTTTATAATTAGATAGTAATTTTTAATATTCATCATTTTCAGCGGTGTAATGACCCAGAACTAATGGAACTTAAGCATTGACACTTAAAATGAATTAAAAGCTGTAATTTTTTTTTGAGTATATAAGCTTTGGGTATCACATATGCAATGTGTTACAACATATATATTAATATTAGAGAGATAACGATTATTTTTATGAAATAAACTCTAATCAAAATGATTGAATTTATGTTTTTGATTTTTGCTTTAATAAATGTTTATAAAATACTCTCAACATACTGTGTTCCATTTTTCCGATCATCCTCTGTCATAAATAATATTTCAGGCATTATAATAACAAGCACTGTTTGCATCCTTTTTAACCTTTTTACTTAAACTGGTGTCTTGAGGATAAAGGGTAAGATTCTTTAATAATATTGCTTGAAGGAAGCAAAATGCTTGGCATTATTGTGCAGTATTTTCTCTGTATGTGGCATCATTACTATCAAAATGTCTCACATTCTGAATTTGTGATTTGTGAATTTCTGAAAGTACTTGTTAACATTTCTACTACATAGAGCTAAGATTATTCCATAAAACCCACTAAACAAAGTAATCAATTTTACGTATGCATTTTTTGCCAAAATTATGATTTTGCCACTGTGTATGTTTGCATTATTCATGCTAGAAAACGTTGATTTACAGATTCAATACTGAACAACTTTACCCCTTCCTGCCCAGGCCGGTTTTCATCTTTCAGCGCTGTCACATTTTGAATGACAGTTGTGCGATCATGCAACAATGTACCCATATGAAATTTTTTATATTTTTTTCATACAAATAGATTTTCTTTTGGTGGTATTTAATCACCACAGTGTTTTTTATTTTTTGCAAATTAAGCGAAAAAGTACCAAAATGTATTCTGTTACATTTCTATAGTGAAAATAACCCAAATCAACGTATATTATCTAGTCTATAAGAAAGTTAGAGACCACAAACTATGGTATATATATATATATATATATATATATATATATATATATATATATATATATATATATATATATATATATACACATATATAAACCAATCAATTGGGATGTACCGACAGCTCATTTCTTGGGCCTGAAAATGCCAAATGCCAGAACAGTACAAATATTCCCCAAATTACCCATTTTTTGGTAGATAGCCCAAGGTGTTTAGTAAGACATGGCACGTTTTTTTTTAATTGTTATTTTTTGTCACAGTTGTTTAGAAAATGAAGAAACTAAAAAAAAAAATTTTCATACTGTCACCAGTGCAGTACAGCGCCATCATACGTCATCATTTTTTTTTTACATACAGTGACATTAGTAATACAGTGTTACCATAGTAACACTGTACTATTCTATGGAGGCAGTCAGGTTTTTTTTTTTTGCTTATGATTGCTTATGATTTTTGCTATGGTTGCTTATAACTGTGCATTTTACAGTTACAAGCAACTATTTTTACTGGGTGAAAATTTTTTGTCACAATTTTTGGGAAAATTAAGAAATTAAAAAAATGTTTTCCTGACAGGCTCCATGGCAGCATATGTGTGGGTAGCCCCGTCTCCATAACTACCCAAAAGGACCCCTCACCCATAAATCTTTGCTCTAGACTGCTATCCTTTTTTGTCCTCCTCCGTAGGACCAGGTGTTGGTTCTCCTATCTCAAGATAACCTCCCTATGATCGAATCATCAGAGTGCCAAAGTTTGTTCCTCCGATAGGCCCTGACTGTTAAGCAGGGTATGGAGTGTATAGCAGAGTAGCGCTGAAGATTGGGATTGGTTCATCTATGTGTGCATGGTCTGTGTGCCTAATGTTCCAGGCGACCATTATCTGCTACCAAGTCCGGTGTGTGTGTGTGGCGGTTCCTCAGCCCAGGTGATCGTAGGTGGAGGGGTAAGTTTTTATATTTGTATACACATGGCAGCAGTGTTTATGTGTTGTTTGTACCTTTTTCCTGTGTTTCTCCCTCATCACTGGTGTCCTAGTCGGCACTGACGCTTCCTGCGTTCCAGCAGCCGCTCTCTCTATCTCTTTCGGGTACCGGCATGCGTTCTGCGCATGCGTAGACCCGATACGAATTTGACGCTTGGTTCGCACATGCGCGCGAGTGTCTCTCATCTGACGCCATTGATGACATCACGGGCGCCACTTTTAAAAGCTGTGGAAAGCTTACAGAGCTCCGGAAATGTTCGTGGGTGATACGGCAACTTCCCGGGGCAACTATCTTGGCGGTTCAAGGTAAGACAAGCTCTACTGTCAGCCAGCTGATGTGTGAATCTGTCTCTGCAGTTTCCTATTGTGTTGACACCATGGACTCCTCACTGCCCCTAGTGGCCAGCCTGCTTGTAGCAGGTATGTTTGCAGTTATGCTTTTCTACCTGTGCAAGGATTGAGAGTAGGATTTTAGGACACTAGCTGATTCCTGTCTCTATCTTTTCTGTGCTTCTTTCCTTAAAGCCCTTCTAGGTCTGATCCACACCGTAGTTCCCATAAAGGAAGTGGGTCATCAAAATCACACCACCAGCAATCTTCCTCCTGGTCTAGCCATCATAAATCTCCTTCCAGATCTGAACAGTGCAGTAAAAATCCTTCTCACCCCCCTTCATCTCACTCTAGCAAGAGATCAGAAAAATTGTGCTGGGGGTGCAGGATTCCTGTTCCAGTAGACAAATCTCTCTGTGATCACTGCTTCTCTAAAGCCGCAGATGAGAGGGATGGTGCAGACCTGCGTTTAGAATCTATGGTGAGATGGGTTGTGAAAGAATCTCTACAGGAAAGAGAGGCTCAACAGCCCTGTGATTACCCATCAGACCCATTATGCCCTCCAGTGGGAGAAGGTTCAGTACATGAGACATGGGAGTTTTCCCAGCCAAGTCGCCATTCTGCTCCTATTTCAGACAGTTAATCGGATCTGGAAGATCCTGACGTGGGGTTTGAATACGCTTTAGTCCCTTCTTTGGTGAAAGCAGTAAGAGAGGCTTTGACGTGGGAAGACCCTGTTACTTCCCCCCCCCAAAACACAGGAAATTTTTTAAGCAGCTCAATAAGGAGCGACAATATTTTCCTTTTCTCTCTGAATTGGGCGACATCATATCTGATGAATGGAGCAAGATGGACAAAAAGAGTTCCATGCAATCAGCGGTCTTGAAACTGTATCCTTTTAAGGAAGAGGAAGTAAAACACCTTGAGTCAGCTCCTTTGGTGGATGCAGCACTGATGAGACTAGTAAGATATGTGACTCTTCCCTTAGAAGACACTGTATCTTTTAAAGATCCTCTGGAAAGACAAATTGATTCAGATCTAAAAAGGATTTACCTGACGTCAGTAATGGCATGCAAGCCAGTGCTTGCTATAGTTGCAGTATCCAAAGCTTTAGAATCTTGGTCTGATAATGGGGATGAGTTCCTAAGAGGTATCTCTATTGAAACAGCTAAAGATTCTCCTATCCAGGAGATCAGACTGGCGTCTGCCTTTCTTGGGGAGGCCTCTATTGATGTCATCCACCTGATGTCCTGGGTTATGTTGGCGGCTGTTTCAGCACGTCGCGCCTTATGGCTCCGTCCATGGTTGGCGGATCCGGCTTCCAAACAAGCCTGGTGCCGAATTCCTTTTGAAGGAACTTCACTATTTGGCAACAAGCTGGATAGTGCCATAACCCGGACCACGGGCGGTAAGTCTGGTTTCCTCCCTCAAGATCGGTGCCTACAAAATCAGAAACGCTCTTTTCCTAGAAGACAAAATTCTGATCCCGCTAGGGAAGCGCGCAGCTATAGGCCTGGTTGGGAGTTTTCAAGGTCCTGGAAATCTAGGCAGTCCTCTTTCAAAAAACCCACAAAAGGTGGTTCCTCTGGCAACCAGGACTCCAAGTCCTTTTGAGATTGGACCCACTCAGGCATGCCAGGTGGGGGCTCGTCTTCGTCACTTCAGGCATGTCTGGGTGGCCTCAATCCGGGATTACTGGACCGTCAAGACAGTCTCCTCCGGTCACAAGTGGGTCTTCAATAACACCCCAAGACTCAGATTTGTTCCTACAAACTCTTCCAGGTTCAGAAGAAAAAAAGCAGGTCCTGTTAACCTACGTGAATTGTTTATTGGTCCAAGGCGGGGCCGGGCCATCCCTGTTCCAGAAGACGAAAGAGGCAAAGGCATGTATTCGCCTCTGTTCATGATACAGAAGAAAAACGGTACACGGAGACCAGTAATAGACTTAACCCATCTCAATTCCTTTATCCGGAAGGAAAAGTTCAAAATGGAATCCTTACTTACAATTCAACAGTCAGTACATCTGGGAGACTGGGTGATTTCAATCGATCTAAAAGATGCTTACTTTTACGTCCCGGTGGCAACGGATTTCCAACAATTCCTCCGCTTTGCGGTAAGCTATCAGTATCTGCAATTCACGTGTCTACTTTTCAGTCTAGCGACGTCACCTCAGGTCTTTTCCAAGGTCCTATTATCTGTTGTAGCTCTGTTTCTCATCAAGGGGGTTCATCTCCACCACTATCTAGACGACCAACTTCTCCTAGCTCAAAACAAAGACCAACTTTTAGAACACAAGAGCTTAGTCATTTCCACCCTGCAAGAATTTGGGTTGCTTCTGAAGTAGGAATACAGGAAGTAGAGCCAATAATGAGCTGGGCTCAGAAGAATTTGTCCAATATCTCTGCGGTTTACATTCCGGGGATTCAGAATGTACAGGCGGACTTCCTCTCGCCAGTTCAGATGGACAACGAGTGGTCTCTCCACAGAATGGTGTTCGAGTGGCTTCTGACCCTGGGAGTATTTCCAGAGGTCGATCTGTTTGCTTCCCCATGCAATCACAAAATGCCCAAATATTATTCGAGGTTCAGAGACCCTCAGGCATATGGAATAGATGCTCTCTCAGATCAGTGGAGGTTTCAGAAGGCTTATGCCTTCCCTCTGGTACCGGTGATTCTTCAATTTCTCCGGAGGCTCAGAACAGAGAAGGTGGAGATCATTGCAGTGATTCCTTTCTGGCCGTGGTTCCCTCTGTTATCACTCCTCAGCTATAAAGACCCAGTTCCCCTACCTCTCAGGCCAGATGTACTGTCTCAAGGCACGACGTTACAGCTATGTCCATCCTGCCTACACCTCAGGGTGTGGTTCTTGAGAAGGGAAGGCTCGAAGCTCTAGGTTGCCCTGAAGAAGCTATTCCAACTCTTCTCAGTGCCAGAAGGAGAAGTACTAATAGGGTATATGAGCGTATATGGTCCAGATTAACTGATCATATATCTTCCAGGTCGAATCCTTGTAACTCTCCAGCAGTACAAGACATACTGAGTTTTCTTCAATCAGGACTTGACCTGTCAAGATTCAGCCATCTCAGCCTTCACAGGAGTTTCATGGGCAAATCATGCTTTGGTCCGTCAGTTCTTTAAAGGAGCTATTAGGCTTAGACCTCAAAGAAGACCTAGGTTCCCCAAATGGGACCTCCCTCTTGTTTTGGATTTTCTCTCCAATCTCGGATCAGATCCTGACAAACCTCTTTCCACAAGAGACCTCACGCTCAAGACCACTTTTTTAGTAGCTGTGACTTCGGCCAAAAGAGAGTCAGGAATTAGAAATTTAGGTTCAGAAGAGCCTTTTCTGACCTTTTTCCCAGACAGAGCAGTATTGATTCCCATGTTAGGGTCAAACCCTAAAGTGACCTCAGTCTTTCATGAAAACCAAGAGATTGGGCTTCCTACTTTTAAAACAACAGATAATCAAGATGTTCATCTTCTTGATGTAGGCCACACTCTAAAACAATACCTGAAGGTCACGGCTCCTTTCAGACAAACAGAATTTCTTTTCGTCCTTCTCCATGGTAAAAACAAGGGAATGCAAGCTTCAGTCAGATCAATTTCTTCCTGTAATGTGCAGACCATTCAGAGGGCATACAAGGCAAAGGGATTGGCTCCTCCAGAGGCAGTGACGGCTCATTCGACCCGGAGTATCTCGACCTCTTGGGCAGCCTCTCGGCATGTCGCACCTGAAATCATTTGTAGAGCGGCCTCTTGGTCTTCTATTAACACATTTGTCTCTCACTACTGTGTTGAACCTGCTGCTCTGTCATCCATTAATTTTGGTTTACAAGTATTGTCGGTTGACAATGTTAAATAAATTTTGGTTTCTTTGCTCAAACATTTTTGCCCACTCGGGTGTGTTTGGCGAGTTATTTCCCACATGTATGCTGCCATGGAGCCTGTCAGGAAAACGGAAAATGGATATCAAATACTTACCGTAATTTTCCTTTCCTGATAGGCTCCATGGCAGCAGGAGTCCCTCCCAAATGTCTGGAATAGGCTAGTTACGGAACATGGATAGCAGCCTAGAGCAAAGATTTATGGGAGAGGGGTAATATTGGGTAGTTATGGAGGCAGGGCTACCCACACGTATGCTGCCATGGAGCCTATCAGGAAAGGAAAATTACGGTAAGTATTTGATATAAATTTTCTGTTTTTTTTCGCAACTTTGAATTTATTTTATATACTGTCCCCAGTGTATTACAGCATCATTATATAACTGGTGTGGCGGTGATCAGGGACACTGACTGGTGACAGTATGTAAAAACATTTTTTTCATCCATGATATAATTTTTTTAGTATTTTTTTTTTAATTATTTAAATATTTGTTTTATATATTACTTTTTTTTAACATATAGTGACCAGAAAAATACAGTGTTACCATAGAAGTAGTAACACTGTACTACTCTGGGGAGGTGATGAGAATTTTTATTTTATTTTTACACACTATGATTGCTTATAACTGTGAATTTTACAGTTATAAGCAACCATTTTTTCTGAATGAAAACTATTCATTCAGTGTTTACTATTGTGATTAGCTGTGATTGGCTACAGCTAATCACATGGTACAGATGGGCTGTGATTGGCCCAGTCTGTACCATGTGATCACTGTGATCAATCACAGAGCTCATCACAATAGAACACGGTGAATGGCATGCCATTTATTGTGTACAATTATCATATGATCTGCTGTGATTGGTCACAACGACCACATGGTAACGGCAGTGGGAAAGGACAGTATTCTGTTATTGGCTGTGTCCAGTGGACAAAGCAGGTGACAGATCATGCTGGAGTGGAGCCCAATCCTGGGAGGACATTATATAACACCCCCCCAGGATAACAGGGTTACTGCTCGGCCGTCATGTTACAATAGGCTGGGCGGGAAGCAGTTAATCATCTAGTATAGAAATAACACCATGTTCTGCCCTTGCAGGGGTCATTTACCAAAAAATAAACACAAATATCTTCTAGCCTCCTGCATATTTGTTGCACAGATCTGTCTTTTTTTTCTTTTTAAGTGTAAAAGACCAAAAGGAGCACCACATGAAAAATCCTTAGAGGCCAAATATTTTGTGTTTAACTGGTTAAACACAAAAGGCTAAAAAGGTCAAAAGACACCTAATGCATTTTGGGGGCCACACAATCCTCCATCAAGCTGGGTGAAGTTTCAGAATGGTAAATGGACTCAAAAGTAATCCTAAGCAGACTGCAAGGGCTACTTCTACTTTGGATACCAGCATTGACTGTTTATAACTTCCTCTGCTTGCAGATCAGTGTGCTTAGGAATACTTTTAAAGCGGAGGTTCACACAAAAATGGAACCTCCGCTTTTCGGAACCCCCCCTCCGGTGTCACATTTGGCTCCTATCAGGGGGGAGGGGGGTGCAGATACCTGTCTAAGACAGGTATTTGCAACCACTTCCGGCATAGACTCCCACGGGAGTCTATGCCTCTTCCCGTCCCCACCGCGCTGTCTGCTGGGACACACACGGGTCCCAGAGACAGCGGGGACCAGTTAGGAAGCGCAGCGTGACTCGCGCATGCGCAGTAGGGAACCGGGAAGTGAAGCCGCAGCGCTTCACTTCCTGATTCCCTTACAGAGAATGGTGCCGGCAGCACCCGAGGACCGAGGGACGATACGGTTTTGGGTGCCGACATCGCTGGACCCTGGGACAGGTGAGTGTCCTTATTTTAAAAGTCAGCAGCTGCAGTATTTGTAGCTGCTGACTTTTAAATTTTTTTTTTTCGCGGGACTCCCTCTTTAAGTCCAATTAACATTCTGCCATTTCAGCCAGTCCTGATGAAAGGAGATTGCGTGGCCCCTGACTGTTTTTTTACTATGCTTGCTGTAATAAGTTGAACAATAAAGACTTTGGATTTCTGCACACTGGATTACTGCACTGATTTAGAAGAAATAGACAATGGACTCCAAGTTTAAAGTAAGAATACACATGCCTCTTGTATTTGGAAAATATTTGCTTATCGTGGAGTTATATTTTTTTTGGACATAAACTAGAAGGGGCCACAAGTACAAAGTTGTTGGCAGAGCTCAGTCCTTATTTGCATAGAGTAAGAAGGAAAAAATTGTGCCAATGGGACTTTTATGCCAAATAAAATTAATACCAATTTTCATAAAATATACAAAATGTATTCTCTATTAAAATAAAAATTAGACATAGTAAACAATGCATATGTCATAATAAAAGTGGACAAGGTACAAATATATGTTGACATATATTGGTTAAATATACACAGTATTGCAAATATAGTCAAAAAGGTACATGTTGAGCTGATATCTCGAAGCATTTCATAAAGCAATCCTCACTTCCTCAGGAGATAGTCAAGACCAATATATCTGTGGAGAGACCATGTCAAAAAGATAATTGAAATAAAAATACATATGGACCTGCTAGTGGAAGAAATCATAAAAAAATCCACTCCCGCAGTGAGTATCCCTACATATCAACCAAAAAAAGGGAAAACACAATCCCCCGGTATGCTTTGGCGATCTGGCCTGCTTCATCTTCAGCTCCAAGACAGAGCATGTCCTTGGATGTACTTCCGTTCTTACCCTCTTTTGTAAATACATTGTTTGGATTATATTTTCCCTTTTTTTGGTTGAAATGTAAGTATACTCACTGCAGGAGTGGCTTTCATAATCTCTACCCCTAGCAGGTCCATATGTATTTTTATGTCTGTTATCTTTTTGACGTGTTCTCTCAGATTTATTGGGTTTAAAAATTAATTTGCCCTCCCTTTGCAGCTATAACAGCTTCAACTCTTCTGGGAAGGCTGTCCACAAGGTTTAGGAGTGTTCTTATGGGAATGTTTGACCATTCTTCCAGAAGTGCATTTGTGAGGTCAGGCACTGATGTTGGACGAGAAGGCTTGGCTCGCAGTCTCCCCTTTAATTCATCCAAAGGTGTTCCATCGGGTTGAGGTCGGGCCAGTCAAGTTCCTCCATTCCAAATTCGCTCATCCATGTCTTTATGGATCTTGCTTTGTGCACTGGTCCGAATAATTTCTTAGCGGGGGAATTATGGTGTAGGGTTGTTTTTCAGGGGTTGGGCTTAGCACCTTAGTTCCAGTAAAGGGAACTCTTAAGGCGTCAGCATACCAAGACATTTTGGACAATTTCATGCTCCCAACCTTGAAGGAAAAGTTTGAGGATGACACCTTCCTGTTCCAATATGACTGTGCACCAGTGCACAGAGCAAGGTCCATCAAGACATAGATTGAATTAGAGTTGAGACTGCAAGCTAGGCCTTCTCATCCAACATCCGTGCCTGCTTCTGGAAGAATGGTCAAACATCCCATAGACACACTCCTAACCTTGTGGACAGCCTTTCCAGAAGAGTTGAAGCTATTATTGCTGCAAAGGATGGGCCAGCTCAATATTGAACCCTGCGGACTAATGCCCTGTACACACGGTCGGACATTGATTGGACATTCCAACAACAAAATCCTAGGATTTTTTCCGACGGATGTTGGCTCAAACTTGTCTTGCATACACACGGTCACACAAAGTTGTCGGAAAATCAGATCATTCTGAACACGGTGACGTAAAACACGTACGTTGGGACTAGAAACGGGGCAGTAGCCAATAGCTTTCATCTCTTTATTTAATCTGAGCATGCGTGGCACTTTGTGCGTCGGATTTGTGTACACACGATCGGAAATTCCGACAACGGATTTTGTTGTCGGAAACTTTTATAGCCTGCTCTCAAACTTTGTATGTCAGAAAATCCCATGGAAAACGTGTGATGGAGCCTACACACGGTCGGAATTTCCGACAGCAAGGTTCTATCACACATTTTCCTCTGGAAAATCCGATCGTGTGTACGGGGCATAAGACTGGGAGTCCATTAACGTTCATGTGCGTGTAAAGGCAGACGTCCCAATACTTTTGACAATATAGTGTATGTATTATTAACTATGTCTAATTTTTAATTTTAATATGGAATAAATTTTGTATATTTTATGAAAATTGGTATAAATTTAATTTGGCCTAACTCAAAAAAGTCCCATGGGCACAATTTTTTTCCTATATTTTTAATGGACTCTCCTCCTGTGCTACCAGTTGTGGTGACTTGGGCACCCTTTCCCTACCAAAACCATCCCCCATACATTTTCATAACAACACTCATTACCTCTGTTACATATCAGAGAGGTTCACTAACTACTTGATTGCAGTGGATTTATATTAAAATCTCTATTATTTCCTTATTTTTGCCTTGTTTTATTTCTTAACAGGTATGTGCATTTAGCTCAGCTTGTGTCCATTATTATAAGTAGAGATCTGATTTTAAATTGGAGAATCATTATTTCAGTGATGTACATCTAAAACTCTTATTAACCATGGAGCTAGCTACTCTTTCATTTCAGTCCACTTGTGCTCTTTGATAGGAGGCCATGGCAATGACAGTCAAATACATCTTCCTAAATTAAAGCATACTGAGCCAAGTACTATTTTTTACATTTTATATTCTAGTGTCCAACAAATGCATATTAGTTCATATCTCACCTAAATATTAATGTATGTCTGGGGAAAGAACTACAGCTTCTAATATTATAAAATGACCCTCAAGATCACCATAAAATGCTGGCTCCTAATCAACTGATCTGCGTTTAGGTTAGCAATTTTTAAATAATATTCTAAAGTATTTCCTGAGCTTGTGTCAAGTTCCATCTCATCTTTGTTTCAAAGTCTCACTGGCATTGGTGAGAACTAAATGAATCAGATGGCTTCTGACAGGATAAAATACTGGCAGAGGTCTAAAGAAGTTAAATATCTAATGATGTTAAACTGCGTTACAAAGTGTGGTACTATATTACTGAATCTCTTTAAGTAATTGTTTTGGACTTTTGGAAGTTTTTGTTCTTTGTTTTAACTGAAACAATCATTTAGGGCTAGTTCACGCTGCTGAGTTGTGGTAAACCCAATGTATAAAGGCAATGCATCAGAAAAAAAATAATGATGCGCTTTAGGTGTGCAGTTTTTTATTATACAGTATGCTGTTAGCACATTTCAGTTTATTTTTTGTTGTTTTATAGTTTCTTTAACTTGCAGCTGACTTCTGAGAGGGCAGGGTAGGGAAATGACTAGTGTTCTGTGGTGGTCTTTTGACAGAACTGTCTGAGAGATGTTTTGATTGTTTCTGTCCTATCTGAATGTCAATTTGTCTACTGAAATGTTTGAATATGCTTGTGGAGGTTAAAGCGGGGGTCCACCTATCTATCGTTTTTTTTTTTTTTTTTTTAGTTCATTCACAAACTTTTCTTCTCAGCATTACATACTCACATATTGTGTGTAATATGTCCGCCTGTGTCAGATTTCATCGGAAAGAATAACTTATATTATTCACTGCAGGCGGTTTCCATCTTCATTGTGGGCATTTGAAGCCCACAAGCATTTATTTCCTGGATGTGGTGAATGCTGTGCTCCCAGCATTCACCGCTCGTTCCCGCACATGCTCAGTGGCATCCTGGGAAGCCTGAGACTAGCTCCCAGGAGTCTGGGAGAGGCTAGAAACACGCCTACTCCCATGGGAGGAGAACCAGGAAGTGCAAAGAAGAATAGAAAAATAAAAGGTAATTACGGCGATTTAAATTTTTTTAAACGGCATGTCAGCATCTAGGCAAGGAAGAGAATACATACAGATATTGTTCAAAATTTTGGTGGAAACCCGCTTTAAAACCTTTTATAATTATACTAACCTATATATATGATATGCTTATAGGTTACTGGTTAAACTGGACGTTCATTTTGGGCTTGCTTCATTTGGCTGCCCTCCCCCTTGACTCCTTGTGGGACTTTGACTCCATTGCCTTGATATGGGATCTTTCTGAGATGGGCTGCAGTTACCTCAAACTCCAGCCAATCTTGTCCCTTTACTCATGTGAGTTTATATGTTGTGGGTGAAAGTCTCTTAATTTTTGTTAGTTTTGCCCCTGTTTTGGGCCTATGTACTCTCTACTGTTATTGGCGTATTTATGATATGCCCTGAAGAAGATTGTTCACAATTGAAACACATCAGAACAACTGGTGGCAACCACACAGCTATCAAGTTATGGTGTATAATTTTGCTCCCGCTGGGACAAATTGGTAGCAAGTGATTTATTCACTAATATATGTTGTATACTACTTTTACTCCCGATGGGAGAACAGTAGAATATGCTATCAAACCAACAGACCAGAATTTTTTTTATGCGAATATGGAGTTTTAACTGTTTTGTACAAATAAACTTCTCTTCTTTTAAAAAGTGTTTTGATATAGTCTTTTGGCTAAAAGTCCCATGTGAGATGCATTTTCTTGTATAGTATTAAGGGATGGAGCAGCCAGAGTAGCCCATGATATACCCACCTAAACTCACTATATGTCTGAGGGATGTTATACCATTCTGTTCTCTCAGTGCTTTAGTAAAGTTTCGAATTGTGGGTTATTTGTAAAATAACGGAACACCTGTCTACTCTTCTACTGACTGGAAGATTAACAAATAACTAAGAACAATGCTGACAGACTGTACAGCCACCTAGAGTGCAGCCCATCTGGTTCCGGTGAATACATTGTGCATCAAGAAGTTTACAAGAAATTTGAACTGTAGTTTTTTTTTCCATTATGCTTCTGTCACCCTTGTTTCTCCCTTAAGCAGTATACATTTGTTGGCAGATTCTGTGATATTGCTAACCATGTCTAATAAGCTGTCTTTGTGCTACAAATAGCAATAGATAACCTACAGCTACAACTGCAGCTGTAACAACATACAACCTACAGCTATATGGTAAGTCATTTGGTCAGTTTGTAATATACTAAAGATATACCATTGCACTCCCTTGCCATTGAGGAGACAGGAGGTTTACAATGTGTTGTATATGTGGCATACTGTAAATGTGTCTGCACATTATGTATATCTGATATGCAGCTATATTTTACATGCTAATGATGCATATATGTAAGACCAAGAGACGTATGTTTTTAATTATTATTATTATACAGGATTTATATAGCGCCAACAATTTATGCAGCCCTTTAGAATATAAAAGGGAGACAATACAGTTATAATACAATAAAATACAAGAGGATTAAGAGGGCCCTGCTCAGAAGAGCTTACAATCTAATAGGGTGGGGCAGGTGGTACATAAGGTTGTAGCTGTAGGGAATGAGCTGATGGAAGTGGTAAAAGATTAGTTGGTGACGTGATAGGCTTCCCTGAAGAGATGAGTTTTCAGGGATCGCCTGAAAGGTAGCAAGAATAGGGGATAGCCGGACATGTAGAGGTAGGGAGTTCCAGAGGATGGGAGAGGCTCTTAATACCCTTTTTATTGAAAACAATAAAAACCATTGAAGTGGGAAAAAAGTGCAAGTGGCTCCCTGTACTTCACTTGTAGAAATGATGGAAGAATCATTGTATCCTGAACACATAGTTCTTTACTTCTCATTCTTAGACACATACAGTATATGCCCATCCATGGGTGGCTTATATTTCCAATTTTTTTAATATATCTTGCTAAAGTTGGCTACATGATACAATCATACACTTATAAAAAAATATCTATTTCCTTGGTCTACAATAGTAGTCTGGATCCAGGATTAGCTGACAAGGAGAGGTAACCTAATTGAAATTCAATAGGTATATTTCAATACTTACTGTTATTATTGGAAATTCATTATCAGTACCCAATTTCTTTTTAATTAAAAGTGTGATTTTGGGATTATATATACCAGAGTAAACATTGTTTCAGTAAATACTTTGTAGGTTTTTTACATCACATAATTCTTTTGTAAATGTCAAATGGATTATACATTGAATATTCCACATTTGGTAGGATCTTGATCAACTGTGCATTTGTCAAACTCAAGACACATCAAAATATCTGTCACTTTTTAATGACAGTGTACAGCTTAAAACTGTTTTTATTACATTAGGACTGTTTGACTCAGTGTATGTTAAAGTGTCACTAAAAGATTTATACAGAAACAAATATCCAATCCTCCATGATGCCCTAAGTCACAGGCATTAAAGCGGAGTTCCACACAAAAATGGAACTTCCGCTTTTCGGAACCCTCCCCCCCTCCGGTGTCACATTTGGCACCTTTCAGGGGGGAGGGGGGTGCAGATACCTGTCTAATGCCCCGTACACACGGTCGGATTTTCCGATGGACAATGTCCGATCGGAGCGTGTTGTCGGAAATTCCGACCGTGTGTGGGCGCCATCGGACATTTTCCATCGGATTTTCCGACACACAAAGTTGGACAGCAGGAGATAAAATTTTCCGACAACAAAATCCGATCGCGTCAATTCCGACCGTGTGTGGCCTGTTTCGACGCACAAAGTGCCACGCATGCTCAGAAGAAATTCCGACACGGGACAGCTCGTTCTGGTAAACTTAGCGGTCGCAATGGATACAGCACTTTCGTCACGCTGCAATGTTAAAAATTGTTTAATACAGCGCACTCTCTTCTTCTTTAGAATGTGACAAGAATTAAGTCGTTTTGCTGCTCATATTCACACACACTTCTCACAAAGTTTGATTTGTGTTTTTTTAGTGGGATTCCCTCAATATATTGTTATTAGTTGTCACATCTGACAGTTTTATTTTTTTTTTTTTGGTTTTTAAGCCTTTTTTTTTTCTTTAATGTTTGGATTTTTTCCAAGGCTGATCTTTGTTCAATGTTATTTTTATTTTTACTCCAGAATATTTTTGTGTGTGTTTTGTGTGGCAAGTTACCACAACACCATTGATATCTTTTATTATTTAATCTCCATGAGATTTTTTGTTGTTGGTGTCCCTTGTTCATTTCACATTGTATATTAGAAATGTACCTGAATCCTCACAAACAAACCATCATTTTTGAAGTAAAACACATAGGAGAGTATAATTCAAAACAAAAATCCTTTATTAAGGGCTCAGAACCAAACAAAGAGGAAGGCAACACTGGATCAACAGCAGAAATTAGTGAAGCCTGGGACCCCCACGGCAGACATCAATTCTTAAACCTCAAAATTGGTGGCCTGAGGAGTCCATATATAAGGGAGGGCAGTCTGGTCCGGGATTCACAGAGACTCGGATAGCAGAAGATGACATCAGTGTCCCCAGGCTGTGGTACCACAAGAGGCTGCATCTTTTGGCCGACCAGACTGGATCCAGGGTCCTCACTCTCTGGTCTTCCTTTCACACTTCCTTCCCGGCTGTGGCTGTGCAATAGGAGATGTGGCAGGAGGAGGAGTAGGACCTGGAGGAGGACTGGGAGGACCTGGAGGAGGACTGGGGGGACCTGGAGGAGGACTGGGAGGACCTGGAGGAGAGGGAGGAGGAGGAGGAGGACCATCCCAAAGCTGTGTGTGAGGTGTAAGTTGGCCCCTCACACCTTTCTCCAGAGCCTCTGATATGAGGGCCTGACACATGGCTTGTTGGCCCTCCTCCATCCTCTGCATTTTATAGGCAATGAATGTCGCAAGGTTCTCCTGCATGGTGTGGGGTGCTCCCAGGACCTCTGTAGCCCTCCAAAAAAATCTGATAGCCGCCTCCTCTAGGCTACTCCTCCTGCTGCCACTTTCTGTTTTCAGGGTGGGTGGAGGGACCTGCAGATCAGCCAGCCGGCTCGGCCCGGCCACCTCCTGGCTGAGACTTCCCTGTGTATGAAAAAGGGACATGGTTTTAGTTTTTGCATCATCAATCACAATCCTAAATTAGTACTCCCAAATAACATCTAGTTAACATCATTGATTGGACAAGCAGAAATATTTAGAGGAATGCTATACCTGGCTCAATCTGGGCTCCTCCACATGTGGCCTGGAAGGCCCAGGTTGGGCATCAGAAGCCTCAGCCGGGGGGGAAGGAAGCGTGGAAGGAAGACTGGAGAGGGATGGCCTGGGTTCAGTCTGGCCTGCCAGAAAGTGCAGCCTGTCATAGTACAACATCCTGGGGACATAGATGTCACCTGCTGCTCCGGATCTCTGTGAATCCAGGACCTTCTTGCGCTCCCTCAGATATGTGCTCCTCAGGCAACCAATTAAGATCTTTAAATAAGTGATGTCTGCCGTGGGGATCACCTGCTTCACAATTTCACACAATTGCTCCAGTGCTGCCTTCCTCTTTGCTTGGTTTTTGAAATGGGGGTGGGTAATCTCCCACAGACAGGGCAGCTCCCTTAGCATATCAATGAATAGTGACATGAAGTCAGTATCTCTCATTAAAATATCCATGTTCACTGCAAGACACAACACAAGACAAAGCCTAATGTCAGACCAAACTCTCCTAATCTTGTTACAATATAGGCCTCAATCTAGAAGCAGTATAGGCCCAAGTTTGTCTCTTACCTTCGTTCTTATGATCGGCGCGTCCAATGCTCCTTCCTCCGCTCACAGATCGTACGTAATACGCACGCGTGTTACGCTTTATACACACTGCGCATGTGTGTAACTCCGCCCGCCCCTGACGTTCTTTCTATTCTATTCCCCGCCCCTTTTCGTTCGGCGCAGTGGGGGAAGAGCATGATGGCGGAGTCACACCAGGTGCGTGCTAATTGTAGCAACGAGGAGGAGGAGGAAAGCCCGGATCCAGGCACGTCCCGATCCAGAAGGAGACGTTTTAAGGCCACAAATATGTCGTTTGGGGAGATGTTGGAGATGGTCGACATCATGAGGAAGTCTGACTATGATGGAAAATATGGGCCTTACCCCAACCCGAACATCCGAAAGGCCAAGATCATGGCGAAAGTGGTCAGGAGTCTCGAGCGGAATTTCGGGGTACGAAGATCAAAAGATCAGCTCAGGAAGCGGTGGTTGGACCTGAAGTTGAGAGAGCCGGAGCAGTACCGAAAGATCCGGAGAGTGCTGCAAAAAAGTAAGTAGTTGTGCTGTGTTTCTATTCTTTCTGGCTTTATTCCGTTCGTTCTGCTCCATATGCTTTTATTAATTGTAACGTTTAAAAAGGTCAAATTTACTGTTCATGGGCCCATTATTCGTTTGTATCAAACATTTTTCGTTCGGCCTCTAGAACACCATTGTTTAGGCCATATGCATTTTCCCACATTTTTTTGGGGCCTACTTGGATGCCAAATATTTGTTTGTGTAGATGGGTTTGTTACTAGAATGAAATGCAAACTAGATTGTGTGTAAGGAGAGGACACTGAGCAGCTGTTTTCACATCTGGACACTGGAGCACTAGTGTGGGACACAAGAACACCATTTTTATTAGGGGGGGCACACAGGTGCTCCAGTGTATACTATAGGGGGGGTTACATGTGTGAAGCTTGTACAAAACAGGTAAAGTATTGCAGCTTGACAAAGGACAATAAAAAATATACATCTTTGAACTCGGCTAAAATAGACAATTGTACCCCACTTCCAAGCAATGTTTCCTATTTCTATAGTTCTGCCATCAAATATCTGTGTGCTAAGTATACCATTTTTGTTTTACATAGGGGAGAAAAGACTCGGACAATCCTCATCCCAGGAGAACACAGACCCCCCCCCTCTGGAAGAAGGGGAACTACCCCAAACACAAGATGCTGAGCAGGAGGAAGAAGAAGACGTGGTGGAGATTGGCACCACAACAGGTGAGTGTCTGCGACCACAGGCTCAGGTAAAAGAGATGGCTGGTGGCAGATTTTTGAGACCTTTTTTTTTTGTTCTTTATCTCTTTTTAGGTGATCGTGATGTGAGGGAGAGAGAACGCTTTACTTCTGAAAGTGCCCAGATACTGATAGGGGAGATCATGGGATGTAATCTCCAATTGCAAAACATCCAGCAACAAATACGTGATGTTATTACAAAAAATAATAACATCATTGATGTTTTGGGGCGAATTTAAACCCCACAAAATGACCGGTTTTATGTAATTGCAATTTTTACAATGTTTTGAAAAGCCAAATTTGGAGGATGCACACAGTGTGCCAACATGTGCTATCTGCCATCACGGGAGATCAATGGACGCGTTTTGGGGGTGCAACCCCTTCCTCAATTATAAAGTAGCGTTGAGGAAGGGCTTGCTCCCCCAAAACACGTCCCTTGATCCCCCCTGATGGCAGATAGCACATGTTGACATTCGTAAATTGGTGTGCATCTTCCAAATTTGGCTTTTCCAGGGGTGAGTTCCCCCCATCTGAACGCTATATCAAACCCAGTTCCTAAATACTGATGTCTGATATAGCCTTCAGGTTTTACCTAATGTGAACTTTGTAAGTTCTAGTTTTTTGGCTTTCTTGTTGGTTTTACACAGGCCTGTTTTATCTGAAATGGATATTTCGATTTTTGATAATGCTACTGCAAACATTTTAGACAACAAACATGTTGGTTTGTTTTAAAAACCTTTGGTAAATGCACATGTGATTGTGCAGGTATAAAAAAGTGCCTTACTCAAGAATGTGTGGATTATTGTCTCAACACTACAACACTTTTGGGGTGATGTAATTGTTGTTTTATGCACAAATGGGGGTTATTTCCTAAGGGCAAATACACTTTGCACTACAAGTGCAGGTTCAGTGCAGTTGCAAGTGCACTTGTAGTGAAATGTGTTTTTGCATTTAGGAAGTACCAGCCAACAGTGCTTTGTATAAGGTTACACAATCACGACATTTTCTGCACTCAACACATTTCTGTCAGGGTCAGCTAAAACAAACACAAGCAGTAAATGTCCACCAAGAATTGCTTTTGGTTGTTTTTTATTTGAAAAAGGTGTCACAGATTGTCTGGCTTATTGATAGCCCCCCTACCCGCAAAGAACTCCAGGTATCGTAACCGGACATCACGGGCATTCAGGGAGGGCAAGCCAGGGCGGCCGCTTTCAAGTGCCGTCATTGTGGAAGTATTTGGGATTCCGGTCTCAGGCCCAACTGAGCCAGCATAGTTGGCTGAATGTTTTCTTAAAAAATTATGGAGAACACAGCACGCCAGTATAATATGGTTCAGTTTATACTCCGCCATATGAATGGGTGTCAGAAATAGTCGGAACCGGCTGGCCAGGATTCCAAATGTGTTCTCCACCACTCTTCGGGCTCTGGCCAGCCGGTAATTAAAAACCCTCTGTTCCGGGGTGAGGGTCCTCATCGGGAATGGCCGCATCAGGTGGTCCCCCAGCGCAAATGCTTCATCAGCAACGAACACAAATGGGAGACCTTCAACATTGTCCTCTGGAGGTGGCAAGTCCAAACTGCCATTCTGGAGACGCCTGTAGAACTCCGTCTGGGCGATGACTCCACCATCGGACATCCGGCCATTCTTCCCCACGTCCACATACAAGAACTCGTAATTAGCCGACACCACCGCCAACATCACTATACTATTAAACCCCTTGTAGTTATAATAGTACGACCCCGAGTTGGGTGGTGGGACGATGTGGATGTGTTTCCCATCAATTGCCCTCCGCAGTTAGGAAAGTCCCACCGCTGGGCAAAGTGGGAGGCCACAGTCTGCCATTCCTGTGGCGTGGAAGGAAACTGTTGAGGAAAAAACAATAAACATTACTATTTTTTCACAGAAACCTGGCAAGCAGATTAGACACAAACATTATGGGTCAACTTCCAGATAGCATTTATTAAGGGGAATTTAACAACAACAAAGTATAAGGTACACCTATCATATTCCCCCTCCCCCCTCTCATGGGCCATTTCTAACATTATAGGGGGGGGGACTCTTTTACAGGTAACCCTCTTCACTTCATTGAGAGATGAATGCCTAAATACAGGGTATTACTTGGAACAGCCCCTCCTTAGTTACACTATTGGCAGCCCACTGGACAGGTAAGAAGTGTCATAATACAAAGATATAAATACACACTGTACACATTTGAGCACATTTGGACATTCTGCTATTACCTATCAAGATCATAATAGGATACAAGAACTTTAAACAGTACCATTGGAAAGTATTCAGCCAGGCCCTTGCACTACATGCTTTGGGGAATTCATCCATAAATCTGAGCACTAAAGAGGTGGGTATAGTGTGTATGGGTTTGGCAAAGTCAGCAGATAGATGATTGAGGATAGAGAATTGGGATCAGCTGACTTAGCAGTTGGGGGAGGGAGGGTTACCAAAAATTTGGGGACACCACAAAAAAAGCCTCTGGCCCTCTGCCTGAATTTAAATCCAAAATAACATTTCCAAACATTTTAGGGAGTGTTTGGGGTAAAGCACTACTATGGAGCTGATAAAATACATTGTTAAGTGACTACATGAGGTGAATATAGGGCAGGGGACACCATGCTGGAGAGGTTATTGAAGGGCAAATATGTATGAAGGACATAAAATAATAATTACATAAAAATCCAGCATGCATGAGGACAAAGGGGACATTCACAGCATAATACAATCATGGTAATTAGGGAATGAGGAAAGAAATACAATACATTATCAAACATTCAATACAATAAAATGTGATATAAAAGGATAAAAATCTTACCTTCATATACTCCTTCTGCAGGACCTGTATGATGGCAGAACAGGTCTCTGGGATAATGATCCCCAGAGCCTGGGGGGAGATGCCTGTCGAGAACTTGAGGTCCTGCAGGCTTCTCCCTGTGGCCAAATACCGCAAGGTAGCGACCAACCTCTGCTCCGCAGTGATGGCTTGCCTCATGCAGGTATCCTGCCTGCTGATATAGGGGGTCAGCGAAGCCAACAAACGGTGAAACACGGGGTCCGTCATCCTGAGAAAGTTCCTGAAATCATCAGGATTATTCTCACGGATCTCACGGAGCAAAGGCATATGACAGAACTGGTCACGCTGAAGCAAACAATTCTTGGTCCATGAACTCCTCCCCACCCTGTTCATGGACTGGACTTGTGTCAAGGTCAGGACCCCAACACCAAGCCCCCGCACAGCACGAACTCTACGAGGAGTATGCATACGAAACATGGCTATAAAACGGTCGGCTGCTCAGAACGAAGTAACAGAACGCACTGAAGAACAGCAAGGCCTATCTCCCTCCCTTCTCTATCTCCCTCTTCTTTCCAAGTCCCTATCTCTCTCCCTTCTCTATCTCCCTCTTCTTTCCAAGTCCCTGATGCACCTTGTTGACAGCTCTACACATGCTCAATTTTCAGTGAGTTTCTATGCTGAGCACTTCCTCCCTATCACATTTGAGCAGCCCATGTGACTATAGAGTCACACATGTGGGCGTATACACAGTGGCAAATGACAGCCCACTCCCTCTCTCCACCTCCACGCCCACTAACCAGCTAAACACAATGGGGGCGGGATATTACATGTAGATTGATGGAGGGTTTGCTTACATCTTATTCTAAGACACAGGCTGGAGAGTCATGGAACAGCCTGTGACTGGCAGAAATCTGCCCACACCATTGCCAAAAAAAATAATAAAGATTTGATTGTGACTGCAGAAATCTGCCCACACCATTGCCAACAAAAATAATAAAGATTTGATTTCAAATATACTGTATATTTGTATGACAATTTCAAACTTTATTTTTACTCTCTATTTCAGTGGGGTTTTTTTGTTCTTGTTTTGAACGTGACCAGTAGGGATGGGCCGAAGAAACACCCCCCCGGTTCGGTTCGCATCCGGAACATGCGAACGGACCGAAAGTTCGCACAAACATTCAAACACCTTTAAAGTCTATGGGACTCAAATGTGAAAAGTCAAAAGTGCAAATTTTAAAGGCTAATATGCAAGTTATTGTCCTAAAAAGGGTTTGGGGACCCGGGTGCTGCCCCAGGGGACATGTATCAATGGAAAAAAAAAACTTTACAAACAGACTTTTTTGGGTGCAGTGATTTTAATGATGCTTAAAGTGAAAAAATGAAAGTGTAATATTATTTAAATATCATACCTGGGGGTGTCAATTGTATGCCTGTAAAGTGGTGCATGCTTAGAACAGTCTCTGCACAAAATGACCTTTCTAAAGGAATAAAAGTCATTTAAAACTGCTTGAGGCTACGTCAGGTCCCAGCAATATGGATAAAAATCAATGAGACAAATGGCATGGGTACCCCCCAGCCCATTACCAGGCCCTTTGAGTCTTGTATGGATATTAAGGGGAACCCCGCACCCAAATTAAAAAAAGAAAAGGCGTTGGGCCCCCAGCCCCTAAATACTCTGAACAGCAGTATACAGCCGGTGCAAACAAGACAGGGATTATAGGTTTGTTCTTATGTAGAATCTGTTTGTAATTTGGAACAGGTACATTTTGTAAGTGTAGCTCTAGCCAAAAAATCTATTTTAAAGCTTTTTGGAGAACATAGGGAAGGGTTATCACCCCTGTAACATTTGTTTTGCTGTCTGTGCCCCTGTTCAGAAGATTTCACCTCACTTTCTGTCCCAATGACAATTGGATTTTGAAAATTTGGGGTTTTTAAGGGAAACAAGGATTGGTAATAAATCAGTGGAGGAGACACCTTTTTTCCTATAGCAAAAGGAAAATCCTAGTACTGAAATACCTAGTATACAGGGTGACTCTGTAGGTACTTTAAAGTCATTTGTGCCAACGTCCCCGACAATATGTTAAAGGCATCAATGAACTAGATAATGGGACTTTGAGGGCACAACTATAATGGACTACAAAAAATATATAAAAAGGTTGAATTTTATTAATAACATACAAAAACACAGGGAATAGACATGAAAGTTTAAAAACACATCAGATATAGGCATAGAACACAGTTAAATACACCATTATGGATACTATCCTGCAGTCTCCTAAATAATTCTCTAGAACTATATAAAGACAGTTTGAACATAGGTTCCGGGTAGAAAAGAGGGTACACTTCCCCTGTTTGTGTTGGAATTGAAAGAGCACTGCAGGTATGGTGTTCCAAGGTGGTGTAATCTCTATTTGCTCTACATGTTTCACGTTGACAGAGAACGCTTCTTCAGGAGCTAGAGGTTCTATTAAAAATACATACAAACAAAGAAAACAAACATCATAATCACAGTAATTAAAAAACTATTCTCAGTATATAAATTGTGAAAGAATAATGAGTAACAGCTTTGTTGGGAACTCCGCCCCCCCAAGGCGAGGCGCGGCAAAGGCCCTATAAAAGATTGAGGTCTCAGATGGAAGGACAGCACAAACTGGTGGTCTAGGGTGGCCCAAACATAAGAGGCCTATGGAAGCGTATAATGATACAATTTAAGATAAACAGATAAATGAGTAAACTCTCAATGATGCCAAGATATTACGATCATAGATGATCATAGGTATTTTAAACTTATACGCTGAACAGGGAGGAAACGAGGAGGAAGAAAACACACGACAACAAGGGATAGGGACAAGGTCAGGAAAGAAAGGGGGGGAGGGGGGGATAGGGAAGGGGGAGGGGGGAAAAAGGTGGGGGGGAGGAAGAGAGGGGGAGAGGGAAGAAAAGGGAAGAAAGGGTCTGTATTGACAAAATTTGTACCAAATACGCTTACCCAATAAGTATGAAAAAAAGGAAAAAATGCTTACAACAGTGAACTTATTCAATAGATCATTGAAAGTGATCAAAGGTAAAGGTATATCTGAAAAGGGTCGAATGGGCAGCAAGCAGGAGCAGGGGCCTCCCAAATATATGTCACATCAGGTGATTGTAGGTAAGGAGGGTAGCTTGTACAGGCTGTAGATCTGGTGTAACAAGGAAGACAGAAGAAAAAGTAACGATCAGCATAAAATGCAAGATCAATGTAAGTTTACAAATAGGAAAGTCCTGCCAGAAAAAGACACCCATAGCTCAACTTACCCCACGATAAAGGACAGGACAGGAGGATCTGGGAGTGCACCGCTCTCTTAGGTTGCTGCCTAGTTGTATGTCTCACGACGGAGCATAAATGTGGTCCCATATATAGGGACATCCAGACCGGAAGCGGCCGGTCTAATCAGCACGCCGTCTCCCGGCCCCATTGCTGGCAACTGCGCATGCGCCGGGCAATGTCACCAGCAAGCCCGACAACGCATGCGCGGCATAGATAATTCCGCGCATGCGCCGAACCAAGGCCCGGGTAGACAAGGCCCGGCCAATGCGCAAGCTGCAGAGGCGGGGACAATGGGAACCCGAGCAAGTACCCAGGCTCCCGTCAGTCGCCGCACATCTGGTCGAAGGATCAAACTGGATGTGCGGCGCTGTGCAGTGGAAACCACCAGGAGTGATGGCCAGCCTCGTCCATAAGAGACCAACACTAAGGGCACAGTACCGAGCATCGCCACAGGGGGATGGAAAGGACAACAAAATAAGAAAACCAAAACATACAATTTATGTACATAATCACATCAACATGATTATAGATTTAAATACTGTCAAACATTATGTAGCAAAAACATATTTCTACCAAAATATAAATCAGTAATACGAAAAAGGGAAGGGGGGCAGAAAATTGGCATATTGATCTGGGATATAGGTACCAAATAGGATCTTAATACTTTTGTTTTTTATTATATACACATTTTTTCTATATACACATTGTTTGCCTCCAAGCGGCGAAATCCAAATTATCCAGTATCAGGAATGATAAAAAGTTGAAGGGGTAGGTGTAAACTCAAAGAAACGGTTTATATGAGAGGGATTCGTTCAAACCAGGTGCTCTAGTGGCATTTAAACGTTAAATCCATAAGGACTCTTTTTGTAAAATGAACCTATCCCATTCACCACCTCTGGGGTTTTTTGGAATGACGGCCAGGACAGTAAAGGAAAAACACGATGTGTCAAACCGGTGATATAGATCAAGGTGTCTGCTCACAGGTGTGAGCATTTTCCCATTACCGGAATAATAGACATGATCGTTAATTCTTTGTCTGAGTTGTCTGGCCGTCTTCCCCACATAAAAAACCCCACAGGTGCAGGTCATCAAGTACACCACCCCCTGTGTATGGCATGTCGCTGAAAATTTTGGATAGTGGGTTTCGCCGCTTGGGAGCAGGATTGGATATTCAGAAGATATCCACAAACAAAAGGAACAATTGCCACAGGGCACTGTGCCCCTTGGTTCTCGAGAAGAAGCTGGGTTGAAAGTTTTGTATTGGCTGGATACAAGTCGGTCCTTAAGGGACACCGTGCGTCTATAAACAAACTATCCCTGGATATGGATTGACATACTTCTTCAGGATAGGATCCTCTGTTAGAAAATGCCAATGCTTTCTAAGAATGTTATTGATGTCCTGGTAATGGGCAGAGAATCGGGTGATCAGTTTAACAGTGGAATCCTGTGATCGGGCTTTTTTCGTGTAAAGTAACTCACTCCGTGATCTATTTTTGGCTTTGTTAAAGGCCTTCCGTAAAAGTGATCGACTATATCCTCTGGCTAACAGACGAGATCTAAGCAAATTTGCCTGGTGTTGGAAATCTGTCATATGAGTGCAGTTTCGACGGAGGCGGATGTATTGCGCATACGGTATGCTTTTTATGAGGGTAGGTGGATGAGCACTCGTAGCATGTAGCAGTGTATTTCCTGCTGCTGTTTTTCGGTTTAAGTTTGTTGACAAAGTATTATTGGCGTCCCTGTATATCTCGAGATCCAAGAAACTAATGCTTTTCACATCGCAATGGTAGGTAAATTTTAAATTGAAGTGATTTACACTTAGTATCTGCATAAATTGTTGTAGGGTCTTTTTAGTGCCCGTCCAGATCATTAAAATATCATCTATGTAGCGTTTCCAGATCAGAATATGATCTAAATATTCTGAAAGTTGATCTTGAGAAAACAGATGATGTTCCCACCCCCCCAGGTACAGATTGGAGTAGCCAGGGGCGCAGCATGTGCCCATGGCTATGCCCTGCACCTGGAGGTAGTGGGAACCCATGAATTCAAAGGTGTTATGAGTCAGGATGAAATAGAGTAACTTCAAAATAAATTTGTTGTAATTCCAATGATGGTGATCTTCCTCATATAAAAAGGTACGGACCGTCCCGACCCCCTGCTCGTGAGGGATGCTGGAGTAAAAAGCCTCCACATCCAAAGTCACGAGCAGGGAGTCGGGAGGGACCGGTAACCCCTCAATCTGTTTCAATAGGTCTAGAGTGTCCTTAGTATATGACGGTAAGGCCGTGACGTGGGGCATGAGTGTAGCATCTATAAGTTTGCTGGCATTGTCTGTTAAGCTACCAATACCTGAAATTATCGGTCTTCCAGGGGGCGACTCAGGGTCCTTATGCACTTTGGGAAGTGCATAGAACGTCGCCTTTTTTCCCATATTAACTCTTACAGGAGAGAATTTCTCTTAATAGGGGTAGATTTCCTCTCACTTCCTGTTGTCTCCCTCCATTTGTAAGTAGGAGTTGTTTGTAAGTCGGATATTTGAAAATAGGGGACCGCCTGTATATACTAAAAGGCCTGCCCTATACACTCTGTGGAAAATTGGGCCTTAGGAATGGCCTACAGTCAGGTATAGGCTTGGCTAGATTACAATGCAGTGGATATATATTTTATGAACTCCAGCTCACTGAGTCACCTGCCTGCCTGCCTGCCTGAAAGTGTCTTTGAACAAAGTGCATGGCCTACAGCCAGGTATAGGCTTGGCTAGACTATATATATATATATATATATATATATATATATATATATATATATATATATATGTATATTTTAAATGAACTACAGCTCACTGAGTCACCTGCCTGAAAGTGTCTTTGAACACGTACTCCAGGAATGGCCTACAGTCAGGTATAGGCTTGGCTGGACTACAATGCAGTGGATATATATTTTATGAACTGCAGCTCACTGAGTCACCTGCCTACCTGCCCTTTGAACAAGGACTCTAGGAAAGGCCTACAGTCAGGTATAGGCTTGGCTAAACTATATATATATATATATATATATATATATATATATATATATATATATATACAAGCCTGTATTAATTTAAATATATATATATCAGCTCACTGAGTCACCTGCCTGCCTGAAAGTGTCTTTAAACACGCACTCCAGGAATGCCCTACAGTCTGGTATAGGCTTGACTAAACTATATATATATATATATATATATATATATATATATATATATATATATATATATATTTATATTTATATTTATATTTATATATATATAGATACAAGCCTGTATATATATATATTAAATACACTGCAGCTAGCTGAATCAACTGTCTGCCTGTAGTATATTAGAGACAGTACACCAGTAACGGTCTGCAGTGAGATGAAGCTAAACTGTATACAGTGTGTGTGTGTGTGTGTATATATATATATATATATATATATATATATATATATATATATATATATACTAAATACGCTGCAGCTAACTGCATCGCCTGCCTGCCTAAAGTATATTAGCAACAGTACAGCAGGAACGGTCTGCAGTGAGATCTAGCTAACTGAATCAACTGCCTGCCTGAAGTAGATTAGAAATAGTACAGCAGGAACGGTCTGCAGTGAGATCTAGCTAACTGAATAAACTGCCTGCTCAAAGTAAATGAAATGACACACTCTCTCTCTCTCTATCTATCTCTCTATCAACAACACACTACACAGGGCCGATGTGCAGGCGGCCTTATATAGTGTGGGGCATGTACTTAACCCCACTGTGCCTTTGGCCAAGTATGGCTCTGTTTGCTTACAGCGCTGTGATTAGCCAAAGCATGCGGGTCATAGTGCATGCTTGGCCAATCAGCCAGCCACCGATGACGCAGTGCATTATGGGCCATGATGCGTTGCTCGAATCTGGCGCGAACGGCCCATAATGTTCGATCTTTGTCGAACGATCGAACAGCCGATGTTCGAGTCAAACTCATGTTCGACTTGAACAGTCAACCCATCCCTAGTGACCAGCAGCAGAGGACTAGGAGCTTTTTTAAATTAAAATAATTACAGTGCAATCATTCATATACAGAAATAGAAGGGACAATGTAAATGAAACAGTGTGTGTTTAGTATCACTTTAAAGAGTTTTAGCAGTGAACATATCAAACAATATAAATCTGCCCTCTGAAAGTAATATTCTTGCCTCCACACTGCCAAACAGACCTATTGTATCACACTCATTAACACCTTCTCATCCAGTCCACGTCAACTCTTCTTTACCTTTAACATTTTACTGTTCTCCATTGCCTCCACCCTCTAATTCACTCACTGCCAAGGAGATAGTCAATCACTTCAAAAATAAGATTGATACAATTCATGAGGAGATCTATAATGCGCAGAAACCTCCACCACTCAACACCCCATGTCCACATATACAATCATTACTTCCCTCATTCAACCCTGCTAGTATTAACGAGGTTGCTAAACTTTTATCTAACACTCATCTAACCACCTGCCCCCTGGATCCTGCTCACTCTCAAATGCTACGCTCATCCTTTGACTCGATTCTACACTCTCTAACTCACATTTTTAACCTCTCCCTCTCTTGTGGCATCTTCCCAAACTCTCTAAAACATGTGCTAGTCACCCCATACTTAAAAAGCCCTCACTGGACCCCACCAATCTTTACAATCTGCGCCCCATCTCCTTACTCACCTTCTCCTCCAAACTTCTTGAAAGACTGGTCTACAACTGACTGAGCGACCATCTTACCATGAACAAACTCCTTGAGCCCCTTCAGTCTGGATTTTGCCCTTAACACTCCATGGAAACTGCTTTCCTTAAACTCACAAATGACCTACTAATGGCTAAAACCAACTGACACTATTCTGTGCTACTTCTCCTGGACTCCTCTGCTGCCTTTGACACAGTGGATCACCCCCTCCTCCTCAAAAAACTCCACTCCTTTGCCCCCATGACTGTACTCTTCGCTGGTTCTCATCCTACCTATCCTACCGCTCCTTCAGTGTCACTTACAAATCTACTTCCTCCTCTCCTTTTCCTTTATCCGTCGGTGTCCCCCAAGGTTCTGTTCTTGGACCTCTCCTTTTTTTCAATCTACACCACCTTCCTGGGTGAGTTGATTGCCTCCCATGGCTTTCAATATCATCTCTATGCTGATGACACCCAAATCTATCTCTCAATCTGTCTCCTCACGCATTGCCAACTTACTAGCAGACATATCAGCCTGGACTTCACATCACTTCCTCAAACTCAACCTATCCAAAACCGAGCTCATAATATTTCATCCCCCAGCTGCCACTTCCCCTGATTTCTCTGTCAATATCAACGACTCAACTATCAACTTGTCTCCCCACGCCAAGGTCCTAGGTGTAATCCTGGACTCCGAACTAACCTTTCGGCCCCACATCCTATCACTATCCAAAATTTGCCGCCTCAACCTCTGCGGCATCTCCAAGATACGCCCCTTCCTAACCAATGTCACTACAAAGCTTCTAATCCACTCCCTGGTCATGTCTCGCCTCGACTACTGCAACTCCCTCCTCATTGGCTTACCTCTAAATAGGCTATCCCCACTTCAGTCCATCATGAATGCTGCTGCCAGGCTCATCCACCTCACAAACCGCTCAGCGTCTGCTATACCCCTCTGCCAATCCCTCCATTGGCTGCCACATAACCAACAAATTAAATTCAGGATACTAACAATAACTTACAAAGCCATCCATAACCTGGCTCCCAGCTACATCACTAACCTAGTCCCAAAATACCAATCTAATCGTTCTCTTCGCTCCTCCCAAGACCTCCTGCTTTCTAACTCCTTTGTCACCTCATCCCATGCTCACCTTCAAGACTTTTCCAGAGCCTCGTCCATCCTCTGGAATGGTCTACCTCAATCTGTCCGACTTTCTCCTACTTTGTCCACTTTCAGATGATCCCTGAAAATGCATCTCTTCAGAGAAGCCTATCTGGGAGCCACCTAACAATTGTACATTTATTTTGTCCATCAGCACATCCCCCACAGTAATTACCTCTTGTATCTCTTGACCTTCCCTCTTAGATTGTAAGCTCTAAGGACCAGGGCCCTCTGATTCCTACTGTATTAAAGTGTATTGTATTTGTACTGTCTACCCTCAAGTTGTAAAGTGCTGCGTAAACTGTTGGCGCTATATAAATTCTGTATAATAATAATAATAATAATTATAGCATATGTTTCGGTCAGGTGAATTGCTCAACTCAAGCTAAATCTTCCATTACACATTGTGTTTGTGATCCTGTAAGTAACATAGTAATACTGGCCCCTCCCATAAATATGTGTCACTAGTACTAATGATTTTAGCAATGGGCATTATTCTAAAGGGCTGGCTCTTTCTCCCCTTTTAGCAGTCCTGTTAAAAGCATGCATGACTGTGGAATAGGGTCAAGGGTTACATTTTATTGTATGAAATGGATAATTAGGTTTTTGGAAATCTGTTGGTGCCAAGTAGCTGTAGGCATTGTTGTAGATTGAATTTGTAAGATGTGAACAAAAAGACAACAGTCACAGGTGTTGTTTTCAGAAAATTTTCTTTTGTTTCATTTTTAACAAAACAGCGGTGAATCAATAATCAGCCCAATGCCCAATTCCACCCCCCCCCCTCCCCGTCCCCTTCACACACAAAATCTTTAATAGTTTCCAGGAGTAGTACAAAATCTGATCTATTTTATAAATACTGTCAGACTTAAATTATTAATAAACTAGTTCCTATGATAGTGCAACTGCAAGCCTCATTATTCACAAAATTAGATTTATTTTGTTGTTCCTTTCCTGGTCTGGTCAGGGAATACTTTCCATGTTTATCCTTTGAAAATTCTTTATTATGTCACTAGGTGACTTACACACACTGTTTGCTGCTGTGGAATTATAAGCCCATGATAGCAACAATTCAGTTTCCTTATCAATGCATCTTGTAAATACAAAGGCAATAAATCCTAATGCATAGTCTTATTAAAGGAAATATCTTTGAGAAAAACTTAATATTTCACTATTTATATATGTTTATTGACAAGGACTGTATAAACAGCTGAACACATTTTAATGCACTGTATGACAGCATATTCCTTAAAAACGGTCTTCCTATAAGGGTAGAAACAGACAAGCTTAGTTTTTTGACTACCCCCACATGTCTCAGTTGTTTCTGAACTTCCACAGGTCACACAGTTGGGGTAGGGGAAGGTGATTCAGGTGAAATTGCTATTCCTAAAGTGGTTCTAATCCCAAACCTCATATGTAACATCTAGAAATGCTAATTGTGCTTACAGAGTGGCCTGGAATTCTCCCTTTTGACTTGAATTCTTCCTGAAATATAGCAGTGCATGTCATGGAAAGACTTACAGTTGTATATCTGGTGTGCGGGAGACACTGCTGTTTGTGATTGCTAGTCTTAGGAGATTTGGTGTTAGAGTTGGTAAGGTCACTACTATGCTGCTTGATGTTCTCCTTACTGCAAAGAAAGATGTACCTGAGGACCTGCAGTGCAAGGATCTTCCTTCTTCTGTTTCATTCATTCATACACTTCTGCTGCTTCTGGAATATTTACCAACCAATCATCTGAGGGGACGCTCTGCTATGAGAAAGCAAAGACCTTCCTCTACCAATATGACCTTTTCCACTCAGGGACATAATGTGAAACAAAGACATTAATTAACCACTTGAATACCGAGCACTTTTACCCCTTTCCCTTTCATCCCCTACCTACTGAGGCCAAGCGCTGTCAGATTTTATAATGACAATTGTGCAGTCAAGCAACACTGTGCCTAAACTAAATTTTTATTATTTTGTTCACACAAATAGAGCTTTCTTTTGCTGCTATTTAATCACTGCTGTTTTTTTTATTCCTTGCTAAATAAACCAAAAAAGACCCAATATTTGAAAAAAAATAGTTTTTCTTTGTTTCTGTTATAAAATTTTGTAAATAAATAATCTTTCTTTATGAATTCAGGCCAAAATGTATTCTGCTACATTTCTTTGGTGAAAATAACCAAAATTAGTGTAAATTATTTAGTCTCTAGGAAAATTATACAGTCCACAAACTATGGTACCGGTATATATCTGAAAATTGATCAGTCCCCATGTACTGATGGCCTATCTCATTTCTTGAGGCCCAAAAATGCCAGCACAGTATAGACACCCCCAAATGACTTTTTGGAATGTAGACAGTCCAAGGTATTTAGTAAGAGGCATATATATATTTAGCACACTTTGACCAGAGCAATATAATGTTGTCACAGTAACATTGTACTACTTTAAGGAATGGATCAGTATTTTTTTTACACATTATGTTTGCATATAGCAATGGATTTCATTGCTATATGCAAGCATTTTACTGAATTAAATAGTTAATTTCAGTTTGTTTTGTTGTGATTAGCTGTGATTGGCCACAGCTGTTTTTTTATTTTGTTTTCACAGCTGATCACATGGCACAGATGGGCTGTGATTGGCCCAGTCTGTGACATGATCACTGTGACCAATCACGGCTAGCAACACAATTGTACACAATGGATGGCTTCAAAGGAAGCCATTCATTGTTTACAACTGTCATGTGACCTGCTGTTATTGGTTACAGCGGTCACATGGTCCTGGCAGCGGGCTGATCCGGGTGCAATCATATTGCGTCCACCCAGATCGATGAGAGACTGGCCCCGGTGTCATTACCCCATTGGCTGGGCAGGAACCAGTAATGCAGAAAACATCCACTGCATGGAGCCTACAAGCAATGACTAGTCCTTTGCCCTCTGTCTGCCATTTGCTGTACAACTTTCAGAGTTCAGATCCTCTTCAAAGGCATTGCTGCCTCTTTTCCCTTAGCCAGGGAGCTCTTGATGATCACCTGGGCAAAATTAACAGAAACTGATTTTTTTCAGATTCTTTTGGAGACAAGTACTTTCAATTCAAGCTCTCCAGGCCCTTTTAATGCATTTCGCAATTCAATTTGCAACTACTCTTTCAGTTTTGCTGATTGTTAATGGAGTTCCTGTAGTGGGACTCTTCCTGAAGCGGACATGAACTTGGTTTAATTCTAAAACCATTTTTATAGTTGACATACTCTGCATTGGTTGCCTTTGTTTATTTACTTATTTTTACTTCAATCTGTGTCTGCAAGTTTATGAATATATGTTTTCCTTCTGTGTAAACAAGGAGTTAAGGTTAAGCACTTAGAAATTAAAATTTGTCACATGTGGCAATAGACAAACTGGCAAAATATTTTAGGAGTGTGCATGTATTGCAATCAATCATCATATTAACATACGAGCCTGAATATTCTTCACAAAATTTATGGTTATATTATGATTAATATATAGGCTATACATGTGAATATCAGTAGGCTACCTCACCTAGAAAATTGAAACACATCTTCCAGAATGTAGTGTTTGAGGCCACAGAAGTGTGCCTTGGCACCCTTGGCACAATTAAGCCTTTGTTAGTACAGCAAATATGAGTGAAATTTTCCAGGTCACTCTTGCGACTAGATTTAGTAAAAAATTCACAAAGAATTACCACTATCTAAAATGAACACTGACTTGTTGTAAAAGGCACTAAATCAGAGTAAAATTCCCTTGTCAATTAAAATTGTGCTTTTATGGTTAGTAATTTTTTGATCACCAAGTTAAAAAAAATGAATATATGCCACGATCCATAATTTTATTTTTGTATTTACAGACTATTATTAAATAGCAAAATAGAAAAAAAAATGAAAATTGCAAGTAAGAGTTAAAAAAATATTGAATATTTTGGTATTAAGTAATCACAATTGCTACGTGGACCCCAATCAGCCTTCCGTTTTAGGCCGGATAACCTAACTTTACACAACAGAACTGACCCTATTTAAACTGGAAAGGTGTTCTTTTAAACTTTACAGTTGAAATTTTATAATTAGCAAAAAAAAATGCTTTTAAATGACACACTGGCATGCTTTTCATTTTAAGACCTCACCTTCTGCTTCTATAGATTCCCACATGCACCATCAGAATTAACATATTGACACAATATGCATCCCTTGATGGTAGACTGTAATTAGAGAGCTTTGTGCTCACTGTAGCAATATTTAAGTGTTAATCCCCTGCAACTGAGAGCATGTATAAGACATCTCTGCTTCCAATATGCCCAGTTCTTCCCATAATAAAGTGCTTGACAGGACCAAATAAATGACACGAGGGGGAAAAAACTTGTAAACACTTATTAGTTTTATTTTGAAAAGTAATACAGATCTAAATATTGTTATGCATGTTTCTTGTAACACTGTGTTAGAAAGAATACTTAAGCAATGTGCGGATTTTCCGCAGACTAAACGTCAGACTTTTGTCCGAAGGGCGTTGGACAGGAACTTGTCTTGCATACGAATGGCAAGGAATTGTTGGCCAACAAACACGAACGTAGTGACATATTAGAAGTACTACGAGACTACAAAGAGGAAGTTCAATTGACATGCGCCACCCTTTGGGCTCCTTCTGCTAATTTTGTGTTAGTAGAAGTTTGGTGGGTGTTGATTTGCGCTTTTCAGTTCATGCTTTTCAGTTTGTTTCTGAACAGTCGTTCGTCAACCAGCCATGTTGCGGAATCGGAGGAGAGAATGTGCTATTATTGGGCTTGGAATTATTGCTTTGACCCAAGTCCAGTCCAGGAACAGGAGGAGGAGGAAGAGTTCTTGGACAAAAAATTGGTTGCTTAATCGTGACCAATTATGTCATATGCCATTGCTGCCGAAGCCCCAGGAGAATAATCCTGATGATTTTCGGAATTATCTCCAGATGACGGACCCCTGCTTTCACCAACTCTTGGCATTGCTGACCCTCTATATTAAGAAGCAGGACACATGCATGACGCTTGCCATTACTCCAGAGCAAAGGCTCATAGCCACCTTGCGGTACTTGGCGACAGGGAGAAGTCTTCAGGACCTCAAGTTTACCACTGCGATCTCCCCCAGGCTCTAGGACTCATTATTCCAGAGACCTGTTCAGCCATTATTCAAGTGCTGCAGAAGGGCTATATTCTGGTAAGTTTTTTTCCTTTAACATCACATTCTATGTGTTTAATGTTTGCTAAGGTATTGTATTAATTTCTTGATTCCATAATTAGCAATATTGTAATATAGTATGAATGTCCTCTTTGTCCTAATGCATGCTGTAACCTTTTCCTGCTCCTTTTTTGGCCTACGTGCATATTTTCCTTTATTAACCTCCCCAGCATGCTATCGTGGGCCCATACCCACCTAGCCTAGTAACTTAACAATGTTTATTGTCAGCTACATTTTTGGACTTACCCTAAACACCCCTAAAATGTATCCAAATGTTATTGTTGTCCTCAAATTCAGGCAAATCCATTTTTTTTTTGGGTGGCCCAAACTCATTTGGAGCCCTCCCTTCCCCCCCAAAATGCAAAGTCACCAGATACAAATACTCTGTCTTCTGACTTTGTAAAACCCATGCACACTATCCCTCTTTTGTGGTCATATTTCTTGACGAATCCACTAAAGCATGTAGTGCAAGGGCCTGCCTGATTATCTTCAAATGGTAACATAGACAGTTTTTGTCTCCTATTATCTTGATAGGTAATTTATGAATGGCAAAATGTGCTTCAATTTGGACAGTGTGTATTTTTAGATTATGACACTTCCTACCTGTCCACTGGGCTGGCAATAGTGTAAGTAAGGAGAGGCTGGCCAAAGTCACACACTATTATTATTATTTATGCAAACAGCTCTCATGGAAGTGGAGAGGATTACCTGTCCAAAACTTCTACCCATTACCTCCCCCCCACCATAACATTTTTAAAATGGGCCACCAGAGGGGGTGAGGAATCAGATAAGTTGACCTTACACTTTTGTCACTAAATACTCCTTTAAGTTTTATACTTATGTTGACCAAGAATGTTTGTGTCAAATCTGCTTGGAATGTTATGTGCAGAAGTAGTAATTTCTTTTTCCTTTTTTTACTCCACAGTTTCCTTCTAACCCACGGCAATGGCAGGACGTTGCAGCCCAGTTCCAGCATCAGTGGAATTTTCCCAACTGTGGTGGTGCTATTGATGAAAAACATGTCCGGATTGTCCCACCACCCAACTCGGTCTCATATTATTTCAACTACAAGGGCTTTTGCAGCATAGTCCTGCTAGCTGTAGTGTCTGCCACATATGAATTCTTGCTTCTGGTTGTTGGGAAGAACGGCCGCAACTCTGATGGAGGAGTCATTATGCAGACAGAGTTCTACAAGCGGCTCCAGAATGGCACCTTAAACTTGCCACCTGCTGAGGAGAATGTTGAGGGCCTCAATTTTTATTTTGTTGCAGACGAGGCCTTTGCTCTGGGGGAACATCTTATGCAGAGCAGAGAATCTACAATTATAGGCTCTCTCGCCAGAAGGGTGTTTGAAAACGCTTTTGGCATCCTCTCCATTCGTTTCAGGCTGTTTTTTTAACACCAATTAACCTGGCACTATACAAAATAAACCATGTGGTATTGTTCTGCTGCATCCTCCATAATTTTTTAAGGAGGAATGCTAGTAGCTATCTTGCCTCAGTGCTAACTGATGCAGACCCTGCAGTGTCAGGCCCAGCTGAAGAGGCTGCAGCTCGTCCATCTATGGGCATGATGATGGCTCTAGAAACTGGCTGTGCTGGATTGCCCTCCCAAGATGCCCAAGATATCCGACAAAAATACCAGGAATATTTTGTGGGTAGAGGAGCAGTGGCTTGGCAGCAAATTGTACCTGATTATGCCTAATCTAATTTTGAGATCATAAACTCATATTTCGTTTGAACTACTGTTGTCTGTGTTTCTTATCTGTCTAATATGTTCACAAATGGTCTTTATTTTGGCCACTTTCTCCAATAGTGCAAATGTACCTTATTTGCCACATGAGGTGACAATCTCTTCTTCAGCTAACTAATATTGTGTGCTGTGGGTCTGCTATACACACATGTTTTTGTTCTTAATGGATCTAATGCATGAAGTTCAAAAACATTATGCCCTTTGAACTCCTTTAATTTTTGTTTTCCTCATGCCTACACAGGCGTCGGACAGGTCGTTCAGCCGCATCACTCCCTAAGTGATTGCATGCTGACGTGTTCAACCACCGTGTTTCCCCCCTCTTGCTGTGAGATCTGGTTATACGGAGTGTTATAGTATCACTCCCTACCTATTGGTAGACTTTTATGCGATTTCTTCCTACTCACGCCAAGAGGACTTTCCATCTTGTATGAGTCTATAGGTGATATATACACTGCCTACAACAGCTGTTACCAGTGGTGTCAATTTGCAGATGGTAGGACGCCCTTTGTGTCCTGCTGTGGGCTGCATGTCCGTGCCGGGTCCTTAGTGTTAGCGCTGGCCTACGGGTCGCTTCTCCGCCAGTGGCTCACTGCGCTCATTTCTGTTTTTAAAGTTGGATGCTTTCAAACTGTGGGCTCAGGAGTCAAATGATAACCACTCATCTCACCACCAGCCCCTGAAGAAGAGGTCTCAACCAAATTTAAACCTCGAAACGCGTCAGTCCCTTGTGGGTTAGACTTCAGTCTGTACAGTTGATGTGGTTTTTTTATGATTACCATTGTACCCTTATAAGCACATTGCTATTGTCCTCACCTTGTCTGTAGCATCCTCCCTTTCTATTTCTAGTATTTATATGTTTTTTCGTTATGATTTTATTTTTTGATATAAAATAAACTATATATGTTTTTGATATACTCTTTGAAGACTCTTGCCTTATAAAGTCCCACCAGAGGAAAACATGTTCTATTATATAGTCTCATAGGGATATGGGCAAGTTGTCTTCTTCCTCAAGGTCACCGCCACTATCCTCACTTATTTGATTTTCGTTAGGGCCAAAAATTTGCGGAGTTGCCCACATTTAGGAGCACATTGTCACTGCAACTACAACAACTTACCTAATACGCTGGTATTGAGCATTGAAATAATAAGCCACACATTGTTTAGTAAAAAAAATTTTACTCCGAGCACATTCACATGTGCGTTTTAAGGTTTTAAAACAAACCAACATCTTGGTGTATAACATGTATGTTTGCAATCATTTTGCCTTTTTTGTGGCTAAACATGCATGTTAGAAAACATAAGATACACATCCCCAATTCAGGAACTTACAAAGTTCGACTTTGGTAAAGTGAAGGCCAAATGAGACATTACTATCCCAAGACTGTGTGGATGTTGCCTTCCTCAGATAGGGTGATCTCACCCCTCTAAAAGACAAAATTTGAAGCCACATACACGTAGAGGCAGAACTATTATATGTCCCTTATGATCTCCTGTCGAAAATGTGTGTAGTTCCAAACATGTTAGTTTCTATTAGAGAAGGGTTTTGGGACTGAACATCCCATGGGACTTTAAATGAAACTATGACCAGATGAGGTCATGCGTTTCCATCCCTATACTAGTCTAAGAAAAAAGAAACAAAGGTGGGACTTTAAATGAAATGCGTGAATGTCCAGAAAACAAAACCGATGAACTACTAGGAAAATGTTTTATTGAATTCATAGAAATAAAACAAGCATATAGAAATAATATATCAATCACAAATAGAGAGAAATATCAGCAATAATAGCAGCAAATATACATGATTCAATGAATACAACAATTCTCCATGGTACACCAGTAACTATGTTAATACACAACCATATAAAATAAGGTATTGCCTGCAAAATAAGCCTCCAAAAAAAAACTCAAAAAAGGGAAATGCATGACGCTAGTGAGAAATGCGACAATGGTAGCTCTACGCGTTTCGTGGCTGTTGTGCCACTCGTCAGGAGCAAGCGCGTATCTTGATCTATGATAGAAAATTAAAAAATGATCTAGTAAATATAAACATGAAACGGAGGTGGGGTAATTGAAAAAGCCCCACACAAAGTGCATGCTTACGCATTGTGGTTCATGAGATGGTGGCGGAGGCCGTACACTGCACGACAATTGGAGATACCACCCCCCAGGAGCTGAGGTGGATGGACCAACGGGGGCAGCCCTACAGGGCGCCATCCAAGGCAGACAAAGACCCCCGAGGCAAACCTGAAGTGAAGAGTACAAAACCCTTCTCTAATATTAATGTACAGGGTGGAAGTGCGTGAACTTTCTCCATTTTTTAATCCCATCACTTTTGTTATGATATAGTATAAAATTACATTTGCCTCCTTTTATTTAATTGCTCGATCCAATTCTCATTATCAACTACCTTTATTTTTGGATATATTTACTAATTATTTTGATACCAGCTTTGTAAATGGATCTGTGGTTTTGGTGGTGGCTCCTTTGGCCCCAATACACCGCCGACTGGTTTGGGCTTTCCCCCCTTCCGGGAGATGTGATGTGCCTGTCAGCCCCTCCCCCCTCCCCTAAGGGAGGGGGGTATTCGCCGCCACTGCGCGTCAGCGTCACGCACTCCCCATCGGACATGCGCGCTCTCTGGACGCTGACACGCTCGATTGGATGGTGTCCTTCACGCACACTACGGGGATGGAGCGCTAGCGCCGGGCGCCTGGTGCCCATTCGGCAATGCCGTGCGCCCCTCCCATGTTTGTGCGGTGTAACGTTGGTCATTGAATCATGTATATTTGCTGCTATTATTGCTGATATTTCTCTCTATTTGTGATTGATATATTATTACTATATGCATGTTTTATTTCTATGAATTCAATAAAACATTTTCCTAGTAGTTCATCGGTTTTGTTTTCTGAACATTCACGCATTTCATTTAAAGTCTCACCTTTGTTGCTTTTTTCTTGAGCATGTTAGTTTCTACTACTTTACTTGAAAGTGCACTGAAAGTGCACTTGAAAGTGCAGTTGCTTTAAATTTAAGGGGTAGATCTGCTGATTTTATCATCCAATCATGTGCAAGCTAAAATGCTGTTTTTTATCTTCCTGGTATGTCCCCCTCGTATCTACAGCGACTTTACTTCCAAGTGCACTTGCAGTGCAAAGTGGATTTTCCTTTAGTAAATAACCCCCAGTGTGTCAACATGTGCTATCTCCCATCACGGGGTATCAATGGACGTGTTTTGGGGGTGCGACCCCTTCCTCATAACTAAAGTAGTTCAGAGGAAGGTGCTGCATCCCCAAAACACATCTATTGATACCCCATGATGGGAGCTAGCACATGTTGACACACTGTGTTTTGGGGCTTTAGCAAACTAAATGTAGGGAAAGACATGCTTTAGGCATGGGATCATGAAGGAAATAAGAATTTTAAGGCACAATTTGTGGGCATCTTCAATTTTTGGCTTTGCAAATCCTAAAAACACAGAAAGATTAAAATTAACATTACTTAGGGCAGTGTTTCCCAACTCTCCTCTTCTCAAGATGCATTCCCAGGTCATGTTTTCTATATTTGTTGATTTTGGCACAGGTGATGTTGTCATTTTCTAGGTTAGTAATTTGCACAGTTGTTTCTATACTGCGAAAAATACATAAAACAGGACCTGGTGGTGCACCTAGAGAAGTGGAGTGGAGAAACACTGACCTCGAACACTAAAGCTCAGGTTCACATTGGAGCAATTTGTCATGCGATCTGAGAGATAAAATCGCATGACAATTTGCAGCCTATTGGAGGCAATGGCACTTCCAATCCGTGCGACTTGGGTTATAATCAAAACTTTAGTCAGGGCCCTCCTTGGGTTGCCCCCCCGGAGGTAATTGTTTGTTTTTTTAAAAAAACTTTAATAAAGAATTAAATATAAAAAAAAGAAGAAGAGAATGTGCGCTGCATTTCGAGATTTCATAACTTGCTGCGTCACGAATGTTAATTCTCCATTACGAATGCTAGTTTACAAGACCAACCACTTCCGGCTCATCCTTGCTTCTGAGCATGCGTGTTTGTACTTTGGAAATTTGTATGATGGACTTGTGTACACACAATAGGCTGTTGTCTGCGGAAAATGTGTAATCCTGCCATCCAACATTTGTTCATGGAAAATCCGACAACAATTTTCCGATGGAGCGTACAAGCAGTCGGATTTTAGGCCAACAGTCTGCAAACACACAATTCCTGTTGGAAAATCCGATCATGTGTACGAGGCTTTAGTGTCAGTTACAATATAACTAAAGGCACAACTTTTACTTTTTAGATTTGGATAGAATGGTGTGGGGTTAGAACCACATTGATAGGTATTTAGTGCTGTCGGCCTCACTGTAATGGCTCGTACACACTATAAGAAAATCGTCCAAAGAACTTTTGTACGATTTTCGTATAGTGTGTACACAACTTTCTACAGCCGATTGCGACCTTCTGAGTGAAAATTTTCGAAGGGACAAGCTCCAAAATTTTTCTCGTACAGGAACAGAATGAACGGTTTTCGATTAATATGTACGGTTTTCGTATGATATTTTGTACGAGAAAAATCAGAAGCGAAAGACTGCACATGATCAGAAACAATAGACAACAACAAAAAGCCTTTGTCGTACGAGAATTTTCGTAAAAATTTTCTTTCATCGGCTCCAATTTGCTGTGAAACAATGAGGGAAATCGGATGATCATTCCACCCTGCGATTTTCTTTCACTCTCTGTAATTTCCTTGATCACCCACCAGTGTCTGGAATGTACTGGAAATGTAATTGCCTTGATCACCAATGTCACTGGGAATGAAAGTGAGCATCAATTCAATTCAAAATTTTGAGTTACCACCAGGACAGGAATAAAGGTGGAAATTTCTAATGGATACACTTGTGCCCATGAAAACTGTGTAAGAAGGGATTTCTGTTACACTGAAAAGAGATCCTCTCTTTTTCGGTTAACTCTGTAAAACAGGAAATGAAGGGAAATTTTGCTGATGGAACACAGATGGTTAAAAAAACTAAATCAGCAACTATGTCAGCAGTTTTGATACTTCTCTACTCTATCCAAAAGTTTTGACTTTAGATATACAGTACTTTACTTTTTACAAGGCACAAAAGGTTCTTTTATCATCAAACTACTAAAATCTAATTAAAGATATTTTTAAAGCAAATAATATAGTTCTATGTGAACTTGGTGACTTAGTACATGAAAATATAACCAGAGCCATCCTTTTCAGCATGAAATCGTGGAAATACATATCATGCCATATGCGCAGTGGGCGAGATTTACTAAAACTGGAGCACTCAGAATCTGATGCAGCTGTGCATGGTAGCCAATCAACTTCTAACTTTAGCTTGTTCAATTTGGCTTTGCCAATAAAACCTTGAAGCTGAATTGGTTTCTACACAGAGCTGCACCAGATTTTGTATGCTCTAATTTTAGTAACCCCCCCAATGTATATTACCTAGTATCAATCATCAGTTCATAATAGTCCATCCACCAAATCTCTTTGCCAAACAATTATGTCTTTAAATTATCCACCATATATGCTGTCATACAAGTCTGGCCCTCACCAAATGATGTAGACCTCTACATACACAAAAGTTCAACAAGGTGTGTTTATCCCTGTAAATATGCCACTTCTCTTTGGTCTTGGCTGGTTTTATTCCTTGTTCTTGGGACTGATTGCACCATTTGTAGAGTTTGTAAGGGATTGCTTTCTGCCTGGGGCGTGTCACTTGGTATTTATTATTTATGAATACACATCACAAGTTGTTCTGCAATATCCACTGAATTTGTTATATGTAGTTTCAAACACTAACCGTGTGGGATTAACTGGTTAACTGTTAAAAATAATGTGGGTTTGTGCTATAGTAGAGGGTAGATGATGATGACTGAAAGACAAGCTATTGTTTTAACAAAAAAAAAAGGATTTTAATGTATCATCACAGGGTGACACTGTGGATACACAAATAACAGTGTGCCAACATCCCAGTAATTGTTAGAAGAGAGTAAGATGAGGATATGAACTTTGTAGGCACATGCATAAATTTGTAAAAAAAATTGAGTTTTTTAATTGGATAAAGTTAAAACCGTTATATAAAAAAAAACACAGATTAAAAAACATATATTTAAGTGACCTCACAGACTCTAATATCGCCTCTAATACATAAATACCGCATAGAAAATGTGCAATAATTTTAGCATGCAACAACAATATACATCCAGTGGTTATGGGATTTTTTAGCATGCAACAACAATATACATCCAGTGGTTATGGGATAGAAGGCAGCAGACATTTTTTAAGTTTATATATAATAAATTCAGTCCAGCAATTTTAATTTTGAAATAAATATATTTTATTGTATAAAATATTTCGGCCGCAGCTGTTTTTATTGGTTTATTAAATTTCTAAAATATCAATAAATAACTTTATTATAACATTACCTTAAAATTATAAATAAATAAAATCAACCTAGCCACTACGGCTCAGGCTGAAAAAATTCTCACTTCTGAGTAAACAAAAACAATTTACCCCAAGGAAAGGATTGTACACCACATAAAAAAGCTGTGACAAGGGAGAGGGGGGTGGGGAACTGTCCTCTTCAGTTTCTTCTGGCAACTGCCAACTCTCATAAATAATAGTCCCTATTTATAGGGGGACCTTTGCTGTATTTAAACATTCATTGGTGGGTAAAACTGACCTATCTTTAGTTAAATTTGAAATTGTATAAGATGTTATTGGATAATTCATGCTATCCTTTGAAATTATCTTAATTTCAAAACTATTTAAATAACATTTTGCTGCCTCAGATCCCATGAGGAAAGGGAGGGCCTATAAAATAGGCATATTTCCCCCTTTTTCCTTTACATGGGATAGAAGATAGCAGACATGTTTTAAGTTTATATATAATAAATTCAGTCCAGACAAGCAATTTTAATTTTGAAATAAATATATTTTATTGGATAAAATATTTCGGCCGTGGCTGTTTTTATTGGTTTAATACATTTCTAAAATATTTATAAATAACTTTATTATAACATTACCTTAAAATATAAATAAATAAAAAAAATCAACCTAGCCACTACGGCTCAGGCTGAATAAATTCTCACTTCAGAGTAAACAAAAACAATTTACCCCAACAGACAGGAAGTATGATAAACATACTGACTTTCACCTAACCCCAGCCCACAGCTTTTTCTATGCATGTCTGGAAATCATTGTTTAAAATATCGAGTCCAATATCAGATAAATGGACACCGTCTCCACGGTATAAACCACAAATACCACCCTCCAATTCTAAGTGCCTAAATCCCAAAGGATGCAATAGGAACTTATTAATAGATCTATTCACTCTCTTTCAAATTTTCTCAAAAGAACGTAAATAGAAAGAATCATGCCATCAAATCTGTGGTTTAATTTCTGAAAATACAACTTTTAAATCAGGAAAAAAACTAATTAATGAGATTAATAATCTGTTGAATATCAAAAATTAAATCTAAAGTCTTCATCTGACCTATGTCATTACCTCCTAAATGAATAAGTAAAATATCAGGCTTAGGCCAACAGTGGAACAATCTATAAAACTCAGATTGCAAGTCATTCCATCACATACCTCTCCAGCCACTCCATACTTTAAAAGAAAAATCTAGACCCAAATTAGAAGAATAAGATCTTGCTGACGTTCTCTTCTGAGCCCAATAAATAAAGCAGTGGCCGAGAATCCAAACCACAGTCACTTGACCTGTAATAAATTAAACCAAAGAATCAGGACGTATATATAACGGGTAAGAATCAAATCTCCACCTACCCATTTTTTAAATAAAATTCTCTTGTAAACCATTTTTTTTTTGTATCTATTTAATGGAGAAATATTAACAGGGACAAACAAGTTATTATACAAAACCGGACGTACCAGAAAATATTGTCTCAAAAGTTCAATAGGACAAATGTCACGCAAAGGACACTGATTCAAATAGATCCAATGTCCTGTTCCATAACCATCCCTCCTACCATAAAGAAGAAAAAATACTTAATTGGTTATATAAAATAAACGCATTTTCGATTTTCATTAGAGAGAGATTACTTTTTCCTGCAGAGACAACCTCTGATATTTGAAAAGCTCCAAAGAAAAGCACGGAAAAAACAGATTTAAAAAGAAGATTTTCATAAACAGAAAAATATACTTTTTCTGAAACAGAACACAAACTGCACAGTATATCAATATTAAAAGGAGAGCGTTTGTCTCTGTGAAGTGTAGATTTTCTATATCCTTTTAATGCCTGCTTGACAGAAAAGAAGCTGAGGCAATGCGGCAAAGAATTTAGCTTCAGATTTTTTTTTAAATTGAAACACCAGCCAATGATTTGTTGATATGAGACCAAGAATATTTTCGATTCATCAGATAACTAAGAAAGAAAAAAAATAACTTCTCCAAAAGAAAATTGTACAAAACTATCAGTTTGCAAACAAAAATCCACATCTTCCATGAAGAAATATAACTAACCAGGTAGACTTAGCTAATTCATGTTTAACATGTTTGAAAACTTTATTAGATCCCATAAATGACAGGGGCATGTAACACCTTGCAGATCCACTTCCAGCATCAGATGATAAAAACGTTCCATCTGGAATTGAGTAAGCGAGTCTTACAAACTATTTTCTTTACCAGGAATAAATTTAGCTTCAATCCATACATTCAAAGATAGACATTTAAAAACAAAATATCATAACAATTTGTTTACCTGTGGCGATTTGGAAGACAGGCAGTCGATGGCATAAAACACCCCTTTATTATCAATATTCACAAGCAACCTTCTGTTCTGAAAAGCATGACCTCATAATTCTAAGCCAACAAAACAACATTCTTTCAAAAACCTTGCACAATCCATTTTTTAGACCAAGGAGAAGCACACCAGTGCGTCTGCCAAATGGCGGAAAAAAATGACAGATCCAGCAGCATCAGTGAAAAGAGAAAATGCTTCAACCCAGAAATAACAGAATAAAAACGTCTGGAAAAAATTCTACATATCGGAAAAATTCTAGCCGCAAAAGCCAAAGTAAAGACTGCATTTCTTTCAAAGACACTTTTTTAGTCTAATAAATGTAAGCAATAATTGAGAATTTTTTTCCAATTTATCTAACAAAAAATCCAAACAAGCAACAGGGCCGACAGTTTTTTCTTCAGCTAAAGGAACATTAAAGTACTCACAAATACCAAAAATTGAATTCAACAAATTACTACAATCCTCAGAACCACATTTACCTAAAAATAAAAAATTATCTAAATAATGTATTATGCAATCCGAACCACAGATAGTTTTTACAACCCATTCCAAAAATGTCGAAAACACCTTGTAATAATAAAATGCCAAAGAGCACCCCATGGGTAGGCATTTATCAATATAATATTCACCTTGAAAATATATACCCAAGGAGCAAAAAGAAACAGGATGTATAGGAAGAATCCTAAAAGCGGACTTAACATCCTCTTTCGCCAACAAAGCACCCTCACCCAACGAACAAAGGTGCAAAATAGCAAATTCAAAAGATGCATAAGTAACAGAAGACAAAGAAGTGTCAATTTAATCTTTCAATGAATCACCATAAAGATACAACAAATGGTGAATAAGTCTATACAAATTGGGTTCCTTCTTAGGGATAATTCCTAAAGGAGAAATTCTAATTTCGTTTTAACAATAGATGCCAATGAGTAAACAGAAGGCAAATTGCAAACCAACTTACAACCAAATCCATTAAACTTAGGAAGATGAAAACCTTGTGAAAATCCTTCAATTAAAAGCATTGCCTCCCGTTTGTCTGGGTAAACCAGAAGCCAAGGTAGCATGTTTTCCATGTTCATCGGCGTTCTGGCTTTTACTATTAAAGTCTCTAGGTTGTTGTCCAGACTGTGTTGATAATTTACGAAAACATTTTACTACCGGGTGTGCACCAGAGCAAAATGCACATTCATGCTTATACCTGCAGGAATGAAGCCATTTACAATGGCTATCTTCATAAGCGAAACAAATCCCTTTTTTTATAACGCGTGTTAGAATAAGCACTAGGAGAAACAGTAGAAGGGCGAGGTGGAACCAGATGAGGAGGGAGAAATAAATTCAACCAAAGTCCCACATCTTTTACACCCCACTGTAAAGTAGGGTGAATACTTAATTTATGTTGGAATGCCCCATCATAATTAAACCAAGAATAACCACCAAAATTACGATAAGCTTCAAATATAATGTCCATATGTCGGAAAAGTTCAGTACTTCTGGTGGGAAATTTTTCACAAAGGACACTAGAAAAAATCGAGAAATCCTGAAGCCAATTAAAAATAGACTTAGTAACAAGCTTTTTTTCTGTCATTTTCCTCAAATCTATCCTCTTTTTTTATCCAATTTAGACTTTAGAATAAAGACAATAAGTCAATATATTCCCCATTCCAAATTTTTTTTTGACACCCATAGGTAAATGAAAACCTAACAAGCAAAGTATACAAGGCATCACTTATTTTCCCTACAAATCTGACCTGCATGAAGAGGAGTTAGTAATTGGAACAGATGAATCTGAACTATGAAGCACAGTTTCACCCATACTATGACCAACAACATTAGCAGCATTGATTAAATGCAAAGGTTGTGCAGGGGCATCAATAGCAGACCAAACTAAAGCTGCAGGATCAGAAATACCAGTGTTAGAAGCCGAGGAATCTGCGGGCACAGAAATACTAGCAATAATATTTTTCAAAGAGGAAGACAAATCAGTTAACAAATGTAAAGTTTGAGACCCACCTCTCAAAGGAACTTGAGGAGTTTCAGCTGGTGTAAACTGATGCTGCGACAGTAGCACAGGAATACACTGAGAGGATGGTCCAGGGGCTGAAGGAGAGGGAACATTGACTGTAGAAACATTGCTGGCTGATGCAGTAGGAGAAGATCTGGTGACAGCATCTTTTCTAGCAAGCCTAGAGGATGCTCTGCTAATTGCGCCAGACACTGTTAGATGATTCCGCACCGTTGATTTCTTCAACACCGCAGTTGAGCTGGCAGGCACTCTCTTACCTTTCAAGGAGGCCAGCCCAGCTAATAGGTGTGACGTAGATCTGTTCGGGGACGGACTGTAGCTCCATCTCTGGAAATGTTTCCTCTTACTCAGACTTCCGTTGTCAGTCTCGCAGATGGAAACTGACGGAACTGAATTAGCATACTCTGGGTAAGCTGGTATGTTTTCGGCAATTTCCGGAATTGGTACGCCATCATGATGACACTGCACAGGAACAGAAATGGAGGGGACGCTGTTACCGGAGCCAACAACCTCACTAGTCATCAAAGTAGAAGGTAAGGAAAGACAGTTCCTCAACCAATGTACATTGTCAGAATCTGCCTTTTCATGAGGTTGAGATAGCAGAGACCGTATAGTGCCAGACGAGCCCTCGGAAGCCATGAAAATGGTAGCATAGTTGAAAGAAGTATAGAGCAGTTTCTTCTGGCAACTGCCAACTCTCATAAATAATAGCCCCTATTTATAGGGGGACCTTTGCTTTATTTAAACATTCATTGGTGGGTTAAACTGACCTATCTTTAGTTAAATTTGAAATTGTATAAGATGTTATTGGATAATTCATGCTATCCTATGAAATTGTCGTAATTTCAAAACTATTTAAATAACATCAGATCCCATGAGGAAAGGGGGGCCTATAAAATAGGCATATTTCCCCCTTTTTTCCTTTACATTGCTTGTGCCGTAACTGTTATAACTGATCACATGTGCACCATCATGGCAGTTGTAGATTAAACAGATGCCAAGATGGCAGCTTCCTTGGCTGAAAACGATAGGAGGGTTTACTTCCACTTTAAACTCTTACACAAGTACTTATGTAATTAAAAAGGACATACAAATTGGAAATTAATGTAAGTAAATTAATGTAAACACTGAGCTCTTAATAGACACATAGGGGTTGTTCACTTAGGATGGCATCTTCACTTTGCAAAGTGAATTTTCACTTAGTGCAGTATATAGGGTGTAGCTATGTTCACCTTGAATATCCAATCATGTGCAAGACAAAAGCACCCCAAAAAAACACAGGATTTTTGCTTGAAATTCAGTTCCTGCTGAACCAACCTGCGATCAGTGTATGGCCAGCTTAACCACTTAAGGCCTAGTTTTACTGCTACAGGGTGGCACCTCTGCACCAGATCACTTATATATACATGATCCGGCTCTTCTGGGTAGAGCGGCTTGCTCCCGCTGTGTTCACACACACACAGCGGGAGCCCAGCAACAGGTACCGCTGACTCTGCCTCCGCCGGCACCCGCCGATGATCGAGCAGAGAAGCAGAACTAAACAAGGCAAGTCGCCATTCTCACAGGAGGGAAAGCATGGATCCTGTGTCAAAAGTGTCAGTTAGTGTCAGAATGTTTGCCACATTATGCCCATTACTAGTATAATAAATAAATAAAATATCCCATAGTTTGTAGACGCTATAACTTTTGCACAAACTAATTAATATACACTTATTGGGATTTTTTAACCAAAAATATGTAGCAGAATACATTTTTGGCCTAAATTTATCAAGAAATTTGATTATTTACATTTTTTATTGGATATGTTTTACAGCAGAAAGTCAACATTTTTTTTCAAAATTGTTGGTCTTTTTTTGTTTATAGCGCAAAAAATAGAAAAACGCAGAGGTGATCAAATACCACCAAAAGAAAGCTCAATTTGTGAGGAAATTTTTATATTTAAGTACAGCGTTGCATGACTGTGCAATTGCCAGATAAAGTAACGCAGTGCCATATCGCAAAAAATGGCCTGGTCATGAAAGGGGGTAAATCTTCTTGAGGTCACGTGGTTAAAGAGTAATGCCCCGTACACACGGTCGGACATTGATCGGACATTCCGACAAGAAAATCCTAGGATTTTTTCCGACGGATGTTGGCTCAAACTTGTCTTGCATGCACACGGTCACACAAAGTTGGCGGAAAATCCAATCATTCTGAACGTGGTGACGTAAAATACGTACGTCGGGACGATAAACGGGGCAGTAGCCAATAGCTTTCATCTCTTTATTTATTCTGAGCATGCGTGGCACTTTGTGCTTCGGATTTGTGTACACACGATCGGAAATTCCTACAACGGATTTTGTTGTCGGAAAATTTTATAGCCTGCTCTCAAACTTTGTGTGTCGGAAAATCCGATGTAAAATGTGTGATGGAGCCTACACACGGTCGGAATTTCCGACAACAAGGTCCTATCACACATTTTCACAGAAAATCTGACCGTGTGTACGGGGCATAAGTCCACTTTTGTTGAGAGAATAAACTTTCCCATCTGGGTGATCTATGTACATTGTAGAAAATTTATAATCCTGCCATCCAACATTTGTCCATTGAAAATCCGACAACAATTGTCTGATGGATCGTACAAACGGTCGGATTTTAGGCCAACAGTCTGTCAACACACATTTCCCATCGGAAAATCCGATCGTGTGTATGAGGCTTTAGTGTCTGTTAGAATATAACTAAAGGCATAACTTTTCCTTTTTAGATTTGGATAGAGTGGTGTGGGGTTAGAACCACATTGATAGGTTTTTATTGCTGTCTGTCTCACTGTAATGGCTTATACACACTATAAGAAAATCATCCAAAGAACTTTCGTACGGTTTTCGTATAGTGTGTACACAACTTTCTACAGCCGATTGCGACCTTTTGAATGAAGATTTTAGAAACAATAGACAGCAACAAAAAGCCTTTGTCGTACGAGAATTTCCGTACACATTTTCTTTCATCGGCTCCAATTTGCTGTGAAACAATGAGGGAAATCGGATGATCATTCCCCCCCCCCCGATTTTCTTATAGTGTGTACCCCACATTAGGAAGATTCACTCTCTGTAATTACCTTAATCACCCACCAGTGTCACCGGGAATGTAATTGCCTTGATCACCAATGTCACTGGGAATGAAAGTGAGCATCATTTCAATTCAAAATTTAGGGTTACCACCAGTACAGGAATAAAGGTGGAGTTTTCTAATGGATACACTTGTGCCCATGAAAACTGTGTAAGAGGGGATTTCTCTTGTATTGAAAAGAGATCCTCTCTTTTTCGGTTAACTCTTTAAAACAGGAAATGAAGGAAAATTTCCCTGATGGAACACAGATTGTTAAAAAAACTAAATCTGTCAGCAGTTTTGATACTTCTCTACTCTATCCAAAAGTAAAAAAGTTTTGACTATAGATATATAGTACTTTACTTTTACAAGGCACAAATGGTTCTTTTAGCAACAAACTACTAAAATCTAATTAAAGATATTTTTAAAGCAAATAATATATGTGAACTTGGTAACTTAGTACATGAAAATAAAACCAGAGCCATCCTTTTTAGCATGAAATTGTGGAAATACATATTATGCCATATGCACAGCATCAACTTCTAACTTCAGCTTGTTCAATTTTGCTTTGCCAATAAAGCCTTGAAGCTGAATTGGTTTCTATGCAGAGCTGCACCAGATTTTGTATGCTCTAATTTTAGTAACCCCCCCCCCCCCCCGTGTATATTAACTAGTATCAATCATCTGTTCATAATAGTCCATCCACCAAATCTCTTTGCCAAACAATTATGTCTGTAACTTAGTTAATCTGTGTCTTATAAATTCTCCACCATATATGCTGTCATACAAGTCTGGCCCTCACCAAATGATGTAGACCTCTACATACACAGAAGTTCAACAAGGTGTGTTTATCTCTGTAAATATGCCACTTCTCTTTAGTCTTGGTTGGTTTTATTCTTTGTTCTTGGGACTGATTGCACCGTTTGTAGAGTTTTTAGGGATTGCTTTCTGCCTGGGGCGTGTCTTACTATTTATTATTTATGAATACACATCACAAGTTGTTCTCCAATATCCACTGAATTTGTTATATGTAGTTCCACACACTAACTGTGTGGGGTTAACTGGTTAACTGTTAAAAATATTGTGGGTTTGTGCTATAGTAGAGAGTGGACAATGATGACCGAAAGGAAAGTTATTGATTTGACGAAAAAAATAAGGATTTTAATGTATCATCACAGGGTGACGCTGTGGATACACAAATAACAGTGTGCCAACGTCCCAGTAATTGTTACAAGAGAATAAAATGAGGATATGGACTTTGTAGGCACACGCATAAATTTGTTAAAAAAAAATGAGTTTTTTATTTGGATAAAGTTAAAACCATTATATACAAACACAGATTAAAAAGCATATATTTGAGTGACCTCACAGACTAGTATCGCCTCTAATACATAAATATCACATAGAAAATGTGCAATAATTTTAGCATGCACCAACAATATACATCCAGTGGTTATTAGATACATGAAGTTGTTGAGTCGTAGTAGGAGATCTCTCAGAAAAATCACTCTATATGTTACGTGCGTTGTTGCGCTTCTTCAGGAGCTTGCATATATAATAGATGTATAGAAAAGCATCATAAAAATATATCATAATATCATACATAAAACATAACCAGATGTAAACAATGAAAGCAATCACTTAAAAAAGAGGGTATACCCGTAGATATATGTTTAAGAAAGGCTTACCATATGCTCAATGCAGGCATAAATTCAACACTATAAAGAGCTGGTAACCATAGCTTTCAGAAAAAGAGGTAGTGTTGAGCACACACAGGGGTAGAAGGTTATCTATGGTGGCGCTATAAGTAATTAATCCTCACTGTTTGTTATTTGGCCAGTAGGCGGCGATATCCAATAGTCAGAGGGAAGTTATTTGGCCCAATTAACAGATCACTTAATAGCCAAAGAAAAAGAAAAAAAGGGGAGCAAAATAATATTGCTGGTAGCGTAAAAATGGCTAAAAATCAAGGGATCAAAGTACCGTATTTATCGGCGTATAACACGCACCCCAATTTAGGAGGGAATTTTAAGGAAAAAAAAACTTTTAGGAGGGAAGTTGAAGGGAAAAAAACTTACATTTAAATGCCCATCAATGCAGCCTTCTCAGTGCAGCCTTGCCCCAGTGCAGCCATGTCAGTGCAGCCTTGTCAGTGCAGCCTTGTCAGTGCAGCCTTCCCCAGTGCAGCCTTGTCAGTGCAGCCTTCCCCAGTGCAGCCTTGTCAGTGCAGCCTTCCCCAGTGCAGCCTTGTCAGTGCAGCCTTCCCCAGTGCAGCCTTCCCCAGTGCAGCCTTGTCAGTGCAGCCTTCCCCAGTGCAGCCTTGTCAGTGCAGCCTTCCCCAGTGCAGCCTTCCCCAGTGCAGCCTTCCCCAGTGCAACCTTGTCAGTGCAGCCTGCCCCAGTGGAGCCTTGTCAGTGCAGCCTTCCCCAGTGCAGCCTTGCCCCAGTGCAGCCTTCGATCCTCTATCCCTGCCATCCTGGGCTTCAAAATCACCGACCGCAATTTGAAAATGGCGCCGCCGGCGCCGAAATACACAGAGCCGGTCCTCGGCTCTTCCCGGCGGCTCTCGTTCACTTTCGGCTCCACTCGTAGTCCCGAGCGGAGCTATCCGAACCTAGCCGTGTAGGTTCGGATAGCTCCGCTCGGGACTACGAGTGGAGCCGAAAGTGAACGAGAGCCGTCGGGAAGAGCCGAGGACCGGCTCTGTGTATATCAGTGCCGGCGGCGCCATTTTAAAATCGCGGTCGGCGATTTTGAAGATGTGACAGCTCGGGATCGCAGGGGATCGGCGTATAACACGCACCTGCGATTTTCCCCTGATTTTAAGGGGAAAAAAGTGCGTGTTATATGCCGATAAATACGGTAATCTAAATATAGCCAGCTAATCTTACCTTTAAAGGACAAAATGATGGTGACTGGAGGAAAACCGACGCTGTGTGTGCTGATGGATGGATAGTGTAGCCTGACTGATTGAGCCAGAGGGCAAGCCCTTATGTATGTGTCCCGACCGCAAATGCGTCACTACAAACTGGGAGTGACGCTGTCTGGCCTGACCACAGGCTGCTGCGCATGCGCCAATGGACGCAGCAGAGGTGGACCACAGAGGGGCGAAGCAACATCCAGCAGTCCAGCCAATCGCCGCACACCTGGTAAAGCAAAGGGACAAGGTGCGCAGCGCTGGGTGGCCACACAGGGAAGCACGAGGGAGCCTCAATGCCCCCAGGGGCCACGAGAGTGGGCACACAACCCAGCTAGATGAAAACAAAGCAACATGCATATAGAATATAGTGTAAGAGGGAATGTAAACAGAACATTCCTTGTAGCAAATAATATAAAAACAAAAAAGCAAACATCCAAAACCCTGGATTTGGCATAGAGACATATGTTGAATCACATTGTACTCAACTATATTAGGTCTCCATGGTTGTAGGTTTGAAAAGATTAAAGACCAATAAAACAATATATACAAAGGGGATGGTGGCATGCTCCAACCAGCAATGCACAATGCAAATAAAGCACTGAATGAATCAGTACATGCACTATGAAATAAAGCATGCCAACATAGCCAATGATGGGAAAACCAAGGAAGCAATGGGACAAAACACAACGACAGTTTAAAGGAATGGTTTATAGGACTTGGTTTCATTCAATCCTGGAGGATAAATAGCAGCTAAATGCCCAATCCAGAGTATTTTTACATTGCTGGGATTACCCGCTTTTACGTATAATCTCTACATTCTTTCACCTTTAAGTAAACTTCACCTATGTAAGTACCTATCTTCTTTAAAGCAACATATAATACATATCGCCCTTATATTTTACCCAATACCACCTTAAAAATATGTCAACATGTTTTAACTGTTTGTGTCCCCATAGGGGGGCTTTGCTTCTTGCCCCCTGGTGGCCATTTGATCTGGGCCACACACCTTGCTGGACCCTATCAAAGTGATTGCTTTCATTGTTTACATCTGGTTATGTTTTATGTTGGATAGTATGATATATTTATATGATCCTTTTCTATACATCTATTAGATATGCAAGCTCCTGAAGAAGCGCACCAACGTGCGTAACATGTAGAGTGATTTTTCTGAGAGACCTCCTAATACGACTCAACAACTTCACGTGTCTAATAACCACTGGATGTATATTGTTGTTGCATGCTAAAATTATTGCACATTTTCTATATGGTATTTATGTATTAGAGACGATGCTAGAGTCTGTGAGGTCACTCAAATATATTCTTTTTAACCTGTGTTTGTATATAATGGTTTTAACTTTATCCAATTAAAAATCTCCAATTTTTTACAAATGTATGCGTGTGCCTAAATAATAAAATAAATAAAATAAATAAAGGATAAGTCCATATCCTTATCTTACTCTCTTCTAAGCTATTATGTTATTTATGATTATATATTTGGAAAGCAATAGAATTGTTCCTGTTTGAAACCAGGTGTTACCTGAAAAGTAAATCTGAAAAATTACTATCACATGCCATTTCTTTGCAATCACAAAAGCTCAAGTTGGAAAAAAAAACTGTTCCAAAAAGAAAGAAAGGGGAATATTTATGATATGCAGATACCAAAAAACATTCCAAATTGTGTTTTTTTTCACATAGAACAAACTCTTACAAAATTCTAAATGACACTTTGTTAAAAATAAGATCTTTTGCAGCACCATTCTTGTGTAATGTGTAACACATCACACATTTAGATGTGGTACTTGTAATCAATGTAAATTTATCTATACATCAAAGCAGAACAGACTGCCAAATGCAGAATATACTAAAATATGTTGAAACTTGCTTAACAACAGGAGTTGTTTACCTAATTGTTTGTTAATCCCTTCATGACAGAGGGTAAAATAAATCTTAATGTCTGAACATAGTTTTGCAAGTTTCATATGTGTTAGTAAAACTGTATATATCATTGCAACTACTTAGTGTATACAGGTGAATTACTGTATACCTTTTTTTCATGACAATTTGGTAAATGATAATGGATACCTGTGATTTTTTTTTTTACGATCAAAGAAAAACTGGCACAATATAGCAAACAAATATATTTTAAATGAAAAAAAAAAATCGAAAAAATATCATAACCTACTGCCAAAGAACTACCCACATATGTGTATGGTGTATTTGTTGTTTGCACCTAATCTAGGGCTCAGAAACAGTAGTTCATATTTTGCTTTTTTATCCTACCTAAAACACATTTCCACTCATATTAAATTAAAAAAAAAAATGCTTTCTTTATTCTTACCTAATATACACTGACACTGATCTTTGGCCATACCCTGTGACCCTGACCTTGGCACTGACCTAGATCACACTCTGATCTATTTTAATTTTTTCTTCTTTTTTTTTTTACACACATTTCGTTGCATATTTTCCCTCCAGCAAGGAGAAAAAGATACTCTGTATGTAAACACATGGGCGGGCTGAGCCGTGTCTGATCACTGGTAGCCAATCAGATGCTATCACAGTGATTAGGTGATCAGGAACAGGGCCTTCCTGTTCCTGATCTTTAGTACAGGACCCAGGATTCTCAGTAAAAGCCCGGTCTCTGTACTGGTAGTACGCCGTGCAATTTTAGCGCCGATGTCTCTTGAAGGATGATTTTGTTACATACTACATAAATGGTTAAGTAGATAACAACTAACTACTATGATCCATAATATGAGCCATATAACAACTACTATCATCCATGATATGAGCTCTGTGTTCAAAAGTTTTATAACATAGATACTGAATGATGTTTATCACATTGTGTATGTACAGCATGTGACAATGTGGCTTTCCCGTATATTTGTAAATGCATGCAAATAGCTAGCTTGAAAATGTACTGGGGACCCCTTTTGTACTGTTTTGTATGTTATCTAGTCCATGTGCACCTTTTCCTGTTTGTTAGTTGTAGACAGATCAAAGTGGCTGCCATATTTGCTTTTATATATTTGGTGCAGGCACACACTGAGGCTTTTGGCTGCCTTGTAAAGATGACGTCTGTACTTCTGGTATGTTGTTGTACCTTTAAGGAGGAAAACTCTAATGGCGCGTACACACGTCGGAATAAACTCTGAAGGTTTCTCCGAAGGAATTCAAGCTGTCTTGCATACACACGGTCACACCAAAGTCTGACCGTCAAGAACGCAGTGACGTACAACACATATGATGGGACTAGAAAAAGAAAGTGGAATAGCCAGTGCACCACCCTTTGGGCACCTTCTGCTAATCTCGTCAGGAACAGCATACAGACAAGCGTTTTTTCTGATAGTAATTAGTTCAGTCGGAAAAATATACAACATGTTCTCTATCTAAGTCCGTCTGAATTTTCGACGGAAAAAGTCCACACACGCTCGGAATATATGATGATAAGCTCCCATCGGACTTTTTCTGATGGAAATTCTGCTCGTGTGTACGCAGCATGATAGTTCAGAGTCAAGGACCGCATTTATAAGAGGTGCCTTGATGAGCAATGTGGCTTCCACATGTTTTTGCAAATGTTTGCAACTAAAACTTCTGTTTTTAACCACTTGCCGCCCGCCATATAGCAGAATGACGGCGGCAAATTGGTTTCAATAGCTTGACTGGGCGTCATATGACGTCCTCAGGATATTAAGCCCCTGCGTGCCCCCGGGGCATGCATCGCGGCAATCGTTGTTGAGGTGTGTCATTCTGACACACCACAACTCCAATCTAGGTAAAGAGTCACTAGGTAAAGTGTCCAATCACGGCTTATCACAATGTAAATAGGAAGAGCCGATGATCGGCTTTTCCTCACTCGCGTCTGACAGACGCGAGTAGAGGAGAGCCGATCGGCAGCTCTCCTGACAGGGGGTGTCTATGCTGATTATTTATCAGCACAGCCCCTCCTCGGATCCCGCCCAGGACCACCATCATGCCGCCCAGGACCACCAGGATGGCCATCCACACTGGACCACCAGGTATGCCCCCCTAGACCCCCAGGGAAATACTAATCTGTGCCCAGGCAGCTGCCAATCAATGCCCAGGCAGGTGCCAATCAGTGCCCACTCACACTATGACATTATAATGCGCTTATAATGCACTGCGTAAGAGGGTGAGGTACGAATTGAAGCTCAACAAGCTCTGTGAAAGCTCCACCGGATATGTGCATGCCTTCCGCGTGTACGAAGGCAAAGACTTCCAGCTCCAGCCCCCTGAGTGTCCACTGTACATGGGAATAAGCAGGAAAATTGTCTGGGAGTTGGCATTTCCACTCTTACAAAAGGGGTATCACATTTATATGGATAATTATTATACTAGTTTTCCCCTTTTCTGCCACCTATGGCTGGAAAATACTTTGGCCTGTGGTACAGCAAGAAAAAACAGAAAGGGCTTCCCACAACATCTAGTTACCACAAGGCTATAAAGGGGGAATCAGAAAGCTTGAGGAACGAGGAAGTGTCGGCTGTGAAGTGAACCATCCATGATGACACCTCAATGGAACTTCGCAGAAGACATGGTCCCATTCAAAAGCCTTCCTGCATCCAGGAGTACAATAAATTCATGGGGGTGGTGGATTTAAATGATCAAATGTTGCAGCCCTATCTATCAACACAAAAGTCCCTCTTCTGGTATAAAAAAGTCGCAATTTACTTTTTTCATTTGGCCATGTATAATGCTTTCATCACCCATCAAAAATCGACGGAAACACCCAAAACCTTCCTAAAATGTATTGAAGACATTGTCTCTGCCCTAATCTATCAACAAGTATCCCCCCCAGAAAGCATTCGCTCCGATTGTGTCAGCAGACTGCATGAGCTCCATTTTCCTGACAATATTTCACCATCAGCAACCGAAAGAAGACGCCAAAAAAAATATCGGGTGTGCAACAAAAGAGGAGTTAAGAAAGACACCAGTTTCCATTGTCCCAAATGTCCCTCCCAACCTGACATTTGCAGCGGAGAATGCTTCAGACGCTAGCACGCGCTCGTAAACTTTTAGCCCATACTTCTAATAGACTGTCATTTCCATGTTTTCAATTTCTGTCCCGAATATTTCCCTGGTGCCTCAAACAACCATATCATTGCCTTCCATGGGAACTGACCCTGGCCTATTTATTGACTATGCCTCTGCCTGCCACCTGCATTGTTTATCCGCCATGTTCCTGCCTTTCACGTGAACTGACCCTGGACTATCGACTATGCCTCTGCCTACCGTCTAATTCTGCCTTTTACCTGCACTGACCTTGGCCTGTTGACCATGTTTTTGCCTGCCCCTTGGACTGATCTTTCACCCTGCTACACGGGGGTCTCACATATGTGAGGGGCTCCAAAAGAGTGTTCTGAGTTGATAAAAACAGTTTTTGGTTTTCTCTTTGTTTTGTAACTCCCAGAACAGGGTCTGGAGTAGGGATGAGCTTCGAGTTCAAGCCAAACTCATGTTCGACTTGAACATTGGCTGTTCGCCCGTTCGCGAACCCCCATTATGTAACTCCGCCCCCTTCTGACATCACAGGGAATGCCACAGGGAAGTCCCGTCAAGTCCCCGTGCATCAGAGGGGGGCGGGGTCACCGGGTGGCTCCGCCCCCCATTATTTAAGAACCGTCAGAAGAGGAGAAGCGTCACACAGCGGGAGCCGCCCTCCATGCCATCATGGATGCGGAGCGGCCCAAGGTGAAGAAGGGAAGAAGACGCCGCGGATGAAGATGCAGGACGAACACCGGAGGAGGAACCAGAAGAACCAGAAGAACCAGAAGAAGAGGAATATGGTGGAAGAAACTGAAGGAAGATAGAAGAAAGAAAGAAGAAAGAAGAAGCATTTAAATAAAGGAGTTGTCAAAAACTGTCTCTTGTCATTTTTAATATTTTTGACAGTTTTTTTGTGAAATAGTAGGGGTACTTTTGTACCCCCTTACCATTTCACACAGGGGGGAGGGCCGGGATCTGGGGGTCCCCTTGTTAAAGGGGGCTTCCAGATTCCGATAAGCCCCCGCCCACAGACCCCCACAACCACAGGGCAAGGGTTGTGGGGATGAGGCCCTTGTCCCAATCAACATGGGGACAAGGTGTTTTGGGGGGCTACCCCAAAGCACCCTCCCAATGTTGAGGGCATGTGGCCTGGTACAGTTCAGGAGGGGGGTGCTCTCTCGTTCCCCCCTCTTTTCCTGCGGCCTGCCAGGTTGCATGCTCGGATAAGGGTCTGGTATGGATTTTTGGGGGGACCCCATGGCATTTTTTAAAAAATTTTGGCACGGGGTTCCCCTTAAAATCCATACCAGACCTGAAGGGACTGGTATAGATTTTGAGGGGGACCCCATGCCATTTTTTTAAGAATTTTGGCCGGGGTTCCCCTTAATATCCATACCAGACCTGAAGGGCCTGGTATGGAATTTAGGGGAACCCCCCACGTCATTTTTTTTTAAATTTTGGTTCAGGGTTCCCCTGTGGGGAATTCCCATGCCGTTTTTATCAATGAACTTTTATGTGTATTGTCGGACCGGCAATTCATTAACCAATTCCCTACCCACATATAGTCATATGACGTCCTGGGATGGGATCTCCCTTCCTGGGTGGACGTCATATGACGTCCTGGGATTCCAAGCCATCTAGGGGGCGCGCGCGCGCCGCCGCGTTGCTCGGGACCCGGTGCGTGTGCCCGGCGGCCACGATGTCAGCCGGGCACACGCGATTGCCCATTAACCGGGCCGGACCATGGATCTGTGCGTGTAAACACACAGATCCACAGCCTGTCAGGTGAGAGGAGACCGATCTGTGTTCCCAGAATGGAGGAACACTGATCGGTCTCCTCCCCTTGTACGTCCCCTCCCCCTACAGTTAGAAGCATTCCCTAGGAAACATATTAACCCCTCCCCGCCCCTAGTGGTTAACCCCTTCACTGCCTGTCACATTTACACGGTAATCAATGCAATTTTATAGCATTGATCGCTGTATAAATGTGAATGGTCCCAAAAATGTGTCAAAAGTGTCCGATGTGTCCGCCATAATGTCGCAGTCACGAAAAAAAATCGCGATGGCCGCTAATAAAATTAATAAATTTTTTTTTTTTAAATGCCATAAATCTATCCCGTATTTTGTAGACGCTATAACTTTTGCGCAAACCAATCAATATACGCTTATTACGCTTTTTTCTACCAAAAATATGTAGAAGAATACGTATCGGCCGAAACTGAGGAAAAAATTTGTTTTAAAAAAAAAAATTGGGATATTTATTATAGCAAAAAGTAAAAAATATTGTGTTTTTTTCAAAATTGTCGCTCTTCTTTTGTTTATAGCGCAAATATAAAAACCGCAGAGGCGATCAAATACCACCAAAAGAAAGCTCTATTTGTGGGAAAAAAAGGACGTCAATTTTTTTTGGGTACAACGTTGCACGACCGCGCAATTGTCGTTTAAATTGAGACAGCGCTGAAAACTAAAAATTGGCCAGGGAAGGAAGGGGGTGAAAATACCCTGTATTGTTAATAGCCGCAAGTAGTTTTAAATGACTTTTTTTCCTTTGAAATGTCATTTTGCTGTCAGACTGTTCTAAACACGGGAAACATGCGCCCCTATTACAGGCATACTATAGACACCCCCCAGGTATGAAATTTAAATGAATATTACACTTTTATTGTTTCACTTTAAGCATTAATAAAATCACTGCTCCCGAAAAAACGGACATTTTTAAAACTTTTTTTGCATTGATCCATGTCCCCTGGGGCAGGACCCAGGTCCCCAAACACTTTTTATGACAATAGCTTGCATATAAGCCTTTAAAATGAGCACTTTTGATTATTCATGTTCGTGTCCCATAGACTTTAACGGTGTTCGAACAGGGGGGTGTTCGGCTCATCCCTAGTCTGGAGCCTGGAGGCTTCAAAGCGATTTCGGTGGGAGAAGCCTCTACCCCTGTCCCCCTTCTTTCCTGACTAAGGCCCTAAGCTTGATGGTCCTGCCTGCTGCCTGGACAAATACTTTGGCTGTGCTGACAATATCTCTGCCTGTACTGACCCAGGACTTTATGGACCATGTGCCTGTTGCCTTGACCAATACTTTGGCTGTACTGACCATATCTCTGCCTGCTGCCTGTACTAACTATGGACAGTATTCCTGCCTGCTGCATGGATGATCCTTTTGCTGCTGCTGACCACATTCCTGCCTGCTACCTGGAACAATGCTTTGGCTGTGCTGACAACATCTCTACCTGTACTGACTATGGACAGTATTCCTGCCTACTGCCTGTTTTTCTGTCGCTGTCCACGTTCCTGCCTGGTGCCTGGACCAATGCTCTCCTCTGTGGACCACTGCACTACTAAAATCGCAGGTAATCTTTTCTTTACCCTTTGCTCAGCAGAATGTATTTTGGTTTGTAATTGGTATGTACAGTACATGCTATGTGTTAGAAATATGAAGGGCCTTCAACAATGTGATAGGTTGGCAGAAATTTATGTGTGTCATTTATGCTCCTAGAACGCCTAGAGGTGCTACTTCAATGTTGGGCCTCTATATGTGTCTAGACTGTGGAAAAGTCTCACACATGTGGTATCGCCATACTCAGGAGAAATAGCAGAATATATTTTGGGGTGTCATTTTTACTATGTACATGCTTTGTGTTGGAAATATCTTATAAATGGAAAACTTTGTGTAAGAAAAATGCGTTTTAATTTTTTTCCACATTTTCCAAAAATTTCTGGAAAAAAATGAACCATTAAAAGGACTTATTATGCCTCATAGATTATACGTTGAGGTGTTTGCTTTTCATTTTGTGGGTGTTTCCATTGTCCTGGTGCTGCAGGGCCTTCAAAAGTGTGATAGGTTGTCAGGAAGTTATATGTGTAATTTATGCTCCTAGAACGCCTGACGGTGCTACTTGGATGTTGGGCCTCTGTATGTGGCCAGGCTGTGTAAAGGTCTCACACATGTGGTATCGCCATACTCAGAAGGAGTAGCAGAATGTATTTTGGGGTGTTATTTTTGCTATGTGTATGCTATGTGTTGGAAATATCTTAGAAATGGACAACTTTTTTTTTATCTTAACTACTTGCTGACCAACCACAGTACATCTACTGTGGCAGGTCGGCTCTGTTGTGCAAAACTACATACCTGTAAGTAATTTCTTGCAATAGCCAGAGGGGGCCCGCCGCACTGCCAGAGGCGCACGTGCTGATTGGCCAGAGGGGGGGCCGATCAGCAGATCCAACAGGCGCAATGTCCACCACCCACCTGCTCCCCAGAGAGGCAGAATGGCGGTCTGCCGATGAAAACAAGGCAGATCGCCGTTCTGACAGGGATGAACACAGTGTTCTTGTGTTCCTGCTAAGCAGGAACACGGATCTCTGTGTTCATCCAGTCAGTCCATCCCCCACATAGAAAGCGTACCCTAGGAACACACTTAACCCATTATCGTCCCTGGTGTTAACCCCTTTTCTGTTAGTGTCATTAGTACAGTAACAGTGCATATTTTTAGCACTGAATATTGTAATAATGTCACTGGGTCCCAAAAAAATGTCAAAAGTGTAAGTTATCCGCTGCAATGTTACAGTCCTGCTAAAATAATAATCCATTATTAGTAAAGAAAATAAAACCCCATAGTTTGTAGACACAATAACTTTTGTGCAAACCAATCAATATACGCTTATTGGGCTCTTTTTTACCAAAAATGTGTAGCAGAATACATATTGACCTAAATTGATGAAGAAATTAGATTTTTTTACATTTTTTTATTGGATATGTTTTATAGCAGAAAGTAAAAAATATTTTTTTTCAAAATTGTCGTCTCTTTTTTTGTTTCTAGAGCAAAAAACAAAAACTGCAGAGGTGATCAAATACCACCAAAAGAGAGCTCTATTTGTGGGAAAAAAGGACATCAATTCTATTTGGGTACAGCATCGCATGACCGCGCAATTGTTAGTTAAAGTAACACAGTGCTGTATCGCAAAAAATGGCCTGGTTATTAAGGGGGTAAAACCTTCCGGGGCTGGAAGTGGTTAATGCATTCTATGTATTAGGATAAAAAGCCTTCTGTGTGCAGCAGCCCCCCTCAGCCTTCCTAATACTTACCTGAGCCCCATCTCGATCCAGCATTGTTGCACGAGAGACTCAGCAGTCTCTCCCTCCTGATTGGCTGAGACACAGCAGTGGGCGCCATTGGCATCCACTGCTGTCAATCAAATTTGCTGAGGAGAGAGAGGGTCGGGGCTGAGCCACGGCTCCATATCTGAATGGACACATAGAGCAGTGGCTCTGCTCCGGTGTCCCCATAGCAAGCTGCTTGCTGTGGGGGCACTTAGCAGCAGGGAGGGGCGAGGAGAGCCAGCAAGGGACCTGAGAAGAGGAGGATCTGGGCTGTTCTGTGCAAAACTACTGCACAGAGTAGCTAAGTATAATATATTTGTTATTTTTAAACAAAAAAAACAAGACTTTAGTATCACTTTAATCATTACTCTTTGAATACAGACTTTTAGCCAGTTTTCTATCAATTTACAGACTGAATTTTCAAGCTTGTAGACTTTAACTTTCACAATAGCCATGTGTGGGGATCTCTGTCAAATTATAGTATTCTATATTTACAGCCACTCCTTTGTCTAGGTTTATGCTTTTTTCCTCATAAAATAGAAATAGATTTGTTTGACAACTTCGGTCTTTCATGAACCCATGGTGTTTTTTGCCTAAAATATAAGTCTCTAGCAGAAACTCTTCTATGTAGTCTAAAACCTCTCAAGTATCTTCCCAACTATAGAAATTAAACTAACTGGTCTGTAGTTACTGGGAAAAGACTTTGATCCCTTTTTAAATATAGGCACCACATTGCCCTTGCACCAATTCAGTAACCATTCCATTTATTAAATAGTCCCTAAAAATGAGAAGCAATGGGGTTGATTTACTAAAACTTGAGAGTGCAAAATTTGGCGGAGCTCTGAATGGAAACCAAACATCTTCCATGCTTTTTTTGTCAAAGCTTTATTGAACAAGCTGAAGTTAGAAGCTGATTACCATGCACAGCTGCACTCTATTTTGCACTCTTCAGTTTAAGTAAATAAACCCCAATGACTTTGAAATAACAGAGCTTGGTTCTTTCAGGACATGTGGATGTAGGCTATTTGGTCCAGGTGCTTTATTCCGTTTATTTTGTAAAATGTTTCTAGACCATATCAGTTGTGGGCCATTATGTTTCTTTTAAGGCTATGAGAGGTAAAGGTGTACAAAAGGTGAATCGTTCCCTCTGACTTTACACTGCATCACTTTACCTGTAAAACATGTACCACTCAAAAATAGTAATTTAGTAAAGTGGTAGGCTTAAAGGGGTTGTAAACCCTCATGTTTTTTCACATTAATGCATCCTATGCATTAATATGAGAAAACTTCTGACACTGACCGGCCCCCCAGGCCCCTGTTTTACTCACCTGAGCCCGTTCGTTCCCTCGGCGGAGATGCGCTTTACCTCTCTGCCCGGGGGTCCTCGACTCTTGATTGGATAGATTGATATCAGCACAGCCAATGGCTCCCACGACTGTCAATCAAATCCAATGAAGCAAGCGCCGGGGGCAGGGCCGAGTGTGGCATTCTGTGTCTATGCACACAAATGCTGGACTCGGGCGTGCGTCCGCAAGGTAACCCCCAGGAAGAGCGCTTCTTCTAGGGGGTTTACTGAGCGCCGCCGGGTCTTTATGTTTGACCATAGTTTGACCATAGATATGCTTTAAAGGCCTTTTTCTATTCCCCCCACCCTCAGTCTCTGATACCTAGTGCTCACAGGAAGGGGGTTGACCAAGAAAAGGGCTGGTGATGGACAAGCATCCATAGGGCATAAAGAGAGTGAATCCTGCTTTGCAAGATTTTTTTAAGAGTGTCCACCGCCGCCTTCCGCCACTCCACCCAGGCTCTCCCGTCCCACCGTGAGGCCCGAGCGACCAGCCAGCACGTCCCCTGGCTGGCTTGAGACCCGAACAAAACCGGAATCCGCTTTCATTGGATATCGGATCTAGTAACCCGGAAGCACCGTTACAACGTCATTTCTGGTTTACTGGAGCTTTAAAGGAGGCACATTTAAAAAAAGGCAGTATTCAAAACAGCCAAACTTGGCATTTTTAATGCTTTTAAGTGCAAAGGAGGGATTTAGGGTCTTATGGACCCCAGATCGCTCCAAAAAAATACCTGATGCGTGACTATTGCTGTCACAAGGGATGCTTACATTCCTTGTGACAGCAATAAAAGTGATAGTGTAAAAATAAAAAAGTAAAATAAAATAAATAAGAAGAATTTTTTTTTTAAAGAGCCCTGTCCCTCCGTGCTTGCACGCTGAAGCAAATGCATATCTAAGTCGCACTCCTAAATGTAAACAGTGTTCAAACCACACATGTGAGGTATCACTGCAAACATTAGAGCAGGAGCAACAGTTCTAGCACTAGACCTCTTCTGTAACTCTAAACTGGTAACCGTTAAAATTTTTTAATGTGTCGCATTTTTAAGTGCTGTATTTTCGATGAGTGTGTACAATTTTAAAGCATGACATGTTAGGTATCTATTCACTCGGTGTAACATCATATTTCACAGTATACAAAAAGATTGGGCTAACTTTACTGTTTTGGTTCTTTTTTTATTCATGAAAGTATATTTTTTCCCCCAAAATTGTGCTAGAAAGACCGCAGCACGTGCGACATAAAATATTGCAATGACCACCATTTTATTCTCTAGGGTCTCTGCTAAAAAAATATATATACAGAGGGGATGGAAAGTATACAGACCCCCTTAAATTTTTCACTCTTTGTTATATTGCTGCCATTTGCTAAAATCATTTTGGTTCAATTTTTTCCTCATTAATGTACACACAGCACCCCATATTGACAGAAAAACACAGAATTGTTGACATTTTTGCAGATTTATTAAAAAAGAAAAACTGAAATATCACATGGTCCTAAGTATTCAGACCCTTTGCTGTGACACTCATATATTTAACTCAGGTGCTGTCCATTTCTTCTGATCATCCTTGAGATGGTTCTACACCTTCATTTGAGTCCAGCTGTGTTTGATTATACTGATTGAACTTGATTAGGAAAGCCACACACCTGTCTATATAAGACCTTACAGCTCACAGTGCATGTCAGAGCAAATGAGAATCATGAGGAACTGCCTGATATACTGTGTGTATATACAGTGGGGCAAAAAGTATTTAGTCAGCCACCAATTGTGCAAGTTCTCCCACTTAAAAAGATGAGAGAGGCCTGTAATTATCATCATAGGTATACCTCAACTATGTGAGACAAAATGTGGAAACAAATCCAGACAATTACATTGTCTGATTTTTGAAAACATTTATTTGCAAATTATTATGGAAAATAAGTATTTTGTTAATATCAAAAGTTCATCTCAATACTTTGTTATATACAGTATCTCACAAAAGTGAGTACACCCCTCACATTTTTGTAAATATTTTATTATATCTTTTTATCTGACAACACTGAAGAAATGACACTTTGCTACAATGTACAGTAGTGAGTGTACAGCTTGTATAACAGTGTAAATTTACTGTCCCCTCAAAATAACTTAACACGCAGCTATTAATGTCTAAACCGATGGTAAAAAAAGTGAGTACACCCCTAAGTGAAAATGTCTAAATTGGGCCCAATTAGCCATTTTCCCTCCCTGGTGTCATGTGACTTGTTAGTGTTACAAAGTCTCAGGTGTGAATGGGGAGCAGGTGTGTTAAATTTGGTGTTATCGCTTTCACTCTCTCATACTGGTCACTGGAAGTTTAACATGGCACCTCATGGCAAAGAACTCTCTGAGGATCTGAAAAAAATAATTGTTGCTCTAAATAAAGATGGCCTAGGCTATAAGAAGATTGCCAAGACCCTGAAACTAAGCTGCAGCACGATGGCCAAGACCATACAACAGTTTACCAGGACAGGTTCCACACAGAACAGGCCACGCCATGGTCGGCCAAAGAAGTTGAGTGCACGTGTACAGCATCATATCCAGAGGTTGTCTTTGGGAAATAGACGTATGAGTGCTACCAGCATTGCTGCAGAGATTGAAGGGATGGGGAGGTCAGCCTGTCAGTGCTCAGACTATACGCCACACACTACATCAAATTGGTCTGCATGGCTGTCATCCCTGAAGGAATCCTCTTTTAAAGATGAAGCACAAGAAAGCCTGCAAACGGTTTGCTGAGATAAGCAGACTAAGAACCTGGATTACTGGAACCATGTCCTGTGGTCTGATGAGACCAAGATAAACTTATTTGGTTCAGATGGTATCAAGCGTGTGTGGCAGCAACCAGGTAAGGAGTACAAAGACAAGTGTGTCTTGCCTACAGTCAAGTATGGTGGTGAGAGTGTCATGGTCTGGGGCTGCATGAGAGCTGTCGGCACTGGGGAGCTACAGTTCATTGAAGGAACAATAAATGCCAACATGTACTGTGACATACTGAAGCAGAGCATGATTCCCTCCCTTCGGAGACTGGGCCGCAGGGCAGTATTCCAACATGATAATGACCCCAAAGACATCTCCAAGATGACCACTGCTTTGCTAAAGAAGCTGAGGATAAAAGGTGATGGACTGACCAAATATGTCTTCAGACTTAAACCCTATTGAGCATCTGGGGGGCATCCTCAAACGGAAGGTGGAGGAGCGCAAGGTCTCTAACATCCACCACCTCCGTGATGTTGTCATGGAGGAGTGGAAGAGGACTCCAGTGACAACCTGTGAAGCTCTGGTGAACTCCATGCCTAAGAGGGTTAAGGCAGTGCTGGAAAATAATGGTGGCCATACAAAATATTCACACTTTTGGGCCCAATTTGGACATTTTCACTTAGGGGTGTACTCACTTTTGTTGCCAGCGGTTTAGACATTAATGGCTGTGTGTTGAGTTATTTTGAGGGGACAGCAAATTCACACTGTTATACAAGCTGTACACTCACTACTTTAAATTGTAGCAAAGTGTGATTTCTTCAGTGTTGTCACATGAAAAGATATAATCAAATATTTACAAAAATGTGAGGGGTGTACTCACTTTTGTGAAATACTGTATCCTTTGTTGGCAATGAATGACAGAGGTCAAACGTTTTCTGTAAGTCTTCACAAGGTTGTCACACACTGTTGCTGGTATGTTGGCCCATTCCTCCATGCAGATCTCCTCTAGAGCAGTGATGTTTTGGGCCTGTCACTGGGCAACACAGACTTTCAACTCCCTCCAAAGGTTTTCTATGGGGTTGAGATCTGGAGACTGGCTAGGCCACTCCAGGACCTTGAAATGCTTCTTATGAAGCCACTCCTTTGTTGCCCGGGCGGTGTGTTTGGGATTATTGTCATGCTGAAAGACCCAGCCATGTTTCATGCTGATGGGAGGAGGTTTGCACTCAAAATCTCACTATACATGGCCCCATTCATTCTTTCATGTACACGGATCAGTCATCCTGTTCCCTTTGCAGAGAAACAGCGCCAAAGCATGATGTTGCCACCCCCATGTTTCACTCAACTCAGCATTCTCTCTCCTCCAAACACGACGAGTTGTGCTTCTACCAAACAGTTCTACTTTGGTTTCATCTGACCATATGACATTCTCCCAATCCTCCTCTGGATCATCCAAATGCTCTCTAGCAAACCTCTGATGGGCCCAAACATGTACTGGCCTAAGCAGGGGGACACGTCTGGCACTGCAGGATCTGAGTCCCTGGCGCCGTAGTGTGTTACTGATGGTAGCCTTTGTTACGTTGGTCCCAGCTCTCTGCAGGTCATTCTTGCTCACCGTTCTTGTGATCATTTTGACCCCACGGGGTGAGATCTTGCGTGAAGCCCCAGATCGAGGGAGATTATCAGTGGTCTTGTATGTCTTCCATTTTGTAATTATTGCTCCCACAGTTGATTTCTTCACACCAAGCTGCTTGCCTATTGCAGATTCAGTCTTTCCAGCCTCGTACAGTTCTACAATTTTGTTTCTGGTGTCCTTCGACAGCTCTTTGGTCTTCACCATAGTGGATTTTGGAGTGTGACTGTTTGAGGTTGTGAACAGGTGTCTTTATATTGATAACAAGTTCAAACAGGTGCCATTAATATAGGTAATGAGTGGAGGACAGAGGAGCCTCTTAAAGAAGACGATACAGGTCTGTGAGAGCCAGAAATCATGCTTGTTTGTAGGTGACCAAATATTTATTTTCCACCATAATTTGAAAATAAATTCTTTCAAAAATCAGACAATGTGATTGTCTGGATTTGTTTCCACATTTTGTCTTTCATAGTTGAGGTATACTTGGGAGAACTTGCACAATTGGTGGCTGACTAAATACTTTTTTGCCCCACTGTAAATATATATATAATGTTTGGGGCTTCTAAGTCATTTTCTAGCAATAAATACTAATTTTAACTTAACTTAACAAGTATCATAAAAAAGCTTAAGTGGCTAAACTAAATTCTAATTTGGAGTTTGACTACCCCCATCAACACCCCCCCCCCCCCCCAACACACACACACACACACACACACAGAACAGTTGACAATCTGTACCAAATTCAACTTGTGAGGATTTCTACTTTTGCTGTTAAAGGTGTATGTATAGATGCAGGATATAAAAAGCAAAAACACTAGTTCACTGCTGAGTCATGGTCCTGAGTCATTGTGCTGAATCTATAAATACATTTTCCATAGTGCTGTAACATAATCTATTCTGATTTCCTTTGTTTTCCACATAAACTTCAGTAACCATATTTTCAGTTAGCTCTGTTTTTTACATGTTTAGCTATATATGAAAACAACCATTACTTCATCTTGTCCTGTTTGCAAAAATGTAAATGTCCATACTGAACGTATGATCAAGATACCTTTTTAATAGTAAGGAACAAATACATGTGCTTTATTTATTGACCAATAACATTGACGTTATGGGGTTGGTTTACTAAAAGCAAATAGGCTGTTCACATTGCAAGGTAAGTTGCACTATGCATGAGACGTTTCCCCAGAGTTTAGTAAATGTGGTGCAATTTCACTTTGCAAAGAATACCCAAATGTGTACAAATAAAACCAGCATTTTTGCTTGCCCATGATTGGATGATGGAGTTAAGCAGATCTTCATCTCATTCACTGAGTTCTGGGGATAATTCTCTTGTAAAGTGAACAGTCTATTTTCCTTTAGTAAATACACCCCTTTGACTTTACTGTAGTCTAGTCCAGAGAGCAAAGGCAAAACCAGGATGAGTAAGTGTTGTATATCTCTGATCACTCCTCCAATAGAAAGCCTCAAGGGGAACATTTTTAGTGTGGTGGATTATTAAGTACCATGAGTTTTTATTTTGTGGTTTTGGAGAATAATAGTCCAGATGCAATTTTCCTTAACTTTCTGCTGTTGCAGACTTTTGTTTAAACATCCTGCTTTAGTTTACACACTGACCTTGTATTGCTACATGAAAAGGTCCTATCTTTTAAAATGATGGGGGGGTATATTTTTGTCTGCTAGGTCATTTTAGTTTTAATTATTTTTCTGTAATGAGCTATGTTAGTAGTGCACTCGTCATCACCCACATTGTCTTAAAGAGCTTCTGGTCCCACGAGCAGCATAGACTCACTCTGTATTTTGCTTCTTTCATCTGCTCTGTTGGGGGCAGTCAGCAAAGATTGAATAAATGACCTTGTCTCCTCCTCCTTCTTCTTGACAGTGGTGAATATTGAGTGAGCTATAACAGAAAAGAGTTCCAACAGGGATCAATCAATAACTTGCTGTTTGTGGTAAACACCACGTTGCTTGTAATATATTAAAACAGTGGGCTTTATTAATAATACTTTAGCATAACATGAGCAATATGATATGGTTCCATCAAAAAACTAAATAACATTAAATTCCTTCCACATGTCCAGGCTGCAAACTAAGGCCACATTCACATGGGCGTTTAAGTTGCAGTGTTTTTTTATGTTGGTATCCTAAGAATTATCCAGATGAGTGAATTAGTTGTGGATAGTAGTGTAATGCACATTAGATTACATGTGTTTAGGTTTGGCAATTAAACAGAAGTAGGCACACTAAGCAAGGCATTGACCATTGTGTATGTGGCCTCCCATGGGCTCACAGTCCTGTTTCATCAGGAATCTTAATGAGTTACCAATATTGGGCGTGTGAACAAGGCATATGCCCTGTTCACACGCCCGATATTTGTGATGCATTATGTAATTTAACATTCAGGATACAGCACCAATGGGTTTACAGTCCAGTGTGTATGTGTCTACTGATGTCTAATGGGAACTTGTTTTTGGAAACCATAAAAAATAGTAGACACATATACTAATGGAGGTGTTATCCAGTGTGTATGTGGCATTCCATTTTGTGCATAATCATGATTTGCTCATGGATCTTGATGCCTCACTATATTATGCCTGTTACCAAGGCATAGTGCATCCAGCTTCAAACTCACATAGCCTAAATACCTTTTGTCAGCTTTTTTATGCTACGGTAATCAACGGTTATCCGGCAAGAGTTGACAAATAAAAACCGTCAACTCTTGCTGAATGCCTAATGATCAAAATTATCTATGCGCACCCTATTACACTGCTCCATAGGGATTTACGGGGTCTAGTTTTACACCATGCCCAGATGAAGAAATATCAAAACCAAAACTGTGACACAGATGTAGCCTGGATCTGTTAACTTCAAATCTTATTGTTATGCATAAATAGTTATATAGTTAGGCTGAGAAAAAAACACAAGTCCTTCTAGTTGAACCAAAAAAAAAAAAGTAAATAAACAGAATAGTTAAAAGAAATAAAAATATAAATGAATGCATCATAATTTCCATGGCCCATCTAAAAAAAGGCATCTGTCTAAATTTGGGGTTTGGTATCTTCCAGGATAAGTGACCTCTCCTCCTGGTCAAAGTATATGTACCTTTATTGTCACACTTCTCTGGCTCATCCTGAACCAGGGCAATTATTCCCTCATGGGAACTGCCCCTTGCAACCACTGTGGAAAATAGCAGTGACACATGGAGCCGTGCTGTGCCAACCACGTATATGAGCTCTAAAATTGCTGCAGACACACTTCCTTTAAAAACTTAAAGGAAAATAAATTAACGTGCCTGCTGGCATGCTTCCAACGGAAACCCAGCTAATTTCTTGACATTAATAGGAAATTCTTCACTTATTTTTTCTGCAGCTAATTGTGACTTTGCAAATAGCTGCACATAGTTGCAGAAAGCTATAGTAATCCATCTCCAGACACAGCACTTCCATATTTTTCACTGCAGCTATACAGAATGCAAATTTGTCCTGCTAAATGCATAGTATACAAGGTGTTAATCATATAACATTGTTTAGCTGCAGTTAGTAAGAAGCAGCAGGTACAATGCCGAGATATGTATATCATTTTTGCTTTGTTTCTTACTGCATGATACTGGTTCTTTTTTTTTAATGATTTTGTAATTGTCTTTTCATATTATATTCATTGTTGTTGTTAATCAGTTTTGCTTTGGTATATGTATATTGCTATACCTGTATATGCCCCAGGATGAGAGCTCTGTTAGATTAGGGTAAGGGAAGACGCTCCATAGAGGAGTCTTGACAATGCAGTGTGGCTCCTCCATATATTTGCAAATGTGTGCAACTGAAGCTTCTGTTTTTAACAGTCCTTTCACGCAAGCATTATCACTTCCTTCACGAAAACTACTTAAAAAATGCATGAAAACTGAATCATTTTATATCAGTTTACATCAGCTTGTGCATCCAGCTTCAGTTCAGTTTGCATCAGTATACACAATTTTTTTCACAACTGAAGAAAATTGTGTGGACAAAAGTATTAACTAAAATATGTTCCTTTAAATAAAAACGGATATAAATGGAACAGACATACAGCGCCTTAAAAAAGTATTCATACCCCGTAGCATGGGAAAAACACATATAGGGAGAGATGATGGTGCTGCACACCCCGAGTAGTATAATATGGGAAAATTCCCCCAGTGGGGTTTTTTAGCAGCAGGATAAATAAGTTCTATGGAGTAGATGAGTTTAGAAAAATGAGTACTTTATTAGAATATTTATATTCATGATAGTTAAAATATGAACTCTGGTGGCTGACATGCCTATACCAAATACAAGGATTGCAAACACAAAAATTATACACAACATTACATAATGTCTGATGTATAACAATGCCTGCCGTGTTTCGACCCATACAGTTAGGGTATTCTTCAGGGGATAGGTTTGCTGAAAAGAAATTACATTTAGCATATCAAATTTTAAAGGTATAATGTATACATAATTAAATATCCAGTGTAAACATCTTACATACTTACCAATGCATTTGGAAAAGGCCTCTCAGCCAGAATTTGTTTAAAAGCTGTCAGATAATCCTGCGTGCTTCCAAGCCAGACAGCTTGGCACGGAAAAGGTGGAGTGGTGGGAGTGGTGAAAGGGGAAGTGAGGTGCAAGGGGAAAGGTGATGACTGAAAGGGAAGAGGATGACCACAACTGGTGCATGCAAAAACAAACTAAATGAGCGAGGGAGTGCATATGTGGTGGAAAAAATAAAACAGTTAAAAAGAGAAAGTGATAAATGAGGAAAGAGTGGGAGGAAGTGTACGGTGAAGAGTGAAAGTGAGAAAAGATAATGTGGATGAAAGAGTGAATGAATAAAAAACGATGTGAGCAAGTGAATTGATGATTGATATATAAGAAGAATAGGTGACTGATGATGTGAGAAAAAAGTGAAAAAGAAATACAAAGTGAATGTGGAATGAAGTGAAATAAAGTAAAAATGAAAATCGAATTTGATGTAAAGGAGGTGTATATACAGTGGGGACGGAAAGTATTCAGACCCCCTTAAATTTTTCACTCTTTGTTATATTTCAGCCATTTGCTAAAATCATTTAAGTTCATTTTTTCCTCATTAATGTACACACAGCACCCCATATTGACAGAAAAACACAGAATTGTTGACATTTTTGCAGATTTATTAAAAAAGAAAAACTAAAATATCACATGGTGCTAAGTATTCAGACCCTTTGCTCGGTATTTAGTAGAAGCACCCTTTTGATCTAATAGAGCCATGAGTCTTTTTGGAAAAGATGCAACAAGTTTTTCAAACCTGGATTTGGGGATCCTCTGCCATTCCTCCTTGCAGATCCTCTCCAGTTCTGTCAGGTTGGATGGTAAACATTGGTGGACAGCCATTTTAGGTCTCTCCAGAGATGCTCAATTGGGTTTAAGTCAGGGCTCTAGCTGGGCCATTCAGGAACAGTCACGGAGTTGTTGTGAAGCCACTCCTTCATTATTTTAGCTGTGTGCTTAGGATCATTGTCTTGTTGGAAGGTAAACCTTCGGCCCAGTCTGAGATCCTGAGCACTCTGGAGAAGGTTTTTGTCCAGGATATCCCTGTACTTGGCCGCATTCATCTTTCCCTCGATTGCAACCAGTCATCCTGTCCCTGCAGCTGAAAAACATCCCCACAGCATAATGCTGCCACCACCATGCTTCACTGTTGGGACTGTATTGGACAGGTGATGAGCAGTGCCTGGTTTTCTCCACACATAACGCTTAGAATTAAGGCCAAAAAGTTCTATCTTGGTCTCATCAGACCATATAATCTTATTTCTGACTATCTTGGAGTCCTTCATGTGTTTTTTAGCAAACTCGATGCGGGCTTTCATGTATCTTGCACTGAGGAGAGGCTTCTGTCGGGGCACTCTGCCATAAAGCTCCGACTGGTGGAGGGCTGCAGTGATGGTTGACTTTCTACAACTTTCTCCCATCTTCCGACTGCATCTCTGGAGCTCAGCCACAGTGATCTCTGGGTTCTTCTTTACCTCTCTCACCAAGGCTCTTCTCCCCCGATAGCTCAGTTTGGCGGGACGGCCAACTCTAGGAAGGGTTCTGGTCATCCCAAACGTCTTCCATTTAAGGATTATGGAGGCCACTGTGCTCTTAGGAACCTTAAGTGCAGCAGAATTTTTTTGTAACCTTGGCCAGATCTGTGCCTTGCCACAATTCTGTCTCTGAGCTCTTCAGGCAGTTCCTTTGACCTCATGATTCTCAATTGCTCTGACATGCACTGTGAGCTGTAAGGTCCTATATAGACAGGTGTGTGGCTTTCCTAATCAAGTCCAATCAGTATAATCAAACACAGCTGGACTTAAATGAAGGTGTAGAACCATCTCAAGGATGATCAGAAGAAATGCACAGCACCTGAGTTAAATATATGAGTGTCACAGCAAAGGGTCTGAACACTTAGGACCATGTGATATTTCAGTTTTTCTTTTTTAATAAATCTGAAAAAATGTCAACAATTCTGTGTTTTTCTGTCAATATGGGGTGCTGTGTGTACATTGATGAGGAAAAAAAATGAACTTAAATGATTTTAGCAAATGGCTGCAATATAACAAAGAGTGAAAAATCTAAGGGGGTCTGAATACTTTCCGTTCCCACTGTACATTCTACATAGGTGCCAATTAGACTGTTAGAAACTTCTGTTATTGCCTTGTTAATTAGATGAAAGGAGCACTATCCCAGATGTTACTTTGAAGCCAGAGACAAATTCACATAGAAGATTTATGGCCAATGTGCCTATTATTATACTTTCCTGTCATATGACGTCCAGCAGGATAACATGCCGGCGCGCGCCCGTGGGGGCACGCATCGCGGCGATCGCGAGTGCAGCGTGTCAGTCTGACACCCCGCATCTCCGATCATGATAAGAAGCCTCTATCAGAGGCTTCTTACCATGTGACCAGCTGTGACCAATCACAGCTGATCACAGCGTGAACCAGGAACCAGTAAATGGCATTCCTCGGTTCGCGCTGACAGGGAGAGCCGATCGGAGCTGATCTGGGAGGGACCGGAGGAGACTCTGGTGGAGTTTTTTGACCTCATTAAGCAAAACGATCATAATTTGAAATTTACTATAACTTATGATCTCAAAGCCATTACTTTTTTGGACGTTCAGATCAAACTCAATTCTGAGGGTGAGCTATGCAGCACGTTGTTCCATAAGAGCACCGCGGGGAACACTGTTTTTCATGTGGACAGCTTCCACGGGGGTTACGGCACGTACGGGGGTTACGGCACATTCGGCCCATTTCAGGAGTGCTCTTCTAATTAAGGATATTATTTAATCTTTGGGATGAGGGTTGATCTGGAGATGATCCCCTCACATCCCCCTTGGATGGTCAGATCCTTCTCAATACCGTAGGCGTAAGTTATAACTATCTATTTACCCATCACTAGAGGCGTCTTGCCATATTTTGCTTGGCTGTGATATTCTAACCAGTGATCTTTAATAATAGGCACATTGGCCATAGATCTTCTATGTGAATTTGTCTCTGGCTACAAAGTAACATCTGGGATAGTGCTCCCTTCATCTTATTAACAAGGTAATAACATAGGTTTGTAGTATGTATATACACCTCCTTTACCTCAAATCCTATTTTCATTTTTATTTTATTTGACTTCATTCCACATTCACTTTGTATTTCTTTTTCACTTTTTTCTCACACCATCAGTCACCTATTCCTCTCATATATATCAATCATCAATTCACTTCCTCACATCGTTTTTTATTCATTCACTCTTTCATCCACATTACCTTTAATCACTTTCACTCTTCACCGTACACTTCCTCCCACTCGTTCCTCATTTATCACTTTCTCTTTTTTACTGTTTTATTTTTTCCACCACATATGCACTCCCTCACTCATTTAGTTTGATTTGTATGCACTAGTTGTGGCCAGCCTCTGCACTTCACTTCCCCTTTCACCACTCCCACCACTCCACCTTTTCCGTGCCACCCCAATACACTTCAGATTCACACTCACACATTTCACATCATCACTACTCATTCAATCCATATAGCCAGCACATGCGGCCATTCTGGCCTTCAACACATTATCAGTATTATTCATGAATTTTTTACCCTTTTTATTAGCTACTTATTATTTTTATTACAATGGATGAGGACATATATGAAATACAGACAATATATCTTTGAGGTATCTTCTGACCGTACAATAATGAATTCTAAATTTAATATGAGCACTTCTGCATATACCACAAGTTAATGCTCTGAGAATTTGCCACAGGTTCTGAGCCCACCCAGCCTGGTGTGTCCTTAGGGGGTGTTTGAACGTGTGACTTCTTGTAAGCCGCATCTAGTGGAGTGACGTCTTCCCCCGGGGTGCTGTCTGGCTTGGAAGCACGCAGGATTATCTCACAACTTTTAAAGAAATTCTGGTTGAGAGGCCTTTTCCAAATGCATTGGTAACTATGTGAGATGTTTACACTGGATATTTAATTATGTATACATTATACCATTAAAATTTTATATACTAAATGGAATCTCTTTTCAGCAAACTTATCCGTCAGGCATTGTTATACATCAGACATTATGTAATATTGTGTATAATTTTTGTGTTTGCAATCCTTGTATTTGGTATGGGCGTGTCCCCACCAGAGCTCAAATTTTAACTATCATGAAAATATTGTATGTCAATTTTCTAATAAAGTACTCATTTTTCTAAACCCATCTACTCCATACAACTTATTTACCCTGCTGCTAAAAACCCCCCACTGAAGTATTCATACCTCTTTGAAATTTTCCACATTTTGTCATGTTACAACCAAAAACATAAATGTATTTTATTGGGATTTTATGTGATAGAAAACATAAAGTGGCACATAATTGTGAAGTGAAAGGAAAATGATGAACGGTTTTCAAAAATTTTTACAAATATCTGAAAAGTGTGGCATGCATTTGTATTCAGCCCCCTTTACTGTGATACCCCTAACTAAAATCTAGTGGAACCAATTGCCTTCAGAATTCACCTAATTAATAAATAGAGTCCACCTGTGTGTAATTTAATCTTACTATAAACACAGCTGTTCTGTGAAGCTCTCAGAGGTTTTTTAGAGAACCTTAGTAAACAAATAGCATCATAAAGGCCAAGGAACACACCAGACAGGTCGGGGATACAATTGTGGAGTAGTTTAATGCAGGGTTAGGTTATAAAATATATTCCAAGCTTTGAACATCTCACAGAGCACTGTTCTATCCATCATCCGAAAACAGAGTATAGCACAAGCCTACCAATACATGGCCATCCACCTAAATTGACAGGCCGGGCAAGGAAAGCATTAATCAGAGAAGCAGCCAAGTGGCCCATGGTAACACTGGAGGAGCTTCAGAGATCCACAGACAGCTCAGGTTGGAGAATCATCTGTCCACGGGACAACTATTAGTCGTGCGCTCCACAAATCTGGCCTTTATGGAAGACTGGCAAGACGAAGGCCATTTTTGAAAGAAAGCCATAAGCAGTCTTGTTTGCAATGGTGGACACAGCACACATGTGGAAGAAGGTATCCTGGTCAGATAAGATCAAAATTTAACTTTTTGGCCTAAAAATAAAACACTTTGTGTGACGCAAACTAACACTGCACATCACCCTGAACACACCATCCCCACCATGATACATGGTGGTGGCAGCATCATGTTGTGGGGATGCCTTTCTTCAGCAGGGACAAGGAAGCTGGTCAGAGTTGATGAGAAGATGGATGGAGCCAAATACAGGGCAATCTTAGAAGAAAACCTGTCAGTGTCTGCAAAATAGACTGGGGTGGAGGTTCACCTTCCAGCAGGACAATGACTCTAAACATACAGACAGAGCTACAATGGAATGGTTAGATGAAAGCTTATTTATGTGTTATAATGGCCTAGTCAAAGTCCAGACCTAAATCCAATTGAGAATCCGTGGCAAGACTTGAAAATTTCTGTTCAGCTCTCCATCCAATCTGACATAAGAAGAATGGGCAAAAACTCTCACGATGTGCAAAGCTGGTAACGACATACACAAAAAGACTTGAAGCTGTAATTGCAGCGAAAGGTGGTTCCACAAAGTATGGACTCAGGGGGCTGAAAACAAATGCACGCCACACTTTTCAAATATTTATTTGTAAATATTTTTAAAAACCATTCCTCATTTTTCTTCCACTTTACAACTATGTGCCACTTTGTGTTGGTCTATCACATAAAATCCAAATAAAATACATTTAAGTTTTTGGTTGTAACATGACAAAATGTGGAAAATTTCAAGGGGTGTGAATACTTTTTCAAGGCACTGTAAATGGGCAACATCCATTTACATCCTTAAAAATGAATAAGGACACAAACTTTTTCCATTTCTTTTTCCACAGTCATAAACAGGCTTGGATGCAAATTGATTTTAATGGATGTAAGTCAGTTTATATCCACTTGCTTACAGACATACACTGTAATTCATTCTGGGTCTGTTTGAAAAACCGACAGATGGATCCAGATTGAATGCTCATGTGAAAGGGCCCTTATACGAATTGCTGTAACAGTGTAGAGTGTTTTTTTTTTTTTTTGCTGACTGACTAGCACTTTAGATGTGCTAGGAAGTGTTTGTTTAGTATTGTTCTGTGAAATGCTCTGTCTATGTGTAAAAATATATTGACTGGAGTGGTGGGCATTTTTTGTTTTGCGTTTATTTACTGTATTTATTGGCATATAACATGCACCTTTTCACCCTGAAAAGTGGGTGCAAATAGCGTATGCGTGTTATACGCCAATACTTCAATTTTAGCTGCCTCGGAGGGGACAGGGAGGGGATTACATAGAGCAAGAATCTCCTGTTTACTTGGCGGCTTCTGTAATAGGAAGTCCAGTCTCCTGGGTCACCATTGGATTACTGTTCTGTCTATCATAGGAGATTCTCACTGTATGTAATCTGTTGGAGCTCGTCCCCCCCCCCATCCCCTATCCCCTCTAGGCTGCAGATGGGCATCGATCAGGCTGCACTGATGGCAATGGTGAGGCTGCTGCATTAATGGCAATGGTGAGGCTGCTGCATTAATGGCAATGGTGAGGCTGCTGCATTAATGGCAATGGTGAGGCTGTAGCATTGATAGCAATGGTAAGGCTGCTGCATTGATGGCACTTGTGAGGCTTTATTGATGGCACTTGTGAGGCTGCAGATGCGCATTGATCAGGCTGCATTGATGGTAATGGTGAGGCTGCAGATAGGCACTGATCTTTATTTTGCTTCAAAGTTCCTTATTTAAAATGTAAGTTTTTTTTCCTAAAACTTCCCTCTTAAAATGAATGTGCGTGTTATACGACTGTGCGTGTTATACGACTGTGCATGTTATATGCCGCTAAATACGGAAAATACTTTTTAACCTTTCATGTGTTTAAAAAAATGCTTTAATAAGTGTTCCCCTCTGCATTCTCCTTTGACCCTGTTCACCCAGCATTATGCAATATATTCCTGTGAGCCTGTACTGTCAATTACACACTCATGATGCCTGAATAAAGATATGTATGCTCTATGGAGGAAGCTGAAGTTGGGCAGCACCCTATAAGAAGCTCTGCAATGCTGATGTCTGTTGTTGGCATGGGGTAATATTCTAAGCTAAAAGGAAACTTGAAAACTTTCTGTGCAGTAAGTTCTGGTATTTCATGAGGGCTGAAATGGTTATTGTATATGTCTAAAGTAAGACAAGAATAACCTCTAGCCTGTTTTAATAAAGAGTAAACCATTGGAGTTTTTTTTTTTTTACCATGAAACATAAATATAAAGTTTGAGAAAATTCTTCTTTGTAACCTTTCAAAGTTAAAACGTTTTTTTTTTTTGTAGGGTTAGATACATTTTATAAGGGGATCCCTTAGTGCAGATTTTTGGTGAATGATTTTTACATGACTGTATGTATCGATGTTGTAAGCATTTGCAAAAGATCACCATAAGAAATATTAGTGTCCATCAGCCACCAGAAAACACCTTTAGGATTTTAACTGCTTAGACTACAGTTTCTCTCTTTCATTTTGTTCCAACCTAACCCAACCATCTACCCACACTCCCACAACCACTGACACTGCTTTTAACCACTTCAATACAGGGCACTTTCCCCCCTCCCTGCCCAAGCCAATGTTCAGCTTTCAGCGCTGTCGCTTTTTAAATGACAATTGCGCGGTCATGCTACACTGTACCCAAACCCAAATAGAGCTTCCTTTTGGCGGTATTTGATCACCATTGGGGTTTTTTTTATTTTGATAAACAAATAAAAAAAGACAGAACATTTTGAAAAAAAATAGTCTGCACTGATGGGGTGGCAGCAGTGAGGTGGCATTGATGATGGGCACTAATATGCAGCGATGGGCACTGATAGGTGGCACTGATGGGCTCTGATAGGTGGCACTGGTATGAAGCACTGATGGGCAACGGTAGACGGCACTGATGGGCACTGATAGGTGACACTGGGCACTAAAAGGCTGAACTGATTGGTACCTATGGGTGTCAATTATGGGCACTGATATGCGGCACTGATGTGCACTGTGGGCACTGATGGACACTCATGGGTGTCACTGATAGGCATCACTGATGAGGAGGCACTGGCAGGCATTTATGATGTGTAATGATTGGCATCATTTATGGGCACTGATTGGCATCATTTATGGGCACTGATTGGCATCCCTGGTGGTTATGGGTGGGCATACCTGGTGGTCATGGATGGGCATACCTGGTGGGCATCCCTGGTGGTCCTGGGTGGCATCCCTGGTGGTTCTGTGTGGGCATCCTCAGGGGGCTGCACTGATAATCAATCAGTACAGACCCTTCTGTTAGGGGAGCAGATGATCGGCTCTCCTCTACTCACATCTGTCAGACGCTGTATAGGAAAAGCCGATATGCGGCTTTTCCTGTTTACACTGTGATCAGCTGTGATTGGACAGCAATCTCTTCCACAACATTACATCTTAATCCCTGGTTTCAAAGCAGATTTGTTTACATTCCTTTTACCAGGCCATCCACTCACATAATCATATTCAATACATGCATCTGGGACACCGCTCTCCCAGCCCCTCCAAGGTACAGGATGTTAGGTGGCCTCAGCCAGCTCTACTCCTCTAAACACATGTCCCCTGATGTGTTCACTCAGCCCACGGGGGCTTAGTCATAGACTCTATGGCCAAGCCCCCGGTGGGTGGGGTGAATGCATCAGGGGGCATGGTGAGAGGAGCAGAGCTGGCTGGGACCCCCTATGTACCTTGGTGGGGCTGGGAGAACAGCCTCCCGGATGCAGCAATGCCGACACCACTGGATGAGTAACTCATCTGATACTTGAATGGATTCCCAGACATATTTTTTGGACAGTTTTTTTGTTGCTTATGAAATCAATGAAAGTATAATGAAAAGCACAGTTAATTTAAATGTTTAGGTATTTAGAACCTCTGTTGCAACACATTAGGCTCAATCCTGATATTAGAGACCAGCACATACCATCATAAAATTGCTGCTTATGCGGACGGTTTACTGTTTTACGTACCAAAGCCGCTTGTCCCTCTACAAGTCCTTTTATCTGCAGTACAAGCTTATGGTGACCTGTCAGATTTTAGGGTCAATCTGCAAAAGTCGGAAGCCTTCAATGTCTCTCTTACTCCTGTTCCCTTTCCGCTGGGCCCCACAAGCCATTCAATACCTGGGCACCAAGAATCCTTCCAATCTCCACTTAATTTTCCAACACAACTTCCAGCCTCTACTGAACATTTTATCTGCAGACTTATGCCCTGTACACACGAGCAGAATTTCCGTCAGAAAAATCTTGGATGGTTTTTCAGACGGAATTCCGCTCAAGCTTGGCTTGCATACACACGGTCACACAAAAGTTCTCTGATTTTTCGACCGTCAAGAACGCTGTGACGTACAACACTACGACGAGCCGAGAAAATGAAGTGCAATGCTCTCGAGCACGCGTCAAATTGTTTCCGAGCATGCGTAGGAATTTTGCGCGTCAGAATTGGTACAGATGATCGGAATTTCCGACCGAAAAATAGAGAATCTGCTCTCAATCTTTTGCTGGCGGGAATTCCGCCAGCAAAAGCATACACACGGTCGGAATTTCTGACCGAAAGCTCACATCGGACTTTTGCTGGCGGAATTTCTGATCTTGTGTACGGGACATTAGACAAATGGAAGACTCTTTTTCAGTTTTTACTGTTTTTTCAAATGGAAGACTCTGTTTCTTGGTTCAGTAGGTGCAATGTTTTAAAGACGAATATGATACCGCGCCTGCTGTATCTTTTACAAGCACTGCCAGTTAAGATTCTGCAGTTTTTTTCATAATCTTCGAACAATCTTTTTTAATTATGTTTGGCAAGGTAAACCTTTGCGGCTCAAGACATCACTTTTACAGCAACCAAAGCTCAGAGGAGGGGTTGGCCTCCCCGACCCAGGCCTATGTTGCACGGCGGTTCACATGAACAGAGTGGTAGACTGGTGTAGACATTCAACCAGTGGCGGCTGGTGCTCAAAAATACTGAAACAAAAACATCAAAGGCAGCCACAGTGCCCATCAATTGCAGCCAACTGTGCCCATCAATTGCAGCCAACTGTGCCCATCATATGCAGCCACTGTGCCCATCATATGCAGCCAAATGTGCCCAGCAATGCAGCCAACTGTGGCCAGCAAATGCAGCCAACTGTGCGCATAATATGCAGCCAACTGTGCCCATCATATGCAGTCACTGTGCCCATCAAATGCAGCCAACTGTGCCCATCATATGCAGCCAAATGTGCCCATCATATGCAGCCAAATGTGCCCATCATATGCAGCTAACTGTGCCCAGCAAACACAGCCAACTGTGCCCAGCAAATGCAGCCACTGTGACATCCCCCACCCGCCTGCCTGCCCGCTGTCTGATCGGCACTTACCCCATCGTGGTGGCGGGTCAGGCAGCGGGTGTTGGCCGTGAGCTGTGGGACAGGTCGCACAGTTCAGGCAATGGCTCCTGTGTCTTCCATGCATCTCTTCTTGCCTTCTGCTAGGCGATTCAGTGTTAGAAAAGTAAATATTTATCTGCTTTTCTAACAAACCTGGGTGGACTGGGAGCGCAATGCTCTGCACTCCAAGTCCACCTTTTTTGAAGCCAGGTGCTTCAAAAAAACACCCCCGCTGCTGTAATTCAGGCACCTGGCGCCTGAAAAGGGGCTGGACGCCTGAATAGGGGGTGGCTACAGCGGCCATAGATAGATTCATGCTATGCATGAATCTATCTATTCTACACAGAGGGGGGGTGGCGTGACAGAGGGGGCGGTGCCCGTGCGCCCTTAAAAGACGGGCCACCCCTGCATTCAACCATTAAATTATGGGTCTCCTTGGAACAAGAATCACTACCGATCTCCTTAGTCGTCCTTTCCCTTTATGACAATCTGACAGCAGTGCTCCTAAACTTGACCCCAATGTCCAGTAAGTAATACTGTAAATCCCTACTGAAACATCTTCTGAATACAACTAGGGCATGCATCCCCAGCATGTGGAAACAACAATCTCCACCTATGGTGTCACAGTGGTTTGCCAGGGGGAACGATATTAAGCTGGTGGAACATCTGACAGCTGCTCTTAGGGACTGATGAACACAACACTTCTCCTTTTTACTTCCCTCCTACATACCTGGGGTGTCGTCCTTTTTCTTTACTACACAGAAACAATCTCTCACTGTGCGTTGATCATTAGGTGCTGTTACTTTGAGAATGAAGCTGACAGCCATATTCTGTGAATTGTCCATGTTCTGCTCCCTACCTCACAGTGGTTCGGTACCTGCTAGTTAGTGTTTTTCTCATTTTTTTTGCTCCCGGTATGTTTATGACAAATAAATCTATCTATTGGGCTTCCACCACACTATAGGTTATAAAACAGGATATATTTGTTGTAGAGGCTATTGCCCACAGTTTACTGGTACCTTATATTGCTGTACAGGAATCTTGTCTGTTATTTCATTGATATCCATTCATTTTTTGATATGGCTGTATTACTGTCTATTAATGGATTTCATTGACTATGGTATGTCCTGCCATGCTATTATGTTCAACTGCATACCTTTAACCACTTCCCGCCCGGCCTATAGCAGAATGATGGCTGGGCAGTGGTTCAGTTATCCTGACTGGGCGTCATATGACGTCCTCTAGGATAACAGCCACCGCGCGCCTGTTGCGATGGAGCACCGCACCACCGGTGCTCCATGTGATCAGCTGTGTCAATCACGGCTGATCACGATGTAAACAGGAAGAGCCATTGATCGGCTTTTCCTCACTCGCATCTGACAGACACGGCTCTCCTGACAGGGGGACTGCGCTGATTATTTATCAGCGCAGCCCTCCCTCGGCTGCCCACACTGGACCACCAGGGAAGCCGCCAGGATCACCAGGGAAGCCCCTAAGATGTGGATGGCCAGGTATGTCCCCTATGGCCATAAACATGTGCTAACATATGCCCAGTATATGCAAATCAGTGCCCACAAATGGGCACTGAGTGGCACTATTATGGAACAAAGAAAATCAGTGATGCTCAGCAATGCCACACATCAGTGTCATCAGTGCCACCCATCATTGTCCATCATTGCCACCTATCAGTGCCCATCCATGCCCATCAGTGCCCACCTATCAGTGGCCATCGGTGCCCATCCATGCCACCTATCAGTGCCACCCATAAGTACCCATCAGTGCCGCCTATGAGTGCCCATCAGTGCTGCCTATGAGTGTCCATCAGTGCCACCTATGAGTGCCCATCAGTGCCGCATACCAGTGCCAACTATCAGTGCCCATCAATGACACCTATCAGTGCCCATCATCAGTGCCCATCAGTGCCACCTCATCAGTGCCACCTCATTGCTGCCCACGGTGCCACCTTATCAGTGCCTGTCAGTGCAGCCATATCAGTGCCCGTCATCGAAGAATAAAACATACTAATTTACAAAAAATTTTAACAGAAACAAAGAAAAAGGTATTTTTTTTCAAAATTTTCAGTCTTTTTTTATTTGTTGCGCAAAAAATAAAATTCGCAGAGGTGATCAAATACCACCAAAAGAAAGCTTTATTTGTGGGAACAAAATGATAAAAAATTATTTCGGGTACAGTGTAGCATGACCGCACAATTGTCATTCAAATTGCGACAGCGCTGAAAGCTGAAAATTGGCTTGGGCAGGGAGGGGGGAAAGTGCCCTGTATTGAAGTGGTTAAAAGCAGTGTCAGTGGTTGTGGGAGTGTGGGTAGATGGTTGGGTTAGGTTGGAACAAATATATATATATAAAAATATATTAACAGTATATATATATATATATATATATATATATATATATATATATATATATATATATATATATATATATTAGTGCCTGGTATTGAAGTGGTTAAATAAAGAATTTAAAAAAAAGTTAACATTTTTTTTAATTTTGGAAGTTTATTTATATATACATTATACAGTGTGCTCATCTGCCAATGGAGTTGTAGGGAATTATATAGATATACAGTATATACACTCATAAATCCAGTTTTGCATACACTATGCAGAAACCTTTCCACATCAAACTCAATTGTTTAACCACTTGCCGACCGGGCCATAGCCAAATGACGGCTACAGCGTAGTCAGCTAGTTCTGGGAGGACGTCCAGGGATGTCCTCCCGAACTCACGCCTCCCGTGCGCCCCCTGGAGTGTGCACCCAGAAGTGTCCATTAGGGCCGGGTTCCCTCAGATCAGGGGTAAAGAGCCGATGACAGCAGCCCTTTGCTACATGATCACTCCATTTCTGCCTCATACGTGCACATCCGTGCCTCATACATGCCCATCTGTGCCTTATACACACCCATCTTTGCCTCATACATGCCCATCTGTGCCTCATACATGCCCATCAGTGCTGTATACATGCCTCACACATGCCTCATACATGCCCATCTGTACTTCATACATGCCCATCCATGCCTCATACATGCCCATCTGTGCCGCATACATGCCTCATACATGCTGTAGAGGGTCATCCTGGGGCAGGGTTAAGAAGGGGTTTATTCGAAGAGGGCAGGTACTTCCCCTTTAGACCTGCTTATTGTCAGCTGGGCTGAAAGTGTCAGAGGAGAGCTGTTTGAGTTGGAGAGAGAGAGACACAGCAGCACGCTGTGTGGAAAAGTTCCATTGCTGGATTGTGTACTTGCTGGGTGAGCTTAACGTCACAAAAGACTGTAGCTCTGATTAGAGCCATGAACTTTTGCCTGTAAGCCTGTTGCTGCGGAACTGTAATGTTTACCTGTGTGCACAACTGTGTGACAAGACAGCCTGTCATGTTTTCTGTTTTTTTTGCCAGTTTGCTGAATAAAGCCATTCCTTTTTTTATTGGACTGTCTCTGAGCCGACTGTTCACCCCTCTGATCCCCTACAATGCCCATCTGTGCCACATACATGCTTCATACATGCCCATCTGTGCCACATACATGCCCAATACATGCCCATCTGTGCTGCACACATGCCCATATGTGCCACATACATGCCCATCAGTGCCTCATACATGCTCATCTGTGCCTCATATGTGCCCATCAGTGCCTCATATGTGTCCATCCATGCCCATCCATGCCTCATACATGCCTCATATATGCCCATCCATGCCTCATACGTGCCTCATCCATGCCCATCCGTGCCTCATCCATGCCCATCTGTGCCTCATATGTGCCCATCCATGCCCATCTGTGCCTCATCCATGCCTCATACATGCCCATCCATGCCACCTCCATGCCACATCAATGCTCATCTGTGTCACATCCATGCCACATCAGTGCTCATTCTGATAGTGCTCCCTGCATGTTGGGCCTCTATATGTGGCCAGGCTGTGAAAAAGTCTCACATATGCGGTATTGCCATACTCAGGAGGAGTAGCAGAATGTGTTTTGGGGTGAAGTTGCAAGAATGCATATGCCATGTGAGAGAAATAACCTGTTAATAAGTACATTTTGTGGAAAAAAAAAACTTTATTTTGCAGAATTGTGGGAAAAAAATAGAAAAACTCACCATGCCTCTTGCTAAATAACTCTGGAATGTCTACTTTCCAAAAAGGGGTAATTTGGGGGGGTATTTGTACTTTACTGGCTTGTTAGTGTCTCAAGAAATGAGATAGGCCGTCAGTACATTGGCAGATTGGCACCATAGTCATTTATAGCTAAAAAAATTAAAAACCCAGTGGTGATTAAATACCACCAAAAGAAAGCTCTTTTTGTGTGAAAAAAAGGGCAAAAATGTATTATGGGTACAATGTTGCATTACCGAGTTATTGTCATTCAAAATGTGAGAGCACTGAAAGCTGAAAATTGACCTGGTTAGGAAGGGGGTTTAAGTGCCCAGTGGGCAAGGGGTTAAAAGAACAAATGTTCATGGCCATGAAATATCTTTTTCTGGATGAAACTTTTCCTAGCACATGTGCATTATAATCAGTCCAATTTTCTCCGATTGATAACTACATTACATGTTAAAATTTCTCTTGCCCAGAAACAAGAAAAAAAATCCATCCTTTGCCTTTGTCTTTTCTATTTACTGTGATTGAAAATGGTCATCAATTTGTATTCATTAACCAATAGAAAATTGAACGAACCTCTCAAAAACAAACGTTTATGAACAAAGTTCTACTGATGTATGGCTAGCTTAAGTCACATCAAAAATTACATTTAGGTAAACATAATGAAGCACTCAGCAAAAGGACACAATTTACCCTTAAATACAAACTTGATCTGGATTTATCTTTCAAGTAAAGATTGCTCAAAAACATGTTCGGAGTAAAAGCCACCTTTTTCAGGAAACAGGAAATGTCTGCTGAAAAAAGAACATCATATTGATTAATTTCTCCTATCATGCACAGTGGTTTAGAGTTTAAATATTAAAGAAACCAGGAGCAGATCATAAAAATCAGCTTACAACAGCACAGTATAATGATTGCAGAAATCTTAATTACATTTTCCATAAAAAAGACCATTCTGCATGAGGCAAGACAACTTTAGTATTAGCAGAAAGTCAAACATACATGAACCATCCTGTAAATTATTGCTACTTGACATTTAGATGTTGTGCATATATATTGTTTCCTTATAAACATTTAATTAGCAGAGGAATAAAGGAATGTTGCATTTTATGTATAAAACTGAACAGTGGTTCTTTATGGGATAACTGAACATGCTTACCTAATGAATTGCTTGGCTTCATTGCTTTTTAAAATGAAAAGCATAAGATTGATTTTCTTTTTGCATAGCCTTATCTGACAAAGTAAGCACACAACTAGCTCTTAATTAATGTTAGCAACATCTATGAACAATATAAAAGGTGATTAGGAATAGATCATTTTCTTTACTACACAGGAGTGAGATTTTTGTTCATGATATAGTCTTATATTATTGGAGCAAGTAGTAATGCATTATAATATTTCCCTGGCACCTGATATCCACCACATTGTTGTGGTAATACATATAAAACATTTTAAAATAGTAAGTGACCGCACTGGGAGTGACCAGCCTTCTTCTACATAATGACAATGCTAAGATGTTGGAATAGAAGGAAACATTACTACATTCTAGTGTATTCATCAGCCTTCACTTTGTAACAATTCAGCAATAAGTGACCTTACAACAATTTTACTGGCAGGATCAAGTGGTAAAATACTGAAAAAGAAGAAACTGATGCATGCCATATAAGTAAATTAACATATTTAGCCTTCAGTGTTGGGCAATTTTAGTTTTTTTGCACTTATACCTACAATTTAACATTTTGGATACCGTGACTTTGCTAGCAAATATAAGGCAGATTGGAAGGAAGTCCAATGTAAAACAGCAGTTTGTAGAAATGATGAACTAAAATGTACATCTTAGTCCAGGTATAGTAAGTCCATCCAAGTTCACTTTTGGGTTGATGATGGGTATTTCACCCAACAGTTTCTTAAATATCTCTGTGGCAAGATATTGCTCCTGGGGTCACTAGGAGATGGGAGGAATTAGTGGGCATTGGTTAATGCACTAACAACTAGTCTTAAAGTAAAAGTACAGTATGACCAAAAATATCATATATTTTGCAGTAAGTTTATAATTGACATTAACACAGCTGTATTTGTTTTGTCCTCTCTGTAACATTTTTTATTTGTTGACTAGGGATGAGCCGAACACCCCCCGGTTCGGTTCGCACCAGAACCCGCGAACGGACCGCAAGTTCGCACGAATGTTAGAACCCCATTGACGTCTATGGGACTCGAACGTTCGAAATCAAAAGTGCTCATTTTAAAGGCTAATTTGCATGGTATTGTCCTAAAAAGGGTGTGGGGACCCGGGTCCTACCCCAGGGGACATGTATCAACGCAAAAAAAACTTTTAAAAACGGCCGTTTTTTCGGGAGCAGTGATTTTAATGATGCTTAAAGTAAAAAAAAAAAGTGAAATATTCCTTTAAATATCGTACCTGGGGGGTGTCTATAGTATGCCTGTAAAGTGACGCGTGTTTCCCATGTTTAGAACAGTCCCTGCACCAAATGTCATTTTTAAAGGAAAAAATCTCATTTAAAACTGCTTGCGGGTTTAATGTCATGTCGGGTCATGGCAATATGGATGAAAATCAGTGAGACAAACGGCATGGGTACCCCCCAGTCCATTACCAGGCCCTTTGGGTCTTGTATGGATATTAAGGGGAACCCCGCACCCAAATTAAAATAAGGAAAGGTCCCTATATACTCTGAACAGCAGTATACAGGCGGTGCAAACAAGACAGGGACTGTAGGTTTGTTGTTAAGTAGAATCTGTTTGTAATTTTGAACATTTTTAATGTGTTTAGCTCCAGCCAAAAAATCTTTTCTAAGCTTTTTGGAAAACATAGGGAAGGGTTATCACCCCTGTGACATTTGTTTTGCGTCTTTCCTCCTCTTCAGAAGATTTCACCTCACTTTTTTGTCCCAATGAAAAATGTTTTTGGAAAATTTGGGTTTTTTTGTGGAACAAGGATTGGAAAGCATCAGTGGAAAGGAGAAATTGTTTTCCCATATTAACTCTTACAGGAGAGAATTTCCCTTCCTTAGGGGTAGATTTCATCTCACTTCCTGTTGTCTCCTTCCGTTTGCAAGTAGGAGTCGTTTGTAAGTTAGATGTTTGAAAGTAGGGTCCTGCCCTATATACTCAGCAGAAATTTGGGCCTTAGGTGTTGCTGTGGCCAAAACACTGTAAGCCCTCACAGGGCCCTGCTGTGAAATATTAGATCAAGAATTGTAATTACATGCCCCTGTTGAACAGGAGCTGAAAAATTAGGCCTTAGGCACTGGTGCTGGTGCCACAACACTGCAACCCCTCACAGACACTCTAGTTGGAACGCAGGAACGAGCCCTGCTGCAAAGTATTGCATCAAAAATTGTAATTACACGCCCCTGTTAGACAGGGGCAGAAAAATTGGGCCTTAGGCACTGGTGCTGGTGCCACAACACTGCAACCCCTCACAGACACTCTAGTTGGAATGCAGGAACGAGCCCTGCTGCAAAGTATTGCATCAAAAATTGTAATTACACGCCCCTGTTAGACAGGGGCAGAAAAATTGGGTCTTAGGCACTGGTGCTGGTGCCACAACACTGCAACCCCTCACAGACACTCTAGTTGAAACGCAGGAACAAGCCCTGCTGCAAAGTATTGCATCAAAAATTGTAATTACACGCCCCTGTTAGACAGGGGCTGAAAAATTGGGTCTTAGGCACTGGTGCTGGTGCCACAACACTGCAACCCCTCACAGACACTCTAGTTGGAACGCAGGAACAAGCCCTGCTGCAAAGTATTGCATCAAAAATTGTAATTACACGCCCCTGTTAGACAGGGGCTGAAAAATTGTGCCTTAGGCACTGGTGGTGGCGCCCAGAACCAAAAATGTTCTTACAAGCTATCAGCGTGATGATTGAGGAGAAAGAGGATAATTACTCAGGGATAGTCACTCAGCATCAGCATAGGCAGTCTTTGAAGGGATCTGAAAAAAATTATTCAGTTACATCAGCATCAGGTGCTTGGTAGCTGGTGGTGATCCAAGACTGATTCATTTTTATGAAGGTCAGCCGATCGACCGAGTCAGTGGACAGACGCACCCTGTGATCGGTTACCACGCCTCCAGCAGCACTGAATGTGCGTTCCGAAAGAACGCTGGATGCAGGACAGGCCAGTAGCTCAATTGCATACTGTGCAAGCTCTGGCCAGTGATCCATCCTCAAGACCCAGTAACCCAGAGGATTTTCGGTGGGAAAGGTGTCCAAGTCTGATCTTGCCCCTAGGTATTCCTGCACCATGTAAAACAGACGCTGGCGATGGTTGCTGGAACCGATCATACCTTGGGGCTGCGGACCAAAAAATTGTCTGAACGCATCGGTCAGACGGCCACCTTCTCCACCGCTCCTTCTTTGACTGACCGAAGCCTCAGCAACACGTTGTCCAGAAACAGGAGTTTGTAACCTCCCAGTCTCTGGGAACGCGTTGCACAGACCTTTCTGCAAGGCCTCCCGAAGATGTTTCATCCTCTGCTCCCTCTGCGATGGCAAGATAAGGTCCGCAACCTTACCCTTGTAACGTGGATCAAGGAGGGTTGCCAGCCAGTATTGGTCCTTCTCCTTGATACCACGAATACGAGGATCCTTACGCAGGCTTTGCAGGATCAGGGAGGCCATGCAGCGTAGGTTTGCTGAGGCATTCGGTCCGGAGTCCTCTGGGTCACTAAGGACAACAACGTCCGCAGCCACCTCCTCCCAGCCACGTACAAGTCCATGTGTTCCTTGGGACTGATCCCTTAAAGACTGCTGATGCTGAGTGCCAGGCTCCACCTCCATACTGACACAATCTTCCTCCTCCTCCTCCTCCTCCTCCTCGTCCTCTTCCTGTGTGATCGGCGGGCACGCAGGAACACTGTCTGGATAAAGGGGGCCTTGAGAGCTAAGGAAGTCCTCCTCTAACTGCCTCTGTTCTGCCTCAAGTGCCCTGTCCATTATTCCACGCAGCGTGTGCTCCAACAGGTGGACAAGGGGGACAGTGTCACTGATGCATGCACTGTCAGTGCTCACCATCCTCGTGGCCTCCTCGAATGGTGACAGGACAGTGCATGCATCCCTGATCATGGCCCACTGGCGTGGGGAAAAAAAACCAAGGTCCCCTGACCCTGTCCTGGTGCCATAGTCGCACAGGTACTCATTGATGGCCCTCTGCTGCGTGTGCAGCCGCTGCAGCATGGCCAACGTCGAGTTCCACCTGGTGGGCATGTCACAGATTAGGCGGTTCTTGGGCAGGTTAAACTCCTTTTGGAGGTCCGTCAGCCGAGCACTGGCATTATATGACTGGCGGAAATGCACACAGACTTTCCTGGCCTGCCTCAGGACATCCTGTAAGCCCGGGTACCTGCCCAAGAACCGCTGCACCACCAAGTTAAGGACGTGAGCCAAACAGGGCACATGGGTCAGTTGTCCCTGTCGGAGGGCAGAGAGGAGGTTGGTGCCATTGTCGCAAACCACCATTCCTGCCTTAAGTTGGCGTGGCGTCAACCACCTCTGAACCTGCCCCTGCAGAGCTGACAGAACCTCTGCCCCAGTGTGGCTCCTGTCCCCCAAGCACACCAGCTCAAGCACCGCATGGCATCTTTTGGCCTGCGTACTTGCGTAGCCCCTTGAACGCCTACGGAGCACCGCTGGTTCCGAGGAAGAGGCCATGGAGGAAGAAGAAGAGGAGGGGGTGGAGGAGAGAGGTGTGTCACAATCAGCATTTTGGAGGCGTGGTGGCGGAACAACCTCCAACACTACTGCACCTTGTCCTGCATCCTTCCCAGCTGCCAGCAGAGTCACCCAATGCGCCGTGAAACTTAAGTAACGTCCCTGTCCATGCCTGCTGGACCATGAGTCAGCGGTAATATGCACCTTACCGCTGACCGCCCTGTCCAGCGAGGCATGGACATTGCCTTCCACATGCCGGTAGAGAGCCGGAATCGCCTTCCGTGAGAAAAAGTGGCGTTTGGGAACCTGCCACTGAGGAACCGCACATTCCACAAACTCACGGAAGGGGGCAGAGTCTACCAACTGAAAAGGCAGCAGTTGAAGTGCTAGCAATTTTGCCAAGCTAGCATTCAACCGCTGGGCATGTGGATGGCTGGGAGCAAACTTCTTTCGGCGGTGCAGCAGCTGGGGCAGGGAAATTTGCCTGGTACAATCTGACGTCGGTGTACCAAAAGCAGATTGCCCACAAGTACTTGGCTGTGACACACCTAATTCTACACCTTCATTCCTCTCACTGCAGGTCTCAGAGAGGACTGAAGGTCTAGTGGGGTTGGAAATCTCAGCTGATGAGGAGCAAGGAGAGATCCTCTTTGTTCTTTGGTGTGGGTCTTTTAGATATGCTTGCCAACGAACTGCATGGCAGGTCAACATATGTCTGGTCAAGCATGTGGTACCCAAGCGGGAGATGTTTTGGCCACGCGAGATACGCTTGAGACATATGTTGCAAATAGCAACGGTGCGATCTGATGCACTCGTCTCAAAAAAGGCCCACACCAAAGAACTTTTTGAATAACGCGCAGAGACTGCAGCGCCCTGCACATGTGGAGCTTTGGGGTGTGATGCAGTCAATGTGCTGCCCTTAGGCTGGCCCCTGGAGGGCATCCTGCCTCGTTGGTGATGTGCCGCCTCCTCCTCCTCCTCCTCCTCCTCTCTCCTATCAGGCACCCACGTTGAGTCAGTGACCTCATCATCCCCTCCCTCCTCATCACTGGAGCAAACCTGGCAGTATGCTGCAGCAGGGGGAGCATGACTGCCAGATTGCTGTCCTTCTTGGGCACCCCCTCTGTCCGTGCTCATGTTACTGCCTTCATCGAGCTCAGTATCATCATCAGAGCCTTCCAAACGCTGGGCATCCTCCTGGAGCATGTACCCAACACTGTGGTCAAACAGTTCGAGGGAATCCTCAGGAGGACATGGTGGAGCTAGGGAAGGAGTCACTGATGACATTGAGCTGAGGGAAGAGGCCGCTGCTTTGCCAGACAAAGCACCCTGGGCATGGGTGAGAGAGGATGAGGAGGATGAGGACGGCTTGGTCATCCACTCGACCAAGTTTTCTGCATGTTGCGGCTCAACACGGCCAGCTGCCGAAAAAAAGGCCAAGCGTGTCCCATGGCCACGGGCTGATGAGGATGCACCGTCTCCACGACCAGCACTAGACACAGAGCCTGCTTGCCCTCTCTTATTGGCTTGTGACTGTCTGCCTCTCCTTCTTGGCCTTCCAGACATACTAATGGCCTGTAGCTGCACTAAGCTGGGATAGAACACCTGTAATTTTCTTCAGGTAGCTTTATATACTGTAACCAGACAAGCCTGCCTGTCAGTAGGAAGATAACAGGAACGGATCTAGCTGAACACTGTGAGCAGGACGCACTGACTGCACTAAATGTAAATAGCAGGAACGGATCTAGCTGAACACTGTGAGCAGGACGCACTGACTGCACTAAATGTAAATAGCAGGAACGGATCTAGCTGAACACTGTGAGCAGGACGCACTGCACTAAATGTAAATAGCAGGAACAGATCTAGCTGAACACTGTGAGCAGGACGCACTGCACTAAATGTAAATAGCAGGAACGGATCTAGCTGAACACTGTGAGCAGGACGCACTGCACTAAATGTAAATAGCAGGAACAGATCTAGCTGAACACTGTGAGCAGGACGCACTGCACTCAATGTAAATAGCAGGAACGGATCTAGCTGAACACTGTGAGCAGGACGAACTGCACTAAATGTAAATAGCAGGAACAGATCTAGCTGAACACTGTGAGCAGGACGCACTGCACTAAATGTAAATAGCAGGAACGGATCTAGCTGAACACTGTGAGCAGGACGCACTGCACTAAATGTAAATAGCAGGAACAGATCTAGCTGAAAACTGTGAGCAGGACGCACTGACTGCACTAAATGTAAATAGCAGGAACAGATCTAGCTGAACACTGTGAGCAGGATGCACTGACTGCACTAAATGTAAATAGCAGGAACGGATCTAGCTGAACACTGTGAGCAGGACGCACTGCACTAAATGTAAATAGCAGGAACGGATCTAGCTGAACACTGTGAGCAGGACGCACTGCACTCAATGTAAATAGCAGGAACGGATCTAGCTGAACACTGTGAGCAGGACGAACTGCACTAAATGTAAATAGCAGGAACAGATCTAGCTGAACACTGTGAGCAGGACGCACTGCACTAAATGTAAATAGCAGGAACGGATCTAGCTGAACACTGTGAGCAGGACGCACTGCACTAAATGTAAATAGCAGGAACAGATCTAGCTGAACACTGTGAGCAGGACGCACTGCACTAAATGTAAATAGCAGGAACAGATCTAGCTGAACACTGTGAGCAGGACGCACTGCACTAAATGTAAATAGCAGGAACAGATCTAGCTGAACACTGTGAGCAGGATGCACTGACTGCACTAAATGTAAATAGCAGGAACGGATCTAGCTGAACACTGTGAGCAGGACGCACTGACTGCACTAAATGTAAATAGCAGGAACGGATCTAGCTGAACACTGTGAGCAGGACGCACTGACTGCACTAAATGTAAATAGCAGGAACGGATCTAGCTGAACACTGTGAGCAGGACGCACTGCACTAAATGTAAATAGCAGGAACAGATCTAGCTGAACACTGTGAGCAGGACGCACTGCACTAAATGTAAATAGCAGGAACAGATCTAGCTGAACACTGTGAGCAGGACGCACTGCACTAAATGTAAATAGCAGGAACAGATCTAGCTGAACACTGTGAGCAGGACGCACTGACTGCACTAAATGTAAATAGCAGGAACAGATCTAGCTGAACACTGTGAGCAGGACGCACTGCACTCAATGTAAATAGCAGGAACGGATCTAGCTGAACACTGTGAGCAGGACGAACTGCACTAAATGTAAATAGCAGGAACAGATCTAGCTGAACACTGTGAGCAGGACGCACTGCACTAAATGTAAATAGCAGGAACAGATCTAGCTGAACACTGTGAGCAGGACGCACTGCACTAAATGTAAATAGCAGGAACAGATCTAGCTGAACACTGTGAGCAGGACGCACTGACTGCACTAAATGTAAATAGCAGGAACAGATCTAGCTGAACACTGTGAGCAGGACGCACTGCACTCAATGTAAATAGCAGGAACGGATCTAGCTGAACACTGTGAGCAGGACGAACTGCACTAAATGTAAATAGCAGGAACAGATCTAGCTGAACACTGTGAGCAGGACGCACTGCACTAAATGTAAATAGCAGGAACGGATCTAGCTGAACACTGTGAGCAGGACGCACTGACTGCACTAAATGTAAATAGCAGGAACGGATCTAGCTGAACACTGTGAGCAGGACGCACTGCACTAAATGTAAATAGCAGGAACGGATCTAGCTGAACACTGTGAGCAGGACGCACTGCATTAAATGTAAATAGCAGGAACAGATCTAACCTAATCTAGCTAACTCAAATCAAATGACACTGTCTGTCTCTCTCTCTATCAGCACACCGGAACACACTACACAGGGCCGCCGTGCAGGCGGCCTTATATAGTGTGGGGCGTGTACTAAATCCCCTGAGCCATAATTGGCCAAAGCCACCCTGGCTTTGGCCAATTACAGCTCTCTCTACTGACGGCGCTTTGATTGGCCAAGCATGCGGGTCATAGTGCATGCTTGGCCAATCATCAGCCAGCAATGCACTGCGATGCCGCAGTGAATTATGGGCCGTGACGCGCCACACGAATTTGGCGCGAACGGCCCATAACGTTCGCAATTCGACGGACGGTCGAACAGCCGATGTTCGAGTCGAACATGCGTTCGATTCGAACACGAAGCTCATCCCTATTGTTGACCTTGTTAGTAGATTAATTTATTTTCCACTTGCACTGTTTTTTCTGAAGTGAAATTGTGCATTAGTATTGTCACCTTGTGGGCAGGATAACCTTAGATGAACATAAAGTTTGAAATAAACCTGAAGTAAAAGACAAACAAATTAAAGACCGATATCAGAAAACATTTTTTAATCAGTTATGGCAACAATTTATTTTTCTTTTATATAAATGTTTTAAGGGTTTAAAAGGTTTAAATGGAAAAAGGTGACCATTGTAAGCCCTCCCTCCACTGTAATATTGTGTGTCCTAACTCCACCAACTGAAATTTTTGATGCAAAGCTTGGCCTGATAAAAGAAGTGAACAAAAAATAAGAAGTCTACTGGCAAGATTAACCTGTAATAAAATGGTGTGTGTGTATATATATATATATATATATTATATATACTATATATACAGTATATGTGTGTATAAAACTATATTACTGGTGTGACTCAGATAAAAAGTCAGTAGATGAGTAAATGTCATTTTTTAAACTTTGCTCATCATTACACCTTAAATGAAATGTCAGTTTTAGTATTCATCGCCATAGGCTAAAATTGGAAAATCCACAATAATATCATCTATCAGAAAAAAATTAAATCATACTAGCAAGTCAGTTGTTTTTTTCTTTAAATTTGTTTTATTTTAGGGCATTTTAAATAATGGGTTTTAAAATTATTGCTATTTTACTAGTGTAACAATATCCATATTGATTATCTATGTACCATCATCAAATGGTTTTACTGGAGGCAGTGATGATGGATAAAAGTGATGGAACTGCCAGGCTACTGCTTATCGCCAACACACAAACCTTATTGTATAGGGATCAATCACTGTCACATCTATTGGATAAATCCAACTAATCCTGTCACGGGGATGACCTGTGTGTGTGTATAGCTACACGCATGTATAATTATAGATACCTGTGTGTCAGTGTATATACAGTGCGTATGTGTTTATATGTACAGTATATATATATATATACAGTGTGTGTGTATATATATATATATATATATATATATATATATATATATATATATATACAGTATCTCACAAAAGTAAATACACCCCTCACATTTTTGTAAATATTTTATTATATCTTTTCATGTCACAACCCTGAAGTGAAAATGTCCAAATTGAGGCCATTTTCCCTCCCTGGTGTCATATGAACTCTCTGAGGATCTGAAAAGAAAGAATTGTTGCTCTACATAAAAATGGGCTAGGCTATAAGAAGATTGCCAAGACCCTGAAACTGAGCTGCAGCACAGTGGCCAAGACATTACATTGTAGCAAAGTGTAATTTCTTCAGTGTTGTCACATGAAAATATATAATAAAGTATTTACAAAAATATGAGGGGTGTACTCACTTTTGTGAGATACTGTATCTATACAGTATATTCATGTGAAAAAGTCAATATACCCCATGGAAATTGCTGACTTTTTCAACACAATATATTTGAACAGGAAAACATTATTTAAACAGTGCCTATAAATTAGAGACCCGTTTTACAGATGTAGCACTAACTCACGGTGGAGCTGCTGGTTTAAGCGGGTCTGTTACCTTCACCTTGCTTCCCTCTGTTTCATCGGCACCGGGTCTAGGGTTCCGTTGAGTTTACTTCTGGACGACACACGCACCAACACTGGAGTACGTTTTCAATGCTTTATTGAACAGACAACTTTAGGAAGTAGCAGGAAAGAGATGGAAAAGGAAACTTTCAGGAGAAACTCAAATATTTTCTTATAGAATCTTAGCGGCAAATGTTCTGGTAGAATTCAGATAATTAGGTGGAATGCGCTCCCCTTGTGGGACACACTCCTTGCTCGTCTGGATAGGCCTCTCTCACCGGTCTAGCAGCCAGCACGCAGCACGAATCGAAAGTCTCTGCCACAGACTTGCTTGGGAGGGTAAATCCGTACGATCCTCTGCCACAGGATGTATCAGATTTTTCTGCAGTGAAAGTCAGTCACAGTGCCTGAACCTTTAAGCCGAACCGGCAACACTATGCTGTATAGTTACTTCTTTTGGATACGTCCTCCAGCCGAGTCACCAGGCCCCTCTATAGACTAGCACGCTGCGCGATCTCTCCAAGACGGGTCCTCCCCTGGGATCTCCTCGGCTGTCCAGCTTCGTCACACAGGACCGACAGCTCAGGACCTTTCCTCGGCCGTGGTGGTAGGCCCCAGACAAGCCTCTGGACCCACCCCTGCGCCGCAGCATCGTGGGCCTCCTGATCGGAGGGCCACGAGGTAGCTCCTTAACGCATACCTGTCGGCCAGGAGGGCCAGCAGGTGGCTGTAAAACCGACCCTAAAACATGGCGTCTGTTCCATAAATACCCTCTTCCCAGAATGCTCGGAGGACCACCTCCACCGAGCTTGTCTCCGAGACAGAGGAGCATATATACACTTCGACACCTTGCCTTTCCAACACTGACCAGTAGCAACAGCGACACCCACCGGTCAGCACGGAAGCACACACAACGTCAGCCAAGCTGGAACAGAGGCGAACTTTTAACCTTCCTAACACACAATTTACTAAATTTACCTAATCTGCGGTAGATTGTAAATCTACCAGCGCTACACAGATTATGTGCCAATAATTAGAACCGCTTTTGGTAAATATGCATGTGGTACCTGTTTTATTTAAACTTCAGACATCTTAGGTTTAGTGTTCTCTTTGCTATTGGCATGGGTGGTGTCATCATGCCAAGATCATTAACGATTTCCAAGGCGTTCAGAGAGGAGGTTGTGGATGTCTATAAGCCTGGCAAGGGATTTGAAAAGATCAACAAATGATATAAAACCAATCATTCCAACGTGAGGAAAATAATCTACAAGTATCAGAGTTTTTAAACAACTGCTAATTTGTCCAGGACTGGCCGGAGTTTGCACTAACTTAACCTACATGGGATGTGTGTGAAAAAAACATTGCTGTTCAGAAAGGACACTTAAAGTGGTGTTCTGGCCCAAATTATACTTTTTAAATAAAAATACCCCTATAATACACAAACTTAATGTATTCTAGGAAAGTTAGTCTGTAAACTAAGGTCTGCTTTGTTAGTTTATAGCAGTAGTTTGTTATTTTATAAACTTACAGCAGGCCGTGGCCATCTTAAGTGTTGGCATCTGAAGCCAGACTGTATTTCTTCCTGGATCTCACCCTTGCAGATCTCGCACATGCTCAGTGCAGCACAAGCAGTGTAATAGGTTTCAGGTCAGGTTTCTATAGCAACGGCAGTTTCAGAGGAAGTTGCCGCCCCTTCCCAGAAGGCATTGCAAACAGGAAATGATGCGATGGGCCGCGGCCAGGCAGGAGGAAGTGAAAAATGAATACAGCAGATATACAGTAGGTGCTGAGAAAAAAATAAAAAATATCCAATTTGTTTACAGTGCACAGTTTAGTGAGGGATGCTGAAGAGTTGTAAAAGTGGGTGGAACTCCACTTTAAACAAGATTACCGTTGTCATTGAACATAGAAGCAAATACAAGGCCTATGAAACAATGTTCTGAGGACTGATCAATAAAAGATAGTGTTATTTGGTCCCAGAAACAGCAGAATTTTATGCTGCAAACCAAAGATGGTGGGAAAAATGTTATGGTTTGGGGTTGCTTTGCTGCTTTAGAGTTTGCATGTACATTCTGCATCATATCAAAGTATGATTCACGAGAATGTGTGACCATCTGTCCAAAAGTTGAAGTTGAACCAAAAAGGAGTGTTTCAACACAATAATGATCTGTAGCAATATAGCAAATCTACCAAGGAATTTCTCAAAAAGAAGAAATCAAGGGTTATGCACTGCCCCAGTAAAGCCCTGATTTGATTCCCATTTAATTTTTGCAGGGGAATTTTACATTTATGCAAGGAAACACACAAACATCTTACAATGGAAGGAGTTTGATGGAGACATAGTCAAACATTTCACTGAGACTTTGTCAAAGTCTGGTGGGCAGTTATATCAGTGCCTAAAAGAACTTATTTTTTCTACAGAAAGCAATACCAGCTTTTGATGCCAAAGGTTTACTTAATCTTTTTTCAAAATACAGCATTACATCTCTTGATATTTTTGTTGCGTTTTTCAAGTATATCACCCTTATTTGTAGGCACTGTTTGAAAAAAAGTGCCTGTTCAAAAATGTCGAAATTGTCAACAATTTCCATAGTGTGTAATTAAAGGCTAAGTTCAACTTATGGGAAAAAAATAATAAATGCACTTATTTTTGCAGGGAAAAAAATTTGCATTTATTTTTTTTCCCTCAGGAGCCTGCAAAGCATTACACCTGTGATCAGTGGATCAGGCGTGCAATGTTAGAATCCTGCAGACAAGCCCTGAAGCTTTCAGCCTGTACCTCCAATACAGGCTGACTGTTGCTGAATAAACTCCAATACGGGCTGGCTGGCTGAATAAACTACAACAGCACTCATCAGCACCTTCACAGTCCATTGGGCACTGCAAGGAATTAGCAATGGCTGGCGGTACGTGTAGCTCTCTCATTCACAGATCGCTGTGAATGAAGGACATGGACATATGGGTGGAGCCCTGCACAGCCAGGCTATTTTCAAAATTTGACAGCAGATGCAGGGAGAAGAACCACTGCTCGCTATCACAGGGAGAGGGTGATTGGGGGTGGGGGGCAGGTCTGAAGCATGGTACACGTTACACCTGAATTATGGGTGTAACATGCTCTGAAAACTCATCTTATCCTTTAATTCTTTAATTCCATTTGTGTTTTTTGTGTGTAATATCCACACAAAGGTGGAAGCTTGAATATTTTAAATATTACTATTGATAATACATCAAAATGTAATATGAACATGAATCCATAATATACAAATGCCAACAATTATGAAACTGTATCCAAACCCAAGAACAAAATGTCCTACATGGCACATTAAATATTAAAAGAGCTATGATGTGTTGAGTCAACAAAAGTACTGGAACTTCATAATTTATCCACATGTGGCTATGGGGTGGCAGAGAGCAAGGAGCTTCATTGGGGTATAGGACAAACCCAGAGACAGGTTTACCATAATGTGCAAGTATGCTTTGCAAACTTACAAATGATTACAAGTGCCCCTCCCTCCAAATGTATTTGGTTTTAATATGTGCTTTTTATGCAAGTCTGCCTTAAATGATATCTAAGCCCAAGAACCAAAAATGTCATATATTGCAGTTTACCAGTCTTTCAATGTGCTGGCTGCATTATTTTTCATTTTTGGGATGAAGAAAGTACAAAATATACCTGTTGATCTTGCCAGAAATTCAGTGTCCTTGCCAGTTCCTGTGAGATGAACTGAAAGAAAAAAAATGTTTTCTACCTTTAAAGTTATCTTCTGTAAACTACCTATTGGCCTACCACCCCACATAAGGAAGATAAAGTGATGAGAATCTATATCAGGAGAACAGATTTGGTGGCAGCTGTGGCTCACTCCACAGATACAGTCGAGTGAATGATACAGCCATCCAAGGACAGAAAATGTGTTATTTTCAGGCTAAAATAAAGGCATGAAGAAATAAAGAAAAAACAAAAGAAAAGAAATGGAGCATGAGGAGGGGTTCTATAGAAAAATAAAGGAAAAAATATTCAGCTTTGCACAGAACAAGTGAGTTCAGGTATTTTGAGTATTTAATGAAATAAAGATCCTCTTAAATTTGTATCTCTCATAGACTCATTTTGTTCTTTGTTAAAGTGAATGAAATTTAATTCAATCCTAACTTTATGGATGGCTTACCGTCAACAGTGCAAATCTCTTTTGTGTTTTAACATCTTCAGCTTCACCTGCATAGCAATATTGTATTGTTTTTGTAGATGTGTGCCTCTATTACTCAGCCTGTACATATAGTATATTGTTGGACTAGATCATCCAGCAATTTATCCTTTACGCACTAGACAGTGTTTTTCTGAGAATGACACATTGCCTCATATTTTTCCCATTTACCCCTTTACTAACAAAATGATGAATGATCTGACCACTCTTTCATTTTGGGAGTGGGCCAAATATAGCAGTAATAATGTCATGTTGTGAAATGAGATTCATAATTTTCCTATAAAGTGGAGCCAGATAAGTTGTGAAAAAGAAATTCCCTAGCAATCATTACATGCAAATTAACCTTCCCGACTATGATCTTCAATTTATCTATCTATATCAATTTATCTAGCTATCCATATTTTTTTTCTTTCTTAAGCAGATGTAAACTCATTCTTTGAATGGAAACCTTGTGTTATTTATCCTCATAAATGTGAAGCTTCTACATATGTTTTCATGTTGTCGATTATACAATCTTTCTGTAAACAATGTTTCTATAAGGTTATCAGAGTTAGTTAATCGATTCATGTTTTGTGAGTTGCCTGCTCATGATGATACAACACATACCTGTCCATGAGAGAACCATTCAATGGTCCTAAAGTTTGTCCTTGTTATTTGTCATCACACGCAACTGTATTTTCACATAAAACTGTAGCATTTTCTTATTCGTTTAAACCAATCTGTAGAAATAAATGCAAAAAATATGATATTTATCATTTCATAACAATATTGACATCCAGGAATAGAAGCATAAATAAAGCTATCTTCTAAATGTACATTTGAGGAATGCAACTGCATGGTTGTAGAGGCTGTTAAAGTGGAGCTCCACCCAAAAATGGAAGTTCCGCTTGTTTGCCACATCCCCTTTTTACTGGGGGAAGCGGGTTCCTGGTTTTGACAGGCACCCACTCCCAGTTTCGGCTGATCTTGGTGCGGCGAAGACACCTGGGTGTTCGGCCCCCCTCCTCCTTCCCCCGCCACCAGGCCATTTACAAAGAACAACGCGCTTCGTGCATGCGCAATAGGGGATCGGCTGTGAAGCTGCAAGGCTTCACTACCGGTTTCCCTTACAAGAAAAATCGGCTGGGGTGAAGACACCAGTGGATTTGTGGACAGGTAAGTGTCCTAGTTATAAAAGTCAGCAGCTACAGTGTTTGTAGCTGCTGACTTTTAATTTTTTCTGAAGGAGCCTGAAGCTCCACTTTAAATTGGTTAAATGCATTATGAACCTTCCTCTCTGCACCTAGTGTTTTTCCCCTGTGTAAGAAGTGCATGGATTATGTAGTTTCCTGGTGTCATTTATTGCTCTGTGTGCACAGTCTATAGTAGAATACATCTACACATTCCTGTATCTGAAATTCACATTGGTGGCATGGCACTGCAAAAGTTAATGAGAGCTGACATATCCTGTGAAGAGTAAGGAAAGGGATGGTCGGCACTCAGATTGACATCCAAAAAATAGTATTTATTTATTAAGTAAACATGTACAATGCTGTAAAAACAATCTATGCATTTCGGATATTAGGTAGATGTCCAAAATGCGTAGGTTGTTTTTACAGCATTGTACATGTTTACCTAATAAAGGAATACTATTTTTTGGATGTCTTCCTGAGTGCCGACCATCTCTTTCCTTACTCTGGTAGATTGGAGATGTCACCAGTCTCGAGGTCTGAGCACCAGGCGGATCTGTTGTGGGAAGGTTGTAGCGCCTAAACACCTGATATCTTGTGAAGAACCTACATATCCCACAATCCCTGGCTCTCTCAGTGTAGTGCTCTTCAGATCAGAACTAAGCAATAATAAAATTGCATTGCTTTGCACAGAAAAAGTAAAAAAATGTGTGGGGTGGTTAGCAGAGAACATCACAGAAACTTCCAGAATATTAAGACATCTGCCAGCTGGGCAGCTGGACAAATACATTTTGATTTATGAACTCTACAACATTTGGTGTGGTGCTCATTTTGTGTTTCTGAACATTTGGATCTGGCTGCTGTGAGGCAGCAATAAATTGTTTTCCAGCAGCCAGGTGCAAGTTCAGAACAATTGTCCAGTAAAAAACCTGATGGTAGAAACTGAAAGTATACTGTGACCATTTCAAGAGCACAGTTTCACCAGTAGGTACATTGAAGCAAGGCCCACACTTACAGCTATCATTCGTCACCTTTTCATTGGTAGGCAAGCCCCTCCTCCCCCAAGTCTCACAACCATTTTACCACATTTTATTTCCCTTTTCAACCCTCCCTCTTACTAAAAAAAAATTAACCTGATGAGAAGACCACTCATCTGTTCATCTGTTGGCCAGTAAGTCCTTCTTGTGAAATAATACATTGTATGTTATATAAAGTGGGGAAAAAAAAAACCAATGCATTTCAGGGGTCAAAAATACCCCTTCTTAAGAGTTGAAAAAAACAACAACATAAAAGCTAAATATATAGGTAACATGTACAATTATAGCTACATATACTCATATTTTAAAAGGTAACATCACTTTCCTGGGCAAAGAAATAGCAAATAAAGAAAAAATAATATACTGCAGTTTATACAATTGTGACACAAGTCATATTGTAATTGAATGTTATTAAAACACCGCCTTTCCTTTTCAATCTGTAGCTCTTTAATATTCTGAAAATGCAATGCAATACGGCTACCCCAAGGTGTTCTGTACACAGAATGTGTACACAACTCCCCCCAGAAACATCATTTCCTGCTTGTGTGATTTGCTTACTGATTTTCCCAGAAGTCTGCACTGAGATACAAGTCAGATTCCAAGCATCCCCTGCAACAAAAATGTCATTTTTGGTAAGATATTCCCAATAGGAAATCACAACTAAAGGGATGCAGGCCCAGCAGCTTTCCTCATTAGTGCCCCGCAGTTGCTGCAGCTATTGGTTAATTATGAAACCACTCCCATTAGACTCACTTTCCCACATGGAAACAGACAAACACACAGGGATTTCTTCAGAATAATAAAAGGTAGGAATCTGCAACAAAGTTTGTTAAAATACTTGCAATGTACACTCAGGGGGAATGTTTTTTTCTTAACAAAATTATGCTGGCATTATGCTTTAAAATCTAATTTTTTGGTTTAAAAATAGCAATCATGTTATACATACCTGCTCTGTGCAGTGGTTTTGCACAGAGCAGCCCAAATCCTCCTCTTCTCGGGTCCCACGCAAGTGCTCCTGGCCCCTCCCTCCTGCTGAATGCCCCCACAGCAAGCAGCTTAGAATGGGGGCACCCGAGCCGAGCCACTGTTCTGTGTGTACATTCAGACATGGAGCCGTGGCTTAGCCCCACTTCCTCTCTCCTCATTGGCACACTGACTTTGATTGACAGCAACGGGAGCCAATGGCGCACTGCTGCTGTCTCAGCGAATGAGGAGGGAGAGTCCCGGACAGCCGAGACTCTTGTGCAATATCGCTAGATCGAGATGGGGCTTAGGTAAGTATTAGGGGGCTGCTGCACATAGAAGGTTTTTTATCTCAATGCATAGAATGCATTAAGATAAAAAAAACCTTCTGATCTTAGAACCACTTTAATGTTATAAATACTGTAAAATTGGCATAACAAGACATTTATAATAGTGCATTGCATAAAGTCTTAAAATGGGGTCAAATCAAGACTATAGCATGCAATAAAAAAAAGAAAAAGAAATATAATACCAATATAACCTTAATTGAGCAATAATCAATATAAAAGATTATAAACAGATCAATCCTAACAAACTTTGAGTGGTTGATTTACTAAAAGAAAAAAGACTTGCACTTTGCAAATGCAGTTGCTCCAGAGCTTAGTGAATGAGCATAAATTCTGCTGACTTCCATCATCCAATCATGTGCAAGCAAAAATGCTTTTATTTACCTTGCAGGTGATTGGGTACTCTTTGCAATTTGAAGCCTTACCTCATTTACTAAGCTCTGGGGCTCTATTTGCCTTTAGTAAATCAACCCCAAAGTGTCACTAAAGTATTTTTTTTAATTAAAATGCAACATAAGAACACAAGGCGCCACTCTAAGTGCAGAATGCCATAAAATTTATTTAGACAAATTGTAAAAAGGTGGTACTCACAATGGTACATGTAAAAGAAAGCAAATAGGCAGTGTTGCTGCTGTGTCCTTGGCGGTGTGGTCCGGTTCAGATTGTGCTGGTGTCCGGTGGACAGGCTCGGCGGTGGATGCCGTCGTTTCCTGCCGCTGGAACGCACGCTGTAATCCAGGAACCACAGCCGTGAGATCACTTCCGGATGCAGGGGACGTAAGGCGACGCGTTTGCGGAGCTACGCTCCTTCCTCAGGCCTAACGGATGATCTGATTGGGCTGTAGTTAAAGGCTGGTGAATAGCGCTGATTGGTGGAAACAGGGCGCTGTATTTTAACTCTATCTGCGATCACTCAGGCTGACTAGTATTTGGCCAATGTATCAGTGACTTTGGGAAAACTTTATTAAAAAACTCTAATAATAAAAAATAAAAATAAAAATAAAAATGGAAATAAAAATAGAAAATAATTGTTTAAAAGGATCTGTAGATGTTATGTTGTTTAAAATATGTGTAACCATATTATGGATTTAAATTGCTAGACCAACATTAACAATAGAGGATGGCACACAAGAAGCTCTAAAAAACTCTAAAAAACTACAAATAATACAACAAAAACACAAAAAAAAAAAAAAAAACACAACAAAAAATTGGAGCTTATTCATCTTCTATGTGTATAATACCAAATAAATTGAAAAAGTGAATAAAAACATTCAGAAGCGGGGAAAAAAAGAATATGAAAAATTAAAGAAAAAATTAAATAAAAAATTAGAAATAATAATGGATGGGTGAAAGGAAGTTGTGAAAAATTAAAAATGATGATAATAATAATGAATGGGTAAAAAGGAGTTGTGAGAAATTATATAAATACATAATGGATAATGAAGGGATGAATGAATAAAACAATAATAATAAAAAATATATCTTTTTGTGTAAAAGGATAATGTGTGATATGCTAATGGAATAAGAATCTGAACTTGCTGTATGAACAATAAATAGTAAAACGATTTTACTTGGAAAAAGAAGGAGGAATAATGACTAAATAAGGGGAGGAAAAAGGAAAAAAGGGGGGAACCCATTAGATGAGGCTGCTCACCTCTATTTCCTCGTTTAATCCACCCGGGGCAAGAGAGTCCAAGGTATATATCCAGTACGTTTCCCTCTGGCGGAGACGCTTAAAACGCTCTGCCAGTGGCAACGCACTGGATATGGACTCAATAATCCAGACCCTGAGGCCTGAAGACGAATGTTGATGGTTTTTTAGAAAATGTAAGGGAACACTGTGGGTGTCGTCTCCCGCCTCTACGAGACGACGGTGCTCCCCAAATCTTTTCCTCAATGTACGTATAGTTCTGCCTACATAATAGAGCCCACAAGGACAAGTTAAGCAGTAAATGACAAATTCAGTGGAACAGTTGAATAAACTGCTGATCTGATATGTTTTGTCCTTGTGGGTGAACTCCTTTTGACCATGTGTAACATGTTTGCATGTTAAACACAATTTTTTACGACATTGATACATCCCTATGAGAGGGATAAGACATTGGAATGCTATCTTGGGGCCTGACTTAGATTTGAGCTTACTAGGTGCTATCAAATTTTTAATGTTCCTGGTTTTCCAATATGTGAATTTTGGTCTTGGTGTGATGGTTGATTTTAGTTGTGGATCTTGAAGTAGAATAGGCCAATGCCTGTTAAAGATACGTTCCATGGTTTTATATCGAGTGTGGAACTGAGTCACAAATCTGACAGGTTGTGTCGTAGGTTGGTCTAGATCTGTGGTACATATAGGACGCTCTGACATGTAAAAATCAAAAGCCTCATCAATCACATTTGGTGGAAAGGCCTTATCAATGAATTTTTGTTTTAAGAGGGACCCCTCTGTGATGTAGTCTGATTGCCTAGTACAGTTCCTGCGTAAGCGACAAAATTGGCTCTTAGGGATGTTTGAAATCCACCTGGGATGGTGGCAGCTTTGGTGGTGTAGGAATGAGTTGCCTGCCGTTGGTTTAGTATAATTTTTAGCCAGAATTTTGCCATCTTCATGGAATAATGATAAATCTAAAAATGCTAATTGGAGGGGATGGTGCTCTGAGGTGAATGTGAGACCATATTGGTTATTGTTGCAGTGTGATAAGAATTCTAGAAATAAGAGCTCTGGGCCATCCCAGATAACAATAATGTCGTCTATATTCCTCCCGTAAAACACTATGTTGGAGGCATAGGGGTTGTTGAGCTCGATGTGTCTGGCCTCCCAGAACCCCATGGTTAAGTTAGCATAGCTGGGGGCAAAATTCGCCCCCATTGCTGTGCCTTTTTGTTGGAGATAAAATTCTCCATCAAACTCAAAATAATTATGGGTCAGGCAGAATTCTGTGGCCTCCAAGATGAATTCTGCCTGACCCGGGTTAAGCAGAGGATCAGACGAGAGGAAGTGGGCAATAGCTCTTAGACCTGTTTCATGTGGGATCAAAGTGTAAAGCGAGTTCACGTCCAGGGAGGCCCACATATAAGTGGGCTCCCATTTGTAATGTTCCAATAGTTCTAAGAGATGGGTGCCATCGCGGATGTATGAGGGAAGGCCAGTTGCAAGGGGTTGTAGAAATAGATCTATATATTGGGAAAAAGGGCTGGTGATGCTGTCTATAGCTGCGACTATAGGTCGGCCTGGGGGATTTTGAATGCTCTTATGTATTTTGGGAATGTGGTTGAAGTAAGGGGTAGAGAAATAAGATCTATTAAAAAATGCATGTTCTTGTTTAGAGATAATGTTATTATTTTTGGCTCTATCTGTCAGTGTTTTGGCTTCTGTAATGAAGTTGGGTAAAGGGTCACAACGTAGTTTGAGATATGTGTTTGAATCTGACAGTAGGCGTGTGGCCTCTGCCAGATAGTCCTGACGATTTTGGATGACAATGCCCCCACCTTTATCTGCAGTTTTAACAACTATATCTGGATTGTTTGTGAGATGTTTTAGAGCCATTTTCTCCTGGGGGGTAAGATTGAAATGGTTGGAATGGCTTTCGTGTGTTTGTTGGCAAAGTTTTTGTAGATCAGTGAAAACTACCTGATAAAAGGTGTTAAGATATGGTCCCTTGGAACGTGTAGGATTAAACACAGATTTGGGCCTAAATTTACTGTGTTGTACCGGAGGTGAAGTGGAAAGATGTTGTGTTAAAAGGAACAAATCCTCATCCTCTTCTTCGCTCTCTGTATTGTATAGTTCTTTTAGAATGCTCAATTCAGGTGGTTCACTGGTCTCTGAGTGGGAAATGAGTTCTGCAGAACTAGATTGTATATTACTGTCTGTGACCTTCAGAGTTTTAATATTATAATGCCGTTTAAGGGTGAGGTTTCGAATAAACAAATGTAAATCTTTGAATAGACGAAATGAATTGGGAAGTGATGATGGGGCAAAATTTAGACCACGTTGTAGAATGGAAGATTCAGCTATAGACAAATTGTGTGAAGATAAATTAAAAATCTTTACTGTTTTTGGGACTTGGTCTTGTGGCTTGTGACGCTGCTTTCCCCCTCGCTTTCCTCTTCTTCTAATTTTCTTTTTCCCATGATTGGACGGTGGATCGGCGATTGGCATTCTGCACTTAGAGTGGCGCTTTGTGTTCTTATGTTGCAGCACCAGAGGATTACTTCTTTTCTCCAAGCAGGGCAGCCTTCTAAAGTGATCAGTGAATCATTATGGACATTTCTCTAGTCTATATGGACACTTAACTTTTTTCCTGAGAGATTCATGTTCATCCATCCACACAAACTATTGATATTGTTTTTATATTCTACTTATGATTTATTTTTATTCCCTGTATCAATTAATTACTGTGTTGGGCTTAGCGCTCACTCCATCTGTTACGTTTTTTTAATTAAAATGACAAACATTTTATACTCGCCAGCTTTGTGCAGGTGTATTGCACAGAGGGGCCCTGATACTTCTCTTGTTTGGTCCCCCAGGGGAGATCCTGGCTCCTCCTTTTATTCGTGTGTCCCCATAGCAAGCCACTTGCTATGGAGGCACACGGGGGTTGATTTACTAAAGGCAAATAGACTGTGCATTTTTCAAAGCGCAGTTGCACTCTGCAAGAGCAATTTCTCCAGAGCTTAGTAGGAGCTCTGCTGACTTCTGTCATCCAATCATTTGCAAGCAAAAATGCTGTTTTTTTTTATTTTTCTTGCACATGATTAGGTATCCTTTGCAAAGTGAAGCTTTACCTCATTTACTAATCTCTGGAGCAACTGCCATTGCAGAGTGCTACTGCACTTTGCAAAGTGCACAGGCTATTTGCCTTTAGTAAATCAACCCCACAGTGTCTGCACGCTCCCAAGCTGTGTGTCTATGAAGCCGCGCTCCATAGACTTACACAGCGGCAGTGGTGGTGCGTCCATTAGGGTTGCCTGGGCGCTGCCCCCTCTGTCACACCACCCCCTCTGTGTAGAATGGATAGATTCTTGCATTGCATGAATCTATCCATGGCCGCTGCTGCCACCCCCTATTCAGGCGTTCGGCCCATTTTCAGATGTCGAGTGCCTGACTTCCAGTGGCGGGGGTGTTTTTTTTAAGCATATGATTAGAGCCACAGGCTCTAATAGGCTTCAAAAAAGGTGGACTTGGAGAGCAGAGCATTGCGCTCGCAGTCCACCCAGGTGTGTTAGAAAAGCAAATGAATATTCGCTTTTCCTACACTGAACTGCCTCTCAGCCAATCAGGAGGCATGGGTCTAATACCCATCACCTGATTGGCTGAAGACACGGAAGAAGAGAGTGAGACAAATGGAGGACACAGGAGCTGCTGCCTGACCCACTGCTCATTCCACCACCCCACAGCTCGCTGCCTGACCCACTGGCTGATCCCCCACCAAGATGAGGTAAATGCCAGGCAGTCAGGAAGCAAACAGACGAGCAGGCGGGGGCTTAGTGGCTGCATTTGACGGGCACAGTGGCGGCATTTGATGGGGCACAATTGGCTGCATATGATGGGCATAAGTGGCTGCAAATGATGGGCACAAGTGGCTGCATTTGATGAGGCACAAGTGGCTGCATATGATGGGCACAAATGGCTGCATTTGACAGGCACAGTGGCTGCATTTGATGGGGCACAGTGGCTGCATTTGATGGAGCACAAGTGGCTGCAAATGATGGGCACAAGTGGCTGCATTTGACGGGCACAGTGGTGGCTGCATTGACGTGCACAGTGGTGGCATTTGATGTGCACAGTGGCTGCATTTAACAGGCACAGTGGCTGCATTTGATAGGGCACAAGTGGCTGCATTTGATAGGGCAAAGTGCCTGCATTTGACAGGCACAGTGGCTGCATTTGATGAGCACAGTGGTGGCATTTGATGGGCATAGTGGCTGCATTTAACATGCACAGTGGCTGCATTTGATGAGGCACAAGTGGCTGCATTTGACGGGCACAGTGGCTGCATTTGACGGGCACAGTGGCTGCATTTGATGGGCACAGTGGTGGCATTTGACAGGCACAGTGGCGGTATTTGAAAGGCACAGTGACGGTATTTGACGGGCACTGTGACTGCATTTGATGGGCACAGTGGCTGCATTTGTTGGGGCACAGTGGCTGCATTTAATGGGCACAGTGGCTGCATTTGAGGGGCACAGTGGCTGCATTTGACAGGCACAGTGACTGCATTTGATGGGGACAGTGGCTGCATTTGATGGGCACAGTGGCTGCATTTTATGGGGCACAGTGGCTGCATTTGATGGGGACGGTGGCTGCATTTGATGGGCACAGTGGCTGCATTTGATGGAGCACAAGTGGCTGCAAAGTATGGGCACAAGTGGCTGCATTTGACAGGCACAGTGGCTGCATTTGACGGGCACAGTGGCTGCATTGACGTGCACAGTGGTGGCGCTTGATGTGCACAGTGGCTGCATTTAACAGACACAGTGGCTGCATTTGATGGGGCACAAGTGGCTGCATTTGATGGGCAAAGTGCCTGCATTTGAGAGGCACAGTGGCTGCATTTGATGAGCACAGTGGTGGCATTTGATGGGCGTAGTGGCTGCATTTAACGTGCACAGTGGCTGCATTTGATGGAGCACAGTGGCTGCATTTGACGGGCATAGTGGCTGCATTTGACGGGCACAGTGGCTGCATTTGACTGGCACAGTGGCGGCATTTGACAGGCACAGTGGTGGTATTTGATGGGCACTGTGACTGCATTTGATGGGCACAGTGGCTGCATTTGTTGGGGCACAGTGGCTGCATTTAATGGGCACAGTGGCTGCATTTGAGGGGCACAGTGGCTGCATTTGACAGGCACAGTGGCTGCATTTGATGGGGACATTGGCTGCATTTGATGGGCACAGTGGCTGCATTTTATGGGGCACAGTGGCTGCATTTGATGGGGCACAAGTGCCTGCATTTGATAGGCACAGTGGCTGCATTTGATGGGCACAGTGGCTGCATTTGATAGGCACAGTGGCTGCATTTGACGGGCACAGTGGCTGCATTGACGTGCACAGTGGTGGCGTTTGATGTGCACAGTGGCTGCATTTAACAGACACAGTGGCTGCATTTGAGGGGCACAGTGGCTGCATGTGACAGGCACAGTGGCTGCATTTGACGGGGACAGTGGTGGCATTTGATGGGCACAGTGGCGGTATTTGATGGGCAAAGTGCCTGCATTTGAGAGGCACAGTGGCTGCATTTGATGAGCACAGTGGTGGCATTTGATGGGCGTAGTGGCTGCATTTAACGTGCACAGTGGCTGCATTTGATGGGGCACAGTGGCTGCATTTGATAAGGCACAAGTGGCTGCATTTGACGGGCACAGTGGCTGCATTTAACGGGCATAGTGGCTGCATTTGACGGGCACAGTGGCGGCATTTGACAGACACAGTGGTGGTATTTGACGGGCACTGTGACTGCATTTGATGGGCACAGTGGCTGCATTTGTTGGGGCACAGTGGCTGCATTTAATGGGCACAGTGGCTGCATTTGAGGGGCACAGTGGCTGCATTTGACAGGCACAGTGGCTGCATTTGATGGGCACAGTGGCTGCATTGACGTGCACAGTGGTGGCGTTTGATGTGCACAGTGGCTGCATTTAACAGACACAGTGGCTGCATTTGAGGGGCACAGTGGCTGCATGTGACAGGCACAGTGGCTGCATTTGACAGGCACAGTGGCTGCATTTGATGGGCACAGTGGCTGCATTTGACGGGCACAGTGGCTGCATTGACGTGCACAGTGGTGGCGTTTGATGTGCACAGTGGCTGCATTTAACAGACACAGTGGCTGCATTTGAGGGACACAGTGGCTGCATTTGAGGGGCACAGTGGCTGCATGTGACAGGCACAGTGGCTGCATTTGACGGGGACAGTGGCGGCATTTGATGGGCACAGTGGCGGTATTTGATGGCACAGTGGCTGCATTTGATGGGCACAGTGGCTGCATTTGACGGGCACAGTGGCTGCATTTTATGGGGCACAGTGGCTGCATTTGATGGGCACAGTGGCGACAATTGATGGCACAGTGGCTGCATTTGATCATCTTTTTCAGTATTTTTCAGAATTTTTTTAGTTTGTTTGCTCCCCCCCAAAATTTTGAGCACCAGCCGCCACTGCACAGCAGGACTTAGCCCTTCCCCCCAATTCCTTCTCACTGCATTTGATTGACAGCAGCAAGAGCCAATGGCTCGAGTGCTGTGTGTTTCTAGGCAACAAAACAATGAGGTGGATTTACTAAAGGCAAATGGCCTGTGCACTTTGTAAGTGCAGTTGCTCCAGAGCTTCCTAGAGGGAGGAGCCAAGCCCGTGATGTCACGCTGCCACCGCGGTCCGAGTGGAGTGGTGAGCTAGCAGACCAGTGATATATATATGAGTGCTGTTATTTTGTACATTTTGTAAGTGTGTTTTAATAGGGTCTTTTTAATAAATGATTGAAAGGGAGAGCACTATGTAGTTGCCTTTTTATTGCATGTGGTATGCTGAGAAAGAGTTGTTTTAAGGAGTGCTTAATCCCAGGAGGGAAGGAAGGATACCATATAGCCATAATACTCATCTATGAGGTGGTTCGCTGAGAGGGTCATTTTAACTGGTTCCCGACCGCCGCCTGTAAATGTACATATGTATGTCGACAGAATGGCACAACTGTGCAAATGGGCGTATCTGTACGTCCCTTCGAATTTGCCGCCGTGCCATCGCATGCACGCCGCCAGGGATACCCGCTATCGTCTCACGGAGAGGAAGAACAGGGAAATTCTAATATAAACAAGCATTTCCACGTTCTGCCTAGTGACACTGTCACTGTTCACAGCTCCCTGTAATCGGGAGCAGTGATCAGTGATGTGTCACACGTAACCCCTCCCCCCCACAGTTAGAATCACTCCCTAGGACACACTTAACCCCTACAGCGCCACCTAGTGTTAACCCCTTCACTGCCAGTCACATTTACACAGTAATCAATGCATTTTTAACCGCACTGATCGCTGTATAAATGTGAATGGTCCCAAAAATGTGTCAAAATTGTCTGATGTGTCTACCATAATGTCGCAGTCACGATAAAAATCGCTGATCGCCACCATTACTAGTAAAAAAAAAAATTATTAATAAAAATGCCATAAAACTATCCCTTATTTTGTAGACGCTATAACTTTTGCGCAAACCAATCAATAAATGCTTATTGCGATTTTTTTTACCAAATATATGTAGAATAATATGTATCGGCCTAAACTTAGGGAAAAAAAATGTTTTTTATATATTTTTTGGGGATACTTATTATAGCAAAAAGTAAAAAATAATGCGTTTTTTTCAAAATTGTCGCTTTTTTGTTTATAGCACAAAAAATAAAAACCACAGAGGTGATCAAATACCACAAAAAGAAAGCTCTATTTGTGGGAAAAAAAAGGATGTCAGTTTTGTTTGGGAGCCACGTCGCATGACCGTGCAATTGTCAGTTAAAACGATGCAGTGCCGAATCGCAAAAAGTGCTCTGGTCTTTGGCCAGCCAAATGGTCCGGGGCAGAAGTGGTTAAGGAGTGTTTAAACCCAGGAGGGAAGGAAGGAAACCATTCCAGGGGAATCACAGGTGTTGTATTGAATAGAGCCCATAATACTCATCTACGAGGTGAGCAGGTTTTTCACCTGGTGGTGAGGTGCACTGTTTACTTAGTAAGAAGATTGGTGATTGAAGACCACAGCGGTGGATGACACTTTCATATGAACTTTGTTTATGTGTTTTGATTTTGGATGCAAAGGATTTTTATTATTAATACATTAATAAATTAATAAAGTACAGAGAGGCACAACACGCAGTAGCACTGCACTATATGAGTCACTTTTTATAGATGCAAAGGGTCACAAGCCATTGCTCTCTCACCTCCTGAGTCAGTTCTTGACTTGTCCATGAGGCAGAATCGCTACAAGAGGAGGTGATAGACGAGGAAGATCTTCCCTCTGCTTAGGAGGATTTAGATCAGAATGAGTTGCCTTCAGCAAAATTAAGGATGCCTTAGCTATTACTGATGCTGTTTGCTCTTTAGCATTAGAGCAGCCTGGGTCTGCTTGCCCCAAGGCCTTCAGTATGTGCCTGAAATTGCCTAAACTTGCCAAGTCCCTTTCCACTCCTCCAAAATGCTTATATCCTATTGAGGAAACTTTCCTGCAAAAGTTGACAGTCCCTGTAGTAGACTCTGCCATCTCATATCTCTTGCCTCAAGAAGACCCCATGTCCCTGTAGAGGATAATCCCATGTTAAAGTGGACAAAAGGTTAGTTTTTTTTTTAAACAGGCCTTGTCATGCACTTCTATGGCAGTCTGCCAGACCATTGCTGTCTGTATTAAACGCATTGCCCAAGATCCTAGTTCCATCCTAAAAATACCTCAGTTTATAATCAATTAGACTCTTACTATTGTCTCTGTTACTGTTATGTTAGATGACAGATCTCCAGGTTCAGTCTTCTCTCCATTTACATGCACAGGATTTTTTTACTCAAATGCTGGTTAGTAAAAACACTTTGAACCGCTACCCTCTAAAGGTGAACACCTGTTTGGCCTTGCCTTGGATAAGTATATAAAGGAGATTAGAGGTAAAAGTATTCTCCTCCCCTAGTAAAAAAAAAAAAACCTCTTGGCTTTCTGCTAGTAGGTCTTCTACTCCTGACATTAGGAACGGTTCCTTTCGTCCCTCTTAGAACTCTAGTTCCAAATCTAAGTGAGGAAAATTATTTTGTAGAAAGCTAAGGCTGGTTATAATCCTTCTTCCTAGTGATAGTATGCCCTAACGTGTCAGAATTGGGGAGCATCTGTTGTAACTCAAGAAAATACCAGATGTCTGATCTCTGAGTGCCATTTCCAGGATCTTCAAACTGGAGTTTTGAACTCTGCCTCCTCCCTGCTTAAGGCTTTCAAACTTGCCTCTCTCCTCACAAGCATGGGCAGCTACTCTTGCTACCATTCAGCAGCTTCTTCCAGAAGTCATTACTCCTGTACCAAAAGAGGAATGCTTTCAAAGCTTCTACTCAAACCTCTTTATGGTTCCCAAACTATATAATGGAGTACGGTCCATTTTGGATTTAAAGACTGTCAGCTTGTTCCAAGGGTTATATGTCCCACATGGAAACTCCTAGATCAGTCATAGACTCCCTTTTCCAGGAGTCTTTCTGCCTTTGGTAGACATTTGGGATACTTACTTGCACATTCACATCTTTCCTCCTCATTACTGCAATTAATCTGTCACTCTTACCTTTTGCCTATTTACAGACCTTGGGGTATTTACAAAGGTTCATGTACTTTTCTGAGCTAAAGAAATTCATGCTGTGAAGTACGTGGATGACCTCCTGTTGATGGACTGGTAATCTCTGTCCCTGTCAACCAATGTCCAGCAGACACTGCAGACTAAGTAGAACTTTTGTTGGATCCTCAACCCATGGAATTCATCACTGGATCCATCTCACTGACAAAAGACATGGCCCTGTCAAGAACCTTCCTGCAGCAGGATACATTTCTGTCCCTTTGATCTTATGCATTTTGTTTCTGCATGAAGAATTTGGATTTAATGTTTGCTTCCTTTGAGGCTGTATCATAGGCCCAGTTTCATTCCTGACCATTGCAAAACAACATTCTGGGAGGGTGGGACAAACAGATCCTTTGGACCATGCCTTTGAGGACTTTCTGTTAGCCAGCGGGCTTGGACACGTATGTGCAAATTATTTTTCATTACAAATAAACAAGCAGAGTCATGGCTAAAAGTGCTATATAATTTATGGATTTTGGCGCTTAGGTATAGGCTGGGCTGCTGCCTCCCTAAGGGGCACCACTAGGGAGCCCTAATAGCAATAAAATTATTTGATAAAGGGGTGAATGGCACTGCCCGTCACCTAAAGAGTGAATCTCCAGTGGTAAATTGCACTTCACAAGTCAAAGTGCAAGTGGTAGATCAAATACTTATGGCAAGGAGTGTTGTGTACAATTATTAAAAATTCTTAAAAATCCTTAAAAAAACTCTGCCATCCTGACCCAACAGACAAGCCAGAGTAAGGGAAGCCCTTTTGCACCAAAGATGTGGAAATAATTTCATAGCCTACTGGGGAACAGTCCCGGATGTCCTCAATGGCAACTGGTGGGAATCCTGACAGTGCCACGGCCGTGGCCTCTTTCAAGGGGGCACCAGAAGTTATATTGCTCAAAAGAAAGTGGACTTGCTCCTCTCTTGACCAACAGTTCATGTTCCTGCCCTGCCTTCTGTCTACATCCCAGGCATAGAGAATAGGCATTTGGACTTTATTTATTACCAGCATCTGCATCTGGGGGAATAGGCTCTCAATCCAAAGGTGTTTCATCTATCTATCTATTGGGGATGGAAAGTATTCAGACCCCCTTACATTTTTCACTCTTTGTTATATTGCAGCCATTTGCTAAAATCATTTTTTTCCACATCAATGTACACACAGCACCCCATATTGACAGAAAAACACAGAATCGTTGACATTTTTGCAGATTTATTAAAAAAGAAAAACTGAAATATAACATGGTCCTAAGTATTCAGTTCCTTTGCTCAGTATTTAGTAGAAGCACACTTTTGATCTAATACAACCATGAGTCTTTTTGGGATGCAAGATGCAACAAGTTTTTCACACCTGGATTTGGGGATCCTCTGCCATTCCTCCTTGCAGATCCTCTCCAGTTCTGTCAGGTTGGATGGTAAACGTTGTTGGACAGCCATTTTTAGATCTTTCCAGGGATGCTCAATTGGGTTTAAGTCAAGGCTCTGGCTGGGCCATTCAAGAACAGTCAAAGAGTTGTTGTGAAGCCACCCCTTCATTATTTTAGCTGTGTGCTTAGGGTCATTGTCTTGTTGGAAGGTAAACCTTCGGCCCAGTCTGAGGTCCTGAGCAATTTGGAGAAGGTTTTCATCCAGGATATCCCTGTACTTGGCCACATTCATCTTTCCCTCGATTGCAAGCAGTCGTCCTGTCCCTGCAGCTGAAAAACACCCCCACAGCATGATGCTGCCACCACCATGCTTCACTGTTGGGACTGTATTGGACAGGTGATGAGCAGTGCCTGGTTTTCTCCACACATACCACTTAGAATTAAGGCCAAAAACTTCTATCTTGGTCTCATCAGACCAAAGAATCTTATTTCTCACCATCTTGGAGTCCTTCAGGTGTTTTTTAGCAAACTCCATGTGGGCTTTCATGTGTCTTGCACTGAGGAGAGGCTTCCATGGGGCCACTCTGCCATAAAGCCCCGACTGGTGAAGGGCTGCAGTGATGGTTGACTTTCTATAACTTTCTCCCATCTCCCAACTACATCTCTGGAGCTCAGCCACAGTGATCTTTGGGTTCTTCTTTACCTCTCTCACCAAGGCTCTTCTCCCTCGATAGCTCAGTTTGGCCAGACGGCCAGCTCTAGGAAGGGTTCTGGTCGTCCCAAACGTCTTCCATTAAAGGATTATGGAGGCCACTGTGCTCTTAGGAACCTTAGGAACCTTAAGTGCAGCAGACATTTTGCTCTGACATGCACTGTGAGCTGTAAGGGGTTATATAGACAGGTTTGTGGCTTTCCTAATCAAGTCCAATCAGTATAATCAAACACAGCTGGACTCAAATGAAGGTGTAGAACCATCTCAAGGATGATCAGAAGAAGAGTTAAATATATGAGTGTCACAGCAAAGGGTCTGAACACTTAGGACCATGTGATACCATGTGATCCATGTGGACCAGTTTTTCTTTTTTAATAAATCTGCAAAAATGTCAACAATTTTGTGTTTTTATCTGTCAATATTGGGTGCTGTGTGTACATTAATGAGGAAAAAATGAACTTAAATGATTTTAGCAAATGGCTAAAATATAACAAAGAGTGAAAAATTGAAGGGGGTCTGAATACTTTCCGTCCCCACTGTATATATATATATACATATATACTATATATATATATATATATATATATAGTCCAATGTATATCCAAAAATATCAAAGTAAAAGAAAATGATATCCAATTTGAATCCACTCCAATCACCAATGTAACATGTAATGCAAAGTGTGAATCTTCCACCCTTGTAGATTAGCCACTCACCTCACTGCCGTGACCCCTGCATTATCAGTAGGTCTCACCACATGTTTTTCCCTTTCTGGGAATGAAGACAAACTGCTGCTGCTTCAAATGCCTTTTACGCGGATGGATGGATTGTTAGATTTCCAATCCCCACAGCATACATGCAGGAAGAAAAAGCACACAGATCTAGTGCTCTACGTTCAAAACTTCACATTTATTTAGAAAAAGGTATACTATGCACTTACATAAATGGCACTATAGGCAGTGCTAACCATGAATCGCCTGTCTGTCATATACAATCACAGGATCCTTAGATGCAGAGATGATTGTGGGGTGATGCCATATATGTGAAAACCTCATCCTATAGGTACATTACAGTAGGTGACCGCGATATTGTGTCAATCTCGCCGCACTTCTCGGCGAGATTTGACACCTACGAGCCCCGTCGCAGGAGCCAGCGCCGAGATGGCTCACTCATCGGGAAAGGAAAACTTTGTCTTCCTCCCGCGATGAGTGACAGGCAGCGCTGACAGCTGTCTGGTATGAATCCTGAGGCGGGAACACCGCGCCACATTTTCAATGAAAAAACCGGCGTGGGTTCCCCCCTCGGAGGCATACCAGGCCCTTGGGTTCCCCTTACAATCCATGCCAGACCCAAGGGCCTGGTATGCCTCCGAGGGGGGAACCCACGCCGGTTTTTTCATTGAAAATGTGGCGCGGTGTTCCTGCCTCAGGATTCATACCAGACAGCTGTCAGCGCTGCCTGTCACTCATCGTGGGAGGAAGACAAAGTTTTCCTTTTCCGATGAGCGAGCCAGCGCGACATTCACAGTACCCTGTCGCCGAGAACCAGCGCGATGCTATCGCGCTGGAAACACAATCTCGCGGTCAGGTACTGTATGTCCAAAACTCGGGACTTCCTCAGTAGGGGCATCAGTAGCCTATATTTTTGGATATACATTGGACCTTTTTTTGTACATACATATATTTTTGCACAATTGTTTGCACCTTATCGTTTCCTTCTTTGATATTTTTGAATATACATTGGATTATATAAATATATATATATATATATATATATATATATATATATATATATATATATATACAGTATCTCACAAAAGTGAGTACACCCCTCACACACCCCTGGCAAAGAATTCTCTGAGGATCTGAAAAAAAAGAATTGTTGCTCTTCATAAAGATGACCTAGGCTATAAGAAGATTGCCAAGATCCTGAAAATGAGCTGCAGCACGGTGGCCAAGACCATACAGTGGTTTATTCATCTTATTCATCAGATTCCACTCAGAACAGGCCTCGCCATGGTCGACCAAAGAAGTTGAGTGCACATGCTCAGCGTCATATCCAGAGGTTGTCTTTGGGAAATAGACGTATGAGTGCTGCCAGCATTGCTTCAGAGGTTAAAGGGGTGGGGTGTCAGCCTGTCAGTACTCGAACCATATGCCACACACTGCATCACTGCATCTGGGTCTGCATTGCTCACGTCCCAGAAGGAAGCCTCTTTTAAAAATGATGCACAAGAAAGCCCGCAAACAGTTTGCTGAAGACAAGCAGACTAAGGACATGGATTACTGGAACCATGTCCTGTAGTCTGATGAGACCAAGATAAATGTATTTGGTTCAGATGGTGTCAAGTGTTTGTGGCGGCAACCAGGTGACGAGTACAAAGACAAATGTGTCTTGCCTACAGTCAAAAATGGTGGTGGGAGTGTCATGGTCTGGGGCTGCATATATGCTGTCGGTACTGGGGAGCTACAGTTCATTGAGGGAACCATGAATGCCAAAATGTACTGTGTAATACTGAAGCAGAGCATGATCCCCTCCCTGCGATGCCTTGGCCACAGGGCAGTATTCCAACATGATAACAACCCCAAACACACCTCCAAGTAAACCACTGCCTTGCTAAAGAAGCTGAGGGTAAAGGTGATGGACTGGCCAAGCATGTCTCCAGACCTAAACCCTATTAAGCATCTGTGGGGCATCCTCAAACGGAAGGTTGGGGAGTGCAAAGTCTCTAACATCCACCAGCTCTGTGATGTCATCATGGAGGAGTGGAAGAGGACTCCAGTGGCAACCTGTGAAGCTCTGGTGAACTCCATGCCCAAAAGGGGTAAAGGCAGTGCTAGAAAATAATGGTGGCCACACAAAATGTTGACACTTTTGGGCCCAATTTGAACGTTTTCACTTAGGGGTGTACTAACTTTTTTGACAGCTGTTTAGACATTAATGACTGTGTGTTGTTATTTTGAGGGGACAGCAAATTTACACTGTTATGCAAGCTGTACACTCGCTACTTTGCAGAGAGAGAGAGAGAGATTTATTTTTTGTACACATTTTTTGCACAATTGTGTGCACTTTTATTATATTGTGGTTATTTTTTGTAAGTTGCGCTACATCTCTCTATTGTATATATTAGGGCACTAAGGTTTGAATCACTTATGGGTGTTGGCTAGCAACTTCTTGAATTCATTTAATTTATATAGTATTGGATTGCGCAGATTGATTATTTACACACTATATAACAAACTGGACAGTTTTTTGCCAGGTACAGGGAAACTCTGGCCTTTGCAGTGGACCATGGGATACTCAATAAACCGTGCTATGCTTTTTTACTGGTTGTGTGGTGCGTTATCTAAAGTCCCAGTGGGCAAGACTCTGCATTTGTATGTACAATGTGGATGGAGGTGCCTCGCAGGGTACTACCAACAATATTTAGTTTTTTTGACCATGGGATCAATTTGTCTTTCTCCTCTTCCAGGTCCTCTCTCATTTGCTCTACTGGATTGAAAGCATTCCGGTGATTCTCATCCTTCTGAATTAGCCCAGGAGAGCATTGTACTCAAACATACTTCTGGAAGGCTTTCTGTGTGCCCCCCCTCGGATTGTCCTAATGTACTGTCCCAAGAGCCAGTACACCATCCTGCTTCTTAGTTGCTGGCACTGATGGCATAAATGTTGAGTCCCAGGCCCTAAGGACCCTCTTGGCTAGAAAGTCAACCTCCTGAAAAATCTAACTTTCTGTTTGGAAAGTCTATTTTGCTTGGTGTAGGGCAAGGAAATCTCATCCCAGAAAGTGCCATGGAATGCATTCTATCTTTCCTCCAGTTTAGTCTGGATCAGTATTAGATTAGATTAGATTGTAAGCTCTTCTGAGCAGGGCCATCTTAATCCTCTTGTATTTTATTGTATTATAATTGTATTGTCTCTCTTTTATATTGTAAAGCGCTGAGTAATCTGTTGGCGCTATATAAATCTTGAATGATAATAATAATCAGTATCTGGATTTAATTACTCTCAAAGGGCAAATCCCAGCCTTGGTCATTCTGTTTTAGAGAACTCTGGTTGCTCATCTTTGGTTAAGGCTTTTGTGCAGGGGGTCCTACACATCTTTCCCCCTTCCTCTGAACATTTTGTGTCACCTTAGGACCTTAAAACAGAACTTTACCCATAACAACTTGATACAAAATAATGTTCTTTAGCAAGGAAAATATATTCCAGATTTAATTATGACGCTACCAAAATTAGTGTGTATTGTAAATTGTCTCCAGCATTGCTCCTATTTCTCCTTGCTGGGGGTTGCCATTTTGCTAAAGCCCAGAGCCCCTTGAACAGCAGTAAATTATAAAGCGGAACAAAATCCATTGATTTAACGTTTCCAAAAAACAGTTACATTCCTGGAATGCAGGGATTGCTAACTGTCACACTTGCTTGTGTCCTTTATCAAACTGTCAAACCGACAAGTGGCTGGTGTCATAACAATCGCATGTGCAGCACCATGGAAGTTGCAGAAGCAGCTTCTTTAGCTGTGAAGGATAGGAGGGCTTAAGTCTGCTTTAAGGCTGTCAGCTGATTGGCCTCTACAGACTCAGCAGTGCCTAAAATAAGGTAATACACTGTCTCACCCTGCTCTGCGCATGCTCAGTTGCTCTCCATTTTTAGAAACCTTTAGGCACTGCAGAGTTTGTAGAGGCCAGTCTGCTGACAGCCTTAAAGCAGAATTAAGGGAGCTGCTTCTGTTTGACCTGAAACTGTCATGGTGCTGTACCTGTGATCAGTTAGGACACCAGTCATTTGATGGTTTAACAGTTTGGTTGAGGACACAAGCAAATGTGACAGTTAGCAATCCTGAAATTCCAGTAATCTAACTGTGTTTTAAATTACATAGTTACATAGTTAGTCTGGTTGAAAAAAAAAGTCCATCCAGTTTAACCAATAGAAATTGATGGGTTTTGTTATGCTTTAAATTTACTGCTGTTCAGGGGCTCAGGGCTTCAGCAAAATGGCAGCCTCCAGCAAGAAACAAGAGCAATACTGCAGGCAATTTACAGCACACACTAATGTTGGAAGTGTAATCATTAATGTGGAATGTACAGTATGTCCCGTGCTTAAGAACATTCTTTTTTTATCAAGTTGTTATAGATAAAGCTCCAGTTTAAACAGTATAGGCACTCATTTTTAATGTTTTACATAGCTATACTTTCAAAAGGGGTCAGCCTGAAGAAGTCTAACAGGACTTCATTTTCTGACTAAAGTTCCACTTTAACCTGCTTTTTTCCAGCTCTTTAGAAGCACCCATCACATCTTTGAGGAGTAATCCCTTGTCTGACCTTACCTGCAAGGTGGCCTTTTTCATTGCTATCAGCTCTGCATGAAGGGCCTCAGTCAGTTAGTGCCCTCCCTAGTGTTGCAGCCTCTTTCCTATTGAAGGTGGTCTCTTCTTCCCAGCTTATCCAGGACATTGTTTTTTCTTCCCTATGTTTTGTTCTGAAGCATCTGAAGAAACATTATCTCTACTTTCTTGACATGGTACGCATTGACAGATCATATCCCTAAAAGTACAGCATGGTAGACCTTTCCCTCTGTTCTTAACCACCTCAATACAGTGCACTTTCACCCCCTTCCTGCCCAAGCCATTTTTCAGCTTTCAGCGCTGTCACATTTTGAATGAAAATTGTGCAGTCATGCTACACTGTACCCAAATGAAATTGTTATCATTTTTCCCCCACAAATAGAGCTTTCTTTTGGTGGTATTTGATCACCTCTGCGATTTTTATTTTTTGCGCTATAAACAAAAGAAAAGTGACAAATTTAAAAAAAAAATGCATTATTTTTTACTTTTTGCTATAATAAATATTAAATTTATTATTTTTTTAAACAAATTTTTTCCTCAGTTTAGGCCGATATGTATTCTTCTACATGTTTTTGGTAAAAAAAAAACGCAATAAGCGTTTATTGATTGGTTTACGTAAAAGTTATAGCGTCTACAAAATAGGGGATAGATTTATAGCTTTTTTATTATTATTATTTTTTTTTTACTAGTAATGGCGGTGATCTGCAATTTTTATCATGACTACATTTTTGGGACCATTCAGATTTGTACAGTGATCCGTGCTATAAAAATGCAGTGATTATTGTATAAATGTGACTGGCAGGGAAGGGGTTAACACTAGGGGGTGATCGAGGGGTTAATTATGTTTCCTAGGGAGTATTTATAACTGTAGGGGGCGGGGACTCACAAGGGGAGGAGACTGATCGGTGTTCCTCTGTTCTGGGAACACACCATCGGTCTCCTCTCCTCTGACAGGACATGGATCTGTGATCCACGGTCCTGCTGTATTACCGGGCAATCCCCGGTGCCCGGCGGACATCGCGGCCGCCGGGCACGCGCATCAGGTCACCAGTGACACGGCGGGCGGTCGCGAGTGCCGTCAGTGGCGCGCACGCACCCCCTGGTGAGCCGGGAAGGCAAGGGTGTCATATGACACCCTCCCAGAACAAGAGCGGCGCCGCCTGGCCGACATATGACGGCCGGCAGGCGGCAAGCGGTTAGGATCCCTTTATTGCTTGTTACAAAACAGAGGCTAGCATGTAACCTATGGTAAAAACTAAAGATCCTGTGTCCCATAATTTACTCCAAGAAAAGGATTTTACTGGTAAGTCAAAAGCCATATTAAAACGTATAGGTGAAAGAAAGCCAGCACCTATATGTTTGTTTAGGTGCAAGGAGGACACTACAAGCCAGTGCACCGACCATTTACCACCTCAGGGAATTACAACAGGTGTTTTGTGCTATATTTAAACATATTAAAACATACCTTGTAATAAAATAAAAAGATTGTTTGGTATTTGCAAGAAAGATAACGGGTTTGAGCTTTCTAATTCAGAGTATGTGAGTATCTATCTTAAATAAGATCTGTTATTTCCTGAAAGATGTAGATACAATTAGTATTCTTTATAAAGACTTTAGTTCTGCAAACGGACAGCTGCACCGTTCTCTATCATAGAGCATCTCCAATGTTTTTATCAAACAGAACAAAAAATGTCTCATTGTCTGCAGATTATAATTAAACAGATGCTGAGATGGATGAAAAAGCTTGAAGAACAGAGCTACTAATTGTTGCTATTTACATCGTGTTGTAATTAATATTTTTCAGATTGGAATTCACTTTTCATATTTTGACCCTGTTTGATCAACAATCTGTACAGACATTTCTGTCACTTTTGATTTAGATTCATGAAGATTTAAGCTTTTTTGCATACAAGCTTACTTATCTTTTATGTATTTTTAAAACTTGGCAAGTTTTAAGAAAATGATTAATGTACAATGTCATAGTTTTTCCTTCTAAAAATATATATTTTTTTAAAAATGCATATTTGATTCATGACAGTTCACACATTTTCTCTAAGATTTTATTTGTCCAATACATTCTCCTTTTAATTGATTCTAAGCCCAGTGCATACTATGTATTTATATGTTTACATTTCTGTACTTATGATATCTTGATGTAGGCTAATATTTGTATTATGCTTTTCTGTAATGATCTAAAGATGGGGGTTTTCCTCCATTAGAGTATAACTAAAGTCAAAAGTTTTTTTTTTTCTTTTTGCATGTTCAATGTGTTTTTGAAATTTTGCATATAAAGTAAGTTATACAATAAATGTATACATCTTCAGAAGGAAATTACATAAAGATTAACAGCATTGCAGGTGGGCAAATGAATAGAGTTCCTACATAAATCGGCGGGAATCATTTTCAGTTGTAAAATATCATTTTATTTTATTGACTAAAAGGAATACTTATTATAGATGCCAAAACGTGATTAATAGAATTTATGTAAGTTTTTGTAAATTTTCTGTTGACATACACCTGGCCTTACATGTCTTATTTTGTTATTATGTCTGGCTGCCTTTTCCAACAGCTGTTTAGGTATTGTATCTTTTTAGATATACAAAAGCATTGCAGGAGCACACTATTTGTATTTTGTCTGAACTAGTGATGGACATTTCTTTTTTGAGCCTTCATTATTCACAATGCATTTAGGCCTGCTCTCATTTTGTAGTATGAGAATATTAATCATTTCATTACAAAGAAGGTTCAGGGCTTACTCACACATATGCTTTGTGTTAATTCATACATTGCTTTGAGGAGCTTTGCGTTAAGGCAGATAATTCATCTGATAGGTCTGTCAACATACCTCGAAGCACAAAAGAAAAATGATTCTAAGCCATTTTTGACAGCTCACTGCCCCACAATGCACAGAACATTCATATTTGTGTTTTTTCATCACTGTATATGTGGTTTGGAATGCTATGAATGGCACGTGTATAGCAACCCACAAGTTTAATTGGGACATTTGTCAATCAATGCAGAAATTAACAACATGAATTGGTTTGCAGGTGAATTGTTAATGAAGATCATTTAGGAAGTTCACTCACCTCTAATTTATATGATGACTTTAAAACAGACCGTTTATTATGTGTAAAAAATGCAACATGACTCACAAACGCCTATCACATTAAAACATATTTTATTTTTATTTTTTATATAATTAACATATACCAAATTTTATAGGTATTTTTTTGCCTTTACACCCCAACTAACGAATTACATATTCAGTGTTTTAGACTAAATTGTGTATTGGAATTTTCTAGCTATTTATATGTAAATAGCTCTGTCTTTGGATATTGACTAAAGAATGGTATGCTAGCACTTTCAGTAATCCAATCTAAGTTGCATTTTATTCTACCACTCTCCATTCATAATGGCACTTGAGGGCAAACAGTTTGATCCTTCTGTCAACATAATTTTCCTATGTAATAACAGAAAGTGGAGGAAATTTAGCTTCAAGGATTGAATGTTGCTATTTTCCAAATCTTACAATACCAGACATGACATAACAGCTGAGCCGGGATCAAAGGCACAGTTTTATCTAAATGCCAGAGAAGCTTTGTACTGTCTAGATCTCATTCAGCACAAATTGTCATTTCTAATAAAGAAAATAATCAAATTGTTTGAAAATGAATTGCAATCAAAATATAACCGTTCCAAACTTAATACTAAGCTTTGTTTCAACAGAGCTGAGCTAAATCTATATACTCAGTGTGGGCCATGCTGAAAAAACCTTGCCTATGCAAAAATTGTTCCGTGTTATGTTGTACTGTATATAAAATATAGGGACACTGCAGTTGTATGCAAAATTCCATAATTTTTTTCAGGATATTAATATTTTTATACAATAAATCTTAACTGCCAAGCCCCTCACCATTATTCCTATAAGCCTACTTTACCTATCAGATCAACAGATTATCCAATTGTACAAACTGCAGTTTGCTGACCTCCTGGGACTGTGTAGTACTGCATATGTATGGCTCAATCTCTATGGACCTAATGGAAAGCCATCAATGCAAATAGATTTTTTTTTGCTATTAGGGCCTATAGAGAAAAATAAGCAATTTGGTCCAGGAGGTGCAGCCTGGGCTGGGTGATGCTCTGATCCTGCTCTGAGCCAATGGTGCCATAGAGATACTATTACTTTCATGACCTATTCTTCTTAGGCCCTAATGAAAAATTTGCCAACCTGCTGGCTTGCAGGAGGATCAATACACTATGTTTAGGCCCCAGCTCGTTGGCCAGGTCCATTGCTAATCTAAAGTAAGTAAAGGGGGGGGGGGGGGTACGACGAGAATAAAGAAGTGGTAGAGGTAATTTAAAGGACACTAATTATTTATCATGCTTACAATGTCCTTTTATGTTAGAAAACATTTAAAATAATGCAGTGATACTTTCGATACACTAATGCAGGAGTCTCCAAACTTTTCAAACAAAGGGCCAGTTTACTGTCCTTTAAACATTAGGGGGGCGCACTATGGCCATTGGGAGTAGACAATGTCCTGTCCAAAGGGGATGAATAATGACCCATGATATTTTCAGTGGGGAGAATAGTGCCTCATCATTGGTGTCAATGGGAGGAATGGTGTGCCATCATTGGTGTCAGTGGAAGGAATAAAGCCTGTGTTAGGAACTAAGCCCCACTGTTGTTGACAGTGGGGAGAATAATGCCCCAAGGCCTGTATAAGAGCAAGCAAAGGGCCGCATCTGGCATTTGACCCGCAGTTTGAACACCACTGTACTAGAGAATTATTCACATCAGCACCTAGCCCTGAAGGAAGCTGCAAGGTGAAGTTTTTTATCACAGTCATTCAGATATCTATTGATTCGAGTCAATTTGACTGCAAGATAATGAATATATGTAAATTCATAATCAAAAATGTAGTTTACCAGCTCTTAGATATGGTGGTTACTAGAGTTGGGTGCCAGGTGGACCAGTCCTTTCCCTATATAAGAAATGTGAAACCGCTTAGCCTGCAGTAGGCAGTCAGCATATCGGCAAGAACATTTTTTTTCTTTTTCGGGTGCAGCCAGCAGTGTGATTGACAATAGATTTACAACGGGGGACACTGTTTTTTTTTATTTTTTAATAAAGGAATTATCAAAAACTGTGTGTGTTTTTATTACTTTTTGACAATATTTGGTGAATGGCTAGGGGTACTATTTACCCGATACTCATTCACATAGGGGGGCAGGATCCAGGGGCCCCCTTGTTGAAGGTGCTTCCAGATTCTGATAAGCCCCCCACAACCACCACTGGCCACTGGGGATGAGGCCCTTGTCCCCATCAACATGGGGACAAGGTGCTTTAGGGTGGGGGCAGAGCCACACCCACCCCCACCCCAAAGCAACCACCCCCCAAATGTTGAGGGCATGTGGCCTGGTATGGTACATTGGGGGGGGGGATTGCTTATCCTCACCTTTTCTGACGTGCCAGATTGCATGCCTGAAAAAGGGATTGGTATAAATTTGGTGTGGGGTCCCCCTTAAAATCTATACCAGACCCGAAGGGCCTGGTATTGACTCGGGGTGGGGACCACATTTTTTTCTTTATTTTTTCAATTGCCGGGTGCCAGCAATTGCAACCGCAAGTCATTTTAAATGGGATTTTTTTCTTTAGAAATTACATTTTTGCTGCAGCATGTTCTACATATGCTACAGATGTGCCACTCTACAGGCAGTCTAAGGGTACTCCCCAGGCACTATATTTAAAGGATTTTTTCATTTTTATTGTTGCACTTATGGCAAATGTTGCATTGATACATTTCCCCCAGGGCAATACCCGGACCCCTATACCCCTTTTATGGCCAATTACTTACATATAAACCTTCAAAATGGGCATTTTTGATTTTTCCTGTTCGGCTTCCATAGACTTTAATGGGGTTTGCCGTTTGGGTTAGAACTTTTCCCATGTTTGGGAGTTCTGCTGCAAACCGAACAGAGGACTGTTCGACCCATCTCTAGTGGTTACATTTATTTTCCATTTTCAGATTTTTTTTCTCATTTCCAGTAACATACAGTACTTCCTGTTCCTATGACAAAGCTCATTCATCTGACTGTATCTGTGAATGAGCACCATTGTCACCCAAGGACAGAAACTGTGTTGGGACTACAGAACCCCTTCCCCTCGCATACATAGCTATAGGAAAAAAAGGTGCAAATAAAATTCCTCAATGGAATCAATATAAACCAATATAAACCACATAGGGTATAAAATCCTTGATGAACCACACATTATGGGGTAAAACTCTTGATCATGTAGAGAGGGAAGGAAGCCACCACCGACACCAAAACACACTGCCTCTTACCCTCTTCTGTAGATCCTTATTACAGGAGTCAGATGATGACCTTTGAAAGGCTATGTTTGTGAAAGCCATTTTTTATATTGGTGACATATCCTTTCAAAACATTATGATGCTCATCATAATCAAAATCACAAAGGCACATTATTTTTGGGTATAGATAAGTATATAGGTAACTGGAGAGGTAGCAATATGACTAGAGAGGTCTCGAGACTTGAGACTGAATGGATATGTAAGGCTAAGACTTATAGTCCTTTCGGCATCAACGTGCTTGACCATACTGTTTTTTGCATGTGTCTTATATAGCGGCTAAAATATATTTAGGGACACTGTTTTTATAGGCTGGTGTAGTAATTTATACTTCTGCTATTATACTTATTTTTTCTTTTATTTATTTTGTTATCAGTTTTTTATTAAGTTCTATATTCAGTTTTTTAATGTTTGTTATTGAATTTTGTACTATTTCCACAAGATGGCGCCGTCTCACGGCACGCGGAAGCTTGTTTACATTCACAGTAATAATATTGGTTTATTACAGTTTATTTAGCCATATATATTTATATGCAATCATGTCAAAATGGTTGCATGCTGTTCTATTTTGTTAGCCCAAGTAAATTGTCATAGCGGTTATCCGGCCAAGGATGGATTTGTTTGGTTGTGACTGCCAGATTAACTTCCTGATATTTGGAATGCACTACTATTCACTTTCGGTAGGTTTGGAGCCAACATCTGTTCACTGATGCATCTTCCTATTCGTTGGAACACAATATACTTCTGCGTTAGCTTATTGTCCCGTCTATATAATGCACTGCTTTGTACATCTGGCCATGCCCCTGACAATGTCAATATATGACAAAACGTGTAGGGAGAAGTTTGTGGCAGACGTGGAGCAGGTGCATGTCAGTATGTGGCAGCCATCTTGTTGGCGGCTTATGCTGTGGAAATTATATAACAAACAAGCGTGTTTTATCAGCGATCATGTGAGTGCAGAAACCTTCGTTTTTATTACTAATAAATGCTTTTAAAGATTACTGCACCATGAGGTATTATTCCTTTGAATTCTATGATTCACCCATATGTAAGGAGTTGGTGTAATGAGCTTAGAGGACAGACTGTGGAGATTTCATCATCCCTGCTTAATCTGCCTGGTATATTGATTGCTTGAATGTGGATGGCAGGGCTATTTATATCATCCAAGGCTCATCTGACCCCTGTAAGGGTCCACAGAATTGGGTAAGAGGCAGTGTGTTTGGGTGTTGGTGGTGGCTTCCTTCCCTCTCTACACGATCAAGAGTTTTACCCCATGATGTGTGTTTCATGTTGATTTTATACCCTATATGGTTTATATTGATTCCATTGAGGAATTTTTATATTATAAGGACATTATTTTCGAGCGCTTCACCTTTTTCCCTATTACTGTTATTGCTGTTCATCCAATTTTGTGCTGGCTGCCTGAAAGATTATTCATTTATTAAGTTATAACATTTTATATTATTTGGAGATTCAACCAGCGCAGCAGAATTCTTTTTATTATCCTTCACATACATACACTTTAATTAGCCACTATGCTTTTTTTGCATTGTGGGAGGATGCTGATACAGGATCGTCCATATGACACAGATTAGGAACAAACTGATAAAAACTGTCATGAAAGGAATACCGTAGTTTCCATTATTGACCTTTCGTTGTAGGAATGCTACTTTTTTGGCTCACCATCTGCCATCTTGCTTCAACAAGATGGGTCATTGATCTGGAACAATTGTGTAAATATGGACTGTAGACTTTATTTTGACTTTTCTGATCTTGTTCTAAGACAGTGATTCAGGAATCTTCGAAGAGAGAGAGAGGTCAACATTACAGTACCTGGCATTTTTTCTGAGGGGGGTCTTTAATGGTAGTCCCTGTATTTTTCTCATGATAAGTTTACTGTAACTGACAATTGCAATCCCCAAGCCCCATTGATGAATTTAGAAATGTGGCATCATTGCAACATGGTTTTTATGTGAATCATTCCCCCCTTGTCAGACACATATGCACTAATAATATCTTGTCCAAAAAGCTCACCAAAATCACTGGTGCATAAATAAAAGCCCAGTTTTATTCTGTATCCTAAAATACTGCACAAAACAATGGCCTATGCCTTGAAAAGGACATGAAATCTGGAAGATGTGCTCACAAAAGCCATACAAGGGGCAAAGGACTAGTCACCAGTATTGCATGTGGTCACTCTGCCTCTGATCCTTTACCCATTACTAACTTCTTATACATTAGTCCACACTGTGTCTCCTTTTGAGGTCAGACATCTTAAAGAGGAACAGGGTCTTGCTTTTTCTTGTGTCCAGAACTGTCCCTGATGATTGGTGATCTGATAACTTGCGGGGAAATATCCAAGAAACATTAGGAGAGGTTCACAAAGTAAAGATCTACAGAATGAATGAATGAAGCAAGAGCGGGGAGGAGTATGCAGTGCAGATTTCTCTCAGTACAGTAATGACATTACTAAATTCCACTTTAGTTTTCTCCTGAGATTAGTAGTCGCAAGCAGCAGTCCTAGAATCTTGCACTGCAGATATACAACTATGAAGCTGCAGATACAGGAGTGTTTAGGCACCCTCTCATACAAGGAAGTGCACTGCTATTTTGTCAGGGGAAATTCTGGAGAAAGGGTACATTTTCAGGGTATAAGTCAGGTACAGTTAACATTTTTTTTAAAGTTTCCTCCTTTAACATAGTTAATCTGTGCTTTTTTGATACAGGTCCACTTTATGTGATGAAAATAAAACCATCCACAGCATTTATTTTGTAGGTTTTTAAGCTGCCTTTGTGGTAGATCCATGTCTTCTTCTATTCAAGTCATTTTGATTAATCTACAGAAGTATAAAAAAGAGTTTTTATAGCATAACATTCTTTCAGACTGTCACATAGGAAGTTGAGTACTCTAAAGTTTTGTTTGGATTAAAAAAGAGACTTGAAAAATGTTTCAAACATCTACTTTAAAAATGCAGTTCATATAAAATATTTTGTTACAAAAAAAATATAGAATGCTGTTTTTTTTCTAACAAAAAAATTAAACTGAAATTCTTCCAGAAAAAGCAACCAACTTATGTTTTATTTCTTCTTTGTATCATAACACCTTTCCAGAGCAATCTGTGCAACACCTAGCACATTTAATTTAGTGAATATGCTAACGCCAGCTACCTCAGGACTGCAGCTCATGTCTTTATCCAACTGACCTTTGCTCAGTAATAATTTAATATAATTAACTAATTAAATCTCTTTCTTAGTGGGGTAGTTCAATATATGTTAAAGCTGAACCACAGGCATACATAAAAATACACCAGTGGATTGGAATTCATTAAAACAATTATTTGATTTTTTTGTTATTTTTTTATTTTGTAAGTACTGTACTGTAGAACAGCCCCCTGTAATCCCCTAGGGCAGGGCTGTCCAACTGAAACCTTTTTTTTTAGCCTTTTAGTTAAAGTCCAGAGTGATCTTCTGCCCAATAGTAATAATATAGTTACAGCCCAACATCATTTAGGAACGAGGGAAAGAGTATGTGTCCAGGTAATTAATCACTGAACATAAATGAAGGGGGCTGTTATTACTGCCACTGCCACCAGATAAGTGTGGGTGGTTACTAATGCTGACACTATCACTGACACCAGTGAATTGCTGCTTTTCCTTTGAACATCGCTTTACAGAAACTCCTTGCATGCCTGTGGCAGCATGTCGGGTCCATTATAGCTTGTGTGTGAGCCGGATACAGCAGCAGTATGCAAGTGAGTAGAGGAACCCTGAATATGGAACTTTCTGTAAGGGGGTTATACCTGTTATATTTAGGGTTGCCACCTTTTCTTTAAGCCAAACCCAAGCACTTTACTGGCCCACAGCATTTTTTTTTTAGTAAACACTATAGACAATATTATTGTAAAAGACCTTTTTTTAAAAAAAATAAAAAGTCTTGATGGTATTTTGCTATTGTGAGTTAGGTTTCTCCTCGATGTGCTTATATAGATTTCGATCTGTGAGATCTGCTTGCACTGTCTGTTATCCTTAGAGTGGAACAGTTGGCCCATGGATAGATGCTGAAGCGCTGTTTTACCTTTAGGGGGTCAAAATTATGGGGGAGCTGCTGTCTTTGAGGCATGGAAGAAAAATTGATCAACTTTATTATTTTTTGCACATCAATGGACTTACGGTAAGTTATTGCACAGTCAGTGTTTACATAAATTAATTGAATGTACCCTAATTATTATTATTATTATTATTATACGAGATTTATATAGCGCCAACAGTTTACTCAGCGCTTTACAATGTATAAGGGGGACAACACAGTTACAGTACAATACAAAAGGTACAGGTACCCTAATGAAATATTGGTTTAATAACTTATTGCAGGGTATACAGTTGTGCTCAAAAGTTTGCATACCCTGGCAGAAATTGTGAGATTTTGTCATTAATATTGAAAATATGACTGATCATGCCAAAAAAATGTCTTTTATTTAAGGATAGCAATCACATGAAGCCATTTATTATCACATAGTTTTTTGGATCCTTTTAAAATCATAATGATAACAGAAATCACCCAAATGGCCCTGATAAAAAGTTTACATACCCTGGAATGTTTGGCCTTGGTACAGACACAGAAGGTGGCACACACAGGTTAAAATGGCAATTAAAGGTTAATTTCCCGCATTTGTGGGTTTTTTAAATCACAATTAGTGTCTGTGTATAAGTAGTCATGAGTTTGTTAAATCTCACATGGATGCACTAAGCAGGCTAGACACTGAGCCATGAGGAGTTAGAAAAGAACAGTCAAATGACCTGCGTAACAAGGTAATGAAACTTTACAAAGATGGAAAAGGATATCAAAAGATATCCAAAGCCTTGTATATGCCAGTCAGTACTCTTCAATCACTTAATACGAATTGGAAAATTTTGGGATCTCTTAATACCAAGCCAAGGTCAGGTAGATAAAGAAAGGTTTCAGTCACAACTGCCACAGGAACTGTTCGGGATACAAAGAAAAACCCACAGGTAACCTCAGGAGAAATACAGGCTTCTCTGGAAAAAGCTGGTGTGGTTGTTTGTAGCCTCCCTGACGATATTCCCGAGTGTGGCTCGGGGTTAAATTTCAGCACCATTAGCGATAACCCCGAGCCACACTCGGTATTATATCTCAGGATCCTGGTGCAGGTTACTTACCTTGTCCCCAGGATCCTGCGATGTCCCCCTGCACTGTCTGCAGGCTCCATCCTCTGCCCGAAGCCTCTCTGTGCCAGGCTCTGTTCCCTGCAAGCGTCGCAACGCACGGGGGTGGAGCCTGCGGCAAATTAAAAAAATTTAAAAATCATAACACATACAGTACTGTAATCTTATCCATGTGAGAGCTAACAAACTCATGGACTATGATTAAATAAATAGTCCTAATATGGTCTAATTCCTCTAATCGTAAATATATTAACAATAAGATAACTAAACATACAGTTGCTATCTGGGATAAATTTAAATTAGTCAATAGACTACAGTCTCCACATGTACCCCTTTTATAATTTACTAGAAACCCACTTTTCTACCCTGCATGTTCATGCCCTAAATCTTTTAAACGATTAATCTCCTCTAACCTAACTCATCTCTGTGAGTTATCATCATCTACCTCATTTAAAACATTTGCTGAACTATGTGAAAGTCATAAACTTCCCCATTCAGAACTTTTTTGTTATCTGCAGATTAAAAATTTTTTTTATCCTGCATACTAATAGTATATGACGACCAATATGAGATACCCCATGAATCCCTTCTATCTTTGATTTCTTTCTTTTTCTCCTTTCTTTTTTCTCTTTTCTAAATCTCCTCTTTAGTCTGTCTTCCCTTTTTCTACTTACTCTCTTACACAATACTGGTAGCAGAATTACTATTTCCTGATTTCCTGATTGACTATCATTATACAATAAATTTATACAGTGGGGACAGAAAGTATTCAGACCCCCTTAAATTTTTCACTCTTTGTTATATTGCAGCAATTTGCTAAAATCATTTAAGTTCATTTTTTCCTCATTAACCACTTCAACCCTGGAAGGATTTACCCCCTTCTTGACCAGAGCACTTTTTACAATTTGGCACTGCATCGCTTTAACTGCTAATTGCGCGGTCATGCAATGCTGTACCCAAATTAAGTTTGCGTCCTTTTTTCCCACAAATAGAGCTTTCTTTTGATGATATTTGATCACCTCTGCGTTTTTTTATTTTTTGCACTATAAACGTAAAAAGACCGAAAATTTTGAAAAAAAATGATATTTTCTACTTTTTGTTATTAAAAAAAATTGAATGAACTCGATTTTAGTCATACATTTATTCCAAAATGTATTCGGCCACATGTCTTTGGTGAAAAAAATGTCAATAAACGTATATTTATTGGTTTGCGCAAAAGTTATAGTGTCTACAAACTAGGGTACATTTTCTGCAATTTACACAGATTTTAGTTTATGACTACCTATATCATTTCTTGAGGTGCTAAAATGGCAGGGCAGTACAAACCTCCCCAAATGACCCCATTTTGGAAAGTAGACACCCCAAGGAAATTGCTGAGAGGCATGTTGAGCCCATTAAATATTTTTTTTTTGTCCCAAGTGATTGAATAATGATAAAAAAAAAAAAATTACTAAAAGTTGTCACTAAATGATATATTGCTCAAACATGCCATGGGCATATGTGGAATTACACCCCAAAATACATTCTTCTGATTCTCCTGAGTACAGGGATACGACATGTGTGGGATTTTTTGGGAGCCTAATTGCGTACAGGGCCCCGAAAACCAAGCACCGACTTCAGGATTTCTAAGGGCGTAAATTTTTGATTTCACTCCTCACTACCTGAAAATGAAGAAAGACAAGAAAAATGTTTTTTTTTTTCTTTTTTGAATTTTCAAAACTTTCTGACAAAAAGTGAGGTCTGCAAAATACTCACTATACCTCTACTTTCCAAAATCGGGTCATTTGGGGGGTTTTGTGCCACCTGGGCATTCCATGGCCTCCGAAACTGTTATAGGCAGTAAAGAGTGAAATCAAAAATTTACACCCTTAGAAAGCCTGAAGGCGGTGCTTGGTTTTTGGGGTCCTGTTAGGCTCTCAAAAAGTCTCACACATGTGGTATCCCCGTACTCAGGAGAAGCAACAGAATGTATTTTGGGTTGTAATTTCACATATTCCCATGGCATGTTTGAACAATATATCATTTAGTGACAACTTTGTGCAAAAAAAAATAAAATTGTCTTTTTCCCGCAACTTATGTCACAATATAAAATATTCCATGGACTCAACTTGCCTCTCAGCAAATAGCTTTGGGTGTCTACTTTCCAAAATGGGGTCATTTAGGGGGGTTTTGAACTGTCCTGGCATTTTATGCACAACATTTAGAAGCTTATGTCACACATCACCCACTCTTCTAACCACTTAAAGACAAAGCCCTTTCTGACAATTTTTGTGTACATGAAATTTTTTTTTTTTTGCAAGAAAATTACTTTGAACCCCCAAACATTGTATATATTTCTTTAAAGCAAATGCCCTACAGATTAAAATGGTGGGTGCTTAATTTTTTTTTTTTACACAGTATTTGCGCAGTGATTTTTCAAACGCATTTTTGGGGGAAAAAACACACTTTTTTAAATTTTAATGCACTAAAACACACTATATTGCTCAAATGTTTGATGTTTGAACTAAATACATTTTTAAAAGCCTTTAAAAGCCTTTACAGGTTACCATTTTAGATTTACAGAGGAGGTCTACTGCTAAAATTACTGCCCTCGATCTGACCTTCACGGTGATACCTCACATGCATGGTGCAATTTCTGTTTACATTTTACGCCAGACCGACGCTTGCATTCGCCTTTGCGCGAGAGCAGGGGGGCACAGGGGTGTTTTTTTTTATTTATTTTTTTTATTATTTTTTTGCTTTTTTATCTTATTGTTAAACTATTCCTTTCATTTTTTTAAATCATTTTTATTGTTATCTCAGGGAATGTAAATATCCCCTATGATAGCAATAGGTAGTGACAGGTACTCTTTTTTGAAAAAATTGGGGTCTATTAGACTCTAGATCTCTCATCTGCCCTCAAAGCATCTGACCACACCAAGATCGGTGTGATAAAATGCTTTCCCAATTTCTCAATGGCGCTGTTTACATCCGGCGAAATCTAAGTCATGAAATGCTCGTAGCTTCCGGTTTCTTAGGCCATAGAGATGTTTGGAGCCATTCTGGTCTCTGATCAGCTCTATGGATGGTCAGCTGGATGAATCACCGGCTGCATTCTCAGGTTCCCTGTTGGGACAGGAGAGACAGAGAAAAACATGGAAGACGGTGGAGGGGGGCATTCCCTTCCAGTGCTTGTAAGAGCAGTCTAGAGGCTAATTAGCCACTAAGATTGCTTTTACATGAAAGCCGACCTCTGGCTGAAAAGAATAATACCAAGATGATACCTAAGCCTGCAGGCATCATTCTGGTATAACCACTCAAAGTCCAGCAACATACCCGTATGTTGCTGGTCCTTGTTGGGCATATATTGTAAACTTTTTTTTCATGCAGCCTGTGGGCTGAACGAAAAAAAGAGATTGATCGTTGGGTAAGCCCACCATTAGAATACCTCCCTTCATCCACCCACTTCTAATGATGGGCATACATGCACCGTTTATATATGCCGAAGCATGGGGGCATCTGCCCCAAAAGGTAGGAGCAAATCACTCCTCCGGCCCTGCTGCCCCCATGCTTTGGCATGTATGCTCTTTTTTTAACTATGGTGGTAAAATCACCTCCTACAGCACTGGAGTCACGGCTTTATGTATAGTGAAAGCAAACGCTGTTGCTGTCAAGATAAATACATCCGCACTGCAGCTGAATGGCGTACCTGCTAAGCAAATGATGGTTAACAATAAAACAAAGTAACATTACAGTATAACAGTAAAACTTACCATACCTGCAAAGCAAATACAAAAAAACATAGTAAAAAAATAAAACATTTTTTTAACGCAACCTGTGCCTAAAATTTATATATGCCGAAGCATGGGAGCATCCACCCGCAAAAGGTAGGAGCAAATCGCTCCTCTGCCCCTGCTGCCCCCATGCTTTGGTATATATGCTCTTTTTTTTAACTGTGGTGGTAAAATCACCTCTGACAGCGCTGGAGTCATGGCTTTATGTATCGTGGGAGCAAACGCTGTTGCTGTCAAGATAAATGAATCTGTTCTGTAGCTAAATGGCGTACCTGAAAACAAAAAAAATGGTTAACAATAAAACACAGTAAACAGTAAAGTATAAAAAAATTGCATACCTATATAGCAAACATGATAAAATATAATAAGAATAAAACATTGCAGAATAGAATACAGTAAAAAAGAGCAGAACAATAGAGAGAGAATAGAGAAAGAACAATAAAATGACAACTATTTTTTTTTTTTTTTTTTTACATTTTTTTGTGTTTTTTTTTTTTTTTTTAATTTTTTTTTACACTTTTTTTGTAACTGTAACTTTTTTAACTGTAACCGGTTCCAGGTTCGGGTCTCTCAAAATGCAATGGCATCTTGGGAGACCCTGTGAAAGTGTGCCTAGTCTGTGCAGTGCTGTACCCTACGCTAATACCCAACTAGTGTATGGTAGCGTTCAAAACATTCACAAATGCAAAGACCAGGATTGTCAGGACAGGAGGGACAATAATAGCGGGTGTCGCGCCTATATCCGCGCCTGCTGCAGACATGACATCTTTCTTGGGGGGCTCGTTGGGTAGGGGTACATAAAGAAAATGCCTCTCATGCAGCCGGCTTACTGCATTTTGTAGGGGAAGGTGAGGTGGAGCACCGTCTGAAAACAGAAGGGCTCTTTGACGATCTCTTCCTGGAATTTAAGGAAGGATCCAGTCCGTCCTGAAGCTCTGTATAGCACATAAGCGTTCAGCAAAGCCAATTGAAATAAATAAACAGACACTTCCTTGTACCAGCGTCTGACCTTACGGGCAATTAGGTACGGCTCCAACAACTGGTCGTTGAGGTCCACCCCTCCCATATTTTGGTTATATTCGTGGACACAGAGGGGTTTCTCCACAACACCAGTCGCTGTAGTAATTTGGACCGTCGTGTCTGCATTAAGGGAGGTAAGAACGAAAACATTCTTATTATCCCTCCACTTCATAGCGAGCAAGTTAGTACACTTCAAGCAGGCTGTCTCCCCCAGCCTAAGACGGGAATCTACAAGCCGCTGGAGAAAGCCCCGGCGGTTATTTTGCATGGTGCCACATGCTCCAATCTGCTGATCAAACAAGTGACTAAAAAGTGGCACGCTCATGTAATAATTGTCCACATATAAGTAGTACCCCTTTCCGAATAAGGGTTACACCAAGTCCCACACAATCTTGCCAGCGCTTCCTATGTAGTCAGGGCAGTTTGTCGGCTCTACGTGACTATCTTTTCCCTCGTAAACCATAAAACTACATGTATAGCCTGTGGACCTGTCACAGAGCTGATACTATACCACTAAGAGAGGTGTATGCTGCGTGCGTGGGTGTTAGCAGTACTGGCGCTAACCTGATGCTGCCTGGGGCAATGCAGACCCTATCTGACCCTAAAACCTAACTTATATCACCGCCGGGCGATCAGGGGGTTAAACCTTTATTAGGTAATATACAGCGGGTGCCCTGACGCTATAAAAAACAAACTAACCAGCGTCACCTGTAACAGTTATATGGTGATCACTGGTGAAAGGGTTAACTAGGGGGCGATCAGGGGGCTAAAACCTTTATTAGGTAGTATATGGGGGTCCCTGACGCTATAAAACGCTGAGGGCAAACCTAAATACTTACCTTCCTAACTAGCGTCACCTGTGACACTAATACAGCGATCAGAAAAATGATCGCTTAGTGACACTGGCGACGGGGGGTGATCACGAGGTTAAACCTTTATTAGGGGGGGTTAGGGGGGGTAGCATAGACCTAAAGTGTCTAACCACTTATAACTGTCACAAACTGACACCAATGTAATAATCAGTAAAAAAAAATGCTATTGGTGTCACTGTGACAGGTGGTACAGGGGGGTGATCGGGGGGTGATGGGGGTGAAAAGTGTGCCTAGAGTGTTCTACTGTACGTGTGGTGTTTGGTGCACTTACTTGATGTCTTCTCTCCTCGTTGCCGGAACAAAAAAGACCGACATGAGGAGAGATGACATCACTTCCTCTGCCGCTGTTTACATTACAGAGGCAGAGGAAGATTGTCATTCGTTGGGAGCGATCGCGAGGGGGTGGCCACGAATGAGTGGCCTCCCCCTCAGCATTGATCGCTCAACTAACAATGCCGACCGCCTCGGGCACCGGGGGGGGGCGCGGTTGGCAAGTGGTTAATGTACACACAGCACCCCATATTGACAGAAAAACACAGAGTTGTTAACATTTTTGCAGATTTATTAAAAAAGAAAAACTGAAATATCACATGGTCCTGAGTATTCAGAACCTTTGCTCAGTATTTAGTAGAAGCACCCTTTTGATCTAATACAGCCATGAGTCTTTTTGGGAAAGATGTAACAAGTTTTTCACACCTAGATTTGGGGATCTTCTGCCATTCCTCCTTGCAGATCCTCTCCAGTTCTGTAGTTCCAATGAACAAATACAAACCTATTGATTTTACACAAAAACATTTTTTTTTTAATCTCTAATGCATTCTATTCCAGAGATATATGCAAATTAATAACTAAGATCTATTTCTTTCTCTTTTTTCTTTTTTCTTCTCTCTCATCCCTTATGATCATATTATATATAATTATTCTATCTGGTTTGTAATCATTCATTTTCAAGACAAGAAATAATTTAGGTGAGATACTAGATATTCATCTACATTTCAATACAGTTCAATACTGTTTTTTTTTTTATTTTTTATTATGTGATCTCTACTATTGCTACCATTAATTGTACCTATGTTTGTTAATTATACCTATGTTTGTAATTATCAAAAACTCAATAAACAAAATTGACAAGAAAAATGGTATTAGTATTATTCAGGTCTGCTTATTGAATATGATTAGTGAGATACTATACTATCAACTGTGCTAGGAATTATATATTGAATTCACAGTTTGAATAATTCATGCAATTTTAGCTATATTTCATTTCGTTGAATTGTATATGTTATAGATGCAGGCATTACTGAAATATTTTGCCACATGTATCTTGTTTTGTGTAGAGCTGTAATGCATATTGAGTTTTCTGGCAAACTGATCTATTTACTGGCTTCTTATATTTCTTAGAAGCTTCAGGGGTAAGAGCTCTTTCAGGCTCTTTGGTTCTGCTCAGTTGCTGTAGCCATTTAAAAGCCAAATATTATCAAATTGAATTTGAAATTGTCAAAAGTGAATTCCCTATACTGTACTTACATTTACCTAGTGAGCTTTCAATACTGTAGTCAAATTCCCCTAGTGAATTTTCCACATTGCCTTAGTGGAGTCTCCATGCTGTAGTCACATTCCGCTAGTGAATGTTTCATACCGTTGTCACATTCCCCTAGTAAATTCTTTATACAGGAAGTCCCCAATTACGAACACAATAGGGACTGTAGGTTTGTTCGTAAGTCGAAGTTGTTCGTAAGTCGTAACACTGCATTCGTAAGTGTAACGTCTGACTGTGCATGGATGTGGGATGTTCCAGGCGCTTGTTATGATATCTGGGGCTCTTCTGGCCATGTAGTACTGCACTATGGGATGTGTCCGGAGGTATCCAGGACCAGTGTGGAGCACAAGTGGCCAGCATTTGAGGCTGTTCGTTAGTAGGAGTCGTTCGTAACTCGGGTGTTAGTAACTCGGGTGTTTGTAACTCGGGGACTGTCTGTACTGTAAAAAAAATTCCCATAGTGAACTTCTTTATAGTGTAGTCATATTCCCTAGAGAATATTGTAGATTAGGGATGAGCTTCGAGTTCAGTTCAACTCGAACCCCGTTTGGGGTGTTCGCTGCAAATTCGAAAGCCGCGGAACACCCTTTAAAAGTCTATGGGAGAAATCAAAAGTGCTTATATGCAAGTTATTGTCATAAAAAGTGTTTGGGGACCTGGGTCCTGCCCCAGGGGACAATGATCAGTGCAAAAAAGAGTTTTAAAAACGGCCGTTTTTTTGGGAGCAGTGATTTTAATAATGCTTAAAGTAAAACAATAAAAGTGTAATATTCCTTTAAATTTCATACCTGGGGGGTGTCTATAGTATGCCTGTAAAGGGGCGCATGTTTCCGTGTTTAGAACAGTCTGACAGCAAAATGACATTTTAAAGGAAAAAAAGTCATTTAAAACTACTACGACAATACACATAAAAGTTCATTGATAAAAACGGCATGGGAATTCCCCACAGAGAACCCCGAACCAAAATGTAAAAGAAAAATGACGTGGGGGGTCCCCCTAAATTCCATACCAGGCCCTTCAGGTCTGGTATGGATATTAAGGGGAACCCCGGCCAAAATGAAAAAAAAAAATGGCGTGGGGTTCCCCTCAAAATCTATACCAGACCCTTAGGGTCTGGTATGGATTTTAAGGGGAACCGAGCGCCAAAATAAAAAAAATGGCGTGGGATCTCCCAAAAATCCATACCAGACCCTTATCCGAGCACACAACCTGGCAGGCTGCAGGAAAAGAGGGGGGACGAGAGAGCGCCCCCCCTCCTGAACCGTACCAGGCCACATGACCTCAACATTGGGAGGGTGCTTTGGGGTAGCCCACCAAAACACCTTGTCCCCGTGTTGATGGGGACAAGGGCCTCATCCCCACAACCCTTGCCCGGTGGTTGTGGGGGTCTGTGGGTGGGGGGCCTATCGGAAGCATTCAAAGTTTATACTTTTATAAATGTAAGAAGAAAAACTGGTGTGACAAGTGTGACAAAAATGCAAATTTTAAGCTAGTCTCTTGAAATAAATCTAAAAGGCTGATGTGTGACATATGGAAGAATAAGAACATTGCCTTATTTCACACAACAATCAATCAAAATACTTGGTTAATCTTTTAATTGGACTGCAGAAATGATCATTGAGAGAAAAAAAAACAACATGTTGTTTTATTGAAAAGAAAAGAGGTTGATACAAACATAGATCCATAACTGGACTAGTGGCAAATGAATGTAACAGTGGTAGCTATACAATAGCATGATAAGAAAAAGGCAGAACCAAGAGAGCAGGCATAAATCACAAATCATAGGCAAGAATGCCTTAAGCTGCACTATTTTTGCGTTATTTAATAAGTGTGTAAGAGATACTTTTAATAAGTTCATGTGGACAAGACCGGTGGTTCCCTCCTGAAGACTTGCCCGGCAACACTAGCTCTGCTGTCCTCTATGACTCCTCTCTGTGCCTCTTGTCCAGATCCTTCAAGCGTTCTTGAAGAGATCCTTCCTGCACCCGAGTCCCAGGCCCAAGGTCACCCCCTAGATTGGGGAGCACCCTCAAAACCCCCGACAGCCTAGCACTCCATCCTCAGTTCTTCCACCCAACAACTCCTCCTCAGCTGGGCTTACTCTAGGTATTTAAGGAGGCCTGTCCCATGCCAATCCAAGTTGGGGATTGGTCAGGGTTCCTTAGAACACCCCAGGCAGCTCCACCTTTCTTCCCCTCCTTGTAAGGAGGCCAGTCCATATTTTCAAGGCTTTTATGCTATAGGCATCATTTAACAAAACAGAAATTGGAAGGTGATGGATTAAAACTTTTTAAGGAACAAGAAAGCTGTCAGTTTTATGAAGAAATTCAAAATTAAGGTGTGAAGGGAGAATGTATGAAGAAAAGTAAGCAATTAAAAACATATATGCAGTAGGATTTATAAAATGGCTATAACAAATCATAAAAACCATCATTCCTTTTGCAGGGATTACATACTTGCCAAATCAATTCATAAAATAACATGAGAACATTTGTAGTGCTATTTTTGGCTTATTATGTGTAGGTAAAAAGGAAATGTGTTTGTTTTGTTCCATGGATTTCTGACCCACATAAACTGTGATGTGGCCTTTTTCTTTGTAGCTAAAACTGGCCACCCCTCCCCACCATTTTCAGCTTTCATACCTTTAGTCATTTCGCAGTGCTGTTATATGAACTATAAGAATCACTAGTCCCAACTGGAGCTGTTGTGTAAAAATAGTACTTCTAGTAGCTATGTAAGCTGAGGAAAGCACACATAAAATGTTTATGTGCAAGAAGCACAGCTAATCTCTTCTCAGCAGTTTTTTCTGTTTTAGATTTTTTGAGCTATATACCAGTTTCTTATCTATTTGCATACAGTGTTGTATACTAACAATAGAGCATCATTACAGAAACAGAAGCTGTTTTATGTTACCTTGTATATTACTTTATGAAATTATAGGGAATTCATAGTTGACAGCATTTAAAATTAATTAAAAGAGACGCCTTGCAGGTAAGGTATGAAAAAAAGCGCTGTCTGCTGGATATTTGTGGGTATGGCCAACAAAAGTTGGTATTAAAAAAAAGTGATTGTTACTTTATAGTGTATGGTTTGTAGCGTGGTACATTTTCCGCTTTGCTTTGATATGTTTTAGACAAAATAGATGCCAAGGGTGCACAGAAGAGAGAAAATGTGAGTAACAGCCCATCATTGAGGTCAGTGGAAATAAAGTCCAACCATAGGTGCTAGTGAGAACACAATAAGCCCCATAATTGGTGTCTTTGGAAGTAGGTCTCATCATTGGTGTCAGTTATTAATACATGTCTTCTATAGCAGACTATACCTGTAAATACAAGTGCACCCCTTCTCCACTGTTGTGCCTGTTCTCTGTCAGCATTCCACATTTTTGCCATATCCATCACTGCACTAGCTTTCCACCCCAGTATCAGCTCTCTGGCCTTTGTTGTGCCCTCTTTCCACTTTTGTGCTTTCAGCCTAATGTAATATATTGAACAAAAATACCATAATGACTATGTCTATCGCCTATATGCAAAATATCACCCATAAATGTCTACACACACAGGGATAAAGAGTCTGGACGATACTGTAGTGATTGTAGATGATTATAATAATGTACTTCATTAGGCTGATATATGTATATAATGATATAGTTCATCCACATTTTATCTATCACAGTGTGTTAATGCAGATACTATGGGCTTGATTTACTAAGATTCCCGGGAGGTAATGGATGCGCTACATGTATTAGCGCCCAATTAAAATGAATTAAGACTTCAACTGGGTGGACATGCAAATGGAAAGTGCGCTATTGCCGGCGAAAATGCCTGTCACATTTGAATATGCGGTAATTATTAAAGTCAATGGGGCTTGAACCTGCAAAATCAAAAGTCCTCATTGAAAGCTTGTTTGCAAATTATTGGCCATAAGAAGTGTTTGGGGACCTGGGTACTGCCCTAGGGGCCATGTATCAATGCAAAAAAAAAGTTTTTAAAAGGATCGTTTTTAAAGGAGCAGTGATTTTAATGATGCTTAAAGTAAAAATTAATATTCCTTTTAATACCATGGCGGGGGGGGGGGGGGATCCCCTTAGTCTGCCTGTAAAGTGGTGCATATGTGTGATGTGTAGAACATGCCGCATCAATAATGACATTTCTAAAGTAAAAAAAGTACACTCGGGTGCCATGAAGTGGCCCTGCAGCTTACGCATATATTTGCAAATGCTGTACGCATTTAACTAAACCCCTAGTTTTAACGTGAACTGTTAGACAGAACAATTCATTTTGTGGCAGGTTGGTTGATCAGTGAGCTGGGAATTTTACTCTGTTATTTTTTGACATGCGTCACCCTTCCATGTGCTCCCTGCTGCAAATGCTGGTTATAGGTTGGGGTTGTTGCCATTTGTTTATACTGAAACGCAAATTCCTCTGGTCATCTGATTGGCCCTGCCACGATTACATCACTTCCGCACATGCTGCTATTCATGGCATTGGAATCTGAAGGAACGGCACGGACATCCTGTTCCTTCAGAGTGCATCCGAGAGTGATGTCACTGGCCTATTCACAAGTTAATATCTCCTAAGTAGTGCATGTTTAGGAGATATTCATTGTACTTGTAGGTAAGCCTTATTATAGGCTTACCTATAGGTACAATCAAGGACGGAGTTTACTCCCACTTTAAGGGTTCATGAAAATCTGATGACTGCATCACTTGGTGAGGACACTGTGGCCCACAAGAGGAAGAGAAGGAAATGTTTTAAAGATCCACAACTCATGACTTGGGACAAAAGTTTTTGTAGTTTCACTAATAATTCAGTTGTTGGTGGAGACAGCACTGTAATTTGAGGAATCCACATTTTTGGACATTATATATATGTTTGTTATGGGCACTATATTTTTGGACGGACACTTGTTTTTCAATAATGTTTTTGCACTATAAGGATTTTTCTACTATATTTTTTTCACTATGTAATTTCAATTTTTCATATGGAATCACAGAGGTGATGATCACAAATTATTGGTGTTGAATTTTTTATAAAATTGTGTAAATTGTGTAAATAGCTTATTTTTGGTAGCATGACACTCATTCATGTTTTATTATTTTACTAAATCTATCCTATATAATATTTTCTGAATATTTTTTTCTTAACTGCAATCCAAATAATGCCTTTACATGTTGCTGAATGCACTGTTTACTCTAGGCAATCAAAGGTAACACAACTATGTTTGTGTGTACGGTTTACATAAACCAATGTTATAAATGGAGGACAGCTTACTGTCTTCTAGATTACTTAACAAAGTGTTCCACTTTGAGATAATATTCCTGTAGGTGATTTATTTAGCCAGTTTGCAGAGAAATGTTGAATGTCATGATAATCCCCTTATATGCTGATTTACTGCCTGTCAGTGTATCTTGCCTGCAGCCATTTTATCTAGACAGAGGAATTTCCTGAAATGCAAACACTATAGTTATCAGTTAGAAATATGTAAAGGAGTTATGTTGCTGGGTTTCTGGTTTAAGTGCCTCACACTAAACTTCATTTGCAAACATGACCGATTAATTGGTATATCCCTCCAATACCTTATTATGTTCATGGCTTGTAATTCAAGTAACTAAAACTTACCAGCATTAGGCGAACATGCATATGGTAAGATAACATTTTAAGCACAACACAAGCAAACTTTTTATTGGCATGTAACTGCCAAGTATACAGTAATTTACTGTACAATAGAGCTGTGTAAAAAGAAAGAGAAATTGTGAATTGACTGTTATGCCAGATTTCCACTTTAGGGCAGCTTTTATATTAATAATATATTATATATCCCTCATTTAGAACCAAACCCTTCTGTTCCTCTTTCCATCTTAGTTGATACTTCTCTGATATATAGACTTCTATTAAAAAATGTACTGCTTACCTACCAAAAGTGTTATACTTAACTAGATCTTTCATTTTGCCTCTAAATCAGTGCACTTGTTCGATTGCAATGGCGGTATAATGGAAAAGTCATGGTGTACAAAAGCATTTGTAGGTTTAATAAATAATTTTTGCAGTTTCATTCTTTATGGTCTGCATTGCAGGGATTTGCCTTTTGCCTATATACTTTGTACTAGAAGATATTTCTAAACTCAGAAAATTGGAATGTATGTTAGTGGGTGTCCTAGCCTCCTCAGGGCATAGGCTAATTGCATTATGAGAGTGTGTGCAGGGATTGGCTGAATTGCATGGCTATTAATTCACACTCTGTAATTACACTTTAGGAGGAAAAGTCATTTTTACTCTGTCCACAAAAAAATTGTTATTTAGAATCACTTTTCATCAGAAAAATAGACATTTTTTGATTAGACTAAGTTGGGGTCTGCCATTTGTAGAACTAAATGTAACATTAAATGGTACTTAATTGCAAGTTTTGAATATAGAACAGGTCTCCTCTACAAGAATGGAGAGGGTAGCAAATCAATTTTGCATCACCCCCATCCATGGGACTGTGGCAGACCTCATTGGTCTTTTGGTTCAGATAGGATACTATATATGTTACTTACCTGTCTTAGCTGCAGTTGCACATGGATGTCAGTTAATGGTCCTTGTTATGAGCCTCCAAAAACGAAAGAAAAGTACACCACTAAGTCACAGCAATGGAAGACGGTTGACAAAAGAACACCTATAGCCCTTGCTGCTTTACTTACCATGAAATCTCTCTTCTTATGGAGAGGGCTGCAGAAGTGGATGGGGAATCGCGGATGTGCCAGTGCTTGGGATCCCATCACAGGCTTCATCTTTGGACTTTTCTTTCATTATGGTGCCTCCTCCCCTGGCTTTTTCTTCTTCTGCCAAATCTGGTACATGCACCTGTTAGTCTTTTCCACTAGTGGATTTTCTGGCAACTCATCCATTGTAGTCTTCTCTGTTCATCCTGACACTGTAGCAGCTTGTTCCTATATTTTGAAATTATATTAGGAACATACCAAAAATGTTCTCATGGCTTTCTTTGCAAACAATCCATCCAGCAAAAATGTTTGCTTCATGGGAATTTAATGTGGGGCACAATGAATGTTTGATCATGGTTGAATCTGTTTTAATCTTAAAAGATTCTAAATTTCAGAATACTAATTTGCTTGTGTCATATAAAAACTGTCTTTTTTTTAGCTTCAGTAAAGGTCAAGGTAAAGCCAGCTATAGATAGTTTGAATCTCAGCCAGTTCAGCAGCGACCAGCCAATTTAAAAAAAATATAAGGGCAGGCTGATTGTACTCAAGTTGATTGATCGATCAACTTGAGTACAACCAGCCTGCGACATTTTTTATGTATTTATTGCCAGTAAATATAGCGGCTATTAATTTTTATTGTGTGCACTCCTGGCTGGGATAGCCCCCCCCCCCCCCCAACCCTCAGTGGGAGAACTCAATAGTTCAATAGGAGGGAATTAAGTGATTTTCTTTTCTGCAAGCCAAAAAACACACCATCTATGACCTGCAAATGGTCTGATTCTTCAAAATACAGACATGAATATGTGAATTGCTTTTAGGGCCCATCCTGCTTCTTGTTGTTTAAAAAAAATGGATAATATAAATCTACAACACCCAGAGGACCTTTTTATCAAAACAACAAATCCAGTGAAACTTCAAGAAATGTTAACATGGCTGCACATATAGCCAAACCAACAGATGCCAGCTCTCTAATGTAAGAGTTATGCCAAAGATTTCTCTTTACCTTCTTTTTCTGGTATAGGATGTACTGTTTTTGATCATTTACCCTTTTTTTTTACTTTACAATGCTATTGTGTCTGACAAACAATTTAAAGAATTTAGAAAAGGGGTGATAGCTAGCCCTTTATTTCTCATTTTCCTAATTTCAGGATTTTTTTATTTGGAATTAATTTTTATCATAGAGCTGAATTCTTTTAAGTTTATATACAATTTATCCCATCGCAAAGGTTTTTTTTCTCCTAATGATGATATTGTTTCTGTATTATGTTGTTCATAATGTTTATATTTTTATGATAAATGCTTACCCATTGGATGTGCTTTGTCTTGTCAATAATTTGAAATGATTTCTACTTTTTTAGAATGGATAGTTAGTTTTTAAACTGATGGCAATAATGTATTACCTGGACAACTTTCTTTTTATTGGGACAGCTAATTCCAGTGACTGGCTGTATGTATTTGTTGATTTTCAAATGATGTCAAAAGTTCTTTTGACAAAGTTGGTTTGCCCCACATTCTGCATTATATTCTTGGGTGTTGTGATTGACACTGCAAGAGTGTATTTCCAATTACCCATTGAGAAGGTTAAGTTGGTGAGAAAGTTAGTGAAAACTATTCTTACTAAAAAAGTTACCCTAAAACTTCCAAAACCTAAAAATGCAATCTTCATTAGGTTCATTGGCATTCGCTACAAGAGTCTTTGCTATGAATAGGGTATTTTCCAAACATTTACTTTATACTGTATATGCCCATTTCTGTTTTGAAATTGCCTCATCATTTTATTAAGCTCACTTCTGAATTGAAAGAAGATTTAATTGCTTGGCAAAGATTTTTAGCAACCTTAGAATGGGCAGGGCTTGTTTCAAGTAGGTTCTGATTTTTACTTGCTAACTGATGCTTCCAACACTTATAGCTATGGAGCCTTTTGGCAGGCTACTGGTGTGTGGGTATAAAGCATCATTTCTGTCATATTAGAGGATTAACTAAAAATATTGTTTTATTGGAGTAATTTCAGACTTTTATCACTATTGAACTTTGGGGTTCTAATTTCTGCAGTAATTTATCATCCAAATCCCTGTTGATTTTAACTATTCTTAGGCAATTTGTTTGATAAATGTCTGGAATGATATATTTGGATGAATGCACATTATGTTTCGAGTAATGATTGATTTCTTAATCAAGATTATAGATGAATCAATATTGGGCCCTGGTACCAGAAGCAGATGACTTTGTTTCTAACAATAGCATCTATGGAATCTGCTTTAAGTCCTATTTAGATTGCTATACAATAATCGGTGGTGACTTCTATGTGAACAAGAACAAAAAATAAAGGGACACACTCCTATAGCCACATCCGTATGGTTAGATTGTTAAAAGAAACCCTGAACCCCACTTCTATGTGAACAAATTACCAGACTGCATGGTCTTTATGGCACTCCTTACTTAAAACGAATAGTTCTTGTCCACCATGTTTTGTTTTACAATAATTTTTTTTTGCTATGGTCTTATTCATACTCTCACAGTGTTAATACTTTGGAAGTTTCTTTCTTCCTCAAACTGAATACTCCCACGTGTACAAGCATCTTCTCTGTTAAAAAGCTTTACAAAGCAATAGTATAATAAAAACTAAAAGTAAAACTGACTGCCAAGTACCTATTACTTCAGACATCCTAGCTTGAATTTGCAGATCAACAGCTTCAATTTGTTTTAATCTTTATGGAACTTTGCTATTCTTTGTTTTTTTTGTGTTTTTTGAATTTCTGAATTGCTCCCAAGAAATGTTAATCGCATCTCCAGTATTAGGGTTCAGGATTTGTTTCTTGATGCTAGTTTTCAAAAAAATATTGTTTTTTATTAGTAAAATGGATCAAGTTGGTAGATCGTTAGATTTGTCTTAAGCAATTGATTATCTTTCTTATTTCCCTTATTTTACTAAAGGGGTTGTAAACCTTTGGGGTTTTTCACCTCAATGCATTCTATACATTGAGGTGAAAAACCTCTTGCAGTGCAGCAGCCCCCCAGTGCCCCCGTTTTACTTACCTGAACCCACTTTTTCTTGCTCCGAGGACGAGCACACCAGCTCTAGCCGGTGTCTCGTGTTCTGATTGGCTAGATTGATAGCAGCGCAGCTACTGTCAATCAAATCCAATGACATGGGTGCCAGGGGGCGGGGCCGAGTCATACATTCTAAATGCTGGACTCGGGAGTGTGCCCGCAAAGTAACCCCTTTGTTGAAGCGCTTCCCCTAGGGGGTTATCTGATGCGCGGAGGACCCGCGAGAGCCACCGGGGGATCCCAGAAGAGCAGGTTCTGGGCCACTCTGTGCAAAACGAGCTGCACAGTGGAGGTAAGTATGATATGTTTGTTATTTTAAATAAAAGTAAAACAAACCCCTACAATCACTTTGACTAAATGATTTTAAGGTATCCACCTTTCACTTAATAATCACCTCCTTATCCCTCAGAATGGCTTACTTATAGATATCAGTTTGTGGCCAAACTTAACAGCTTTGCTGTGACTTTAAATAGTTTGTTTGGACCAAGCTGGCCCAAATTAACTATTTCCTATATTGACATGTAGATGAAAGAAATCCGGCAGCATAAGTCCTGTATTATTTTCTACCACACCTGCATTAATAAGTGTATTCATTGCGGAAGATTGAGCTGCCGGCTTTCTTTTATTTGCGTGTTTGCTTGTGTGCTAGGTACACCGATTGCTCACCACCTCAGGAAATTACTACAGGTGTTTTTTGCTATATTTCCTATGTTAATACATGTGGATACATTCCAGCTGCAGTACAAGGACTTACTGTCTACTGCCAGAACAAAATTGAGTTTTTCCTGCTTGTAACTGACAGATTGCACACTGTACTTCTTCCAGTGTAATATCTGCCTCTAGCTTTGGTTGTTTAGAAACCTCTTAGGAAGGTGATCCCATCCAAATTATCAAATTGGCCTGCCTCACTATAGTAGAAGATGCTAGTGGAGCTCTTGTAATACTTTGTAAACCTGCTGTTAATATGGTCTGGGTGTGATAGGATTACACCCATTAACTTTTGGATCTGTCCTATATAAGTACTGGTAAACCAAACTCTGGCTAACCATGCCAGCAGTTTCCTATTCATATCACTATCTTCAAAAATCCCTTCAGCAGTGTGTAAAATACATTTTTTGGCCTGTTCCACCCTCAACAGTTCACCTTCCCTCAGTCCCTGTTACCAGGCTTGGTAGGCTGTTCAGTCTGAGTGTTTCACATACATTGCCTGTCTATGTCTCATTTCTTCTTCCAGGGCCAGGTTCTACCTTGCCTTTTTAAAATGTGAGGCCTTAAAAGCAACCAATAAAACCTCAGGACTAGCCAAATCCTTGTTAACAAGCCAATACTTGACAGATTATCTCTTTAATTAGAACTGCCACCCACTGGTCTGTGGCCAAGTATCTGGAAAACTCCCCAATTTCTGCTTCCCAAGATCTGAGTGGTAGACAATGTATTTAGTAAAGAAGCATGATCAGAAATACCCCTAGGTAAATTATGGTTTGCTGTCATGGACTGGAGTACATCAAACACGGTGTAAGTCAAGTCTATGCGCAACAGGGAACCATGGGTGGCTGAATGGAAGGTTTATCCCTTGCTCAATCGATTACAGTGCCTGCAACCAACCAACTACATTAATGAATATTACAAGTCTATATTAGCCAAAGAAGGTGTATAAAAGCCTATGATAACCATGTTTACATTATATACCACAACATGTAGCAATACATATCTGCCCACTGGGTCCACCTTGTTTATCTATTGGCTTATAAGGAAGTGATTTGTGAATTAGGATACTAATCTCTCTTGCATATCTAGAATACGTAGCATGGTGGTGCATACCAATCCAGGCTTTCTTGTGTCCCTGTATTCTATTACCCTGTTGGTGAGTTTTTTTTTTATAAATGTAGATTTAGGGGATATACTTTTTTGGAAAGTAAAAAAAAAACAGGGATCTCTTTGAATTTAGTCTCAACACATTTCAGGAGATTATAGATAATCCAATGATAGGTAGTTAAGTAGAAAATCTGATTCAGAAGAATGCATTTATTCTGCCCCATTCAGCCCTCTCCCTCTGCAGTCCACCTGTACCCAGAGAGCATATATACAGTGCCTTGAAAAGGTATTCATACCCCTTGAAATCTTCCACATTTTGTCCTGTTACAACCAAAAACGTAAATGTATTTTATTGGGATTTTATGTGATAGACCAACACAAAGTGGCACACATTTGTGAAGCAGATGGAAAATGATAAATGGTTTTCCAATTTTTTTACAAATAAATATGTGAAAAATGTGGCGTGCATTTGCATTCAGCCCCCCTGAGTCAATACTTTGCATAATCACTTTTTGCTGCAATTACAGCTGAAAGTCTTTTTGGGTATGTCTCTACCAGCTTTGTGCATCTAGAGTGTAGAATTTGTTGCTTATTGTTCTTTGCAAAATAGCTCAATCTCTGTCAGATTGGATGGAGACCACCAATAAACAGCTATTTGCAAGTCTTGCCATGGATTTTTAATTGGATTTAGGTCTGGACTTTGACTGGGCCATTCTAACACAATATGTTTTGATATAAACCTTTCTTTTGTTGCTATGGCTGTATGTTTAGGGCTGTTGCCCTGCTGTAAAGTGAACCCCTGCCTTAGTCTCAAGTCTTTTGCAGACTCTAACAGGTTTTCTTCTAAGATTGCCCTGTATTTGGCTCTATCCATCTTCCCATCAACTCTGATCAGCTTGTTTCACGGTGGGGATGGTGTGTTCAGGGTGATGTGCAGTGTTAGTTTTCCACCACATATAGCATTTTGTTTTTAGGCCAAAAAGTTACATTTTGGTCTCATCTGACAAAAGCACCTTCCTTCACATGTTTGCTGTGTCCCCCACATGGCTTCTCGCAAACAGGACTTCTTATGGCTTTTTTTCAACAATGGCTTTCTTCTTGCCACTCTTCTATAAAGGCCGGATTTGTGGATTGCATGACTAATAGTTGTCTCTTGACAGATTCTCCCACCTGAGCTGTGGATCTCTGAAGCTCCACCAGAGCTACCATGGGCCTCTTGGCTGCTTCTCTGATTAATGCTCTCCTTGCCCGGCCTGTCAGTTTAAGTGGCCAGTCAAGTCTTGGTAGATTTGCAGTTTTGCCATACTCTTTCCATTGTGGGATGATGAATTGAATAGTGCTCCATTAGATGTTTAAAACGTGGGATTTTTTTATAGCCTAACCCTGCTTTAAACTTCTCCACAACGTTATCCCTGACCTGCCTGGTGTGTTCCTTGGCCTTCGTGATGCTGTTTGTTCACCAAGAACTTCTCAAACTATTAACACAACAGGTTCCCTCCGCTCCACTCACTCAAACCTTCTTCATATACCCAGAACTAGACTCAGGACAATGGGAGACAGGGCCTTTTGTGTAGCTGCCCCGCGCCTGTGAAATTCCCTACCTGACACCTTGAGGGCTCCTCAATCTACTGATTATTTTAAAAAAGGTCTTAAGACATTTCAATTTAGCAAAGCTTTTTGTTCATTTTAGATGTTTGTTTTATTATATAAATTGTTCATTTTTCTTTTGTTTTAACCTGTAGCACTTTGAGATCTTATGATGAAAAGCGTACTATAAATAAAATGTATTATTATTATTATTATTATTCAAGGTTCTCTAACAAACCTCTGAGGGCTTCACAGAACAGCTGTATTTAGACTGATATTAAATTACACACAAGTGGACTCTATTTAATTAGGTGACTTCTAAAGGCACTAGATTTTAGTTAGGGGTGTCAGAGTAAAGGGGGCTGAATACAAATGCACGTCACTTTTTTCAGATATTTATTTGTAAAAAAATTGGAAAAACATTTAACATTTTGCTTCCACTTCACAATTATCTGCCACTCTGTGTTGGTCTATCACATACAATCCCAATAAAACACATTTACATTTTTGATTGTAACATGACAAAATGTGGAAAATGTCAAGGGGTATTGATGCCTTTTTCAAGGCACTGTATATAGCAGTGATATGCAATTAGCTGACCTCCAGCTGTTGCAGAACTACAAGTCCCATGAGGCATAGCAAGACTCTGAAAGGCACAAGCATGACACCCAGAGGCAAAAGGATGATGGGACTTGTAGTTTTGCAACAGCTGGAGGTCCGCTAATTGCTTATCCCTAGTATATAGCATAGGATTTGTCCTTTACAATAGTATATCCATATCAGTGTTTTCATTATGGAAGCCATACAATTCACAAATAAAGCAACTTAAAACTGTAACCCCAAATATTGCCATTGACAGTTGGCAACTACCTGCTTCTCCCCGCATAACCCATAAAACTTGAGAATGCATCAGTCCCAATGACTAACCCAACTTTTATTTAAAAAAAAAAGGAGGTTGTGGAAATGGCTGAAAGTACTTTAAGAATGTAAAGAGTTGTGTAGCATTGTAATAGAGATGCTTTAGATTAACGGAATGTCACAGTCAGTGGCGGTGTCAGCAGTGAGTATAGAAAAATTCAGAAAACGTTTAGATGTGTTTCTTAGGGAACTGTATTGACATACTGTAAGTATACACATGCACACTCAGGGTAAACTGGATGGACTGGTGTCTTTATTTAACCTTACCAATGATGTAACTATCTAACTCCTCCACAAACACCATCAGGTTCTTCCCTTCTGCTCCTTCCACCAGCACCAGGATGCAGAGGTTGTTCATTCTTTTGCAATTTTCATTTTCATAACCCCAATATTAGGGCCCTTGCTTTGGTCTGCAAAGACCGGATGGAAGTAATAGGCTCATTAGCCTCATCCTCAACAAGTCTATAGTTAATTGGGATCTAATACTGTTTAGGACACTGTCAGCTCCATATCAAGCAGTACTGATTTGATCTTACAGGTCAAAGCCACCTCACAGGCAGCTATACTCCCCATCACAACTGATTTATTCCATGGTATGTCTTCCTATAGTGGGCCAGTAAGACTAGAGGACCAATCTGGTTACTGTCCTGGGAGCTCTCTCTGCACTCACCTCCAGGTTAGCCTGTTCTTCAGTACACCAGCTTTTACCTCTTTAGGCATCCCACAAAATTAGGGAAGTGTCAGGAACAGAGTAATACAAAGTAAAGGGTCGATGGCACCAGTAAAAGCAGGATAAATTGCCAGCAGATCTTCGGGTTGCACAACCACTCAGTCTTCCATCTTGGCCATGCCCCCAGCTAATACATTTTTAATCTGTCTTGTTCTTCAACATTTCAAGATCATGTCCCATTTATATCATATCAGAGCAGCGACAGAAGTGGCTTAGTTGGTTCGGTCTGAAACTGGGACTGCTCTCGTATTATTTTCACATTTGTTGATATGCTAAACAGGGCCTGAAATGGTTTGACTTGAGGAATACTTTCTTTGCTGTATGTAACCTGGCCTACCTATCATATTATCATACTTCATTTGTCATGTAATCATATTGGTTTTAAGTAATTACTGAATAGTTTTGTTAAATTCAATACCATCTATTTCATTTAAGTCTAGTTTTGCCTAATGCTATTTTGATGTTTCCAGAAATAATTTCTCATTTGCAGTGGTTGGTGTTGCCTTAATGTAAGCATTTTTTTAAAAACCTGGAGGTGTATTAATATGGCTATTGCTAAATGTATGCCTTTGACCAATGGCTTGTTATTTTACAATGTTGATCTTGGGGGTTTGCCAGGTTTTTACAGATCAGAAATAGACATCTGTTGCATATCACTTTAGATATCCTTGAAGCAGCATTAAACCCAAAGCCAAGATTGTAATATATTGCAGTTTGCCATTGATTAGATATGGTAGCAGCATTAGTTTACACTCTGGATGAAAAAGCAGCAGAGACACCTTTGTACAGCAGCATTGTCAGCCTGGGGGTGTTAGATCTACTAGCAGGTTTAGATACACTAAAAAAGCAAAACAAATTTTCAATTTTACATAAAGGATTTATATAAATAAATAAAGACTGGCCTTTGTAAGCACTCCTGTCAGTGGTAAATGGTTTCTCTCCTCTTTGTTCTGTTGAAAAACAACAGACTTACTGTCCAAGTAACCAGATGAAGAAAAATGAGTGAATAAAGGAAAGAATGCCTAAAAAAAAGAAAACAAATGCAGTCATCACATCTAAGAAACCTAATACTGCTTTCACTTGCATTGAATTGGCTATGGTGCATGTGGGGGTTCCAGGCTCCTTTAAGTTGAGCCTGGTGTTTGAGACTGTCATTTTATTGTCAACTTGAGCTGTAATGGCTTTAATAGTGTTGAAATTAATGGTTTAATGTAATTATCTTACTGATTATAAGTATTGGTTTATCCTTAGCTGTGGTTTAAATAGTAATACAATTATTATAATTTTTTTATATGTATGATCAAACCAATATTAAAGGGCTACAATTATTTTCAATCCTTTACATTAAGTTGTTTTATTAGTTATTTGGGGGTTTGTCTAAAGTGTTTCTTAAGAGGGGAGGAAGCAAATCAATTTATGAGTCACATACTAAATGAAAAATGTTATGTAGCAGGAAGCTGGCTATCTTACCTGTAGTATCAAAAGACACTCTGCAACATTGTTCCAATGAGACTGTTTCCCTCTAGTGCCTGCTATGACTCTGTGTTATCACATCCTGTCAGCAGAGTGATTACCATCAGGGAGCAAAGCATAAAGGGAATTGTAGTTCCATGACTCAAGTTTCACATTCAGCTTTAATTGTATGGAACTACAAAAGACCAGCATGCTCTGAGGACAGGAAAGGAGATACTCCATTTTGATTTCCTGAGGAAAATTCAGACAGCACGAGGCTGAGGAAGAGATTAGACCTGAGGGAGAGATGCTGTCTCCCAGGTAATCTCGCCACATGATTTAGGCCTCCGCCACCAGTTGGAACATCCAGCCTGAGAGAGGGGGATCCCAGGTGCACATCCAGACACCCCTGCACTGAAGGTGAAGCGTTCCAGTGTGAGGTGACCAGTTGGGTAACCAGGAGAGCCTGCTGTTCCAGGACGTTTGTTTGGGCCCTGACCACAGGGTTGGGTGAGAGGGCTTTTGCCCATTTGTAGGAAAAAGGGACACTGCACCACAGAAGAAGTTAAATGGACACTGTACACAGACATCATTGCTGTTAATCATCTTGCTGACACTTGTAGTGCCACATGGCTAAAGGATAAGGCCATCCATTTTCATACAGACACCATTGTCCTTTCACGTTGCTGAGAAAGATCCTGCCTTTTTCACTTGATAATCCAGGCAAGTTGTGTTTGGCTCTGCTATTCAGGAATTTAAGTGCACCAGCAAACATGGCTAGTTCAAGACGCAAAGTTTTATCTGTTCTTCAAAAGGACTGAAGCTACTAGTGCCATATGGATGCGCACACACATATTCAGGGCTCTTTATATGCAGTGGGTGTGTGGGAGAGTTTATCTAGGAATTTAGGCCATTACATATTGATTTGAGTAAAGTGTTTAAAGTTGGGCCTGTGGTGTCAGGGGGCAGAAGAGAGAGGCCTGACACAAAGAAGGTCATTCTTCTGCTCTCCTCTTGCCTGGACTCATAGAGCCAACCTGAGTAACCAATTTGATACGGATTGCCATATGGTGATTTATTTGCCATGTAAGTGTGCCTCTGCTTCTGGGGTAATTCGTAGGTTTTGAATCCCCTGAAAACAGCCTGAATATAGTATTGAGCTATATTGCTCATAACCTCAGTTAAGACAATTTCTGTATTTTAGCATAATGTGTGTGTTTCTCATTGGTTATTGCACTTACACTATTGACAGGTGTGCCAGAGGGGGCTGAGACTGTTACTGGAGTTGAGAGGTAGAGTAACGGACTGAACAAACTTAATAATACCACTACTCTGCAATCAACTCCTCAAGACAGCACCCCTACAAGTGCCAAGATGTATCCTGTTACTGCGACACAGTGGTGTCGCCAGCCCAGAATCAAGTTTAGTGGAAGCAAGGGATCCTCGATCGTTTGCAAGGGTCCAGTGTGCAGCTGGCGGACCAGGCTGAGTTTCTGCTAACCCAGTCACACACCAGACAGGTGTCCGGCAAGTACCAGTCAAGTCAAGGCCACGAGGGATGAGGCCCCCTCCATGCCATCTTCGGCCATGATTGGGCCAGAGTTCTTTGCTGCTCTGGGAGACTTTGTGTTAAAATTGCCAAGGGACACTCTGGCGTGCTCTGGAAGTGAGTACCAGAAACCAGGCCACAAACGCCTTGGGTAAATGGGACATTCCGGAGACTCTCAAGAAGCAGAGAATTAACGAGATTCTAAGGGGCCCAACCTCAGAAGCTATCCGTAATCTAAAGTTCAGTAAGAAAGATTGCGTCACTCAAGACTATTATATTATATAATATATGAATATTCTGCAGGAGGAGTTTGGGCCGATGGAAACAGCAGACTTAATTTACCGATTTGGTGAATGCCTGTCTGAATACATCAGACGCTTGAATAGGATGTTAGATCAGATCGTATTAAAGAAAGGGATGCCACCTTCTGTCATAAATCAAGCTAGAATGCAGCAGATCCTGAGAGGTGCTTCAGGCTCTGATCCAGTTTGGATTTGACTGCAGATTTCAGCGGATGTCATGTCCATGAAATATCCTGAGCTCATTAAATTAGTGAGAGAGGAGGAAGCCATGCTGGAGAATAAAGGAAAGAACCAGGGGTCGGAATCTGCTGTTGGAGTCAGAGTGGCCAGCACAGCTGATAGAGATCCAGAGATCGGGGGTTCTCAAGACTCAGATGTCCAGGATAATGGAGATGGTGACCGAGTCATTGGATGTCAGGTCTGAGAAAGCCGTGCTGAAGATGCAGATATCCCAGATGTTGGAAGTGATTAACCGGCTGACAGCAACACCAATTGAGCTGCCCAACAAGGGTGTTACAGGGCAGAATGTATCCCCGGTCTCCCCAACTGTGCCTGACCAGAGGCCATCAAATTGAGACGTCTGTCTGAACTGTGGAGGTGTAGGTCACTACCAGCAAGAATGCCCTAGTCCACCAAAGAGGACAGAAGACTGGCGTGGACCACAGAGAAGTGACCCAAGGATGGAGCGAAGGCCTGGGCCTTCAAAAATAACCCTCACTGATTCTGCAAGAGAACAATGGAGGACACCTGCAGTTTATGCTGTTTCAGTGAGGAATGCCTATCAGCCTTCAAAACAATGCCAGAAATGGCTTTCCTAATGCCAGAAGCTGAAGGAAGCATGAGTCCAGTCATGCCCACCTACTTTTCCAGATTCTTCCAACAGGCCTCCTGCCCAGTTGGTAGGCACTATGCCTGTAGTGCCTGTTTTGGTGGAAGGAATTTATACAAGAGCCATTCTTGATTTGGGGTGCTCAGTTTACCTTGCTGACCAGAGACTTTTACAAGAGCTATTTGTCGTATATGCCCCTGCAAAAGTTGGAAGATATATAGGGTATTCAAGTGGAGGATTACCCTCATGATGGATTTCTGTGGATCAAGTTGTAGTGTGATCCATTGAGGGCTGTGAAACCTCAGAACTTTTAGACACTGGCCATTGTGTGCCCTTGGCTGCCAGGGTCCACAGGAAGTTCGTTGAACATTGGGACCAACACAGATCTAGTAAAGCGGTTGTTAGTCCCTGTTGTTAGTTGCCCACAGATGTTTTCTCTTACCCTCAGTGCCTGCAGGAGGGCCAGAAGTGTCTCCCACAGTGGATGAAGAAGTATCCACAGCAGAAGCGAAATAGACTGATCTGCAGGAGGCAGAAGCAGTCAAACAGGAAGAAGAGGCTAGTGAGCCTAATGTGCCAGAGCCAGTGGAACAGGGGAAACTAAGAATCATTTCCCATTTCAAGAGAGCGACCTTTGACCTGTTGGGTGAGAACTCCAAAAAAAATTGTCCTCTCCCCTCAAGGGACTCTTGATATGCCTGACCTGTTCACCACTGCTTTGGTGAAGGACAACCCTGACTCAGCCCTTGGCACAACTGGTAGGGTCATCCCTATAAACGATGGCCTGTGGGCAGGACAACCTCCTTTCCTAGGTAATTGGTGGGAGGTTCCTCTGCCAGGTTCTTGTGAAAGTGTAATTTGTTGTTTCTTGTGTACATTGACCTGTTTCCTTCCGCATGTATTTGAAAGCATGTACCAGGTCGAGGACTGTTACTTCCTTTGGGGGACCAAAGGTTCGTTAGTGGGGGGAGGATGCAGCAGGGAGCTGGCTATCTTACCTGCAGTATCAAAAGACACTCTGCAACATTGTTGCAATGAGACTGTTTCCCTCTAGTGCCAGCTAAGACTCTGTGTCATCACATCCTGTCAGCAGAGTGATTAACATCAAGGAGCAAAGCATAAAGGGAATTTTAGATCCAGGACTCAAGTTTCACATTTAGATTTAATTGTATGGAACTACAAAAGACCAGCATGTTCTGAGGGCAGGAAAGGAGAGACTCCATTTTGATTTCCTGTGGAGAATTCAGACAGCACGAGGAGGAGGAAAAGATCAGACCTGAGGGAGATATGCTGTCTCCCAGGTGATTTCACCGTGCGATTTAGGCCTCCACTGTCAGTTGGGACATCCTGCCTGAGAGAGGGGGATCCCAGGTGCACATCCAGGTGCACCTGCATTGACAGTGAAGCATTCCAGTGTGAGGTGACCAGTCGGGTTGCAGTAGAGCCTGCTGTTCCAGGACATTCTTTTGGACCTTGACCACAGGGTTGGTTGAGAGGGCTTTTGCCCATTTCCAGGAAACAGGGATACTGCATCACAGAAGAAGTTAAATGGACACTGTATACAGACATAATTGCTGTTAGTCATCTTGCTGACACTTGTAGTGTCACAGGGCTAAAGGATAAGGCCATCCATTTCCAGGGACATTGTATACAGACACCGTTGTCCTTTCACCTTGCTGAGAAAGATCTTACCTTCTTCACTTGATAATCTGGGCAAGTTTTGTTGTTTGGCCCTGCTATTTAGGAGTTTAAGTGCACCAACGAACCTGCACACACATATTCAGGGCTCTGTATATACAGTGGGTGTGTGGAACAGTTTATCTGGGAAGTTAAGCCATTACATGTTGATTTGAGTAAAGCATTTAAAGTTGGTGTCAGGGGACAGAAGAGAGAGGCCTGACACAAAGAGGGTCATTCTTCTGCTCTCCTCCTGCCTGGACTCATAGAGCCAACCTGAGTAAAGGTAACCAATCTGATACAGATTGCCATATGGTGATTTATTTGCCAATGTAAGTGTGCCTCTGCTTTTGGGGTTATTCTTAGGTTTCAAATCCCCTGAAAGCAGCCTGAATATAGTATTGAGCTATATTGCTCATAATCTCAGTTATTGCTCTCCCAATGCATTCCTTGAACAAATATATTGTTGCTGTTTTTACTTTTCCACAGAAATATTGCAGTAAAGACAATTTCAGTGTTTTATCATAACGTGTGTGTTTCCTATTTGTTATTGCACTTACACTATTGCCAGGTATGCCAGAGGAGGCTGAGACTGTTACTGGGTTTGAGAGGCAGAGTAATGGAGTGAACAAACTTAAGTGGCTCCTCCGGGGGTATCCCTACAGTTATGTGCAACCTCCACTGACCTATAAAAGTACTGTGAGTCACTAAATCGGAGCAACAGTAAGCCAACACGAGAGCATCAAACCTTACCTCATATTGTGGCAGTCTTAAGTTACGCAGTTAAGGGCTCAATTCACTAAGTGGATAACGTGACAAATTTTTTTCCAATTGTCTCATGCGCTATTCAAAATGCCAATTCACTGTCAGTTTTTGTGGTGTTTACTACACTAGTACAAAAAAGGAACAGTAAATACTGCATAAACTGACTCTAAAGTCAATTCACTAATTGACTTATTGACTAAAGTCAATAAACTCATCCATGTCTTTATTGACCTTGCTTTGTGCACTGGTCCAAATCATTTGGTGGTGGTGGTGGGGGGGGGGATTATTGTGTGAGGTTATTTTTCAGTGGTTGGGCTTGGCCCCTTAGTTCCAGTGAAGGAAATTCATAAGGCTTCGGCATACCAAGACATTTTGGACAATTTCATGCTCCCAACTTTATGGGAACAGTTTAGGGAGGGCCCCTTCCTGTTCCAACATGAATGTGCACCAATGCATAAAACTACGTCTATAAAGACATGGATCAGCAAGTTTGGGGTTAGAGGAACTTGACTGGCCTGCACAGAGTCCTGACCTCAACCCAATAGAAAACCATTGGGATGAATTAGAGCGAGCCAGGTATTCTCGTCCAACATAAGTGCCTGACCTCACAAATGTGCTTCTGGAAGAATGGTCAAACATTTCCATAGGCACACTCCTAAATCTTGTAGGCATCCTTCTCAGAAGAGTTGAAGCTGTTATAGCTGCAAAGGGTGGGCTTACTCAATATTGAACCCTATGGACTAAGACTGGGATGCCATTAAATTTCATAAAGGTGTCCTAATACTTTTGACAATATAGTGTAGATTAATTGAATAAGTCGTGGTCTAGCCATGGGTTATTCAATGGATATAGCGCTGGTTGTTAAGGACCTGTAAAAAACTGGCTGTGTGTTTTTATTTATTTTGATCCCCGCTGACAGCAGATGAGTCATGGTTGTTAACCACTTCAATACCGGGCACTTATACATCTTCCTTCCCAGACCAATTTTCAGCTTTCAGGGCTGTCGCACTTTGAATGACAATTGCACGGTCATGCTACACTGTACCCAAACTAAATTTTTATTATTTTATTCCCACAAATAGAGCTTTCTTTTGGTGGTATTTGATCACCTCTGGGATTTTTATTCTCTGCTAAACAAATAAAAAAAGACCAAAAATTTTGAAAAAAAAATGTTTTTTTTTTGTTTCTGTTACAAAACTTTGTAAATAAGTAAGCAGCAGCTTGATATCCTGGCGACATCGTATGATGTCTGGATCCGGATATCGCAACCACTTTGCTGATGTCATATTGCTATATGGCGGACAGCAAGTGGTTAAGGACGCCTGCTCTTTAACAACCATGATATTTATGGGTTGTTAAGGACATCAGCCACCGCTAGCATTAAAATACAGCTATCTTTCAATACTAAAATACTTCATTACTTCATAAAATAATTCATGTGGTATTTTAGTAGCGTTTTTTAGTGAATTGCAAAAACATTTTTGCAAAACACTATGCGGTATTTCTGTTTTTAAAGCAGTAGATACAGTACCACTTTGTGAATTGAACCCTTATTCCCTTCTATCAAAGAGGACAGTTTCATTTTGTTAGTTTTATGGTCAACTTCAGCTGTAAAGGCTGAGTTAAATTTAATGGTTAAATGTAATCTTGTTTCTTATTATGAGTATCGGTTTAGCTTTAGTTATGGTTTATATAATAATACAATTATTCATTTAATTCATTGATTTATTCATTTGTTTTTTTTTATTTTTCAATAAAACCAATGATAAAGAGTTGGGACCATTTTCAATCCATTATTGGGTTTTATAAGTTAAATTGAAGTTCTGTCTACAATCTACGATCCTGTCTACAATCCTGTTATGCCCCGTACACACGGTCGGTTTTTCCGACGGAAAACGTTTGATGGGAGCTTGTTCCAACCGTGTGTAGGCTCCATCGGACATTTTCTATCGGAATTTCCATCACACAAAATTTGAGATCTGCATCTCAAATTTTCCAACAACAAAATCCGTTGTCGTAAATTCTGATCGTCTGTACACAATTCCGACGCACAAAGTTCCACGCATGCTTGGAATCAAGCAAAAGAGCTGCACTGGCTATTGAACTTCATTTTTCTTGGCTCGTCATACGTGTTGTACGTCACCGCGTTCTTGACGTTCAGAATTTCCGACAAGATTTGTGTGACCGTGTGTATGCAAGACAAGTTTGAGCCAACATCCGTCGGAAAAAATCCATGGATTTTGTTGTCGGAATGTCCGATCGTGTGTACGCAGCATAACAGAACTTATAAAATTGTGACCTATACATGACTTATAAGAAAACCCTGAAGCATGAATATTTGTCTGACATGAGTTGACTGTGAACAATGCGTTGCTTCCTTAGTTCTGTTTAATAAACGGCTAACACTATATTGAGTTAGTGACAAACAAATAGTTGTACATTTTAAATTATGCCTTTTTTGTAAATTGATGAAAACTGAAGACGGTCCCTTTCTCAGCTGCACTGTACATGAATGAATAGGAGTTTGTATTGAGATTTCCCTATGTGCTCCAGCTGCAGCTGGAGAGAGGAGGAGGAGGGAATGATGGTCAGCAGTAGGGATGAACTGAACACCCCCCAGTTCGGTTAGCAGTAGAACATGCGAACAGGCAAAAAATTTGTTGGAACACGCGAATACCGTTAAAGTCTATGGGACACGAACATTAATAATCAAAAGTGCTAATTTTAAAGGCTTATATGCAAGTTATTGTTATAAAAATGTTTTGGGGACCTGGGTCCTGCCCCAGGGGACATGTATCAATGCAAAAAAAAGTTTTAAAAACTGATGTTTTTTCGGGAGCAGTGATTTTAATGATGCTTAAAGAGAAACAATAAAAGTGAAATATTCCTTTAAATTTTGTACCTGGGGGTGTTTATAGCATGCCTGTAAAGAGGCGCATGTTTCCCATGTTTAGAACAGTCCGAGAGCAAAATGACATTTCTAAAGGAAAAAAGTAATTTAAAAGTACTCGCGGCTATAATGAATTGTCAGTCCCAGCAATACACATGAAAGTCATTGAAAAAAACAGGCATGGGATTCCCCCACAGTCCATTACTAGGCCCTTTGGGTCTGGTATGAATATTAAGGGGAACCCTGAACCAAAATTTTAAAAAAATGGCGTGGGGGCCCCCCTCAAAATCCATACCAGACCCTTATCTGAGCACGCAACCTGGCAGGCTGCAGGAAAAGAGGGGGGACAAGAGAGTGCCCCCTGAACCATACCAGGCCACGTGCACCCTAAAGCACCGTGTTCCCATGTTGATGGGGACATGGGCCTCATCCCCACAACCCTTGCCCGGTGGTTGCAGGGGCTTATTGGAATCTGGAAACCCCCTTTAACAAGGGGACCCCCAGATCTCGCCCCCCTGTGTGAATTGGTAATGGGGTACAAATGTACCCCTACCATTTCACAAAAAAAGTGTCAAAAATATTAAAAAAGACAATAGCCGGTTTTTGACAATTCTTTTATTAATGTTTTCTTCTTTCCCCGCTTCTTCCATCCTCTTCTGGTCTTCCTTCGGTTTTCTTCTTCCTCCATCTTGTTCTTCCCCCGCTTCTTCCTCTGGTGTCCTCTGCTTCTTTCTCCGGTCTTCTCCTCCGGCATCTTCCTCCGGCTTCTCCTTCCCCGCTCCGTCCTCGGGATGATCCGCCTCAATGGGAGTCTCCCGCTGTGTGACGCTTCTGTTCTTGTGACAGCTCTTATATACCTGAAGGTGGGGCCACCCGGTGACCCCGCCCCCTCTGATGCATGGGGACTTCTGTATGGCTTTCCCCGTGGTGGGGGGAGGGGAATGGGGTCACCCGTTGACCAGAAGCAGATGGAAGAAGAAGCGGGGAAAGAAGAAGACATTAATAAAGGAATTGTCAAAAACCGGCTATTGTCTTTTTTAACATTTTTGACACATTTTTTGTAAAACGGTAGGGGTACATTTGTACCCCATTACCAATTCACACGGGGGCCAGATTCTGATAAGCCCCCTGCCCGCATACCCCCACAACCACCGGGCAAGGGTTGCGGGGATGACTACCCCAAAGCACCCTCCCCATGTTGAGGGCACGTGACCTGGTACAGTTCAGGAGGGGGGGCGCTCTCTCATCCCCCTCTTTTCCTGCAGCCTGCCAGGTTGCGTGCCTGGATAAGAGTCTGGTATGGATTTTTGGGGGGACCCCCACACCATTTTTTTAAAATTTTGGCATGGGAGTTCCCCTTAAAATCCATGTCAGACCTGAAGGGTCTGGTATGGATTTTGAGGGGGACCCCCACGCCATTTTTTTTTTCAAATTTTGGTTCGGGGTTCCCCTTAATATTCATACCAGACCCAAAGGGCCTGGTAATAGACTGTGGGGGAATCCCATGCCGTTTTTTTCAATGACTTTTATGTGTATTGCTGGGACCGACAATTTATTATAGCCACGAGTACTTTTAAATTACTTTTTTCCTTTATAAATGTCATTTTGCTCTCGGACTGTTCTAAACACGGGAAACATGCGCCACTTTACAGGCATACTATAGACACCCCCCAGGTACGAAATTTAAAGGAATATTTCACTTTTATTGTTTCACTTTAAGCATTATTAAAATCACTGCTCCCGTCCGTTTTTAAAACTTTTTTTGCATTGATACATGTCCCCTGGGGCAGGACCCAGGTCTTCAAACACTTTTTATGACAATAACTTACAGATTAACCTTTAAAATTAGCACTTTTGATTTCTCCCATAGACTTTTAAAGGAAGTTCCGCGGCTTTAGAATTTGACGCGAACACCCCAAATTGTTCGCTATTCGGCGAACAGCCAACATTCGAGTCGAACTCATATTCGACCCGAACATAAAGCTCATCCCTAGTCAGCAGCACAGTGGAGATGGATGCCGGAGCATCATTGCGGGGGGTGCCATAGTGGGGGAGGGGGTTGGAGTGATGGGGAGGTATGTAAACCACCTGAAGCTGGTGGGAGAGGAGAGAAACTGTCAGCTGGAAGCAGGGTAGCCACATGGAACCAGGATTCAGGATTGCAAGGGAGAGAGGAATGCTGCAGGGGGATTGGTGCTGTGGGGGGTGAATCTGTGGGGAAAGGGCACAAAACAGTGGGGGGTGGGGCATTTGAAATCACATGAACAGCAGTGGGAGGTGGAGAGGCTGGAAACAATGGCATTGGGGGGGTTAAATTTTAGATGCATAATTCTGATAAGCAGCTTGTTAGCCGCTTATCAGATCTATCTGTCTGTTCAGCAGAGTCAGCTGAACAGTTTTGCGATAAGCTCATGGTCACTCCTTATAGCAGGAGCTCATTCTAGGAGGAGAAATGTCAGGTCTGTACGGCAGATTTGGCCAGTTGGAAGTAGTGCTGCAGGTCCATACATCATATGGACCTAGCAGCGGAAAGGTTAAACTGGTCATAAAAATGAAAAGTCGATGCCTTCCAATATGACAACCTGGAGTCATTATATACACTGTTGGTATTCAAAATGAACCCAGAAATCAAATTTCCTGGTATGTAACTATGTTTTTAGCCAGAAATATGTGCTGAAGTACAAATCAAACTTAGGTACCCTTGGAAAAGGAAATGCATTTTTGGTTAGATACTAGGACTCTTCCTCACCTAGAGGGATGTAGATGCATCTTTGCTCATTAGAACATTAATGCTCGGTACACACGGGCTGAAAATTGGCCGGTTCAGCAGGAACCAACAGACAATCGGTCAGTGTTTTCATGCTGGAAAACCAGCATCTGATCAGTGCTTGCAGGCACTGGCTGCGAGTGCTCATCAGTGTGTTCAACACACAAAGGTGCAGCGGGGGGAGATCACCACACCACCATCACTTGTGCTGGTACTACGATTTATGAGGTTTTTTTATTTATTTAGCCCGATGTTGAAAGAAAAAAGACTAGCAGTGTGTACCAGGCTTAAGTATACACCAGGTTACTGTAAAAAAGACATACTCTCCCATTTACAAACTACAACGCTCTGAGAAAGGACAACACGAATAAAAAAAACAGTAATATTGTGTTAAAGTTTATGTAAATCCTTATGCGGCAGAGGGGGGCAATGCTTCCCAAGCCTGGACTGGCTGAGTGACGTCATCCAACTGCAGACTTTAACCAGCTGTCGGCTGAAAAGGGTCACAGGAGTGCAAAATGAACTGTACTTCTGTGATCCATAGGAGAAGTAGGGCCAAAAAAGCTTTGGCCCTGCTTCTCTTTTAAGTCGGTAACACATTTTTCTAAAATCCTTGTATTGTACATAGCCTATGTAGGATTTTTTTTTTAAACTTTACTATAGATTGTTGTACACAGAAGGGTTGAAACATAAGTATAGGAGAGGGGTAATTTTTTTATGTGTTTGGTAGCTATTATTTGCTTACTGCCTTAGACACCCATCCATAAGTGTATTATGGTTAATACTCCTCTAAATATAGGGCTTATTTATATGTTCAGTTATGTTTTAGGGCCCATGATTTTTTTATTGGTTATCTTTTAGCATGTAAGAGTTCTGTCCCATTAGTATATCATTAATAGGATTAAAACAACTTAAAACAGTAATATACAAATTTTTGTCCAACACCCATTGGCAAGGGAGCATGGGGCAGGGCTGAGCCCAGCTTTGTATGTCTTATGGACACACAGAGCGGGGCTCGGGAGCGGGCACACAAACCGCTTGCTATGGGGGAACTCGTGTATGCTCGTTCCCGAGGGGTAGAGGAGCCAGGAGCGGGGTGGGGGATCAGAAAAGAGGAAAATTGGGGCTGCTCTTTGCTAAACCATTGCACAGAATGTACGTATGACATGTTTGTTATTAAAAAAAAAAAAAAAAGAAAGGAGACTTTACATTCACTTTAAAAACTTTAATTATGGTAAGAGTTCAGAAAATGATAATAGGTTAATGTTTATTTTTCTTTATCTAATTTATATATTTGGATAAATGTTTTTTTGTTGACTGTGTTAATAAAATATTTTACTATGTAAAGCGACATGTATCAGTTAGGCTTTTGTTGTGCTATTTGTCATATATCTATATGAGTCCAGTAATGCTGTGGTTCATCCAAATAAAATCCTAGTGCCACTTAACCTAGTTACTTCAGCAGATGTACATTAGGCTAGACCCAGACATTGTGTCTCCACTCTGGTCTGTATATATTTAATTGGGTTTTCTAGTCTCATAAGTCCACTGTCTTCAGAGATATGCTTTTACAGCTTTGTGAAGGAACAACACATCTCTGAAATCATTTTAATTTCCCCTGGAGCAAAGTTACAGTAGAAATTTTATTTTTGTTTCATTGACCTCCAATCCATTCAAAATATGATGCACTGATGTGTTTTCCTCTCCCTGGAATCACTGGAAGCCTTTTCTAGGTTTCAGAGCAGACTACATCATGAGCAGTTAATGGAAGCAATGTTTCAGTGACTATTAGTGGATTTGTTTCAGTAGAGTCATCTTTTAAATGCTGCATCAGGCATTAAAGTAAATGGAAAGCACTCCATGGCTAGGTTGACATTTCAATAACCGGTCAGTGAAAAAGAGATGTTCTAATCTTGATTCTCAGCATGCTTACATTAAACAGAGATCTGACAAGCGTAAAAACAAATTAAGTTCTTCTGAGTAAAGAGCTATTTATACCTCTTCCAGGACTGGTCCTTTCACAATGGCTGCTAGGGGTGTACAGTATGTTTTATCTTTCAACATGAAATGCTTTCTTTGTATCACAATTTCTGCTTGCAATGCTGTTTCCATAGCTTTGTATTGGTTGTTGTGAGATCTCATATACAGTATGTAACAATACATACTATAGATAGTGGTTGAAAATGTGACTCATAGGAGGCTTGGGATCTATTGACCCATTTTTAACAATCAATTAACCATTTCAGCCCCGAACCATTTCGCTGGCCAAAGACCAGAGCACTTTTTGCGATTTGGCACTGCGTTGCTTTAACTGACAAGTGCACAGTCATGCGACGTGGCTCCCAAACAAAATGTACGTCTTTTTTTCCCCACAAATAGAGCTTTCTTTTGGTGGTATTTGATCACCTCTGCGCTTTTATTTTTTGCGCTATAAACAAAAATAGAGCGTCAATTTTGAAAAAAACGCATTATTTTTTTTCTTTTTGCTATATTATCCCCAAACATTATATAAAAAAACATTGTTTTTCCTCAGTTTAGGCCGATACGTATTCTTCTACATATTTTTGGTAAAAAAACCCTGCTATAAGCGTTTATTGATTGGTTTGCGCAAAAGTTATAGAGTCTACAAAATAGGGGTAATTTTATGGCATTTTTATTAATAATTTTTTTTATTGGTAATGGCGGCAATCTGCGATATTTATCGTGACTGCGACATTATGGGGGACACATCGGACAATTTTGACACATTTTTGGGACCATTGTCATTTTACAGCAATCAGTGCGATTAAATTGCACTGATTACTGTAAAAATGACACTGGCAGTGAAGGGGTTAACCACTATGGGGCTAGGGAATGTTTAAGTGTGTCCTAGGGAGTGTTTCTAACTGTGGGGGGGGAAGGGCTGTGTGTGAGGGAGCTATGATCAGTGTCAGTGTCATTAGATAGAACGGGGAGATGCTTGTTTACATTAGCATCTCCCCATTCTTCCTCTCCGTGAGACAATCGCGGGTATCCCCGCGGACATCGAGTTGGCGGGACCCACGGTCGGACTCACAGAGCTCGCAACGGGCACGCGCGCATGCCCCGCGGCGGCGTGCATGCGATGGCACAGCGGCAAATTCAAAGGGACATACAGATATGCCCATTTGCCTGTCCGTGTCATTCTGCCGACGCACATCGGCGTGCGACGGTCGCTATGTGATTAAAGTGTATCTCCAGTTTAAAATCTCAATTTTTGGATTTACTAAGTAAATTTTTAGTCGAATTCTCTTTTTGCCCTTATAAAAACTGTATCTTCTTTTCATTTTTCACAGCTGTTTTAGTTTAGTTGTAAAGGTTTGTTTTATCATATACTTTGTTTTACCCTTTGTACCACCACCCCCTCCCTTTAGAATGTAAGCTCTATGAGCAGGGCCCTCCTGTCCCTTCTGTATTGAACTGTACTGTAATTGTGCTGTCCCCCCTCTACATTGTAAAGCACTGCGTAAACTGATGGCGCTATATAAATCGTATATAATAATAATAATAATAATAGTTGATAAATATGAAGCACCTGAAAGTGGGCGGTCTTATGATGGTTCCCACCTGCAGTAACAGTGGGCGTGTTCACTTCTTCTCTCCTACAAGTACCATGATGCAATGGGAGGCTGTTCTCTGCATCTCTATTGTGACTTTTTGGTTGGGCGGGGTCAGTCCTGAGTGCACGCTCTGGACTGTGCCTTCTGTTTTTGTGCTTTATTTGTCTTCTGTGTCTGCTTGTATACTGAGGGGATTTTGGGGGTTATTTATGAAAGGCAAATCCACTTTGCACTGAAAGTGCACTTGGCTGTGCAGTCGCTCTAAATCTAAGGGGTAAATCTGAAATGAGTGGAAGCTCTGCTGATTTTATCATCCAATCATGTGCAAGCTAAAATGCTGTTTTTTATTCTCCTTGTATGCCCCCCTCGGATCTACAGCGACTTTACTTACAAGTGCACTTGCAGTGCAAAGTGGATTTTCCTTTAGTAAATAACCCCCCTTGTGTCTGTTTGTGAAGTGTTCAAACAAGTACATCTCACTGTGTTTTACTTTGGAAGATACAGTTGTGCTCATAAGTTTACATATCCTGGCAGGATTTTTGATTTCTTGGCCATTTTTCAGAGAATATGAATGATGACACAAAAACTTTTCATTCACTTATGGTTAGTGTTTGGCTGAAGCCATTTATTATCAATCAACTGTGTTTACTCTTTTTAAATCATAAGGGCAACAGAAACTACCCAAATGACCCTGGTGAAAAGTTTACATACCCTGGAATGTTTGGCCTTGGTAAAGACACAGAAGGTGGCACACACAGGTTAAAATGGCAATTAAAGATGAATTTCCCACATTTGTGGCTTTTTAAACCACAATTAGTGTCTGTGTATAAGTAGTCAATGTGTTTGTTAGCTCTCACATGGATGCACTAAGCAGGCTAGACACTGAGCCATGAGGAGGTAACTTTGTATTGACGCTCCCAGCGATTTGTATAGGGCAGTTTGAAATGCCTGCGAGTCAGGTGCGATGCAGGAACCCGCAGTGGATTTGCAGGGTTCCTGCATCGCATCAATGTGAACTGAGCCTAAGGCTCTGTTTCCACTTCCACTCTGTTTCCACTACTGCGAGTTGTTGTGCAACTTGACACGTGTAAAGACGCATGACAAGTCAAAATATATGTATTTCAATGGTTCCGTTCTAACTGGTGCGACTCAAGTCACAGCAGCTCTAAAAAAGGTTGTTGCACTACTTTGTTGCGGCGTTTAGTGCGACTTGTTCTCTCAAGAAATTGCATCAAAAATCGCATTGCAAACGTGCACTGTAAATCGCGCAACTTTGGGGTCGCAATAGTGGAAACCTAGCATAAGACCCGTATTTTCAATCACCCCAAACATTGAGGTAAAGATACCCAAAAGAAAAATCCATACATTCTTACCTTAGATGAAAAGCAAATTAGCAAAGCTAATGATTATCATTTGCAATAGATGACAATCAAAAGCGATATTAGCACCGCTTGTAATTCTGCAAGTATGCAAAACAAAATATGTCAAAACATACAAAAAAAAATGTAAATACAAAAGAATTCAGATAAGGCCCTTTTACACTTGTGCAACCTGATAGTGCCGCGATTTTTGCTGAAAATTTGCCGCGATTTTGATGCGACTTGAAGCAATGCCTGTGTAATATTGAGGTCTACAGACCTCAAGTCGCATAAAAGTCAGACCAAAGTAGTGCAGGGACTACTTTTAAGTTGCAGCGACTTAAAGTTGCACATATGAATGGTATAGTACATACACACAGTCAAAAATATTGAAAAACATAAAGGCTTGAAAAAAAAGACAAAGTTCTAAAAATTAGAAAAGAAAAGACCCAAAGCATAATCAACACAAAAAAATTATAATACCTGGGTCACATATAAAAGCCTTCTGGAATAAACACAACTGTCACAAGATAAAGAAAGTGACACAGACATAAAGTATAGGTTTATAGTGTATTTAATGACGCCATCACCAGAAAAACAATCCAGCACCACCAATAAATAACAGACAACAATGACAAGCACGAACAGCAGAGAGGGCAGACAGTTACAGAGACTACACAAACACATTACTACCAGCAGAAGGGGCACACTCCTGCATAAGCTCCCGGCATACAGACAGATGCTTTATAGACAGGCACACACACACATACGAACTCAAGGTAATGTGGGCGGGGCTACTCTGGAGTCTGGAACCAGCATGAGGGGCCGTGCTCCTCACAAGCAGGCATATGACTGATAGTCCCAGAGGCCACTCCCAAACACCACATCATGGCAAACTCGGGATGTGGGCGGAGCTACTCGGGAGTCCAGAAATTAACTGGCGCTGGGCTGCACAGGGATACCATACACAAGCCACAGAGTGAGGTGTATGGTATCTAAGGAAGAACAGTACTCAGTGTGTCACAGTTAGAGAGATGGACACATGGGGACTACATAGGTTTGCCACCTGTCGGGGATTCACCCGGACAGTTCGGGTTTGCAATCATGCGTCCGGGTTTCAGGCCGTCTGAAACCCAGACACATTATTCAGACTTGACTATGGCTTCCCAGTAGTGTTGCTGGCTGCAGTTCTGTAAGCCGAGAGTGTGTGTTACACTCTTTCACACTGCCCAAAGCCAGCACTAACAATCCCCCACACACACTGGAGAGGAGAGAGGGCTCGATCTGCACCTCTTCCACCCGCCCCTACCCCTCTATCTGCCCACACTCCAATCCCTGGCGCTGTGGCTCAGAAAATGAAAGTGGAGGTGTGAAATTTGAAGTCCAGTATATTTAGATACATCTGGATGAGAGGTGCTGACTGCCAAGGGGTGAATGAGCTCACCATCCATCCCTGTCTGTGTCTCCCCCCTTCTCTCTCCTGTCTCTGGGTGAGTACACTAAGGTAATCAGGTTTCTCAGAACACTCATTACATCAGAGTTCTCCTATACACCAGAGGCCACAGTGTTCCTCCTTACATCAGAGTCCTCTCCATACATCGGAGTCCCCAGTGTTCCCTTTGAAATCAGGGTTCCCAGAGCATCCCTTATGCTGGAGTCCCCAGAGTTCTCCCTAACATCAGAGTCCGAAGAGTACCCCCTTACAGCGAGTTCAGATGTAAAAGGGGAACTCTGTGGACTCTGATGTAAAGGGGGCCTCTTGTGATTAATTTCATAGGATTAGAAATGTTATTTAATTGCAAAATATATGTATAGTTTATACTAAAAAAAAAAAAAAAACAGTGTACTGCTAAAGTGTTCGGGTTTGACTTGAAGAAAAGGTGGCAAACCTAGCGCTGCACCTGAAGGACCATGCGGACTGCAAACACTACAGATAGTTTATCTATAGAGAAGCATTAAAATGCCATATTAATCAATGAAAAAAAATTTAAACTGGAATTACCCTTTAAGGATGTGAAATGGTAAAATATATTAAACACATAGATTGCTCAGCTCTCCTCTTATAAAATGTTCCTCCTACCTTCCTCTCGCTGTAAATAAGCTCCAGCATACTATTGTAAATGCCACCAAAATTTCAGGGTCTAAAAAAAAATGTAATACCCAATTTGAGTTGGTTGCCTTCTTCTTGTAAGACTCAAGATTTTAAAAGCTAGATATTATGTGCTGGGTCAATTTTCTGTGGCCATTACAAAGCCAAATACTGTTAATGTTTTATTTTATGGATTTCCTATAATGTAGAATAAGCAAATCATTTAGAGAGCCAACTGGAAAGTTGAACCTTTTGTTGTAATATGTTGTGTATAAAGTTATGGTATGGGATGCAATTGCCTTTAATGTCATCCATGCTTTTCTGTTGTCTGCCCAGGCACAGGATGTATTAAATCTTAATACGTGGGGAAACAAAGGACAGAAATAGAAATAGAATGTATGTGTAGTATTAACTTAACTCAAATTAAGGTTGCTATCAGTGGAAATGAGTGGCTAGTCAGCACTGTGGGACAGAATAGTATATATGTAGCTTTTGCGGTACTTTATGATGGCATGATTGGTTATTTAAAGGCCGTGTTGCATTTGTTCCATAAGTGGAGTCCGTAGTAAGTGGTCAGAGAGAGCGCACAATTCCTGAAGTGGGTACCATACCAGCAATTTCAAAGGACCATCCTAGTGCTGACAGCCAACAGTCTATTCTGCACTACTAGTCCCTCAGCAGCCAGTAATACCAACCTTTTTGTCCTCTGCAAAATATAGTCCAAAGAAATAATGTTGGTTTGTTCTTTTTAGACTGGAAGTGGTGCCTTAACATGACAGTGACATTTTATGGTTATATGCATGCCAGAATTAATGTATTTGAACATGGTTGCTTTTATTGTTTTTGCTGAAGAAAAATGTATATTTATTTTACAAAATGTGATATTAAAGCAGTAACAATAGAGCCTTTCAATGAAAATACCAGATGGGAATTAAACTATTTCTGTCAGATAATATTTTGTTTTATTTGAGCTTTGTACAGAGTGTGATTAACCGCTTTGCAAATTTTCTGCTTTGTAGACTTTCAGCAATAGTTTTATTTATTGTCATTCACATGATTCATACTTGCACATGCTAATATTTTTTGAGTGCATGGTTAATAGTTATTAACAATAATCAGGCTATTGCATGTTGTATTCATTAGAGAGAGCATGGCAGGACATGTCCCTTGGATAAAAAGGACAAGCACATTCCTATTTATATTCAGATAGTATGCCAATTGTGTGTGCTCCAATCATCTGAACAATCATTTGGATAAAAGGGTAAATGATGAAAAATGTCCTAGCTGCTCTTGTTTGAAGGCAAGATCTGGTGTTAGGAGGAAAGCAATGTGCAATGTTATTAAATTTTAACCACTTCAATACAGGGCACTTATACACCCTCCTGCCCAGACCAATTTTCAGCTTGCAGCGCTGTCGCAGTGTGAATGACAATTGCGCGGTCATACAACACTGTACCCAAACTAAATTTTTATCTTTTTGTTCCCACAAATAGAGATTTCTTTTTGTGGTATTTGATCACCTCTGCGGTTTTTATCTTTTGCTAAACAAATAAAAAAAGCCCGAACATTTTGAAAAAAATAAAAGTTTTGCTTTTGTTTCTGTTAAAAAAATTGTAAACAAATAAGTTTTCTCTTTCACTGATGGGCACTGATAAGGCGGCACTGACAGGCACTGATATGCGGCACTGATAGGCGGCACTGATGGGTGGCACTGATATGCAGCACTGATAGGCGGCACTGATGGGCACTCATGGGTGACGCTGGGTGGTACTGATGGCGACTGAAAGGCTGCAAAGATGGGTTCTTATGGGTGGCACTGATAGGCGGCACTGATGGGCACTGATAGGCAGCACTGCTGGGCACTGATAGGCAGCACTGCTGGGCACTGATGGGCTCTTATACGTGGCACTGATGGGCACTGATAGTCATCCCTGGTAGCACTGGCAGTGGTAGGCATTGTGAGTGGGCACTGATTGGCAGCTGCCTGGGCATTGATTGTCAGCTGCCTGGGCACAGATTAGTATTTTCCTGGGGATCTAGGGGGCATACCTGGTGGTCCAGTGTGGATAGCCATCCTGGTGGTCCTGGGCAGCTTCCCTGGTGGTCCTGGGTGGGATCCGAGGGGGGACTGTGCTGATAAACAATCAGCACAGACCCCCCCTGTCAGGAGAGCAGCCAATCGGCTCTCCTCTACTCGTGTCTGTCAGACGCGAGTGAGGAAAAGCCAATCACCGGCTCTTCCTATTTACATCGTGATCAGCCATGATTGGACACGGCTGATCACATGGTAAAGAGTCTCCGTCAGAGACTCTTTACCTAGATCGGAGTTGTGGTGTGTCAGACTGACACACCGCAACAACGATCGCCGCGATGCGCGCCCCCGGGGCGGCTTAATATCCTGAGTACGTCATATGACGCCCACACACGGTATTGAAACCATTTTGCAGCTATCATTTTGCTATATGGCGGGCGGCAAGTGGTTAATGTATTGCTTTGATTACGGCATAGCTTCCAACTGTCCCAGATTTCAAGGGACTGTCCCCGATTTGGAACAAAGTCCCTCTGTCCCTCTTTCCTCAGCATGTGTCCCTTCTTTTGGTCTGATCCATATAGTTGTATATAAAATGCACTTTTTATCTTCCAAAAAGTGTTTTCCAGTGCTAAACCTTTCATCCAATTTCTAAATTGCTGCATTTGTAAGTGTCAAAAGGAATTGTAAAAGCACTTGTGTGTTAAATTTTTTTTTTTTATAATTCTCCTTTATATGGCGTAGCAGGGGGTTTGTCCAATGACTACATACTTTTGCTGATAGGTGTCCCTCGTTCCTATCTCAAAAAATTGGGAGAAATGTTACTGTCAGTAGTCCAAACATACAGATTTCACAAATATCCCTAAAATTTTTAGGAATAACCACCCCTCCCCTGTTCCATGATACTGACTACTGGAAAACTTTGATAAAACAGGATGGTTTGGATTTATTTTGACAGCTATTACACACATATACAGGTATACTATATATATATATATATATATATATATATATATACTATATATATATATATATATATATATATATATATATATATATATATATTCAGTATATATATTCATAGGTTTTGAATAGAAACATGTTTGTGAAAAATGTAAATTGCATTTGTGAAATTTATATCCTCGACAGATAAGCACAAAATCAGAATGTATGTGTAATAAAAGAACCTTGTTTTATGGTAGCATTCATAAAGTTGTAAATTGTCTCTTTATATCATGCATTTTCCTTCATGCTGAACATGAGGGTTTGTTACGGATCAACACTTTCCTTTTCATGTCTTTTATGTCTAATTTTATGGTTGTAGAGTAATGTAAGAAAATGAGAGCCATTTGCCTGTTTTCTGCATAGATGTTATATGGTGTGAGATTCCTTAGGCTTTTTACCCTCAAACAAATAATAATTGACATGCCTCCACAAACACAATTTATTTAGGCTATAAATGCAATGTGTATTTTGTGCTGTTGCATTTTTTCACAGATTCTGATGCTTTGTATAGTGCAAGCCATACAGCACCTTCTTTGGCCGCTTAATCAAATGTTGCTATTAAATGTTGCATTCCTTCAGGACATTGCCAAGCTTCAGAACAAGAAGGTCACAAATTTGCTATTTGATTAAGGAAGAAGTACGGTCTTATGAAAAAATAAGCCTACATACTCACCTTTATGCTGCAGCTTTCTCACATTGGCTCTGAGACCAAGAACTGAGCAATCACATGACCACTGATTGCTCTATTCTCATTCTTCTCCTGTCAGTCATTCCGCTCTGCTCTGCTCTGCCTACTGGAGGGTCAGGTTGGGGAGAGAGAGGGCACAGCTACATGTACATGGAGCCAGCTGTCAATCAGGCAGCAGGATCAATTCCTACATTATTGTCGGGAACCTTCCAGAGCTTAGAGCAACTCTGACCCATCAATTGATAGCGGGCAATACCCCTTTATCTGCTGACTCTGGGTCACAGGAGGAAAAAAGTAAGTGTACTCCTGTGACCCACAAAATAAATATGACCAAAAAAGCTTTAGCCATACTTCTCTTTTAAGATTATTTCCAAATGTATGTTTTTCTAATCTGTCTGGCAGTGACTCCAAGCATTACATGGGATGTAAACTTTTTGCAAAAAGGGTTCTACCCACGTGTTGCTCGTAGTAGCCATTTTAACATTAAATTCCTGCTTCCTGATAATAATTCAGGCTACTGACAGGGACCAGGATGATGAGTGGCACTAATAAGGGCTGGGCAGAGGTAGAATTAGCATAAATCCATTTCATGATTCTCCCTCCTTCCTGTGAACCCTAAAGCAATACTTCCTGAGTACTTCCAGGCTCATGGCTGTCAACTTCTTCTTGTTGGCAACCAGAAATGCAAACAAATCAAGTACCGATTCAAATTGATTTGTTTGGAAGCAGTGCAGGGGAGACATCAGGGGTCTAATAGACTCCTGATGTCTCCATACAGAGGTGTCGTGATGTGCACTATGCTGTAACATAGCCCCTTTAGTGATAGTTTAAAAGTGAAGTTAAATAAAAGAAATAAACAAAAATCGAAGGGCCTATCACTTGCACTAGGCTCATTGAGGGGCTTGTCGGATCCCCTTGTGACAAAAGAGAAGTCAAAATAATTAAATAAAAGTAATAAAAAATAAAGTTGGATAAAATACATAAACTGCAAAATAAAATAAAAAAAAGCAAGTTGTCTATTTTGTTTGCCTTTCTTTACACTAACTTTAGTTAAATTGCAATAAATCACAGTTACAATATGTCGGCATACTTGTTCCAAGTCACAAAAACTAGGTAGTAAAGAAATGATTAGGATGGCAGGTCTGCAGTTTGCATCTTTAAAAAAAAGTCCACAGTAACTGCTCCCATATTTCTACATTCACTAGTTCCTATCTATTTTTGTTTTATAAGTCTAAATACAAGTAGCCTAATAAACAGACCACTTAGTGGGGTTGATTTACTAAAGGCAAATAGACTGTGCACTTTTGAAAGTGCAGTTGCACTCTGCAAGGGCAGCTGCTCCAGAGCTTGGTAAATAATGGAGAGCTCTGCTGACTTCCATCATCCAATCATGTGCAAGGAAAATTACAAAAACAGCATTTTTGCTTACACGTGATTGGATGATGGAAGTCATCAGAGCTCTCCATTATTTACTAAGCTCTGGAGCAACTGCCTTTGCAGACGGCAACTGCACTTTCAAAAGTGCACAGTCTATTTGCCTTTAGTAAATCAACCCAAGTGTGTCACTGTGGCAAAGTGATCTCAAAAGACGAACAAAGTCATCTCAAAGTGATCTCAAAAGATTCACCATGAATATGAACTGCTGACATATATTGACAAAGTGATCTCAAAGTGATCTCAAAAGACAAACAAAGTGATCTCAAAAGACTCACCATGAATATGAACTGCTCTTTTAAGTCAATAGTATTATTTTCATTATTTAACAAAAAAAAACAGCAGGCAGAACATAGGTGTATGGTATTGTATGAAAAATTTTACTATAAAACAATTATTTATAGATGAGCATTAACAAACTTCCTGGACTATTATAATGGTGAAAGAAACTGGCACAGGTGCTATGTGGCTTTTTTAGGTCTATTTGTGCCACCCCTGCCTGTTTATATTTCATAGTGAAATAGAATCTGGCGTAGGTTCTGTGTCTAATTAACCCAATTATTGTGGCAATTTCTCTATATAGAAAACTGCCACAGATCCCCACAAAAATGTATCTAGCGTTCAGGATGTAAACTGTCTGGTGGTAACCTGGCAGGCAGTTTGCGTGCCTCTCTCTTAGCCCAAGCAGTGAAAAGACTACATGGGCAGAGCCTGCAAATAGGCAGGGAAAGCGCCTTTCCCTGTCCATATGCCTGAATGTTAACAAACAAGGCTTGGTATTTAAAAGCAGGATCTTCTCTGTTTTATCAGTTTAGAAGGCCACTCTGTTAATGCCCCCTAGTATGTCTACATTATTATTGTATTGTATTTTATTAGAATGAAATTGCTTTAAAGCGGATTTCCAGGCAAAAAGAGAACCTGGTCTCAAACAATTGACCACCTCACCCCCCCCCCCCCCTCATTTTTGGATTTTTTTTTTCTTTTCAGTACCTTTTTTAAATTTTTTTTGGGACTTCCGTCCTATGTCGCCACTGCGAGGTACGTCACTTCCGTGGTTGCATCCAGCCCTCCTCCTTCCCCCCACTGCCTTCTGAGACCTGTGTGTTTCCCAAAAGACGACGGGACCATTCAGAAAGCGCAGCGTGACTCATGCATTCACAGTAGGAAACTGAAGGCTTCACTGCCGGTTTCCCTTACTTGCACTGCCGTCGCCTGCACACAAAGCCAATGTACGGATTGGCTTGGGGTGCAGACATCGTGGGCTCCCTGGACAGGTAAGTGCCCTTATATTAAAAGTCAGCAGCTACAGTATTTGTAGCTGCTGACTTTTAATTTTTTTTTTTTCGTCAGGCTGAAACTACATTTTAAGTAAGAGACAATAGACAGCACATAAAATTAATCTAAGCCTTATTTGAAAATATTCCTAAGGGAAATATGAAGGTGTCTCATACTGCAAATGCTTACTACCTGGTTCCACTTTAATATTTTGTGTACGAGTCGGCTATGGAATGGAGGGGGAAGGAGGAGTAGTAAGGGCTAGTTTACACTTGCTTCAAAACATGGCTTCAGACACGCTTTATTAAAGCTCTCTGAATGCCAGTCAAAGCCCCTGTCACTAAATTTCAATAGCATTTTTAATAATTCTGCTTGCTGCATATTTGCTGCATGTTTGCTTCATTTCAAAAACACACCAAAAATGTACATCCCCATTGAAATGAATGGAAACTGTGGCAAAACACAGCAAAATCACAATGCATCTGTGGGAAGTGTGTGACTTCTGAATCGCATGAAAAGGATCTTAATTAATGTGACTCAGCACAGTGTAATTTTGGAAAAGGCACCTGCAGGACTTTGGTACAACTCCAGTGTGATTGCAGCCCCAATTACTTCTGTAACAACTCACATCAGCATTAGATAAGAAACCATTCCTGTACGACTTTGATAAGATATGTATTTTTTTTAACCCTTACCTCTCCTCCCAGGTCATCCTTGCTGCCTTAAAAACTCTCCTCCCAAGTACATTCCACTTCACATGTAAACATGCATTGTGATTCACTTGAATGGGCTGCCCTACAAGTGGCAAACACCCCAGAGTCGCATATTTTTCAGTGCGCGTTTTGTCATGATTGTAGCACGTTTTGTCATACGACATATGCGTGGCAAAACACGCATCTGCTAATCATGAATGGGGTTGCTGTGCATTCGGAAATGCACAGATGTAAATGCATCCTATTTATTAATGACACCCCAATCATAGTTAGCATGCCATTATGGTGACACAAGCTCAGTGTGCATGTGCAATGCGTTTTTATCATGTGACGCAAAGTGTGCATTTTCTGTGTGGGTTGATGCACGTTTGGAAATGGGTAGATGTGCAGGATAATTGTTATTGACACCCCAATTGCAATTAACATGGCATTACGGCAACACAAGCTCGATGCATGTTTGAAGGGCATTTCCAAAAAACTCGGAATAGCATGCATTTTTTGTGCAGGTTGCCACACGGTTGGAAGCACACAGATGTGAATGCAGCCTAATTGTTAAAGACAGCTCAATCATGGTTACATGACGCTCCATGACTGAAAAGTTTTGAGCTGCTTTGGGACGTTTGTCTTGTGTAGATGTTTAAGTGAATGGGCTGCCCTATAAAAGACGCACATTTACACGTGAAAAGCGCACAAGGAGTGTGCGTTTCTGCTTGGGTGTGAATGGAATATGCTTGGGAGGAGAGTTTTTAGGGAGCAAAGAGGACCTGAAGAAAAGGTGAGCGCTAAAAAAAAAAACACTGGTCCTAAGAGTGACTTGTTTCACTTTGGGTGGGGGGAGCTTGTGGAACCCAGCTTACCTTCCAGAGCTCTCAAAGGTAAGCTGGGTTCCACAAGCCCCCTGGTCAAAGCGACTCCCATCACACTAATGCCTCGTACACATGGTCGGATTTTCCAAAGGAAAATGTTCGATGGGAGCCTTTTGTCAGAAATTCCGACTGTGTGTAGGCTCCATCGGACAATTTCCATCGGAATTTCCAAAATTTTACATCTGGATCTCAAGTTTTCCAACAACAAAATCTGTTCGCATAAATTTCGATCGTGTGTACACAATTCCGATGCACAAAGTTCCACACATGCTTGGATTTAAGCAGAAGAGCCGCACTGGCTATTGAACTTCATTTTTCTCGGCTCGTCGTATGTGTTGTACGTCACTGCATTCTTGACGTTTGCAATTTCCGACCAACTTTGTGTGATTGTTGTGTATGCAAGACAAGTTTGAGCCAACATGCGTTGGAAAAAATCCATTAATTTTGTTGTCGGAATGTGCGATTGTTGGTACGAGGCATGAGTCTCTCCGGAATGCTTCTTGCTGATGTGACCTCTATGAGAAAAGTCACACTGAATTCTCATTAAAGTCGCAAGAAAGTCACACTGGAAATCGCATTAAAAAATCACATCTCATAAATCATATGAGGAGAACACAATACAAATGAGGCAAAAACGTGTCAAAAACATATGTGCTGCATTAAATGTAACGCATCCCAGCGAAAATGTGGCAAAAATGTTTTTTTAACTAAGCAGTGTGAAAGCAGCCTTAAATACAGTGGTTTTGTTGTGAAAAATTATGCTCCACAGGTGTGTAGTGATCAACTACCTTAGGCCCCTTTCAAAATGACGGAGTCTACCAGCGGATACGCCTGTTTAATAGGGGATCTCTCTGCTGATCCCCACTGAGAAGGTGGGTGACAGGTCCGTGATGATGCAGAGTGGACACAGACCACTCTCCTCTATGGGCTGTCAAATAGAAACAGACCACCTATCCGATCCCATTCAACCTGTTCCATCTGCTTTTAGCAGACAGGATCAGATCGGATATCAGCGGGTGTCAACGGACACATGTCCGTTGACATCCACCACACCTTAAAGAGCAATGGATGGTTCGATCAGGCCTGCCTGAAAAACTGACAGGCAGACCCGGTCGGTCCATCCAGGTGAAAGGGGCCTTATGTTCTTTTATAGTGTTTCTGCGTAAAGACACTTTTTAATGGATTGATCTGGCTGTACAGTTTGCAGTGTTTTTGTTGCACGGTTTGGTTCCATTGTTTGCATCCCTGAAATGAAGATTCCTTTTGATGAATTTATGTGTGGGTGGTTGTTTGAAGGTAGCATTGGGGGTTGGGAAGGAATATTTCTTTCAGAGTTGTATCTTCTGTTATGATGGGTTGCAGCTCTTGGATTATCTTTCTCATCCATTCTAGTGTTGTATTGTGCATGTGGTTACTAGAAGTACATGGTTTGTTTTTTCTCTTTCTATTATAGAGGGTTTCTCTTTGGGACAGTGTTTGTTTGTTTCTCACGTTCTGCTCGTATTCTGCTCGTTTATTTCAGTCTTCTGTGTCTGAGCACTATTGGAGGCTCTGTCTCAATTTCTATCCCCACATGTGGAGAGTGTCTTTATTAATCTGGCGTGTATAAGCGGCTTTTCAATAACATCTAATAATCCAAAATTTTCCAGACATGAGAGTGAATGGCAACAGTATCTGGTGAGCTTTATTCTTAAGGGAGTGGAATTGGCACATATCAGATGGGGAAGGATTTTGGGGATCAACAAAATTTTGTTTCACTATCTTTTCATCACTTTAAGTTGGACTGTATTGCCATATTGATTTGCATATTTTGGAGTATATAAATGGCTTTTGTTCCATGCTGTTAAGGAATTTGTCTTCCATGCCTGCCATAAATAAGTTAACATATTGGGATGCCATTTTCTTTCCCATAGCAGTACCCACACGTTGAAGATAAATGTCATAATAAACAGTGAAATAGTTGTGTGTTAGAATGAATATATCTGGATTATCTGGACTAGTACTGTTAGGTTCTGAATATAGGTGTTTGATAGTTTTTTTTACTGAGACATTTTAGTTGTTGGGTAAAATCATGGGCTGGATCATAATCCAGTTTTTAATAGTAAGTATCAGCTGCCTATTGCCCTCTCAACTGCACCCCTTTACCTGTTAGTTTAGGCCTAGTTCACACCTATACGTTTTTTGGTACTTCTTGCAGAAACACACTGTAGTCCATTTAACATGGTTTCCTGTGGAACATGTTCACTTTTATGCTTTTTAATTCACTGTTTTTGGAAAGACCCAAAGTAAAATGGTGCTTTTTTGGTTCAATACACTTCAATTGAGAAGCTGCAGAAAAGCATGTAGTGCGGTAAAATTGCATGTGCAAAAATGCAAAACGTACCGCAAAAAAACACTGTAGAAATGGATCAAAAGCAAACAGCATAGGTGTGAACCAAGCCTTTGTGGCGATGGCCTCAGCGTTGCATAACTACTGCATTGCCTTTTACTCCAGTGGTGAAAGATTATATACAATTCTCATTTGCTGGATGGATATCAGAGATATGTATATCTTAATGTATCCAGTTTAGAGGTGTGAAGTTGCTGCTCTTTTCTTCTTGTCACATTTCATTGTCATAGGATTGCTTTAATTTTTGTGGATATAGTCCTTGAGTCTCAGTCCCTATAAGAATTCTTCCACATATGAGAATAATTTTAATAGGACCCAATTTAGTGGTGGGGCAGAATGCAAGGCCATTGGAGAGGACATTTATTTCTAGTTTGTGATCTGACAAATTGATGATTACAAGTTTCTCAGTTATAGCTACATTTTCAGTCAACTGGTCAACATGTTCACATGGTATACTTTGGAAACCTGGTTTGGCTTTTCGGTCACTGATAGAAGGAAGTGTAGATGTTGTGTTGGTTTTATGCTCTGTGGATTGTATCCCAAGAGTATTTTGTTGGTATAGCATCTGATTTTTTCTGATTTTTATTTATGGAAAGTTTTGACATTCACCTTTGTATAGCTTGCATTTCTGTTTTCATTTGGTTTGTGTTGGTGGGACCTAGTGCTGTTGGGATTTCAAAAATGAACAGCTTGTCTCCTGATTGCAGTACTTTTACTATACTGTCTGTGTATGAACTTCCACCCCTAGCACACCAAACCAGCCATCATGCACAGCCAGGCCACTAGATACCCGCATATATGCTGCAACCCAGACGACAGAAATAACATCTCAGAAAACTGGCAGAATCCTTACATAAGAAAGATTAACAAAAAACAAATAACCATTGGTAACCACATACAATCCAGCACTAGAATGGATACCAGAAGTTGAAGCTCTGAAAGAAATATTCCAACAACCCCCAATGCTGGTCTCAGTCAACCATCCTGTCTCAAACATAAATTAATCAGCAGGAAACTTCATTCTGATTACAGGGACACCAACAATGAAACCAAACCTTGCAACAACAAACTCTGCAAACTGTGCACCAAAATGAATTCATTAGAAAGTGATAGGAAAAATGAACCTTCAATATTATAGGATCACACTACAGTACCTCTAGTAATGTTGTGTAATCAATGCAAAACATGATACCAAGGATCCTATATTAGCTAAACAGGACAGAAATGAAAAAAATAATGAATTTACACAGACACACCATAAAAGAACCCATAGGAAATAATTACTGCACATCTGTAGATCATAATTTTTCACAACCAAACCACTGTATGGAAGACATGAACATTTTGTTTTTTAACCCCTTTACTACAAGGCGATACCTGAAAGACAGCTACATCACAGCTCTCTCATTCTGGCGGGGCATCCACGGATGGCCTCCCAGGACACTCCTCTCGCTCTGGCTCTCTCTGTAATTGCTGTGTTCTTTGGACACACCTGATCACAGATTGTGTTAAAGGGCCAATCACAGAGCCCCTTTACCATGTGATCAGCTGTGTCCAATCACAGATGATCACATGTAAACAGACTAGCCAGTTATCGACAATCTTTCCTCACATGCTGTGTCTGATGTGAGGAAAGGATTGCTGATAAGCGGCAAGCCTGTCAGTAGATTGTTTACATTGATCATCAGTGTCCTGATGATCAGTGCAGCCCTATCAGTGCCAATCAGTGCCCATTATTGCAGCTCATCAGTGTCCATCAGTGTCACCTATCGGTACCCATCAGTAACAATCAATGCAGCCTCATCAGTGCCCATCAGTGAAGAAGAAAAATTACTTATTTGCAAAATTCTATAACTAAAACTAAGAAAAACTTTCTATTTTCAAAATGTGTTTATTTATTTTTTCATTTGTATAGCCAAAAAAAAAATTGTGGTGATTAAATACCACTGAAGGAAAGCTCTATCTGTCTAAAAATTTCATTTAGGTACATTGTTGCATGGCCACACAATTGTCATTCAAAGTGTGACAGCGCTGAAAGCTGAAAATTGACCTGGGCACGAAAAGGGGTGAAAGTTAAAGGGACTTTAAAAGTACTCAGGAAAGGAAAACTTTTGAACTTTGAGTGAAAATGCCACCATTTCCATAGATAGACAGTCCCCTTCCGGGGCTGGCAGACATTAAGAGACTCCTTGGCACATTTAATGGCAGTAGTGACCTCTTGTGGTGGATGGTATACTTTACCCTTTTGAGCTGGTGGAATAGCATATGTTGTATATGTTGCATATCCTGAGAGGACTTTATCCTCATTTGATTTGTCTATATATACATTTGACTGACCAAATTTAGATACATTGGGCAGAAAAATACAGTAATGTGTGTGTGCTTTTGTAATGAATATTTTAAGCTGAAAATGTGAAAAAGTGAAGCAATCAGTCTACACATCTGTATATCTAGTGTATAGTCTACACATCTATACTGCTACTATGTCCCTCCATTCAGTTGGAGGCCATTCTGAATAGCTTGGAGAGTCTGCTTAAATTTTTAATGTCTCCCACAGCCCTCCCTAGGGGTTTAGTGGGTCTACATAGAGAACTGCTCATACATATTTTTTTCATTTTTATATTCCCATATGATCTGATGAAGCATGCATGGTCTGAGAAATACGTGACAATTAACCACCATCTTGCAATCAAAACCTTGAGTTATATGTCAAGTGTTCTTTCTGAATCATAAATAGTAAACGTAATGGGATTTTATTCAACGTTTGTTCATTTACATGATTTGGTACCCGATTTTTTTTAAAAACCTTTACTAAAGTAAAAATAGGGCTGTTATTCAAAGCAACCAATGTTTTTCAGCACCTTCAGATCACAAGCATTGAGCTTTACTATTTACTATTTTTGAAACTTAATTTTCTAAGTTCCTGATATTTTAATTAAAAGTCTTTAAATAATGCAGCATTTTTCCAAGCATTTACTTATTATTGTCTGGATTTAATTTGAAATTGGGATGTACCATCAAATCCCAGGCTGCAATAATTTGCTTTTTTTTCGTGTGAGCTGACAATATAAATTCCTTTTTAATGTGCTTATTTTAATTTATGTTTGTGGAAATTATAACTTAATTCTCAACGCTATTAGCATATGCATCCAGAGATGAGACCCGCACATTGCGTTTAATTGGTACTGATAGCTAAAACCTAATGACACAGGCAATAAAATAATCATGTTTTATGGCATGTAAGTAAATGAGAAAGTACGTGGCTTTTAAAGGTTTTGTGGGTGATAGCAAAGCTACTTTTTTTAGGCCTTTTATTCCTTGCAAATAAGAAGTAAAAAAAAAAAAGATGTGCATTTTATTTTTGAACTTTTATGTTTTTGTTTTCTTTACTCTATCTCTTACAAAATTGTTATCAATGGATATTCATACCCCTGGGGGTACTTTGACACATGTCAGGGGGTACCTTAGAGGCTGTTTCCAATTTGATAGATCATCAAATTACTACTGTATTTGGAAGCTTTGAAATACTGCACACTTTGTGGAAAAAAGTATTTCCGTAATGGGGCATACAGACAGCATTGTTGTAGCACCTCACCTCAAAATTACTTGCTTTGTGCACTGATCCAAATCATTTGGTGGAGGGGGGATTATGGTTCCAGTGAACTCTTCCTGTTCCAACATGACTGTGCACCAGTGCACAAATCAAGGTCCATAAAGACATGGATGAGCAAGTTTGGGGTGTAAGAACTCGACTGGCCTGCACAGAGTCCTGACCTCAACCCGATAGAACACCTTTGGGATGATTTAGAGCAGAGACTGCAAGCCAGGCCTTCTCTTGCATATCAGTACCTGATCTCACAAATGCGCTTCTGAAAGACTGGTCAAACATTTCCATAGGCACACTCCTAAACCTTGTAGACAGCCTTCCCAGAAACTGTTATAGCTGCAGTGGGTGGGCCAACTCAATATTAAACCTTACGGACTAAGACTGGGATGCTATTAAAGTTCATGTGCGTGTAAAGGCAGGTTTCCCAATACTTTTGCTAATCTTGTGACACATCACTTCAGACAATTTTATACTGTTCCACCATCTTTACTTTGGGTTAATGTTGATTATGCCTCATTTGAGGGTGCCATGATTTTAATAAAGGACAAAAGGATGTTTGCAATAAGGCTTTTTTCTTTTTCTTTTCTTTTTTTTACAAACAGGAATTGACATTGAAGAGTAATGCTGATTAAAGGGAAGGACAGAAGAGAGGAACATAGGTAGTGTGAATAGAGAGGTGGCACAACTTCTAACTGAGCTGACATATTTCAAGTGTCACACACAAAGTCCATGTAAATCCTTAAAACACTCCCCTCCTTAAAATACTCCCTTGTCCATAATGCAGGACTAAGAAAGGCTTGTCCAAAAGGCCATGCATGTTCAGCATTGCCATTTGTGCAAAGCTGAGATTGTAATAATAACCCTTTGCTCCAATTCAGAACTGTACCAAAAAAAAAATGGATGTGATCAGTGCATAAATACCAAAGGGGATACTGGCCATTGTGGTAATGACTTTCCCATGCAAATCTTTGGTATTCATATAATTTGGTGTTTCTGTTTAGCAAGTGTCATGGCTAACTGTGGCCCGCTTGCCTAGTGGCCATATGTTACTTTTAAAATCAAGGATGCATAGAAATTATAGCATGGGAAAGACAAATATAGGGAGAGGTGAAATTGCTGCACACCCCGAATGATATATCTGGGAAAGTTCCCCCAGAGCGGTTTTCTAGCAGCGATGTAAATGAATAATAAGTGATTTGAGAAATAATTCTTTATTTAAAATTGTATTGGTATTCAAAAATTTCCATGAAGGTTAAAATATGAGCTCTAAAAGGGGTATACCCAAAAAAAGCAAACACAGAAATGTACATAGCATTACATAACAAACATGTCTGTTGTATGAAAAAAAACAACTCGTTTCGTCCTATTTTGTTGGGGTCTTCTTCAGAGGATAAGTTTGCTGCAAAGAGACTGCATTTAGCATATGGCATTGAAAAATGCATGGCTGCGGGGGCGTGGCCTGAGGAGCTATGGAGTAGGACGTTTGGAAAGAGAGCTCCCTTTGCCCAAAATCCTGTAACCAACATCCTGCTCCAATCCTAGCAATCCTGACAGAATAAGACACCTTGATAGGCTTGTCCCATCATCTGTGTGGCCCTGGGTGCTGCCTGGCCGTCTGGAGCGCTGCTCGAGGCCGCGGAGACCGGATCGTCCCGCCCCGGGCCCGGCCTGTAGGAAAGTCCCCGGCTTCGGCCTAGTGCTTGGAGCGGCGGCCATATTGCTCCACCCGGCGGCGGCTCCTAATCACCCCCTGGCTATACAAGGCTCCCCAGAGATGGATCTTCGCCTGCATCGGCCCCCGGACTGCCTGTGGCCCCCAGCGCTGAACCTCTGCACCCTGAAACAGCTCCTGGGACGGCCCGGGGATCCGGCCTGGTCCTCGGATCGGCGGCCATCTTGCTACACCCGGCGGCGGCTCCTGCTTATCCCCCGGACATACAAGGCTCCCCAGAGACAGATCTTTGCCTGCCTCAGCCCCCGGACTGCCTGTGGCCCCCAGCGCTGAACCTCTGCACCCTGAGGCGGCTCCTGGGACGGCCCGGGGCTCCGGCCTGGTCCTCGGAACGGCGGCCATCTTGCTGCACCCAGCAACAGCCCTGCAGATTCTCCTGACTTGCCGAGCCCCCCAAAGGACTATTTTCTGCGTGCATGGGCCCCCAGATCTCCTCTGGGGACACAGTACCTGAGGAGAGGCCTGAAAGGTGAGGGAGTGAGATACAGACAGAGCAAACTTCCAGCACACAAACTCCTGATAGGGGTCCTGAGGAACGATACACCAAAGTAATTCATCACAAGGGTTCCCCTTCTGTCCTGGGACCGCTGAGGACTATGTCACCAACAAAGCGGAACACTGGGACGTCAGACAAGCTCGCGCAATTTCGCCGCCTGGAGAAAGACATGCAGCAGGAGGGCAGCGCAGACACGTGTACGGGCCCCGCTCCTCAGACGTCAGACACCGACAAAGTGCTGGACGCTATAGCCGCCTTGCAGGGCACGCTGACTGCGAAGATAGACGAAGTAAAAATCGATATATCCCTGATCAGACAGGACTTCTCAAAACTGAAGGACAGGGTTACGGAGGCAGAAACCAGAATCAGCAACGCGGAAGATGCCCTGCACCCCATGAGACATACTACAGAAGAGATGCAGAGACAAATACAGCAACTTAATGCCCATCAAGATGACATGGAGAACCGCCTTAGAGGCTGTAACCTCCGCTTCATAGGTCTGCCGGAGAAAGAGGAAGGCGCAGACCCGGCAACCTATCTAGAAACGCTCCTGCTCAAAACGTATGGCCGGGAAGCCTTTTCAGTAATGTTTGCGGTGGAGAGGACGCACCGCATACCTGCGCGGCCACCACCACCTGGAGCGCCTCCCCGCACATTCATCGCCAAATTTCTAAATTTCCGGGACCGAGACAAAATCCTTAAACTCACCCGGGAGAGAGGAAACATACAGATCGGGAACAGCCAGATAGCAGTATTTCCGGATTTTTCCAGCGAGGTGCAAAGGAAGAGAGCACAATATCAAGAGGTGAAGCGCCGATTGAGGACCCTCCATCTCAAGTATGCGATGTTATTCCCTGCCCGCCTCCGGGTGGAAGAGGACGGAAAAGTACAGTTCTTTGATGACCCGGCGGCAGCGACAGCATGGCTGGATCGTAGAGACAGGCCAGCTTAATCTGTCTAAGTTCATACAACCACAGTGAGTACTTTCTGACCTCGCACAAAATCCTACAATACAAATGTCATAGAGACTTTTTAGAAGGGAACCAGAATCCAGTTTAGGGATATAAAGAACGGGGACACACACAGCTTGTATACAAGAGTAGTGGATGAGGATAAGAGAGCTAACTCCTGTATAATTCTGACATGGAACAAGCGGGATCATACAATAAAGTTGCGCGGGTTACCGGTTGCGCCCTTACATTTTGAGAAGAGTGGGGAAAGTCTACAGTGATATGCTCTGCAAGACTCCTAAATGACAGGGATGAACTGTACTACAACATTCTGGAATATGAGTCATAATTTGACCAGTTGCAAGGAAGAAAAATGCAAGGGGAGCTCACTGACTGAAATGTGTGGTAGTCCTGATTATAACTACTCCACGAGCGACAGGAAAACAGTCGCCCCCTTAACAAAGTTGTTTCAGCATAAAAGGACAACACATCTATTGCTATTAAGAAATGTGCCTCCAGCGGAGTATATCCGCTGGATGATATGTTATATGCTGACAGTTTGGGTAAATATGCTCACATCAGGTTGGGGAGATGTGCAGCTGGGAGGGATGGGAACAGTTAAAAGGATACATTTTGTGTTTTACTTTGGGAATATAAGTATTGATGTGACCTTGATACGGCTAGACAGACAATATACATTCAACGTTAAGATAGGTATTAGCAGACTGGCACAGTGGAAAGGGCAGACTAAGGAGGCACCACTGTCTTGGAATCTCACTAGATGGCAGCCACACTATTATAATCAGAAACCATTATGGCCGATGTAAAGTTTTTGACGTGGAACGTACGCGGTATGCGGAATAAGGTAAAACGAACCGCAGCCTTAACATTTCTAAAATCACAGAAAGCAGATATAATAGCTTTAATAGAAACACACATCACAGGCCAGATGCAGGTAGCCTTAAAAAAACCGTGGATAGGATGGTTATACCACAGCACACACACCAATCAATCAAGAGGGGTATCGATACTGGTCGCCAAAAGAATGCCCTTTGAACTAATTACTCTAGAGTCAGATAGATTAGGAAGATATATCTTCCTGCACGCCATCATAGGAGGCAACTCTTTAATGATTCTGGCGTGTTATATCCCCCCCCCCTTTTTCGATCGAGGTAGTACTCAAGGGACTGGCATTCATGGCACAACACCCATCAGTTCCTGCTATATGGATGGGCGACTTTAACCAAACCATGAATCCAAACTTGGACAGACCAGGCCTGGGAGATACATCCAGGACTGTGCCTCACCAAACCAGACTATGCAGACTATTCACAGAATTTGCGCTAACAGACGTATGGAGATGGCAAAACCCGACTAAAAAAGCATACACATGTCACTCGGCAGGCTGTGACACGATGTCCAGGATTGATTTTATACTGGTCTCAAACGCATTACTGCCTAAAATAACAGGGTCGGGTATGGCTCCACGAGCACTATCGGACCATTCACCCTGTTGGATAACAATATCTCTATTAAAGGCAATGCCCACTTCTAATTGGAGGTTGATTCCATTCTGGCTGTCTGTCCTGCCTGATTTCGAGAGCATAGGGCAAGAATTACAATATATCCTAAACAACTTAAGATTTACAGATTCAGACACTGCAGTCTGGGACACCTTTAAAAATCAAGCTAGTAGACTACTCTCACTAAGAATAAATAGATTTAAAAATTCCACCAAACTGCTATTACAGATGACCACTGACAAACTACAGGAATTGGAACAGGTATACGCACAAGAACCCAGTACTGATAATCTCCATAAACTACAAATGCAATCCAGAACAGTAACCCAAATGCACATAGAGAAGGCCAAACAACAGGTTTTTTTCAAAAAACAAAGAATCTTCGAACACGGGGAGCAAGCAGGTAAATTACTGGCATATTTAGCCCATTTAAATGAAAAACCTCCAGTAGTGGTGACCCTAGCTACCCCACAGGGAGACGAGGTGACCGACCCACAACAGGTAGCAGACATTTTCCTAAACTTCTATAGGAATTTATATAAAACTCAGACAACACAATCCACACACGAAATTAAAAACTACTTACACAGAATTCAGTTCCCTAAACTCACATTAGAACAGGTTAAGCTACTAGACGCCCCCATTAGCCAGGAGGACATATCTGAAGCACTGTCCCAACTAGCTAAATCCAAGGCCCCCGGACTGGACGGCCTGCCACTAGAATTTTACACTGCATTCCCTGATATACTAGTCCCGAATTTGCAAAAATTATACCAACAAATATTTAAATATAAATCACTCCCTCCATCAATGCAAGAAGCACAAATAATAGTTATACCTAAACCAGGAAAAGACCCTAGATATCCCGAGTCCTACCGTCCAATCTCACTATTACAAGTAGACATCAAGATACTGGCCAAAATCCTAGCATCCCGTCTAAATAAAGTTATTCTATCATTAATTCACCCAGACCAGACCGGCTTTATGCCCGGGAAAAATACGGCCATGAATATAAGAAGACTGTTTCTAAATATTCAAGCACAGCACGATAATCAGGGTACCAGAGTAGTGGTGGCCCTGGACACAGCAAAGGCCTTTGACTCAGTGGAGTGGTCTTTTCTTTGGGAGTGTCTACGAGAATATGGATTTGGTCCCAATTTCATACAGTGGGTACAAATACTCTATCAGTCACCAAAAGCACGGGTCCTCGTTAACGGTTGTATATCGGGACAATTTCCCCTAGAGAGAGGCAAACGCCAGGGATGTCCCCTTTCTCCACTGCTATATGCCCTGGCAGCTGAGCCATTGGCCATAGCTATAAGAGCTGACATGGGCATAGTGGGACTTAAAATAGGCAACTATATAGAGAAGATCGGACTATACGCAGACGACACAATACTCTATCTAGCCGATCAGGGCCCATCACTTCAAGCAGCTTTGGACACTATAGATAAAATGGGAAAACTCTCAGGCCTACGGATAAACTGGGAAAAATCACAGATACTCCCCATAGACCAATTCCCCCCAACCAATATACATCCAGAACTACCATTAGTCAGGGTAAACACCATTAAATATTTAGGGGTACTGGTTACAAGAGACCTACGCGAATACACAACCAACAATATAGAACCATTGTTTGCCATGATAAAAACCAAAACACAAGCCTGGTCCAAACTACCACTGGGAGTAATGGGGAGGATAAATATCATAAAAATGATTATTTTACCCAAGATCCTATATATGGTATGGCACGCCCCACTATATATACCTATTGGGATCTTCAAGAAAATGGAATCTATTTTGTACACCTTTGTCTGGGGACATCAAAGACACAAGGTAGCTTGGCATGTCCTTAAAAACCCTACAGATATGGGAGGAACAGCTCTGCCAGATCTGCAGGAATATTACATAGCGGCACAGATGTCGCACATGCATCACTACCACAATAACGAAAGACAACGCTATAGTACACTAGTATCCAGTAGTCCAGACAGTCCTTTATCTACCCCACTTCAAATTATACTATGAGGGGGCCAATTTAATAGGAAAAGTCCAAACCTTAATGATGGGGTACTCAACCATCACCAACGAATATGGGGATTAGCCCTGAAAAAACTTAAAATAGGGTGCATTCATTCCCACACTCCATTATGGGCGAACAACCAACTAGCGGAGCTTAAAAAAATACCAGACCCTAATCTATGGGCCAGATATGGAATTATTTACCTGTACCAGGTAATGGCGGGTACTAGGCCTAAAGCATTTCAAACCCTTAAGGAAGAATACTCTATACCACAACAATTAATGTTTAAATACATGCAACTCAGACATGCCCTGCGATTTCAATTTAGGAACGAAAACTGCATCCTGGAACATCCCCAAATATTGGACATAGTAATGGGAGCCGACCCACAAAAATTGATATCTAATCTCTACTACTCCATAAGATTACCCAGAATCAAAGAAGTGACGCAAAAAGCCAAAACAAGATGGGAAAGAGACGTAGGTCCAGTTAGTGATTCGGATTGGGAGGAAATTTTAGAAAATGTAAAGGTGGCATCTCCAAAACTGTCTGATAGGCTAACACAGATATACATCATTCATCAAGCGTATTTAACACCTAACATAATAAGGAAGTTTCAACCTACACGCAATATAGCATGTCCTCACTGTCAGGCAGAGATGAGTAGTTTTTTTCACTTAATTTGGGAATGCTCTATTCTTCAAACATACTGGAGTCAAGTGATTAAGTTCTTACACGACCAGATGGGTTCCCCTGTGGTTTTAGATCCAAAACTTTGTATATTGGGTCTTCTTCCAGATGTGGACATTGATAAATACCAGGCCATATTTATATCTGAAGTCCTATTCTTGGCCAGAAAAGTAGTTGCCAAGACCTGGATGCAGAACGTAACCCCCACCATAACAAGCTGGAAGAGAGATGTTAATAATTCCCTCCCATACAAGCAGTTGATATACAAACACAGGGGAAATAGTCAGAAATACTCAAGGATTTGGGATGGTTGGCTGGGAGATGGGGAGACATGTGTATAGTAATGCGTGAAAATAAGTTTATCAATACCTAGCAACTAAAACGTACAACCATATAATAGATAACCCGTTTAGGTCTGTCAGGGCCTCACCGAATCACCAACAATTGGTATATCTCTGTTATGAAATGCCAGCCTTATAAGACTCTACTATATGTTAACATACCACATGTGATTATGTTTCATGTTCTTATACTTGGACCTCATATGCGCTGTATTAATATCTGTCTAACTTCAATAAAGATTATTTTTTTCCCAAAAAAAAAAATGCATGGCTGGTTAAGTATATGTGACAATAGCCATCTCACATAGTTACCTAGATGCATACGGTGGGGACCTCCCAACTGAGATTCCCATAAATGCTGTCAGATAATCCCACGTGATGAAAGGCCAAAAAAGGTACCCCAAGGTGATACAGCACCCCACTGGGTGCAGCTTACAAGGAGTGACACGTTGATGCTCCCAGGGCCCATCAGGCCGGGTGGGGCCAACACCTACGGCAGAATTTCAGAGCATGAATGCAAAGAATATATAATGTATAGTATTATTATTGAGTTTTAATACTAAAATGTTAATTTATATGGAATGGTCGGGAAGCTCCAACAAGGGAGTTTGTTAGATAATATATGTATCGTTAAAAATAATTTACCATATAAAAAGCTTCTCCCTCTCTGTTTTACACTATTTTTTTGTTTGTTTTTGTCTTGTTTTGTTTTTGTTAATTGATTGGAAATAGGAAAAAGGAAACGAGTGATGTCAGACTTGCTACCTGAATCCCTTCTATACACTGCTCCTAGTAGATAACCTAGTAGATAACAAGGGGCGGCGCCGGTCGGGGATTGGCTTTATAAATGACTTTACTGATGTGTGCCGCAATATATTAGACAAATGAGGTTATATTTCAGTTGTAATCTGTATTTTATATTTTCTTTTTGTTGTATTGATCTGATTTTGCCCGTTGTGGGTGTTAATAAAAGATATATTTGAAAAAAAAATGATTTAGTGTAAAGGCCGTGGAAAATATAAGGGCGTGATGGAAAGAAAGTGAAAAATGAAGCGGTTCAAAAAGCAAAATGTAGTTATAATCAGGAAAGGGGAAAAAGTAATGAAAGAAATAACATGAGAAAAAAAGTGAAAGTGGGAGACATGAAAACGTGACATGAGGAAAGAAGATGTAAAACCATGTGATAAAAGTGTGAAAAATAATAATGAAGTGACAAACAAAAAGAAAAAGAAAGAGAAAAATACTGAAAAATGCTAGGGAATAAGTGGACTGAAGATAGATGAAAAAGTGGTGAGAAAAAGTGTGCTTAAAATGAATTCCAAATGTAGCAGATAGAGCAGTCCATAAGCTTCATACACTATTTGACAAATACATATTTACACACGTATGTTATAAAAAAAATGCAGCGCAAAAATTTAAAAAAATCGGATTTTTTTACAGATGTTCTCTGTCAGCTGTCACCAAATTTCAGCAATATTGTGGAAAACATGCAGCAAGTGTGAGAAACTGCAGAGTTTTTTTTTTTTTTTAATATGTAAAAGCAAATATGTCGGTACATCAGCAGATAAATAAAAAGGGGAAAGAAGACGTAAAGAGATTTGACATTCTTAGGGGTAGACCTATGCTTGGGGATTACTGGTAATGTTTTAAATATGCTATAAGTGTTGAGAACCTCTGTTAGAAAGTAAAGCCTGACCATACATCATCCAGTGTCAGATTTGGCCACACATGGCAGGTAAAACATCTGATTAATAAGCTTGTTCAGAATTGTTATTAACGGTTATCCAATCAATCTATGTTATGATATAGGGTAAACATATGGAAGATAGCTGTAATGCCCCGTACACACGGTCGGACATTGATCTGACATTCCGACAACAAAATCCTAGGATTTTTTCAGACGGATGTTGGCTCAAACTTGTCTTGCATACACACGGTCACACAAAGTTGTCCGAAAATCAGATCGTTCTGAACGCGGTGACGTAAAACACGTACGTCGGGACTATAAACGGGGCAGTAGCCAATAGTTTTCATCTCTTTATTTATTCTGAGCATGCGTGGCACTTTGTGCGTCGGATTTGTGTACACACGATCGGAAGTTCCGACAACGGATTTTGTTGTCGGAAAATTTTATAGCCTGCTCTCAAACTTTGTGTGTCGGAAAATCCGATGGAAAATGTGTGCTGGAGCCTACACACGGTCGGAATTTCCGACAACAAGGTCCTATCACACATTTTCCGTCTGAAAATCCGACCGTGTGTTCAGGGCATAACTGTGTAGCACCAGAGGTGGATATTTTATTAGTAGAACTTAAACTGTACGTACCATCTTTCTTACATTTTATTCAGTTTGTGTTGCGCATATAATGAGTTGTTGACTGGTATTTCATGGTAAAACACCAATTTATAATACATTTTATTTACTGGCATGCTTTTGTCAGTGAATGTTAGATTGTTTGTGTTATGCTACTAATATATTATTTTGATACAAGCACATATTAAATAGCTTCGCATGCACTGTACTGTACATTATCTGGTACATGTTTCCTTTCACAAAATATCTCACCTTGCCTCTTGGGAATTTTCAGATGTACCTGTTGGGTTATTTTGAAAAAAATGAACATAAGGGTTCCATAAAGCACAGAATGCTGGTTACAAACTGTACTGCAAACAGTGTTTTTTCCTCTGTGTCAGTCCCAGAAAGGTTAGATGTCACTCAGAGTTTTCACTTATGCAGGTTGAGGGGCTCTGGAATGTCTGCTGTGAGCTGAGAAAATGGATTTTGCATTTTTCTCTAGGATTTGGAACACCTGCACATTGGGTCCAAATTTTACAGAAAACCAGCATGCTAATTGTGCAAGTGTGCACAGCCCTTTTAGTCAAGGGGCTGTCTTTTGGTTCAGGGCTCCTTTCACTGGAGACAAGCTGCTGCAGGAGCAGCATGTATTAAGAGACACCGGGAGAGTTTCTTTCTTGGCCTCAAGAAAAGGCAACATAATCTGACCAGGCCATCAACTGAAGAGGTACTAAGAGACTGTGTACAAATTGGAAGTAACCTGTGCAGGCCAAGTTGGGTACTTTGTCACAAAGCTTTATGGGATAATGTGGTGAGTCTGTGCAGAGACAGGCTCAGAGGCTATGGAGTCCATATAGCCATGAGGCTGGAAATGTTTTATTTTATACCTGTGATGCTGAAAATCCCTGCAAGGGTAACTATGTGGGAGTTTTGGAACTTTACATTTAAAATAAAAGTGGGCAAAAACCCTGAAATGTACTTCACTGAATGGACTAAAGTTGATAAAAAGCACTACATTTGTGTAAACCCCCTACACTGTCCTTGTGCATCCACTAATGTGTTCCACGCATATGTAAAAACAAGCTTCATTCTTCATAAACATTAAGACATAACTAACCTCCAGATTTGGAGATCAGTAAAAGTTAAAAAAAAAAACAACTTATTGATGATGCACAACTCTTCTAATATATTTTTAGCTCTGTGCTGTTTGCACAGATATTTTAGTAATGTGCAGATACAAGTTGGCATGTATTTGTACTCTCTGTCCTAATCTAAATGTAATGAATACAGGAGAAAGGATAGTAGAATTATGAGTCTGTCTATCCTGGACTGAAAGTTGATATAGATCGGTTGTCAAATATTGGCCAGAACAGAATGTCTTTGCATTAATTATTAACACTGTATACTGAAATAAGTTTCTAGGAAACCAAAATGCTGCACATGAGTAAAAAAGTAGTAGGAAATTTGTGATAATACATTGGCAAAAGTTCATCAAATAGCCTAGACTCTAGACAGAATGCTCATATTGATTCTGTCTTTGCATTCTGTATGACAATAGGGAAAATACATTGAAATGCAGCACACTTATGTGATGAAGTGCAGCTGAAAATCTGCTAATCCTGAAACATTGTCATCCATAAAAGCATAATGGTGTAGAGCTCACATAATTCATTTTCAAATGCTTTTCCCATATACTCAAGTAGAACACATAGAGCATTCTCTGATAGACCAGTTTACATGATGCTTCTGTAAATGTACAATTATTCATCTCCACTTGAGCTGCTTATCGATTCTACAGCCTTTCAAAACATTGTAAGTTATGTTGCTAGTAAACAGATATATCCTGACCTATTTGGTTTTGCTTCCTAGCAAACATATCTTAACAAGAGCTGCCTTTGTTTTTTTACCTGCATCTATCCAGAGTATTTGTCAGTTTTACACAGACTTGCATTTGCAGATCTTGTGTAAAAAATGACATCTTATTCACTTATAAATTAAGTGATCTGTGGAAAAATATTCCCTTTGTTACAGTATGTTCTATTAGCCTATATTTACTGCACATTGTAGACTGCAGCTTGGCATGTCTAAGACTTATGCCCCGTACACACGGTCGGATTTTCTGACGGAAAATGTGTGATAGGACCTTGTTGTCGGAAATTCCGACCGTGTGTGGGCTCCATCACACAATTTCCGACACACAAAGTTCGAGAGCTTGCTATAAAATTTTCCGACAACAAAATCCGTTGTCGGAAATTCCGTTGTCGGAACGATCGGATTTTCCGACAACTTTGTGTGACCGTGTGTATGCAAGACAAGTTTGAGCCAACATCCGTTGGAAAAAATCAATGGATTTTGTTGTCGGAATGTCCGATCAATGTCCGACCGTGTGTACAGGGCATTACTGTTCAACTGATCATGCAAGCTCCCTTTATTCCATCTCTGGCTGCATAAAGGTTTGCAGTGTCTGAAGACTCAACAAGACTGTAGGGAAGTTGAGGAAAATCATTTAACCTTTATTCTATGTGAGATAATGTCAGTATGAGATCTCCTGAATTATTCACTACATGTAAAATCCTGGTCATGTGTGACCCAGATAGTGACAGTAGCAACTCTGTTTTGTACTTATATTAATGAATATGATATAGTTCTGTCTAAGCTGATGTATGATCAGTAGACATGTGCACACTGAAATATTTTGTTTCGGAATTTCGTTTTCGTCCGAAAAATTAATTTATTTAGTTACTCCCAAAATTCGTTTTTATTTATTTAGTTTCTTTAAAAAATGCATTCGTCCGAAAATCTGAATTAATTAAGGTCGAATCTGTCATTGAAGGCTTATGGTGTCTGTCTAATGTTCTAAGAAGATTCGACGAAGCAGCTAAACTGTACGACGCTGCATTTCCAGTCGAATGTTCCGCCTACAGTAGAATTCTAATGTTGTATGACACTAGTAATAATTATATTTATTAATTATTATTACTAGTCAACCAACATTAGAATTATTCTATAGCCTATGAAAGGAGCATTTGTCCATAAATGTCCGCTCGCGGCGACTGCTTCGTCGAATCTTCATGTCGAATCTTTTATCTCTATGTCGAATAATCTTGGACTAATAGAGTTAGGTCAGGCACATTCAACCTTTTTTGTTATTGTCTCTATAATGTCAAGTCTTTTCTCTCTATGTCGAATCTTTTCTCTCTATGTAAAATAATCTTGGACTAATAGAGCTAAGGTTAGGCACATTTGACCACAGGTTCGATGGACACAGATCGCTATTGTCAGCGTAATGTCGAATCTCCTATCTATATCGAACTGTTGTCGCAATGAAAACGAAAATAAAGCATTTGTTTATGTCGGATGTTTCGATTTTCGGATTCTGCACGTTCTTTATCGTTTGTTAAAACGATAACCTAAAATACCCGAAATTCGGACGAAAATGCATTTGGACGAAAATGAATGCAAATTTCTAATGATCAGCTATATTATAATTAAAAGGAGGCAATCACTTTTGAAATATAAAATTGTCAGGAGGGCCTGTGACACACTGGTGATGGAGAAGGCTTTGTGGTGGACCAAATATAAGTATAATGCCGCGTACACACGAGCGGACTTTACGGCAGACTTTGCCCGGCGGACGGGATTTCGTCGGACACTTCGATCGTGTGTGGGCTCCAGCGGACTTTGTTTTCTCAAAAGTTGGACGGACTTAGATTTGAAACATGTTTTAAGTCTATCCGTCGAACTCGAGTCCGGTCGAAAAGTCAGCTCGTCTGTATGCTAGTTCGACGGACAAAAAGCCACGCTAGGGCAGCTATTGGCTACTGGCTATGAACTTCCTTGTTTTAGTCCGGTCGTACGTCATCACGTACAAATTCGACGGACTTTGGTGTATTGTATGTAGGCAAGTCCGTTCATTCGGAAAGTCCGTCATAAAGTCCGTCGAAAAGTCAGCCGGGCAAAGTCTGCCGTAAAGTCTGCTCGTGTGTACGCTGAATTATACATGTGTGAATATGCCAGGGCCCATGTTGGCCAAGAAATGCTGAATAAGCTTGTCCAGCTACGGACTTGAACGGGAAGTCTCACCTACAATCTTCTGCAGATTTTGTCAGATTTCTCTGAGTTCCTTTCCTCACTTTATGCTAAACCAGGCCCATTTCCCCTGAATCAGGCTAAACAGTTCTTCCATTATTTGAATCTTCCTACACTCCCAGATGGGGCTTGTGATGCTCTAAATGCCAGCATTTCGAAGTCCTCCAGGCAATCAAGTCCTTGAGGCCCTCCAAGGCTCCAGGTCAAGATAGGTTCCAGGGTCTATATTATATGAAATTTCTGCCCTTCTGGCACCCTATTTAGCTAATTATTTCAAAGCCTTGAAACACAGGGCAGTGCCTTCCCCAGATGCTCTCAGAGCCCATATATCTATGATTCCTCAATAGTCAGAGGATGCAAGTGAACCTCAAGCCTTTCGGACCATTTCCCTTTTGAATAAAGACCTGAAGATTTTAGGGCAGATCCTGAGCACATGTATTAATAAATATCTGTGCCACCTCATACGTAGGGACCAGGTGGGCTTCGTCCCAGGGAGGCAGGCTGGCGATAACATCTGGTGATGTTATCCACCTCCAACACCACCAGAAAATTCCTGGCTTTCTTCTTTCTTTAGATACCTATAAGGCATTAAACTCTCTTTCCTGTGAGTACTTGCAATTTGTGCTTTCTTGCTAGGGTTTTGGACAGGCCCTTCTGGCCTAGATTCAGGCCTTATTTTCCAGGCCAACAGCTTCTATCAAATATGCTGGTTATTTTTCAGCAACCTTTTCCATATACAGGGGCATGAGACAGGGCTGTCCCCTGTCCCCAGCGTTATTTATCTTAGCTGTAGAATCCCTAGTGATTTCACTTCATGCTGATCAGAACGTGACCAGAGTCTCTTATGCGGGCCATGACTTCAAGCTGAGTCTCTTTGCAAACTATGCCATTCTGACATTGACAAATCCCCTCACCACCCTCCCTAACTTACAACAAGTCTTGACATGCTTTTTCTTTATATCGGGCCTCTGCATTAACCTAGCTAAAACAACAGCCTCAAATTTCACTCTGGACTCGGATCTGATCATTTGATTGCAGTCTCACGTCCCCTTTCACTCTGCATCTTCTTCTATTGAATATCTTGTAGTTCGACTGACCCCTACCTATTCTTCATTGTTTGCTGCCAACTATTATTCACTGCTCCCTTCGTTGACTGGGGTTGGGTTCCTCACAACCCAAAATATTAATTAGCCACACAGATTTCTTAGTTAACTTTGTGCCATACCTCTTCCAATGTTCCCCTGTGGGTGCTTTTGGAGCTCCCTAATTGCGCCCCTCTTTCCATGCTGACGCTCCTATGGCTTCCACAGAAATTGCAACCAGCAAATTTGAGCCCACTTATGCAATATAGCTTAAAATTACGGGATTTGGTGCGGTACTCAAGCTCACTTATATCTCCCTTCCTACCTCTGTTACCTATCATCAATAACCCCTTGCTTCCCCCCAGTTTAGATCAGCCTCAGGTGTTCTCTTTGTGGGCTTTTCATGGCTCCGCAACACTTTCTGTCCACACGGTCCTACCTGATGTGGGATGCCATCCACAAGACCCACGACGCCCCTCAATCAGAATACTTTCAATACCTCCATCCAACACTCAATATCTTCTTTTTGATGTACTTCTATCAGCTCTCTAGATGTCTGGCAAAATCAACAGGCATTTTTTGCACTTATTGAACAATTAAAACACATTCAATGGTTTATTTTGTAGTTCAAATGGGAGTAAATAGGAGAAGTTTCTTGTTAGGGTTACATACATTTTAACAGCTTGCCGACCTGCTCACGCCGATATACATTGGCAGAAGGGCACATACAGGTATACTAATGTACCTGTATGTTGCCAAATTGTAAAAAGTGCTCTGGTCAGGAAGGGGGTAAAATCTTCTGGGGCTGAAGTGGTTAAAGGAATTGCTAAAAAAATAACAGATTAAAAAAATTAGGTAAAGACTAAAATTTTATTTTGTCATTAAGTATGCTCATCATAAAAAGGGAGTTAAAAAAACACAGACATTCAAAAATCAATACTGTATACTCAGGATTGGTTGCAAAAAAGAAACTCATTTTTTTTTAATGTTCCAAGAGTTCAGATTGATATATTTAAACCCGATTTAAAAATTGCATATGTACCTGGTTTTCCTTTTTTAGTATTTCATTTGTAAACTGCATGGTGCTTGTGTGATGTAATGTTGGAAACTTTCACTCTTGATGTTGTTATACACCTTTGCTACTTGTCATCAGAAACATGTTTTCTGCCAGAGCAAAGTGCTGGGAAAATTGTGTATGTTGTAATGTTATGAATACCCTTCCTAGTTGGATATAAATGAACTTAGCACCTACCATCTTATATGTTATCTTTTTTTAGCTTTTTTTTTTTTTTCTTATCTTTTTTTATCTTATCTTTTTGTTTGATATATGCAGATAGATAACATTAACTGGGCATATTTGTAAAGAAGTGAATGAGATCTATGAATAATTTACTTTGGTTTAAAACGCATTTACCAGGAAGGTTCACCTACAGATTTTGGATGAATGCGCTTTCTCTATACAATAGCTTTCCACTATTCAAAAACAAAGGTGCCACGAGTACATGTTAACAGAATTATGTAAATTATATTTTGATATGAGAAATATTTTGTTCCATTTAATATATATTTTTTCTGCATATTAGAGGTTAATATCTAATCTATTCATCTTCTTATTAGCAGAGCAAATGGATACATTCAGCCTACGTTTTTCTCACTACTAGCCTTCTTAGCCTCAATTAAAATACAAATTTTGATGGCTTTAGCCTTGTTTTTTGTGTGTAACACCATCCAAACAGTGGGGAAAGGTTAGAACCTATTTGCTTTTTCTTGTCTGTTGACCAGCTAGGAGATTACTCCTTACTACCTGTCCTGCTGGCAACATTATCATCAGGACAGGAAGTAAAGGAAAATCTTCAACAGAGCTACAGATTGCAATAGGAAACCAACAAACATTCAAATACTGTTCAATAAATCCAATACTTGAGACACTGACCTGGCAAAGGCATATAAACCAGAAGTGTTGCCTTTACTGGGACAGGTAACAAGCATTTTCAAACCAAAGGCAGCTCTTGTGTTTCTACCTTCATAGGTTTGCCTTTAAGTTAACAAATATACAAGTCTGAAGATGGCAAAAGTGTTACAGGATTGTCAGTGGTCTGATTACAAGGTGTAATAAGGATGCAGCCTGCCATACCTGCAATAGGCAAAGGGCAATACCGAATAACATATAATGCTCACTTGTATTCTGATTTAATGTGTCAGTATGAATAGAAATAGATCACAACATAAAGAAAATTATTTTCAATAGAGTGGCAGCGCTGGCCACAAGAAAAAGCACACCAATTCCTGGTACTAGTGCTAACACAAGGGTACTAAATTAATACGCTTGTATTCTGAGTTTATTGTCAGAGGGTATGGATCCCCCGTGGTCAAGCTATAAATCATTAGAGCTCCTAGCTGTAGCCTAGTAATAACATTGGTGGGAGGAAAGGTCTATTCATTTAGTTGCTACAAAAGCAGTGATCTCAAGGAAAAATAATGAACAAACCCCATGCCCCCACAATCAGAGCGTTCTGTGGTAATTGCTGTTTAATTTGCAGCTCTGCATTATTAAACGGGATGCCAGTCTTCACTCATTTGTCTTTAGCGTTGTTGGCCTGATTCTAATACATGGTAGTGAAGTTTTTTTTTTTTAGGTATACCTGTTACAATAAGTGTGTAAAGGAAGATAGAGGCATCATGTTTGGCAGTCATTTTAATTTGTATAGTTTACGCTGTCTACAAGTCAACTTTGGGGTTTATAATAACTATGCTCAAGTGGGACTTATATGATATTGTTTTTGTTTTATGGTTGACAAAAGTGACTATTCCTAGCTTTAAATCTCAGGATTGGCAACATGATTCAGCTGCTGAACTGACAATATGTGCAAGGAAAGCAAATATTTCTGTGTGTTAAGTCCTTTTGATTGAACCTTCCAGTGGTTGAATATGTGACATTATTCATTGAAAACCTTTGCAATCGTCACTCATTTTCGCATAGCTGAGCAGATCTAAAAAGACTTCCATTCAAAATGAAAAGTGTGCACCTGGCAAGCATCTTGTTTGCATTTATGTACCCAACGCTCTTGGTCTTCTGTATGTCAGCCTTGAATTAAATTTCAGAGTAATTACATCATCTCAGCCTTGCTATTATTGCAGCAAGGCATCAACCTCAGCATTTTAATAGTATGACTTCAATGTGATTTTGTGGCTTTATAGAAAATTTAATGATGACATTTTAAAAATCTATAGGTTTTTTTCTGCTTAGTAAACTGAAGACAGCTATGTTGCTCGAACATGCCTCTCTCACAATCTTTTTTTTCCTGTAAAAATATATTGATTCAGAAAGGTTGTTAGACCATTATGAAAATATTTGCATGTTTACAACTTTGTCATTGATTTTTGTTATATTCAAACTTGTATAGTCAAGTTAAAAATTAGTATAATCAAGTTAAAGATTTTTTTTTTTACAAAAGAGAGCATTATTAAATATGTCCATTTTTAAAGTGATAGAAAAAGTCTAAATATTTTTTCTTAAATAACAAACATGTTATACTTACCTGCTCTGTGCAATGGAATTAAAACAGAGTGGCCCATTTTTTCAGGTCCTCGCTAGCGCTTTTGGCTCCTGTTCATCTCCACGTGCTATCAAAGGAAGCCACTTACTATAAGAACGCACTTGCAGGGTTGATCCCGAGCCACACTGCCTGCATACATAGACATGGACAGTGCACCTCGGCCCTGCCCTGCCTCCACTCCCTCCACTCCCTCCTCACTGAATAGAAAAGACTGTAGCCATGCACAGCAGTGGTTTAAGTGAGGTCAGTATTAGAATGATGAGGGGGCAATACGACTAACTAAAAAATGTTTACCTTAATGCAGAAAATGCTTTAACCCCTTCATGACCCCCACACATACGTATATATAATGCCCAGGAAGTGGGCTTTAAACCTGGGTGCAGCATATGAGTTCTTGTAATTGTGCTGAAAGTGCACTTGCTCGCTGGCTCCCGTCAATGAGACTGGGCTATTCATGACGTGGGTTTCTACTAAGGATTGGGCCTGGGGGAGCCAGATCCTGATCATACGATTGCAGTGATAGCCTCTGATTGGCCATCACAATGATTATTCAATCTGTGGCCTGTCCCATGTTGTATTTTCTCTGTGAAGAGGATAAACAACACACTTTCCCTCTAGAGAGGAAGAGAAGATACACTGTATAAGTTTCTCCTCGCTAGAGGACATGTTTGCAAAAAAAATAAATCTGCCCTTTAAAAAACATAATTAAAGATTTAATAATTCAGGGCTTGATTTAGTTTAGTGAGTGTTAGTGTCAGTGTAGGTGCCAGTGTTAGTGGGAATTAGTGTAAGTGTCAGCTAGTGGCAGTGTGTTTTAGGTAAGAAAAAAAAGGTTTAAAATTAAGTGTCAGTGTGTTTAGGTAGAAAAAAATCAAATAAAACAATGTGTTCTATTGTTTCTAGGCCCTACTACAAAGAAGAAAGCACACACACACACACAGTACCTCACATACAGTGAGTACACCCCTCACATTTTTGTAAATATTTTATTATATCTTTTCATGTGACAACACTGAAGAAATTACACTTTTCTACAATGTAAAGTAGTGAGTGTACATCTTGTATAACAGTGTAAATTTGCTGTCCCCTCAAAATAATTCAACACACAGCCATTAATGTCTAAACTGCTGGCAACATAAGTGAGTACACACCTAAGTGAGAATGACTAAATTGGGTCCAATTAGCCATTTTCCCTCCCCAGTGCCATGACTTGTTAGTGTTACAAGGTCTCAGGTGTGAATGGGGAGCAGGTGTGTTAAATTTGGTGTTATCGCTCTCACTCTCTCATACTGGTCACTGGAAGTTCAACATGGCACCTCATGGCAAAAAAAAAAATTAAAAAAATTGTTGCTCTATATAAAGAGGGCCTAGGCTGTAGGAAGATTGCCAAGACCCTGAAACTGAGCTGCAGCACGGTGGCCAAGACCATACAGCGGTTTAACAGGACAGGTTCCACTCAGAACAAACCACAGCTTCATATCCAGAGGTTGTCTTTGGGAAATAGACGTATGAGTGCTGCCAGCATTGCTGCAGAGGTTAAAGGGGTGCAGGGTCAGCCTGTCAGTACTCATGCGATACGCCGCACACTGCATCAAATTGGTCTGCATGGTTATCATCCCAGAAGGAAGCCTATTCTAAAGATGGTGCATAAGAAAGCCCGCAAACAGTTTGCTGAAGACAAGCAGACTAAGGACATGGATTACTGGAACCATGTCCTGTGGTCTGATGAGACCAAGATAAACTTATATGGGTCAGATGGTGTCAAGCGTGTGTGACGGCAACCAGGTGAGGAGTAGAAAGACGTGTGTGTCTTGCCTACAGTCAAGCATGGTTGTAGGAGTGTCATGTTCTGGGGCTACATGAGTGCTGCTGACACTGGGGAGCTACAGTTTATTGAGGGAACCATGAATGCCAACATGTACTGTGACATCATGAAGCAGAACATTATCCCCTCCCTTTGGAGACTGGGCTGCAGGACAGTATTCCAACATGATAATGACCCCAAACACACCTCCAAGCTGACCATTGCCTTGCTAAAGAAGCTGAGGGTAAAGGTGATGGACTGGCCAAGCACGTCTCCAGACCTAAACCCTATTGAATATTTGTGGGGCATCCTCAAACGGAAGGTGGAAAAGTGCAAGGTCTCTAACATCCACCAGCTCCATGATGTCGTTATGGAGGAGTGGAAGAGGACTCTAGTGGCTACCTGTGAAGCTCTGGTAAACTCCATGACCAAGAGGATTAAGGCAGTGCTGGAAAATAATGGTGGCCACACAACATTTTGACACTTTGGGCCCAATTTGGACATTTTCACTTAGGGGTGTACTCATTTTAGTTGCCAGTGGTTTAGACATCATTGGCTGTGTGTTGAGTTATTTTGAGGAGACAGTAAATTTGCACTGTTATACAAGCTGTACAGTCACTACTTTACATTGAAGCAAAGTGTCAATTCTTCAGTTGTCACATGAAAAGTTATAATAAAATATTTACAAAAATGTGAGGGGTGTACTCACTTTTGTGAGATACTGTATGTGGTATCGCCACCATCATCAGGAGTAGGAGAATTTATTTTGCAGTTTTTTGGTGGTGGGTCATGGTAATGGTGTTAAAATATAAGGCTAAAGTTTAAAATGTTTTATTTTTTACTACAGGTATTTTGGGCTAATACATGTGAGTATGAGGCAAAATATGTATCTAGATCCTACTACATGAGGTAGCCTATGTGTGCATGTAATGAAAACAATTCAGCAGAAAGGTTTCAAAATTCTATCTTCTGACACAACCAGCAAAGCTAAAAAATATTTTTAATTCTTGGACCAATCCCTGCTATTATTTACAGTGCCTTTTATGTGAGTTTGTGGCAAACTGATGTAAGGGACAGTCCTGCTAGACAAGTACATGACAATGTATGATAATCTTACAGAACACCAGTATGTGATAATATCATTTTAAATCTTGATTAGATTTTTTTTACAACTTTTGTGTATTTCCTAAAAAAAACATTATTCACTATTACACAGAATTAAATTGCTGATTTCTACAAAAACTCTGGTCAGATGTGTCTGAAAGCCACATAGAGTGCTAACTGTGGGGTTACTATACAGTATGCAACATTATAGAATGCAAAAAGCTGTTAAATACCACTTTCACTGCCGGTTTGTCAGGCAGAGTGCATGAAGCACAGCATTCTACTTAAAGGCAACTCCAGTTCTTAACGATGAAGCGAGCCAGGAATTGACCAAAGCTATACTTAGCTGAGCGATGCTAAGAGGCCCCCAGTATATTAAAGCCAGATGCTACTTCTGTGATCTCTGCAGCCTTTGCATTGGGTATAGCCAAAGATGTTACCTCAAAAATGAAAAAAAAAAAAGTTGAAAAAGTTATATCAATCCCACTTTGTCTAAGCTTTTTCCACTTTTCATAGAATTACAGTTGACTTTTTGCTCCAAGGCTGATTGGCTTTAATATTTTATGAGACATATCTGGAACAAGTATTGAGAACAATATTTCTACTGTATACAATTAAGATCAATGAGGAGACATTGGCACATTGAAAATGCAAATGTAAGTCTCTAGTACAAAAGCATCACACTAATTAAAGTTGAATTCCAGGCAAGTTGGACATTTAAAATACATATGTTTACTGCCTACTGCATATGCTTACTGCCTGCTTTACTTAATAAAGGATTTGTAATTTTGGCTAGCCATGTGGTATACACACCTCTGGCAGATGCCTGGGTCAGCTCCCTGCTCATCATTTCAACAAAGGATTATACCAATTCATTGTTTAACAGCTAGTTAATCAAGACCTGCATTGCTGAACCAGGCAATACGTGACTTACCTAGCTTGTTGTGCTGTATGACACATGGGTGTAAATCATAAGTCTGGGTGTACAAAATCACAAATCTTGTGGCAGGTCAAATTGTATATAAATATTTCTGCTGGTTATCCAGAGTTTTGCGTTCGGACAAAACAAAAAAAAGGAAAAATCTTCAAGAAAGGTTAAATAGATAGTTTAAACAGCAAATAGTTTTCCTTTAACAACAATAAGGTCAAGTTCACATAACTACTCGGCTTACTTTATCTACATTTTAAGCAGTTTCTTAATGTACTTTGAAAGTTAGTCAATTGGAAGGTTAGATTGAGTTGACGTTAACATTTACTTCTGAATAATAGCAACATGTTATGGTCTCTCAGTTTTTCCCTATTAATTATTTGTAATTAAGAATATTTTTATAGTAGTGTTTGCAATTATATGAGAATTGGATAACTAGAAACCGTGTCATTTTAATTGGTATTACTTTTTTAATTGGATCCTATCAGATCTGCATTTTGAGTACAAGCTTTTTTTTTTTTTTTTTTTTTTACAACAAGTTGGTACCATATTATGAATGACTTTCTCATGATCTTTGAAGTACATTTTTCCTATGGTTTCCAGCATATCAATGAGCATTTTAATCACAATTTGAACATGACCCCTTTTACCAGGTGAAACTGTTCTAATCCCTAATTTATAATTGATTGTTTTGTTGACGCTATCTGGACTAACAGTTTAATTGCTTGGAGTGGTGCTTTTGAATACCAATGAATTAAGCTTGGAAACTTGAATGGGACATTTAGGAGTAAGCATTTTGAATACCAGCTACCAGGTGAATAGTAATATTTGATAGTCATATTTTTAATTTTGAATACACTAAATGTGGAAAACTTTCCATGATTTGTTGTAATACCATGGCATAGCAAAAGCAGCAACTACAAAAAGTCCCAAGATTGGGGTCCAGCTCAGAAAAAAATATTGCTTTCTTCCCTTTTTTGCACCAGTGGAATCACTACCATGATGAATTACAATAGGGTGAACAAGATGTATTTGCTACAGTGAGGTTTTCTACTTATTTAAATGAAGAATTATTGAGGCTGAATATATATATATATATATATATATATATATATATATATATATATATATATATATATGCTAAGTCCTGAAATCTTCCAGATGACCTCTGTAACTCCTATATTTTACAATATAAAATGGCAATAAACTTAAACTCACTCATCCCCCCAGCACTGCCACTCATCTCCCCAGTACTGCCACTCATCTCCCACTCAGCACTGCCACGCATCCCCCCCAGCACTGCCACACATCTCCCCCCTAGCACTGCCACTCATCTCCTCCCCCCTAGCATTGCCACTCATCTCCTCCCTCCTAGCACTGCCACTCAACTCCTCCCCAAGCACTGCCACTCATCTCCTCCCCCAGCACTGCCACTCATCTCCCCCCAGCACTGCCACTCATTCCCCCCCAGCACTGCCACTCATCCTACCCCCCAGCACTGTCACTTACCCCATCCCTCCAGCAGGGGCATATGTACAGGATTCTCAGGGGTCACAATTGCATGCTCTAGGGTTCCCGTGCAGCCCCCTGTACACCTGAATAGGAGGGGCAGCATATAGAGGAACCAATCCCCTTCATTTTCCTCTGCAGCCTTTCAGCTGCTGCAGGAGGAAAATGAAGGGGATTGGTTCCTCTATATGCCACAACTCCTATCCACCGCCTACTGCCCCAAGCTCCCTGTGTACTCCTTGCCCCCTCATCCCCCACAGTGCTGCCAGGTTCCCCCCTCCCCTCTCCTGCTGGCTGCTGTGGGGGGGATGTTTTCTGGATGGAGAGCAGGAAAGGGGCCAGTGAATGTGTAATTTACCGGCCCCTCTCTTGTCTTAATGAATAGTCAGTAATCAGCAGTGATCACTGACTGTTAATTTATAACTGAGGCATAGGGAACTGTGTTTCCTATGCCTCAGTTTGTGAATGAACAGGGAGCTCTGTACAGATCTATTCCTGTTGATTTATTCTGTAAAGCTGAGGCTGCAGAGATGGAGATTGAGGACTGTGTCCTCAATCTCCTTTCTCTGCTTTAAAGATGAAACATGAGATGTCTGTTTAGACCCCCGATATCTCATCCACAGTCTATAGTCCCATCACACATGTTCCTGGAATGACCTCTTAAGTACTGGGTGCTGTAGTGACCAACAGCTGGCTACTGGAACCTGCAGGATATGTAGATATTCGCCAGCGCACCAAGGATCATCAATTTCATCCAAACGTTTTTTTATTCAAGAAAGATCACATCACAAAACGGTGTAGTCCAAAGTTTTGGAGCCACACAGGACCCCTTCGTCGTGCACTACACCGTTTTGTGATGTGATCTTTCTTGAATAAAATATAAATGTGTGGATGAAATTTATCATCCTTGGTGTGTTGGCGAATATGTATATATGATATCTCACCCAAGGGGCTCCTAAAAAAAATTGTAAAAAAATAATAAAAAAATAAAATTGTGAAAAAATAAATACAATTAAATGGTAAAAAATTGAATAACTAAAATAACTAAAATAAAATACAGACACCAGTGGGGGAACTACCAGGGTCCCAAAGGTCGCACTTGTGAGCGGGCCCTGGCGTTCCACCACCGACTGGGGGTCAGGTGGGCCCTTTATGGTTTCTTGCACCCGGTCCCTGAAAGTTCTAGTTACGTGGCACTCCCTCATCATATAAATCACTAAAAGACTTCTGGAGAAAACTTCTAAAAATTAAATGCATGGTGAGATTGGCCCAACCTTTAGCTGTGCTTTAACTTTATGGCTTTATTCACACAGAGCTTAAATGCCACTTATACAGGTGTTCAGCTTTTTTTTTTTTTTTTTGCCTGTAAGGCTACATTCACATCAAAATTATACTGATCTTTTTCTGTGTATTTGTTTTAGCATAAAAGTTCCTGTGTAATGATCATTAAATATTTGCATAAAAGTGTCCTTTTTTTGGCTTCCAATATCTGTATCTGGCATACAAACAAAAGAAAAACAAAAGAAAGTGACCAGTCGCATAACTAAATATCAATGGCATGCTTCCATCCCGGGTTCATATATAAAAGAAAAAGAGGGGCAAGTGGGACTTTAAATGAAGCACGTGCTTCATTTAAAGTCCCACTTGCCCCTCTTTTTCTTTTGTATCTGGCATACATATATATGTATGTCCTCAGACAGAAGTTTTTGGATTTTGTGCTATAGATCTGAAAGCAGTGCACGTTTATGCACCTGTGTGAATGCCTTCATTGAAAGCAGCGTGGCTGTGTTCAGATCTGAAATTAAAAAACACTTGTAAATGTGTTTTTTTTACGGCTGTGTGAATGAGGCCTAAAAGCACCTCTTTTGTAACCTATGTGGCCTTGCACACACATGCATTTACAGGGGTATTTGAAGAGGAGCATTTACAGGCAGAAAAAAAAACACAAAAGGCGCATTCTGAGAAGAGCCTTAGAGCACAAAAAACACGCATATACACATAAACTCATCTAAACATGCATAAATGTACACATACACATGTAAATGTATTCCAATGGCCAGACTGAATTAATATTTTGGCCAGTAAAGTGCATTTACACTCCAACACCATACGTGCATTAACATGCATGCAAATTGTAACATTAAAGGAGTTTTTCTGCCAAATTCTGACAGTAAAAAATGCTGCTTATTTTTATTAAACATGTACATGAGACCTATAAACAACAGTAACAGCTAAAAATTGCCTGGGTAGGCAATACTGTTACATATGGATCCCTCACAGAGGTCCAAAACACAGAGGTCCAGAGTCCAATCTTGGCACAACCCTTAAAACAATTAGTTCTTGAGGTGTGCACACACAGCTCTGATTTTAACATTGAAGTATAGATTGAACTCAGCCAATTTACCATTAACATTTGCAGTTCTTGGGTTTAAATGTGCACATGGAAGGTCATAAAAATTGTACACAGTACCATTAGTAGTACAAGCTTGTATAATATGTAATAATATTGTAGATATTTTTACTGCAAGCTGAATCTGGAATCTAAATGATCTTGCCTGGTACCTGATTAACTACTTACAAGATAGGCAAAATAAATGCTGTTTGGTTTTAATTTGCCCTATTTTATAAATACATTTTCTACGTAAGACATTGAAATGTTATATATAACTTATACTGAAATAAATATTGCGCCTGCCATTAATGAACTCTTTTTTGAAAGTATTAGTTAACTGGCTGATCTTCTTGATTGAGCTTCTTGATTGATGCTATGAGTCATTGAACAAGTTTATACCTTGTTCCACCGTGTTTCCCCGAAAATAAGCCTGGGTCTTATATTAATTTTGGCAACAAAAGACCCAGTAGGGCTTATTTTCGGGGTAGAGCTTGTCATGTGCTGTCTTCTTTCCCCATCTCCCACCCTGCCTGTCTGGAATTCCCAGTGGCCAGTGGAACCAAGTAAAAGTGGTTGTAAAACTCCAGAATGCACTGCATTACACAATGAAAACTGTGCATGTCTCTGCAATCCACCTGCACCAAACACCCTCTCACAGCACCACTCCTGTGATCCACCGGAGCACTCCTCCCCACTCCAAGCACTGCAGAGGGAGGGGGGTCCGAGATCCGCTGACAGCTGGCAGAAGAGAAGAGAACAGCAGTGGAGATCAGCTGAGCACCGTTTGGTGCTCCCATGGCCCACCGGAGCTCGCCTTCCCTCTCCGAGTACTGAAGAGAGAGGGGGGCCCGAGACCCCCAAGAAACTCACAACACAGTTTACACCATGCAATACTGCAATACAGTGCACCCCAGGATCCCACAACCACCTTAAACTAGGGCTTATTTTTGGGGTAGGGCTTATATATTGGAGCCCTCCCCGAAAATCACAGTAGGTCTTATTTTTGGGGAAACACGGTAGGTCAATAATACTGAAACTATTGAAGCCAGAAGATCAGAATTACATCAAGGGAATTAGGAATTTTACAAATTGCTCAGCAATGACAGCCTTCATTTTTCCTTCAGAACAAAGATGTGAAAGATCTGTGGAAATATGCCAAATTCTAGTGAAAGTGAAAAGAATTTGGGTGGGTTTATAAGTAGGTAAAACTGTCAGAATTCATATTTCTCACAAAAAGTGAAATATCAGTTTCAGCCTTTTATAAATATCTTCTAAAGTAGAAGGCAAACCACTATCACATCTTTTATGTTGCCTACCTATTGCTCTGTATTCATTGCACACATTTTCATTGTGGTCACTTGACTGCAAATCTCCAGCAAATGTTGCTCTGCGCATGGCTGGCAATGTTCCTGTAGAGCAGTGGTTCCCAACTCCAGTCCTCAGGACCCACTAACAGGCCAGGTTTGCAAGATAACTGAAATACAGCTCATTTGCAGCTCAGTGATTCCAGTATTATAGTCTGCATCTGCCCAAGGTAATACTTAAAATCTGGCCTGTTAGTGGGTCCTAAGGACAGGAGTTGAGAACCACTGCTCTAGAGCATGACATCATCCTGTTGGAGTCCATAGCTTGTGGCCATTGGACAGTTGACCCCCACCAGTCGACAATGTATGCACTGAATACAGAGCAACGGAGAAGAAACAATTAAAGTATGTGTTGGTGTTTTGCCTTTCCTTCTACCTAAATATATTTAGAATAAGTACAAATTTTTGTGGGATGCATTTCTATCATAGAAAGAAATATATATAATTCATAGCATGTTCCATTGACAAATACTCACCTATTAAGCATTACTTTGATAATTTCTATAACTCTATTAATTTAAGTGAGTGAAAGCTTTACTCTAAAATCTTTAATTTAACACTTTCATTAAATTACTTTTTCTAATCTTATATTAAGACCTTTAGAAGGAGCATAATTTATATCCAAAGGTTTCCCTGGAGCGACTTTGATAAATCAAAGTTTTAAATATACGATATTATTATCGGCAAAAAGTGACCACTCAGTGATTGAATATTCTCCAGTCTGATTTAAGTTGATGCTCATTGAAGGTCATTACAATTATTGCTGAGTGAGTGTGAATTAACACTGAGGTCAGTAATTAGCTTACATAGTTTACATGCTAATCAACTGGTAATGCTTATGGATGGATTTAAAAAGACAGTCAAGTGTATCACAGGTCTGGAGAATGGCTATTTTTGTGGATAGTTTTCCAATTCAAGTTTAATTACATGAGAAGGTTTAATTGACTTACTTGTTTATTCCTCTTTTTTTATATAATGCTTGCATATTACACAGCACTTAGGTAATTTCTGTTGTGCTTTGTTTATGTCTCTAGTAAAGATAAATGTACCACATTTTACCTGTCATGATAGGACCATGAAAACTGCAAAACAATTAATTTGCCATACAACTCCAAATCTGACTTAATTTTAACTTTACATACATTGTCTAAGATTCTGTTTTCTGTGTCAATAAAACTTACTGTTCAAATGAAATCTTATATTTAATTGAGTTTCCACTGCCTGTATGTCGTGCTGAATATATATTATTATTAATATTATGATACAGGATTTATATAGTGCCAAATGTTTGCGCAGCACTTTACAACATGAAGGCAGACAGTACAGTCAAAAGAATTCAACACAGGAGGAATCAGAGGTCCCTGCTCATTAGAGCTTACAATCTAAGAGGGAGGGTCAGGTGATACAAAAGGTAGTAACTTTGTGGGATGAGCTGATGGAGAAAATAAAAGTACAGTTGTTAGGTAGGGGCAGGAAAAGTTTCCCTGAAGAGATTGTTTTTCAGGAATCATCTAAAATGGATAGAGTAGGAGATACTTGGACAGATTGGGGTAGGGAGCTCCACAGGATTGACAATGCTCAGGAGAAGTCCTGGAGGTGGGCATGGGAGGATTTAACAAGGGAGCTAGAGAGCAAGAGGTCTTGGGAGACATGATGAGAAATGTATTTGCCACAGGAAAGCTTTGTTTAGAGAAAGGTCCCACAAACCACACACCTAGCAAAGCCATTAGTAAACCGGTGAAAGCAGCCTCAGACAACTTGAGGCCTGGCTGAGGCTGCTTTCCCCTGTTTACTAAACGCTTTGCTAGGTGTGCAGTGTTTGGGACCTTTCTCTATGAAAATCTTCAGTATGTGTGAAGTTAGACATATTTTTGCCCAGCCAGCATTTATTGCAGGAAACACCTGATAAATTTACAGGAGCTTGAGTGGAGACCTTAAGGCTGCATTCACACCTG